>QTSX02000013.1:0-736627 GCA_014839935.2 Entomophthora muscae | reverse complement strand
AGGCCATCCTGCAAAAGTGATACAAAATTTGGACCAAGGATTTGACAATCCTGCATTTTTACATTTAGGTTCTGAATTTACAGTACTGATTCTATTCTTTATCATAAAACTTCCTTAATATTTGGTTTTTAACTTTGAAATGTTTCATTAATGATTTTATATATGCAAGGGTAGTGTCTCCATTAACTGGAACTATAATAATCAGGTTAAGGACAGTGTAACTAAGACCACCTCATCACTTGAAGGTTGGCACAATCAATTTTCTTGCCTGGTTAAGATAAAGAAGCCCAGATTCATTCAAATTATCAACAAGCTGAAGATCTGGTATATCCATGGGGACCAGCTTTACCCTCAGGCCATCAAAAGCAAAGCTGTTTTATCCAAGCATGCAGATCAGCAGGTCAAGTTTGCAAGTGTTACCAAGGAGTTTTTGACCTGTTACACCAGAGAAAGCCGCCTTACCCATCTCAAAGGCATTGCAAAGACTTTTGAGACTGAAGCCTGATCAAGTTACTCTTCCATTAAATACTTTACTTCCAAACATTTAATTTTTAGTACATTGATACAAACATAAGACAAGTTTCAATATGGAAATATCACAGTTTTGGGGTGTGTTGACTTTGGAGCTTTGCACACTAAAGTTGGTACTAGCTAATCTCAAATTATTATTGCAGATTTAAAATCTTTTGATTATTTTGAGTCTAGCCATATATTTTTCTTACTTTTTAAATTTTTTGGGGGTTTTTTTATTAATTTTTAAGTTATTTGGCACAGTTCTTCCAGAAATTCAACATAGGGTTTCAGGATGGCGTCTTTCTAGATGGTGTTTTCTAGATAAAGTTTTCTAGATGGCGTCTTTCTAGATAGTGTATCCCACCACATATGTCAATCAGGGGCTCTGTTAATGCATAGTAGATGTTTAAAGTATAGCCTTGATAGGGCATTTGTGGTAAGCATTTTTTTGCCTGGTTTATACTCAATTATCATGGAATAGCTTTATATGACATTCATCCATTCAGCTTGTTGTCTAGATAGGTGTTGTTGAGTCTTAAAGAATACCAATGACTTGTGGTTGGTTAGTACTTTGAATATCTGTGCACCTTCTAGATAGTATTGTCACTTCATTAGACAGTGTATAATGCCTATCAGTTCCTTGCCATGTATTGGGTATCTTTGCTCACCATCAGGCAGCTTTCTTGATTCATAGGCTACATGGAGGAAGTCCTTTTCCACAGTTTGAATTTGAAGTACTTCTTCTATGCATATTCAGAGGTGTTGGCTTCTAGTTTGTGCACTTTTTCACAATTGGGATATTGCAAGATATGAGCAGTGACCATTTGCTCTTTTAATTGTCAAAAGTGTTGATCTCTCAACAGTGTTCATACAAATTTGGTTGTCTTGCTGTGAGAGAGGGGGGCTAAACTAACTGAGTTTGGCTCCCATCCCAGGGGAAGGACCCACCATGACACCATCCAGTGAAGAACTGGGATAACCACTCAAAGTAGCGCCCACAAGGAGGACACAGCAGATAGTTGGGGAAAGTAGGAGTCCAAGCCCATCAGAATCATCCCACTGAGCAACTAGGGGGCGCGCTTAGGGGCAGACTCTGGACCAACCTCATCTCCTCCTGGGGCCAGTACAACTGGGACATCAGAGGAGAGGGGCAACAGGTAAGGCAGGGCTGGTGGTACTGAGGGAGATAGGTCAGGAGCCACAAGGTCAAGGTTGTCACAGGTGAGGCTTCTTATAACCTTCTCACTAGTGGTGAGGATATCTTGAGCTTGGCCAGGGAGGTCGCCAAATGCGTGTAGGAATAGATCCAGGTTAGCACCTATATGATGGAAGGAATGTGAGATGCGCCCCCAGAGGTTGGGTGTGGTGCAACATATCAACACCACAAACTTGGCAAAAGGCACCAGCATTTTGCTTAATCAATTACTTACACCAGCAGGAAACAATGGTTTTTATAAACTTCTTTTTATTCTTGGAGACTTGAATTGATGACCAAGAAGAGACCAAAGTTGAGCAGGATGGTCCTGAGAGGCAAACAGGACACAGAGAATGGCAACCACGTGGAGAAGGGCTTTGAAGACAGAGTTCCAAAGCTTTAGAGCATATATGGAGCTCAGAAAGAAGCAAGAGCAAAAGAAAGGCAAAATCAAAATTCAAGTAGGTAGTTATACTGAATGAATTACTAAACTTTAAGTTCAAATGATTATATTTTAAAGCAAAAGCAAAAAGCTTTAAAGTTGACGCTAGCAACATATAGGGGGCTCTGGGAAGATGCAGAGAGGCCTGGGAACAAAGGAATAAGGTAAGGAAAGTTGAATTTCTACTAATAATCTTAGAAAGTAAAAGGGGCCAGAGAGGGGGGCCAAAAACCTAAAGTTCTGAAGTGAAAACCCAAACTTTATTTTGTAAAAATGAGCAAGCAGGGGACTGAAAGTCCCCTGTCTTGCTTTAAGGGAGGAGTTTAGAATTCAAGGTCACCTCACCCAAGGCACAGATTTGATTTGCTGCAGGAGAAATTTTGCAAGGTGAATCCAGTGAGTTGGAGGGTTTTGCAGTAATTTCCAACTTTGACTCTGATTGGCTGGCATTGCTGGGGTGATTTAAATCAGCATCCAATCCAGTTGGATTGAAATTTGATGATTTAGCACTTGTGCAACCTGATTGTTTAGACTTAATTAATTTCAAGTGTGGACAATCCCAAGCCAAAAAATAATCTAAATTAATCAGAGATTCCTCCCAAGTATGAACCAAGTTCAACACATTGGTATTTACCACCTGGAAAGGGTATGTTAATACAAATCTCTCATCAATTGTATGGGCTAAATCCTCAAGGGAATTAAGGGGCTTGTCTGGCTTCTGAGGAGATTTCTTGGTGTGATGTGGGAAGATTGTCCTATCCAAGGCCAAAGGGGGGAGTGACTTTACACTTGCCTATAATTGTGAATAAGGGAGCAGTAAAGGTGCCCCAGTCATGGATGAATCTTATGACATAGACTATCATGCCCAGGAATGTATGAAGCTCACTTTTATTTTGGGGTTCTGGCATATCAGTTGCAAAGAAGTTGCATTTGGAGGTTTAGCTATGAGTTGATTATCTTGAAGGATACAGAATACCAGGCAGACGTCTTTTCAATGCTGTTCCTTAGTGAGGCTGTATGTGATTATGTTGTTGAGGTAGACTATAGCCCTTATTTCAATGTGATCTTCAAATAATTTATTTAAAAAAATCATGAAGGTAATTGGGGCGTTAGTCATGCAAAAGTTGAGGACAACACATTCAAACAAGCCATACTTAGTTCAAAATGCTGTTCTGGGGATGTCTTATGGTTTAACGTGGATTTGGTGATGTCCTGCTGTTAAATCAATTTTTGTGAATTGGGACCTCCTAGAGCGTCAAAAAGATCATCAATCAGGGGCAGGAGATACCTGTTCTTAACTTTGATCTTGTTGAGTGTCCTGTAATCAGTGACCTGGCACAATCATCCATCTTTCTTTTCTACAAAAAATAAAGTTACGCCAAAAAGATATTTGGATGATTGGATGAGTCCTTTTTTTACAGCTTTGCCCAGGTAAGCCTTTAGTGCATTGTCTTCTTGTAATTTTAGACAATATATGGGGTGTGCTTTTAGCACATTTCTTTTGAGATCAATTTTGTGCTGAATACCCCTGTTGGGCAGTAGTCCTGGTAACTTTTCTTGGAAGACAGAAGGGGATTATTGGATTATCTGTTATCAAACTGGGTCTTTCTTGAGTGAGGTCTCTACATTATTAAAACAAATAATCTCATATTTGCAGGTGTTCCAATAAATTTTTACAACATCCTTTTTCTCTTCTGTTTTGGTAATCTATATAAACAAAAGGTCTCTCATGAGTGTGTCAAGATGAGTTGGATATATGTGATGATGTACTTCTCCTCAGTGTATGGTGAGGGTAGCACTATCTAAGTCAATATGAGAGTTTGTCTTTCTCATATAATCTAGACCAAGTACTACATTGTATTTGGGAATCAGGATGATGGGGCCACCAAGGATAGTCTGTATGCCCTCTATTTTTGCCCAGAAAGATTTTGTTCACTTTGATGACTAACGTGCTCCTGTTGCCTACCATGAAAACTCTCTTGACATTGCTCTTAATTATAGGTAGTTTCATGAGGTTGGAATTTTTTTTGTCAATAAGAGATTGGTCTTCTCTAGTGTCAAATAGTACTGCGCCCTGGTACTGCAAAAGCAGAAAGAATAAGTGAGTAGTTTAATTTCAGTTTGGGCAGCAAACAGTATAAAATTTCTGGAAGGTACTTGGATCAGGATAATTGAGTCCACGTCTTGGTCCCTGCACAAGTCTTGCAAAGTGAGAAAAAATGGCTTTCCTAAGCACTCTCCTGAGCTTTTATATCTTTGATTGTGTTATCAGTACTTATCTGGTTCACTTGAGTTGTACAATTTTTGCCTCAAGGGTGAGGGTTATTAGCTAAGTTAGTTTTTGTTGGGTTGAGGATCCTTTTTTGCTGAGAGGCACTATTTTTATTTGTTGATCACATGCAGATTGTCAGATTTCTGTGTAGCTTGTTTTCCTTTCAAAAATACATCTTGGAGGTTCTTGCAATGGCTCATGTCAAACTGACGTCTGGTGTATGTGGGGAGATCAGTGTAGAAATTCAGTTGTGGTTCAGCTTATAAAAGTTAATAGTGTAAGGAGCTCATTCATATATTTCTTCATATACTGCAATGTATTCTTCAATAATTCCTGTCATTTTAAAGATTCTGAGTTTTTTCATGATCAGAACATCAGTCTTTTATGGCAAATTTTTCCAGGAAGAAGTTCTTGAACATGTCTCATTCTTTGTTATGACCAGGATGTTAATCAAATCATTTGCTTACAAAATGGGAGGCAGCTTCAGTAATATGTAAAGCAATTTCACTTGCTCAGAGCTTCCAGAGATGCCCTACTTGTGTAAAATCATTTTGGGTGATTCAAATCCAGAAGTTGGCATTTTCACAGTGTAGTCCTGAGAACTTTTTAATCTCTGCTGAGTGTGGGTGTTAGAATACAATGTTGGGTATTTTTGTTGCGTCAGGGATTAGAGATGGATTCAGGACTCCTTGTGTACTGAGGAAGTTGTATTTTCAGTTGATACAAGGATATTGTTGAAGACAGTAAACCCCGTGGAGACGTTCTGACCTTCTTTGTATTGTCTTCAGTCAGTGGGGAGTGTTATTTGCTGGGTTCTTTTCTTTGGAGAAGTTTTTTCTTTAAGTTGTGTAGGTGTGAACAACCTACCTGTGCTACCACTGTTGTTGTAACTGTGCTGTTTTAGCAGAGTTACAAGGGGAAAATTTTAGAAACTAGATAATAATCTTTATTGAGAGATAGTGATTATATAGTCATTGTAAATCAAGGATAACAGGAACATGATTGTGTTGATCACACAGTTGGATGGTGAAGGGGGTGGCTTGGTTCTGGTAATAAGTCAAGCGCCAAAACAAGGTATCCACCATAAGGGATCATCATTTGGCTATGTTGTTGGATTTGGCAATTCAAGTTGACTTCCTAGTCTGGCTTTGAGTGGCCGGGTAATTGGATTGCAGGTCACAAACTTGCTTGCTTGGAACATTGCTGGTAGATTGAACCTTCTGTTTTGACACCCCCCAACTGAAGGTAGGCCTCCTCTGGGGGTAGGTTTTCAGGGAGGTTGTCAGGAGCCCAGGCGCCATACTGGACTAACTGTTGCTCTGTGGCAGGCAGGGCCATTCTGCGTTGTTTTTGTCCTGCTTTTCAGGGTCTCAGGCAATCATGGTATAAGGTTTTGTTTTGCTTGCACTTCCTGAGTCCTTGCACATGGTAAGTGTTATTTTTATTTACCTTTAGAATGATTGCTGGGCCTACTTTCTTGGGTTGTAGTTTGCTTTTATCAACATTCATGACTCAAACTTTGTCCCCAACTTCATGTCTATATTGGATGGGGACAAAGGTTTTTTTCAGACGTTCATTTTCCTTTTCTGTTTCCTCACTGTTAGCTTCTATAAATTGAGGGTCTGAACATGGGGGTACTTTACTTGGAATTTCCAGTTTGGGTCCTGTTAATGCTTGAATGATATTTGGCTGTGTGCTGTTGTAAGGGACCCTCTTTATAAAGGAGAATACAATTGGTGAATCAAACAAGGGTCCATTACTCTTTACAAAAGGAGATAGCTCTTCAAGCTGTAGGGTAGGGGTTGGACAAGGACCAGGGAAACACAAGGTAGCTGGCCCCTGAGACAGGATATAAGGCAGGAACAAGGAGAGCCAGATGGTGACTAAGGACCACAAATAAGGGATTCCAATCATCTGTACTAGGAGTACTATTGTCAAGGGTCTGGATGTACAAGTGTTCTGGCTACTGCCAACCTACTTAACATCCAGCCATTGCCCAATTTAGTCCCCTTCCAATATACTGTTTGACATACCAAGAATGGTAACCAAGCAATATCACCTGACTGTCCAAGTATCCAGTGTCTCAAACCCATCTAGCACATGACCAACCCCTAGGTTCAATCCAACTAAACCCCCTCCACAGCCAAGTCTATATAATTCTAAAGTATTACCCAATAAAATATACTTCTCTTCTTTCTTAATTCCATATTTGAAGCTTCCCCAAAAGGCGCTCCTTATCACTGGTAGCAGCTACGGGTTTTTGACCACACCCATGAGAGAGAAAATGACTGACCAAAACCCACCCACCTTTGCTCACGTACTCAACCAGGCCACATCCCAGGATACCTGGAAAATATACTTCTTCACCCATAACATCAATGAGGATATACCTAGTGGATGCACCATATTTGAAGGACTGGTCATGCCCAAAGCATGTGCCAAGATCATTCAATACAGTTGCTCTCTTCAACCACAAACAAAAATAATACCACCTATTGCAGGTGAAGTTACCAACACCAAATACATTGGTATCTACAAGTTCTTTGGTAAAAACAAGGAAAACATCATCAACTGGCTAGACCACTCGGCCGCTAAACTCCGCGCCAGCCACATCCCCCAAAAAAAATGGGTCCAGGAAGCCAGCAAGCAACTTTACAAGGCCGCAGCTAACTGGTTTGCCACCTGGGTTGGCTCACAAACTGACAACCAGATTGACAACTGGGAAGGGTTCAAAGCAGACATCACCCACAATTTCCGCATTACTGAATCCCTCCAAGACATCACAATACAGCTTAGTGATCTTCCTCAGAAGACCACTATTGCAGCTTATGCCAACAAATTCAAGGAAATATGTTGCAAGATCCAAAACCCAGCACAAGCTGACAACGTACACACCAGAGCATCATTCATCAACAGAATGAAACCCTCTGTTGCAGCCCTCATCTGCCCAGAGGCAAATACCTCCATGCCTGTGCTCATTGTAGAAGCCAAGAGCGCAGAAAAATGCGCAAACATGGAATATGCTGCACGCAACGGCAATTTCTCCTCAAACGGCAATGGTAGAGAAAACTCCAATGGCAACAAACTCCAAAATACCAATCATAACAACAGAAACTCCAATTGCAACAATGGCAATTGTAGTCAAAGCGCAAACCACTCCTGTCCCAAAAAAGAGGACACCGCCAAAGTTGACAATGCTGAAATAGCAACCTGCTATGAATCTGATCCCACATTCTCTGACCTCAAAGGTCTTGAAGCAGAGGAAAAGGGAAAAGAGGAGGAGGAACAGGTTTAAGGGCCCCTGTCTCCCCCTAACTTGACAAAAAATTGTACCAAGGCACAAACTTTGCTACTTGCATTCCCCATGTCCCGCAGTCCTCCATTTTTATGAACTTGAAAATTAAAGATTGCTCACAACTTCTTGTTTACCCATGCACTTACAAATCACATACACATAAAATTTTATTCAACTATGGTGCACAACACACTATGGTTAGCAAACCCTTTGTAACCAAGTACAAAATACCAGTTGTCAAATCCAACTTCAAGTACGCCAAAATGGCAGACAAATCAAAGGTTCTACTCAAAGGCAAAACAACTCCCTTCAGAATTGACCTCCAAGGAATACAAACGTCCATCAAAGGACTTTTCATGAACAAGATAAACTATAACATTGTAGCAGGAATGGACTGGTTCACCCAAGTGAACCCCAGCGTATGTTGGAAAACAAAAACTCTGACCATCAAACGCAACAGAGTCAATTTTAGCATCCTCAAAGAACCCAATGACCTCATCCTAAGAGACACAGTATTTGTCCAGATCATAAACTAATATGACTCAGAACATCTAACCAAAGATAGTACCCTTCATATAATGAGGTATACTGAGTTCAATAACATACAAACACAAAAGATCCAATGCACAGAACTTGCAACACTCCTAAACAAATACGCTCATGTATTCAAAGAGGAGCTCACCAAGCTATCCCCCCAAATGGGAGGTCAAACATGGCATCAACTTATGCAAAGCCATGCCCAAACCTGCACCCCTCTACAGACTCTCTCCCATGGAGACCCAAACCCTCAAAACACACATTGAGGACAACTTAGCTAAAGGCTTCATCCGCCTGTCTGAATCCCCATGGGGGGCAGCAGTATTCTTTGTAAAGAAAAAAGAAGGCACTCTGCATCTAGTAACTGACTATAGAGCTCTCAATGCAAGCATATTAAAGAATAAATACCCTCTCCCACTTATAGAGGACCTGTTTGCAAGACTCTCAGGAGCCAAACTTTTCTCCAAAATTGACCTCACCTCAGGGTACAACCAAGTCAAAGTAAAGGAAAAGGACATACCAAAAACTGTGTTCCATACGCAATTTGGATCCTTCAAATGTAGAGTAATGAATTTTGGGATGACCAACGCTCCTGCAACTTTTGTCACCATGATGAACCAAGCACTAAACGGTCTTTCAAATACATTATGCTACCTTGAAAATATCATCATATTCTCAAAAACAAAAGAGGAACACCTCACACATGTCTGCAAGAGACTCAATTGACTTGCAAAGCACAAACTTTACGCAAAACCAAGTAAGTGCCAATTTATGGAAATGAAACTCCTGTTCTTGGGCCACATTGTCTCTGACAGTGGCATCAAAGCAGATCCAGATAAAATTAAAGCCATAAATAACATACAACGCCCAAACTCTGTTAAACAAGTTAGATGCTTTCTCAGTATGGTAGCTTACCTAAGGAAATGCATCAAAGACTGCGGAAAACTAACTGCACCAATCAATGACTTAACCAAGGGTAATGCCAAAAAGAAATTCATCTGGACTCCAGATTGTGACAATAATTTCCATTTATTAAAACAAGCTCTGATTAAAGCATCAATCTTACAATACCCTAACAATAACAGGTGCTACAAGCTTGATTCAGATGCCAGCAATACCGCCATTGGCGCAGTCCTACGCATCTGCCAGCCAGGGCAGAAAGACTTCCTGCTATTATGTTACAAAAGCAGAAAACTAACTAATACTGAGCAGAGATACCCAATACACAATAAGGAATTGCTAGCAATATACCACGCTTGCAAGAAATTGATATGCTACCTAGAAGGACATTTAAACGTCTGAGTACTAACTGACCATAAATCCTTAATCTATTTCAAAACTCAGAACACACTTGCACAGTGGCAAGCCAAATGGATGTCCTTGCTGGAACAGCTTAACCTGGACATCCAGTACAAAAAAAGGGGAAGAGCTGGTCACAGCTGATGCTCTCTCTAGACTATGTCAGTTTAGAGAGGATTACCCTGACCACCTGGACCCTGACTGGCCAAACCTGTACAACACTGAGTATAAAACCAAAGGGAAAGACCCCTCAACACACCAACTGACCCACAATACATTAGTAAGAAAGGAAAAGTACTTCCATGTATCAAATGGCACAGTATACCAAATTATCAATGACAAACATATCCTGTACGTTCCACTTGCACAAAGAGTTGGCACCATAATAAGACATCACCGCCTGCTAGGTCATACAAAGGCTAACAACCTATACCTCACACTAAAAGAGATAGTATGGTGGCCCAAACTCAAGAAGGATATAGTTGATGCTCTGAAAAAGTGCACAGTGTGTAAGAAATACACCAGCACAAAGGCTCCCAGCCAACGGTTAACCCAATACCAGACCCTAAACCATTTAAGGTTTGGGGGCTAGACGTAGTGGGGCCCTTCCCAGAAACAAAAACAAATCAATGTTTCTTAATTGTAGCTATTGACTTTGCCACACGCTGGCCCATCTGCTGGGCAACAAAGGACCACAAAGCAGAAACTGTCAACTGTTTCATTAACAAAGCAATCATAGCCAACTATGACACTCCAGACTACATCATAACTGATGGAGCAACAGAGTTATTAGGTCACGTAGTTAATGACAACTTGAAATCCAAAAACATTAAACACTCCACAACCTCTCCATACAGGCCACAGGCCAATGGTAGAGTGGAATGCCTAAACGGCAGCCTTATCAGGACCCTAAAAAAAATATTGGATGGCAAAGCCAAAGACACATGGCCATTATACGTGAAACATGCATTATTAGTATCCCGAGTCTGCACCAACCAAAGGACAGGCTATTCAACTTTTGGTTAACCTACGGGTACAAACCAGAAATAATCACCCGCAACAAACAGCCCTACATAAAGATCCTCCCGGGAAAACCTCCCACAGTAGATCAAGCACCAAACCTACAACACATCCGCCTCAAAGCTAAAATGGCTGAAATTAAGAGGCTCAAGACACAAAAGGTAACCTCCACAGAGGAACCACTTCCCATCAACTCCCCTGTCTGGATTCTAGCTGGCAACAGAAAGAAACTATACTCAGTACACAGGGAACCAGGAAGAGTCATCAAATACAGACCAGAGCACAACACTTATCTAGTAAAATTACAAAGTGCCAAGAACCCAATTATCAAGAAATACCACAGAACCTGTCTTTGTCTTAGCAAAGGAGAACATTCAACCAGACTGGTACCAACTAGCAAAAAGCTCCAGAAGCATCAGGTGGCAGCTGTTAAGACAAAGCCTCCTCCTGATGCACCAGAGTAACCCCTTAAGGGGAGGGTGTGTCAAGGGTCTGGATGTTTAAGCATTCTGGCTACCGCCAACCTACTTAACATCCAGCCATTGCCCAATTTAGTCCCCTTCCAATATACCGTTTGACATACCAAGAATGGTAACCAAGCAATATCACCAGACTGTCCAAGTATCCAGTGGCTTGAACCCATCTAGCACATGACCAACCCCTAGGTTCAATCCAACTAAACCCCTGCCACAGCCAAGTCTATGTAAGTCTAAAGTATCATCCAATAAAATATACTTCTCTTCTTTCTTAATTCCATATTTGAAGCTTCCCCAAAAGGCGCTCCTTATCACTATTAAATGCTCAAATGAATAATAGGACAAGATTGCTTTATTTTAGAAATAAATGTTAATCAAACAATTAACTTGGGATCAGGATGTGAGTTTTTATACTAGGGGGTGAAATTTGGAGTTCAGACTTTATGAGTTTGAAACCCAGATGTAATGCCTCACATGCAGTGGCAGGAATCATGATGCAGGCTAATTTTAGATGCATGATAGTACTGAGTTTCTTGCAGGTTTTACTTGCATATGCATCACTGTGGGGATAGGAACAATTAATTGACAATTAATTGAGTTGCAGTAACCTAGACCATCCAAATTTGGAAGTTGGAATAGGTCTTCAACTATTGGATAGCTGTTGTCAGAGAAGTGATTCCTGACAGCTGTATACCAATTCAAAAGAGCTTTTTCTGGTGGATCTGTTCACTTGGATTTGGAACACAAGTAGTGCAGTCAATAGCTGCTTATACCAGTCTTCAGGTCTCTTGGTGGTGAGTTTGCCGGTGGGATACACCATCTAGAAGGACGCAATCTAGAAAATGTTATCTAGAAAACACCATCTAGAAAGACGCCATCTAAAAACCCTATGTCAAATTTCTGGCAGAACTGTGTCAAATAACTTAAAGCTTAATAAAAACCCTAAAAATTCAGAATAGTAAGAAAAACATATGGCTAGACTCAAAATAATCCAAAAAATTCAAATCTGCAATAATAATGTGGGATCATCTAGTACCAACTTTAGTGTGCAAATCTCCAAAGTCAACACACCCCAAAACTGTGATATTTCCATATTGAAACTTGTCTTATGTTTGTATCAATGTACTAAAAATTAAATGTTTGGAAGTAAAGTATTTAATGGAAGAGTAAATTGATCAGGCTTCAGTCTCAAAAGTCTTTGCAATGCCTTTGAGATGGGTAAGGCGGCTTTCTCTGGTGTAACAGGTCAAAAACTCCTTGGTAACACTTGCAAACTTGACCTGCTGATCTGCATGCTTGGATAAAACATCTTTGCTTTTGACGGCCTGAGGGTAAAGCTGGTCCCTATGGATATACCAGATCTTCAGCTTTTTGATAATCACAATGAATCTGGGCTTTTTTATCTTAACCAGGCAAGAAAATTGATTGTACCAACCTTCAAGTGATGAGGTGGTCTTAGTTACACTGTCCTTAACCTGATTATTATAGTTCCAGTTAATGGAGACACTACCCTTGCATATATAAAATCATTAATGAAGCATTTTAAAGCTGAAAACCAAATATTACAGATCCTTTTATGATAAGGAATAAAATCAGTATATAAAAAGCGTTTTTTAATGGCTGTGTTATAGGGAGATAGTACTATCAAAGGTGAGTTAATTTGAGTTGATATATTATATATGGTCATAAATTAATATCTTACTTTATTCCCAGTTAATAAGGAAAAGGCTTGGATTTATCACATAAAAGTATAATTTATTATTTGATTCCAGATGCCGTCTTTCTAGATGCTGTATTTCTAGATGGCATATTTTAGGGTATTTATTAAGCGTTTTATATTCAAAAAATCTTATTTGGATAACACTCTTTTTATTTCAATTTGTGATAGTGTTTTCTAGATGGCGTATTGGAAACCAATATGTAAAAAATAACTATTTAATAAATTTTTTTAAATTTTTTTAATTTTGCCAATGTAAATTCTGACCCTATGCAAATTTTTTCTAGATGACGTCTTTCTAGATGGCGTTTTCTAGATGGCATATTGCACCAGTTTGGCTAAGGCTTGCACAAGGCTGTCATTAAGCTGCTCTACACGTCCATTGGCCTGTGGGTAGTATGGTGTTGTCACTTTATGTTTGACCTCATTTTTAGCAAGGTATACATTGGTGTTTTTGGAGGTCAATTCTTTTCCTCCATTGGTTATCAGGAGTTCTTGCTTTCCAAACTTGCTGATTATTTCTCTTCCTATTAATTGTTGCACGTCATTGCCAGTGTGTGCCTTTACTTCTTGAGCTACTGGCCATCTTATAGCAAAGTCTGTGGTGGTGATGGTGTATTTCTTATCATTGTGTTTTCCTGGCATGGAGCCAATAACGTTGAGGGCCTACACCTTGAAGGGTAGTTGTGTGTGGATGGGTAGTACTGATTTTGGAGGGGTTTTGCTTTTGGAAAATTTCTTGTATACTTCACATTAGTATAGGACTTCCTGAACGTCAAAATACAGGGTTGGCCACCAGGCCTTGTGTTTAAGGGATTTGTATAGGTTTTGGCTCTTGGTGTGTCCAAGGTCTCTGTGATATTGTAGGATAGTGTCCACTTGGTGGTGTGTGGGGATATAAGGGATGGTAGTACTGTTGGACATTTTTCTGTGCAAGGTCCTGTACACTTCAGAGAATAGATGTTTGTTTTTGATGACTGTTTATTTTGTTATGTTGGTTGTACCAGGAGGCAAACCCTTGTATTTTGTCTGTAGTACCAAGAGGGGCCAATCTGGGTTGAGCCCATTTTCTCCTCTTGTGGCACGGACATACAGGCGCAAGAGGGCGTCTGCCATGGCAAGTTCTGGACCAGGTTTGTACTGTATGAGCATATTGAATCTCTCCAAGAGTTCCATCCAGAGGGCTTGGTAGCAAGATAGATTTGCTTAGGTTTTGAAGTATATGAGTGACTTGTGGTTGGTCAATGCTGTGAATTCTTCCTACCATTCTAGATAACAACGTCATTTGACTAGACAGTGTATGATAGCCCGCAGTTCCTTGTTGTGGATAGGGTATTGACACTTGCCATCTGTCAAATTTTGGGATTCATAAGCTACAGGCAGGAAATCACCATCATTATTTTTGATTTGTAGTACTCCCCCAATGGGTGCATCTGAGGCGTCAGTTTCCATTTGATATTCCCCATTGTGTTTGGGGTGTTTCAGGATAGGAGCTTCTGTGAGCTTCTCCTTGAGGCGTCTAAAACAGGCTTCACATTGGGGGGTCCACACAAACTTGGATTTGGCGCCAGTTATGGCAGATAAGGGGGCAGTCAAAATGCCACAGTCAGGTATGAAGCAGCGTACATAGGCCACCATCCCCAGGAAGGTGCGGAGTTCTGACTTATCCTTGGGTGGCGGCATCTTGCAGATGGCCTGTATCTTTTGACTGTTGGGTTTGATGCTGTCTTTTGAGACTATGTGTCCCAAGAAGGGTAATTGCTCGCAGAAGAACTGGCACTTGGAGGGCTTGGCCAACAGTTTATGCTGTGCCAGGGTAGAAAAGACTCACTCTAGGTCTTTCATGGTGATGCTGCACTGAGAGACTGTAGACAATAATGTTGTTGAGATACACTAGGGCATACTTGCTTATGTGGGGCGCAAACACTTTGTTAATGAAGGTCACAAAGGTGGAAGGGGAGTTTGTCATGCCAAAGTTGAGCACCACACACTTGTAGGAGCTGTATTTAGTGCGGGAGACTGTTTTGGGGATGTCTTTCTCCTTAATAAAAATCTGGTTGTAGCCTACAATCAGATCAATCTTGGAGAAGACTGTGGCTCCTCCCAAGGCGTAAAAGAGATTGTCAATCAGTGGTAGTGGATAACAATTCTTGATGGTGACTTTGTTTAGGGCTCAGTAGTCTGTGACCAGACGCAAGGTACCATCCTTCTTGGCCACAAAGAATATGGCGGCCCCAAAGGGAGACTGTGAGGGGCGGATAAGTCCTTTCTCTAACGCTTCCTTGAGGTAGGTGCATAGGGTGTTGTCTTTGTTTGGGGTCAGCCTATAGATAGGATGTGCTTTGGGTACAGCTCCTTTGATCTGGATGGAGTGTTGAATGTGTTTCTCTGGGGGCAACCTGGGTAGAGCTTCCTTGAAGATTTCTGGATGGCAGGCCACAATTTTGCAATCCTGAGGTGTGGAGGTATCCTGGTGGTCCTTGAAGTGTATGATCTTGTACTGGCAGGAGTCCTAGTTGATTGCCTTCAGGTTTTCCTTTTTGTCCAGGGTCTCTGTGATACGCACAAAGACATAGTCACGCAGGAGTTGGTCCACTGAGTCAGGGTAGATCTGGTGGTTGACACCTTTGCACTTAATGGTCAACACTGAGGTCGCCCAGTCTATGTGAGGGTTGTTTTTTTGTAACCAATCTAACCCCAATATGATGTCACACTTTGGAAAGTCAATGGCGGGGCCTTGGATGGTGAAGTGTAGATTCTCGAGTATGACAGAGAAGGGAGCAGTTTCCCTTATCACAGTGATGTGGTGTTCATCATCTAAAACCACGTTTTTAATCTGCAAAGGATTAGTGGCTAGCTTGAACTTGTCTACAAAGCTGCTGTTGACTAGGGTTTGATCCGCGCCCAAGTCCAGGAGTGCCAAGCCTGTGTAACTGCAAAAACAAAAAGGATAGGACATCAGTTTATTGGGATGTCTGGCAATGGTGTACAGTACTGGGTCCTCTGAGGGTACTTGGATCATTGGGCATTGGGCATTGGTCCATGTCCTTGGGTTGGTACTCATCATTGGGCAAGTCAGGAGTTGTGTGTAGAGAGCTTGGCTTGCTTAATGCTTTCCCTGGGCTTTTCTCTTGTCTTGATTGCCTTGTGTGGCAGTGATACAGAAATGAGTACAACTTGACTGGCCATTGTTCTCACTCCCATGTCCATTTGAGCTTGTAGGTTTATGGTTGGTGTTATTCCTGTTGCTTCCAGGGTGTGGTCAAGTGGAGCGCCCGCCTATGTGGGAATCCTTGAGCCTCTCTTGTTTTCTAGTTTATGCCTTATGGAGGGTGTTGAATTTTTGTTCCGCTTTCTCTGCCTTACGGTACAGGCTTTGCAGGTTGGTCACATGGTCCAGGTTCACGTGCCTCATTACATGCTGCTTAAGGGCGTCATAGTACATGAGGTGTGTGCCTGGGGTATCAAAGGCCATGTCAGAGGGTGCGCAAAGTCAGAGTTCCTTGTAGGTGCGGGTGAGTTCCTTCACAGTGCCTGTCTGGGTTAGGTTTTTTACTTGGTGTATGATTATGAGCGCTGTGTCTTTAAGCACAAACCTTGCTAAAAAGTCTTGTCTGAAGGTATACCAGTTCTTCTTGGTGTGTTCTTTGTGCCATTTGTCACATCAGGTGTCAGGAATGCTTTTACTATCCTTTCTGGCAACAACAATGGAATTTTTACTTTCCCAGGTCCTGGGATTTCTTGTCCCAATTTGGAGTTTTTCTCAGAACCTAAAAATGGGTTATTAGTTGGTAATACCAGCTCTATATTACCTTTATATTGTCTTAATTCAATTCTGGGTTCCTCTTCTTGTCCCAATACGGGGATCAAACTTGGGTCTTTTTGCTCACTGGGTAATCTTCTAAACAAAGTTAGTAATTTGAAGTCGGATTTACCTTTGTCGCCTTTTGAAACTGATGCCTGCGGTCAATCAGATCTTACACCCAATGTTGGATTTTGTGATTTTGCTTACACTGCAAAAGCGGTTTTTGATAAGAAAAAACTAGGCTCTGTAATTGTTTTGATTAATCAAAACAATGGAGCCTCTTCTTCTGGTGGGTTGCTCAACCACCAGAAGGTGCCCCAAGCTGGGACCTCTCCAACAGCTGGGGAAAATGACTCCTAGCTGTTTGGGGAGGCCTAGCAGGGTTCATGTTTCCAAGCTTCTCCTGCCAAGTTTTTCCCACCATTATTCCAACTCCCATTTGAAAATGCAAATTGGACTTTCGCTAACAGCCTATATAAGGCTCCATCTTTTCAGTATGTTTACTTGTTCAGTTAATAAAGTCAATTTACCAACCTAGTTGATTTATCTTTTTGCCTGTTCTCCAAATCCTGAAACCAAACACCATGATGCTGCCCAAGTCATCCCAATGGGGACTATTTGGGTATAAATGATTGGTTTGGTTGCTCCTTGTCCAGTTCCTTACTGCAAGCCTATCTTTTGAAACCAGAGCAGATTCTGGTTCACCTCCTCCCAATTACTTGGACAAGTTGTGGCGCCAAGTGGTACCAGGCTTATAGTACACCACCACCCCACTGTCACAGAATCCTTTCATCACAGAGAAACCACAGGTCATGAGGGCCAGTCCACCCAGTTCTTTCTTATTTCATCCCTTGGCTTCTGTTTTCCCTTTAAGTTATCTTGGAGCTTACTTCCTGTTGGGAAGATTTAATCCCCTTTTGGGTTGATACTGTCATATTGGAGAACTGTTTCATATGGGGATGGTCTCCCTTCCTATTGGTTCTCTAATTACAGGGTTGAACCCATTTGCGGTCATACACCTTTTGGGTGGTATGTTTCCGAGCGGATGGGTTCCTGACACCAGGTGCCAGCGTCATGGGTCAATCAGATGGAGATTTCTGCAATCCAAAATTGCTGTGGACATTTCATCTGGGCCAGCTTGCTCTGGGCAGACTGGATCCATGCAGCAGCGTTGTTGTTGTTGGCCCCAGTAAAGAGTTCTGAGTCAGTGTTTTGTAGTCTTTTGGCTACGTAGGCGGGCATGGTGTTTTTGTCAGGTGGTTATGAAATAGTGGCGGCTGTCTGAAAGAAACCCTGTGCAGACATGGCATTGAAGGCAGATAGTGAAATCACCATGCTCTGGTACAAGACAAAGCCATCAGGTATCTTGGCACCAGGGGTGTACGGGGTCCAATCCAGCGGAAGGCTAGACATAATTTGGTCAAGGATTTGTTGGCCGTGGCAAGTACAGGCAACAGGCAGAATTTTACAAGATAAGGTAGGATGGAGAACCTACTTTTTCTACCAATGTTGTAACTGTGCTGTTTTAGAAGAGTTACAAGGGAAAATATTTAGAAACTGGATAATAATCTTTATTGAGAGATAGGGATTATATAGTTGGCGTGAATCAAGGATAACAGGAACATGATTGTTGATCACACAGCTGGATGATGAAGGGGGTGGCTTGATTCTGGTAATGAGTCAAGCGCCAAAACAAGGTATCCACCATAAGAGAACATCATTTGTTCATGTTATTAGATTTGGCAATTCGAGTTGACTTCCTAGTCTGGCTTTGAGTGGCCGGGTAATTGGATTGCAGGTCACAAACCTGCTTGCTTGGAACCTTGCTGGTGGGTTGAGCCTGCTGTTTTGACACTGTCAAGTATATACTTATCAGAAGTATAATAAACAAGATAAAGAGAAAAATTAAGAAGAGAAAGATATTTATTTGATATGAGTTTAGAGTATTATATAGTATCATGGGAAGCCATGTACTATCCATGTATGTCATGGTGATCACAAGGATTGTCCAAGTAATGTTCTGCTTAGGGCTCAAAAGATTTGATCCCTGTAATAGATGTGCAATTGATTAGAGTGCCACTGACTTAATGATTAGTTGGAAAATCACTCTGGGAATTACTTTTCAAAGAGGTAGTAATTAAAGATGTTGCAACACTGATAGCTGTAATTTGCTGAAATCTGAGTCCATTTTGTTTAAATCTGAAGTATTTTTATTTGTCACCATAGCTTTTAAAACTACTGCATCTCCACAGCTTTGTAAATTATTGTATAATTTATTGAGATCTTCAACTAGGGCTGCTAAACATCTGGGTCATTATTTTAGAGGTTAGGCCATTTTCTAATGCACATGCTGCTCAAGTCGCAGCATAACACAGTTCGATTTTGAAAAAGTAACTAATTACACAATTTATATTTAAAACATTAATAACTCAATGAAAAATTAATATTTTTTCACACTGTAAACTATCAAAATGAAGCTAAGAATCTTATCTTTCTATTGGTGTAAAAATTTTAATATGTATACTATGCTCAATATTAAAGCAAAAGTAATTTAAAAGAGCATAATCCAGATTTTTTTATATGATTATATCTAATGATATAAAGTAGATCACTTCAAAGCTAATAAATACTCTTTTTTGAATACACAACAGATGTTTTTTATTTGACGAAATTAAAGATAAGATTGAGAGCTTTATTTTCGCATTTTATTTTATTTAAAAAGCTCAATTCTCTAGGATTTTATGATAGTTTGAAGTTAGGATGTTTTTATCACTGTTTAGATTGATTCTAAGGTTCAAGTGAGCTTCGAACCTCAAATTGAGCATTCTTTAAATGGAATTCTTTAATATTTTATCATTTAAAAATATGCGGAAGAGTTACAATTAACTGAATACATCATTTTAATTGATTTGCATTGATTACAAAGAGGATATGATGTAATAATAATGCTTAGCTGCTTCACATATATCACTTGTGCATGAAAACTGGGTATTTAATTAATTTCTGCAAACATAAATTCAAGTTCAAACTATAATAAAAGCTATCACACCATTTCTTTCAGAATGGTGTCATTTAGCTTGGTATATAAGAGCTAAAGTACCACAAAGCTTCTAATCCAAATAACCCAATTCAAAGACCACATTCTGATCATAACTACTCCATCATTAAGGCACACATCAAAGATCTGACCTAATTACAGATTCAAAATACTACCATGTCCTCAGTTAAATTTACTTCTTCCATGCTACCCTTTTTTTCCTTGGGAGCTTCAACAAAAAGAGAGAGAATTGCAATGTTAAAAAAGGCATTCCTCTTTATTGCTGGTGATGATCTTGATAATTTCATCAAGCACTTCCTTACTCAAACTGAATTTGGGAAAGCTCAGTTCCTGCCAACTATTCAAAATCAAAAAGGCAATGAGTTCATTGAAAACTTAAAGGATCTCATGAAATCTTCTCCCCAAAAACATCTCCCAGCCTTGCGATCTCTGGTTACTTCCAGTTACTCTTTAAAAGAGCTTAATGATATGGGGTTTAATATAACTAAAAGTGAGTTTGAATACTCAAGAAAAATAAATAAAAATAAAAATGTAAGCTTAAACAAAAAAAGCCAAAAAAATAATAACTATTCATTAAAAAAAGAAATAACTAAAAAAATAATTAAAAAATTGCTGGAAAATTCTTTTGAAACAAGCCAGTTTACAAAAAAAGTGCCTGAAAAAATTTATAAAGATATAGAAAAAGAGATGAGTAATTACTCAACTGAAATTAAATACTCTCTACTTAAAACAAAAAAAGAAATATATGAAAATATGAAAATAAAAAATGAAATTTCAGTTTCAATTTCCACTTACTATAAATTAATCCCTAAAAATATAATAAAAAGTAAAAAACAAACCGATATGTGCAATATTTGTAATTTAAAAAATTCACTAGAAAAAAAGAAGGAAGAATGTGAAAGTAAAAACTTACCATTACCAGAATCTATAGACAATGACTTAAAGACTATTAATCAGCACCAAGACTTTTATGTTCATCAAAATTGTGAATATAAAAAAGATATTAATGAACTAGATGATGAGTCTTGTATTGTAGTTATAGATTATAAAGAAAACTTAAAGGTTGGAGGTGGTCCAATTGAGACCAATAATTGTTTTTATTCAAAAAAACTAATCTCATTATTAGGGTTTGCATTAGTTTTTAAAGAAAACAATAAAATTAAATATGAATATCATGATTTTTTGTCTCAAATATTATCACATGATTCTTTATTTTCAGGTGAATGTCTAATAAGTCTTCTTAAATTAGATAGATTTAAAAAAATAAAAAATATAAAAGTATGGACAGATAATGGAAATCATTTTAGATCATATGAATTTTTATATTACTTATTTAAAGAGGCACCTAAATATATTAAGGGTTCCATAAAATATAACCGTTTTGTTGAATGCCATGGAAAAAGCATTGTTGATGGTCACTTTGGTGTAATATCAAAAATTTTAAAGGAAAAAGAAAATGTACTTTATATTAACAACATTAATGATCTAAAAAATATTTGTGAGAAAGAAGAAAGAAGAAAAGAATTATACAATTCAGCTTTAACTGGTTCAATTGTTTCCCAAAAAGCATTTTTTTATATTTATGAAAGGAAATTTAGGCCTATAAAAAGAGAGCTTGAAGTTAAAAATCTGCGCATTAATCTTTCATATTTGATGAAAGATGGGAAGTTATATACTTCACCTTTAACATTTGAAAGCTTCTCAGAATATTCTGAGATATTTTATCATTTGAAATCACGTGATGATACCAGAGAAACAAAAATATCAGAAGATGCTAGTAGTGTATTGGGGCAAGTTCATGAAGTAGGGCAGCTTACTAGAGGGTGTATTTTAAATAGAGTTATCAGTCTTTCAAAAACAACAACCTTTTTTTCTGAAACAAACTAAGAATATTTATGATGAGCCAAAGATAGGGTAATAGCATTTATAGCTTTGGGGCTGCTATTACTCTCCCATGCAACTCATCATAAATATTTTTGGTTTGTAGTAGCACTTAAGATATTTTCAGTAGTACTATAAGTTGCAATTTTCAATTATAAAATCAATGAATTATTTTTTAAAAAATCACCCAAGCCCAAGATCAATTAAATATTTGGGATTGATTGTATTTTACTCTTTCTGAATAATTTGAATATGAATAATGTGATTAAGTTATAAAATAACCAATCTGGCGCCTAGGCATAACAAGAAAAATAATGTCCCATCTGTTTACCTTAAATATATATCATATATTTAAACATATCTTATTTTTAGCACCCAGTAAAATACGTTAGAAATTTAAAAGAAATATATTTTAAGCGTAAATTTGGAATTTTACGTATAAATAGGTTGTGCTGCATTTAAATTTAATATAATTTAAAAATGCTATAATTTCATTTGACCTATTTAAGTAGAGCTAATATATATCTTGATAACGAGATTTTGACCATCAAGGTTGGTTTAGTGTTTATAAAGTAGCATATGTTTAAGTCTTCATAGTGTAGCTTAGGGTGACTTTGATTGGATTATGGTAAGTTGTAGTCTTTAGCCTTGTCGCAAGCTCTGTTGCAGCGCTTTACTCTGTTTCTCACTATCTAGGGTAGCTAAAACGGACAAATTGACAACTTTTGTAATTGAAGTCATTATTAAAAGCTTACATATGTATTTAGAATTTCATAAAAATGATTTTTTTTGCTAGCGGTTGTTTCATTCTTATTTAGATGATACAATATATAAATTTTAAATCTAACTGACTCTAAGTGAAGTTTGGTGATTTATCCAACCCAAATATTCAATCATTGTAAGCCAACCAAATAATTGTAATCTTCAGTTAACCATCTCTTGAATTAAAACACCATCCATAAATCTTATTTGAATTGGATTCCTTTAAATGGCTTATCTCACCGATTTCAAATCAAATCACACAATCTAAATTGACGCTGTCATAATTAAAGAGCAACAATTAGATTCGAATTCAATACCACCACTAAACAATAAAGGACTTGCAAAATTTTAATCTAACCTTCCAGAGCCAGTCGATCAATAATAGATAAGCCACTCTGCAGTAGTTGCATGAGTTAGCACTTCATTTCGAACCACATACGTCCAAAGCTTTTAATAAAGCCACGCAACCTTCACGCAGGCTCCATTCGGATTCATTCACCCATGTGAACTAAATATTTATCAAGCATAATTGCAGCGTGGCATGGCTGAAATAAGCTCATCCAAGCTGCTAGCATTTCTACCTGTTTGTATATAAATCAGTTTATAATAGAAAATATACAAATTATCATTCGAAACCGTCTAAGCTTGAGGTGAGCCAAAGCGAAATAACAGAGTCACTTTTTTGGTTAAACAAAGGAGGCTGAGAAATCCCTAAATAACCAGTGGGCAGCTTCGCGACAATCTGCTCTAAACTCCTAGACGTAATTAGAGTGAGAATAAGAGGATTTCCGATTCAGCGGGACCCATTTATTTAAAAATGAGGTAGGTTCTAGTCAACCAAAGTTCGGGGAGAAGTTTACCCCAGATACTAGGAGACCTTTTCAACTGTATCATCAAATTCCAGGAGAGCTTTTAACTACTTTCCCAGATGCTTATGCAGTCACCAAAACCAAAGCTGATCATATTTATTGACAGCTGAATCGTCTAAACTTACTTTTCGAAACCAGAGAAATCTAAGTAATCGGTATGTTATGTTACCAATAATTTATTATAAGCTTGATCTTATATATTAATAAAAAGATACATCTCAAGTTATCTTCAGTTCAAACATCTTTTTAAACACTGTTACTCTAATTTCAACTTTGAATTTCAAACATCAGTTATTTAAAAATTACAATATTAATTATCTGTAGGATATGTTTTTTCGAAATGCTAGAGAAAAGCTTCAGGAGAAGAGACCAGCTGTGCTCACTAAGGCACTTGGATTTGCAGGAAGTGTGCTAGGTCCAGCTACATTGGGTACATCCTCTAAAGCTTCAGCTTCCCAACCAACTGGAGCAAAAGGTGTAGCAAAGCCAGCCCAAGCATCAGCTAACAAAGATTCAGTTGAATCCAAGCCTGCTAATCCAAGTCAAGCACCTGTCTGTAAACCACCAATTGAAAACCCCACTCTATCAACCAACCCTCAAACTTCCATTCTTTTATCCAACACCCCTATTGGAGAAGCACCTTTTGCCTCAGAACCCAGCCTTGTAATAGTGGAAGCATTAGATGGTAAAGTAACATCTAAAGCAAAAGATACTGCTCCTGAGATACCACTTGAGATAAAAGGTTCAGCATGCAAACTAGAAGCTGTAATCTCAACCTCTGAGACATCATTAAAAGCTGTCCTTACAGCATCTGACTTGGAAAAATCAGATTCTGATACTCTTGCTTCTCAGCTATCACTCAAGGTTGAAGCTCCAGTACATAAGGCAGGAGTTGAAATGTCCCCATCTCAAGTGATATTCAGTATTGTAAACCAAGATTGTGAGCCAGAAAAAGCTAAAGCTGACACTCCTGCTTCTATCTCATCACACAAGATTAGAACTCCAGTACATGAATTGAAAACTGTAACATCTGTACCTGAAGCAGTGTCCAACATAGCAACTCCAAAGTATGAGCCTGGTGTGGATAATCCTGTTTCTTTTGAAACTTCACTGTCTGTTTCTCCTGTTTATGAACCAAAAGAGACAAAGGCTGATACTCCTGCATCTGAAGCATCAGCCATAATCAAAGCTCAGGCATGTGAGCCAAAGGCTGAAACTCCTGTTTCTATTGCTTCCACAAAGTCTGTTTCTCCTGTTTGTGAACCAGAAGAGTCAAAGGCTGATACTCCTGCATCTAACAAATCACCCAGGATCGAAGCTCAAGTATGTGAGCCAGAGAATGAAACTCCTGCTTCTGTTACCTCGTCAGAGTCTGTTACTCCTGTTTGTGAACCAGAAGAGTCAAAAGCTGATACTCCTGCAACTGAAGGATCACCCATGATTGAAGTTCAAGCATGTGAGCCAGAGATTGAAACTCCTGTTTCTGTTGCTTCCACAAAGTCTGTTTCTCCTGTTTGTGAACCAGAAGAGTCAAAGGCTGATACTCCTGCATCTGAGGCATCACCAATAATTGAAGTTCAAGCATGTGAGCCAGAGGCTGAGACTCCTGCTTCTTTTGCATCCACAAAGTCTGTTTCTCCTGTTAGTGAACCAGAAGAGTCAAAGGCTGATACTCCTACATCTGAAGGATCACCCATGATTGAAGCTCAAGCATGTGAGCCAGACACTGAAACTCCTGCTTCTGTTGCTTCCACAAAGTCTGTTTTTCCTGTTTGTGAACCAGAAGAGTCAAAAGCTGACACTCCTGCATCTGAAGGATCACCCATAATAGAAGCTCAAGCATGTGAGCCAGAGGCTGAAACTCCTGCTTCTTTTGCATCCACAAAGTCTGTTTCTCCTGTTTGTGAACCAGAAGAGTCAAAAGCTTACACTCCTGCATCTGAAGGATCACCCATAATAGAAGCTCAAGCATGTGAGCCAGAGGCTGAGACTCCTGCTTCTTTTGCATCCACAAAGTCTGTTTCTCCTGTTTGTGAACCAGAAGAGTCAAAGGCTGATACTCCTGCATCTGAGGCATCACCAATAATTGAAGTTCAAGCATGTGAGCCAGAGGCTGAAACTCCTGCTTCTTTTGCATCCACAAAGTCTGTTTCTCCTGTTAGTGAACCAGAAGAGTCAAAGGCTGACACTCCTACATCTGAAACATCACCCATAATAGAAGCTCAAGCATGTGAGCCTGAGGCTGAAACTCCTGCTTCTTTTGCATCCACAAAGTCTGTTTCTCCTGTTAGTGAACCAGAAGAGTCAAAGGCTGACACTCCTACATCTGAAGCATCACCCATAATTGAAGCTCAAGCATGTGAGCCTGAGGCTGAAACTGCTGCTTCTGTTGCGTCTTTAGAGTCTGTTTCTCCTGTTTGTGAACAAGAAAAGTCAAAGGCTGATACTCCTGCATCTGAAGGATCACCCATAATAGAAGCTCAAGCATGTGAGCCAGCGGATGAAACTCCTGCTTCTTTTGCATCCACAAAGTCTGTTTCTCCTGTTAATGAACCAGAAGAGTCAAAGGCTGACACTCCTACATCTGAAGCATCACACATAATTGAAGCTCAAGCATGTGAGCCTGAGGCTGAAACTCCTGCTTCTTTTGCATCCACAAAGTCTGTTTCTCCTGTTAATGAACCAGAAGAGTCAAAGGCTGACACTCCTACATCTGAAGCATCACACATAATTGAAGCTCAAGCATGTGAGCCTGAGGCTGAAACTCCTGCTTCTTTTGCATCCACAAAGTCTGTTTCTCCTGTTAATGAACCAGAAGAGTCAAAGGCTGACACTCCTACATTTGTAGCAAAACACATAATTGAAGCTCAAGCATGTGAGCCGGAGGCAGAAACTCCTGCTTCTTTTGCATCCACAATGTCTGTTTCTCCTGTTTGTGAACAAGAAGAGTCAAAGGCTGATAGTCCTGCATCTGAAGGATCACCCATGATTGAAGTTCAAGCATGTGAAACAGAGGCTGAAACTCCAGCTTCTGTTGCCACGTCAAAGTCTGTTTCTCCTGTTTGTGAACCAGAAGAATCCAAGGCTGATACTCCTGCATCTGAAGAATCACCCATGATTGAAGCTCAAGCATGTGAGCCTGAGGCTGAAACTCCTGCTTCTTTTGCATCCACAAAGTCTGTTTCTCCTGTTAATGAACCAGAAGAGTCAAAGGCTGACACTCCTACATCTGAAGCATCACACATATTTGAAGCTCAAGCATGTGAGCCTGAGGCTGAAACTCCTGCTTCTTTTGCATCCACAAAGTCTGTTTCTCCTGTTAATGAACCAGAAGAGTCAAAGGCTGACACTCCTACATTTGTAGCAAAACACATAATTGAAGCTCAAGCATGTGAGCCGGAGGCAGAAACTCCTGCTTCTTTTGCATCCACAATGTCTGTTTCTCCTGTTTGTGAACAAGAAGAGTCAAAGGCTGATAGTCCTGCATCTGAAGGATCACCCATGATTGAAGTTCAAGCATGTGAAACAGAGGCTGAAACTCCAGCTTCTGTTGCCACGTCAAAGTCTGTTTCTCCTGTTTGTGAACCAGAAGAATCCAAGGCTGATACTCCTGCATCTGAAGAATCACCCATGATTGAAGCTCAAGCATGTGAGCCTGAGGCTGAAACTCCTGCTTCTTTTGCATCCACAAAGTCTGTTTCTCCTGTTAATGAACCAGAAGAGTCAAAGGCTGACACTCCTACATTTGTAGCAAAACACATAATTGAAGCTCAAGCATGTGAGCCTGAGGCAGAAACTCCTGCTTCTTTTGCATCCACAATGTCTGTTTCTCCTGTTTGTGAACAAGAAGAGTCAAAGGCTGATAGTCCTGCATCTGAAGGATCACCCATGATTGAAGTTCAAGCATATGAAACAGAGGCTGAAACTCCAGCTTCTGTTGCCACGTCAAAGTCTGTTTCTCCTGTTTGTGAACAAGAAGAGTCAAAAGCTGATACTCCTGCAACTGAAGGATCACCCATGATTGAAGTTCAAGCATATGAAACAGAGGCTGAAACTCCAGCTTCTGTTGCCACGTCAAAGTCTGTTTCTCCTGTTTGTGAACCAGAAGAATCCAAGGCTGAAACTCCTGCATCTGAAGAATCACCCATGATTGAAGCTCAAGCATGTGAGCCAGACGCTGAAACTCCTGCTTCTGTTGCTTCCACAAAGTCTGTTTTTCCTGTTTGTGAACTAGAAGAGTCAAAAGCTGACACTCCTGCAACTGAAGGATCACCCATGATTGAAGTTCAAGCATGTGAGCCAGAGGCTGAAACTCTTGTTTCTGTTGCTTCCACAAAGTCTGTTTCTCCTGTTAGTGAACCAGAAGAGTCAAAGGCTGATACTCCTGCATCTGAGGCATCACCAATAATTGAAGTTCAAGCATGTGAGCCAGAGGCTGAAACTCCTGCTTCTTTTGCATCCACAAAGTCTGTTTCTCCTGTTTGTGAACCAGAAGAATCCATGGCTGATACTCCTACATCTGAAGGATCACCCATAATAGAAGCTCAAGCATGTGAGCCAGAGGCTGAAACTCCAGCCTCTGTTGCCACTTCAGAGTCTGTTTCTCCTGTTTACAAACCAGAGGTTTCAAAGGCTGATACTCCTGCAACTGAAGCATCACCCAGGATTGAAGCTCAAGTATGTGAGCGAGAGGCTGAAACTCCTGTTTCTGTTCTTTCCACGAAATCTGTTTCTCCTGTTT
Organism: Entomophthora muscae; assembly: GCA_014839935.2. Classification (NCBI taxonomy): domain Eukaryota; kingdom Fungi; phylum Entomophthoromycota; class Entomophthoromycetes; order Entomophthorales; family Entomophthoraceae; genus Entomophthora; species Entomophthora muscae. Next base: position 708,745 of record QTSX02000013.1, on the reverse strand, counting down.
GTGAAACAGAAGAATCCAAGGCTGATACTCCTGCATCTGAAGGATCACCCATGATTGAAGCTCAAGCATGTGAGCCAGAGGCTGAAACTCCTGCTTCTGTTGCTTCCACAAAGTCTGTTTCTCCTGTTTGTGCACCAGAAGAGTCAAAGGCTGACACTCCTACATCTGAAGGAGCACCCATGATTGAAGTTCAAGCATGTGAGCCAGAGGCTGAAACTCCAGCCTCTGTTGCTTTCACAAAGTATGTTTCTCCTGTTTGTGAACCAGAAGAGTCAAAGGCCGATACTCCTGCATCTGAGGCATCACTCAGGATTGAAGTTCAAGCATGTGAGCCAGAGGCTGAAACTCCAGCCTCTGTTGCTTTCACAAAGTCTGCTTCTCATGTTTGTGAACCAGAAGAATTCAAGGCTGATACTCCTGCATCTGAAGCATCACCCATAATTGAAGCTCAAGCATGTGCGCCAGAGGCTGAAATTCCTGTTCCTTTTGAATCTTCACAGTCTCTTTCTCCTGTTTGTGAACCAGAAGAGTCAAAGGCTGTTACTCCTGCATCTGAAGCATCACCCATGATTGAAGCTCAAGCATGTGAGCCAGAGACTGAAACTCCTGTTTCTGTTACTTCCACAAAATCTGTTTCTCCTGTTTGTGAACCAGAAGAGCCAAAGTCTGATACTCCTGCATCTGTAAGATCACCCATGATTGAAGTTCAAGCATGTGAGCCAGAGGCTGAAACTCCTGCTTCTGTTGCTTTCACAAAGTATGTTTCTCCTGTTTGTGAACCAGAAGAGTCAAAGGCTGATACTCCTGCATCTGAAGCATCACCCATGATTGAAGCTCAAGCATGTGAGCCAGAGACTGAAACTCCTGCTTCTTTTGCATCTACAAAGTCTGCTTCTCATGTTTGTGAACCAGGAGAATCCAAGGCTGATACTTCTGCATCTGAAGCATCACCCATAATTGAAGCTCAAGCATGTGAGCCAGAGGCTGAAATTCCTGCTTCTGATGTCTCTTCAGAGTCTGCTTCTCCCGTTTGTGTACCAGAAGAGTCAAAGGCTGATACTCCTGTATCTGAAGGATCACCCATGATTGAAGTTCAAGCATGTGAGCCAGTGGCTGAAACTCCTGCTTTTGTTACATCTACCAAGTCTGTTTCTCCTGTTTGTGAACCAGAAGAGTCAAAGGCTGATACTCCTGCATCTGAAGGATCACCTATGATTGAAGTTCAAGCATGTGAGCCAGTGGCTGAAACCCCTGCTTTTGTTACATCTACCAAGTCTGTTTCTCCTGTTTGTGAACCAGAAGAGTCAAAGGCTGATACTCCTGCATCTGAAGGATCACACATAATTGAAGCTCAAGCATGTGAGCCAGTGGCTGAAACTCCTGCTTCTTTTGCATCCACAAAGTCTTTTTCTCCTGTTTGTGAACCAGAAGAATCAAATGCTGATACTCCTGTAACTGAACTATCACCCATAATTGAAGCTCAAGCATGTGGACCAGAGGCTGAAATTCCTGCTTCAGTTGTCTCTTTAGAGTCTACTTCTTCTGTTTGTGAAACAGAAGAGTCAAAGACTGATATTCCAGAATCTGAGGCATCACCAATAATCAAAGCTCAAGCATGTGAGCCTGAGGCTGAAACTCCTGTTTCTTTTGAATCTTCACAGTCTGTTTCTCCTGTTTGTGAACAAGAAGAGTCAAAGGCTGATACTCCTGCATCTGAGGCATCACCAATAATTGAAGTTCAAGCATGTGAGCTAGAGGCTGAAACTCCTGCTTCTGTTGCTTCCACAAAGTCTGTTTCTCCTGTTTGTGAACAAGAAGAGACAAAGGCTGGTACTCCTGCATCTGTAGCATCACCCATAATTGAAGGCCAAGCATGTGAGCCAGAGGCTGAAACTCCTGCTTCTTTTGCATCCACAAAGTCTGTCTCTCCTGTTTGTGAATCAGAAGAGTCAAAGGCTTATACTCCTGCATCTTTAGCATCACCCATAATTGAAGCTCAAGCATGTGAGCCAGAGGCTGAAACTCCTGCTTCTTTTGCATCCACAAAGTCTGTTTCTTCTGTTTGTGAACCAGAAGATTTCAACGCTTATACTCCTGCATCTGAGGCATCACCAATAATAGAAGCTCAAGCATGTGAACTAGAGGCTGATTCTCCTGATTCTTTCGCATCCACAAAGTCTGCTTCCCCTGTTAATGAACCAGAAGAGTCAAAGGCTGATCTTCTTGCTAGTGAAGAGTTACAGATTGTGGCTACTTCTCAAACTCTACCTAAGCTTGAGTCATCAGTGTGTGTTCATGAATATGATTCAGCTGCATTTAAAACGTCATCAAAGGCTGAGACTTTATTGTCTAAAACTAAAAGATCAGAAGATGAGACTCTTACTTCCAATCATTTTACTGGTTCTGGCACTTTAAAGCCCAAGTTTGAAGAGCAAGGAAATCAAAGCCTACCATCTAACTCAGAGATTGAGGCTTCCTCTTCACACATATTTTCAGAATTTGGAGCAACATCACCTGGCTGTGAAGCTTTGCATAAGCTTTACTCATCCACTCCTGAAGATTCAGTTAAACCTGTCAGCATCACAAGTATATTTCCAGCAGCTCAAGACAAAATTCCAGAGTTTGAAAAGTCAGAAGTTCACGTTCTATCTTGTGATCTACTTGCCTCTCCAGCTCAAAATTGTGGTTCTGAGCCTGACTCTTTAACCTTTGAGAAATCCTCTGGCATGGGCGTTGAAAATGCCTCAGAGCCTTCTCAAGGATTTGTGTCTGAATCTCTTGAGGCTTTTCTGGATAATCTTCAAATTATAGATGCATCAAAATTGTCCCAAGGCCACATCAGTCCCTTTATGCCCTCCTTGTCACTAAAGGCAGCTTCTTTGCACAAGCTCCCAGATATCACACCCTTTGAAAAGGTGCACAATGGTCTATTTGAAGAGGCTGTACCCTCACAGCATAACCTCAATAATGTTGAAGCAGATGCCCTTAATAATTTGGAGGGCACTATTCAAGCACAAGAGACAAGAAGATTTACCTTTTCTGAGACACCTGTTGACGTACAGGCCACTGAGAACCCAACCCTTGCTAAGAATTTAGAGGTTCCCGTTGATTTTCAAGCTACTAAGGATTCAATTATTATTGATACTATAGTGTCCCCTAATCAAGCACATGCTATACAAGATCTAATTACTGCACTTACATTGGATGCTTCTATTGGTGTACAAGGCTTTGAAGATTCAATTACCATTGCTACTATGAGGCCTTCTGATGAGTCACAGGTTATCCAAGATCCAATTACTGCTATTCCCTTGGGTGCTTATATTGATGTACAAGGTGCTGAAAATGCTATCAATTTTAAGCCTGTAGAAACCCCTGGTGATATACAAGCTATGAAAACTACAAACCCTGTGGTTTCTTTGGATGCTCCTATCAAAGTTTATACCAGTCTGGATTCAAGCCACTTTAGGTTAAAGGAGCCAGCTATTTTAGAAAGCTCACTCCAACCAAATAATCCAAATTTCTTCAGTAATACAGCCAAATCTTCAGGGTTGAAAAGCACCATCAAATCTTTAAAGGAGGTTCAGCTTAGTGATATTCAAGTGCCAGCTTCTGCCCACAACATAAGAACTAGTTCTAATACAAATGTAACTCAAACAAGAAGCCTGAAATCCAATTCTTCACCAGAGCTAGGGCCATCCACACATAAGCAGTATTTTACTCATTTCCTTATTGTTGCTCTACCTTGTATCAGCCGTTTGACTACAGCAGCCTGTATTTTAATCCCCTTCCTATGGCCAGTTAGTTTCATATACATGTGTTTTCTTTTTTATGATAAGGCACAGAGAAGAGGCTTTCGCAACCCCTCTTCCAAAGGTTGGAACCTTGGCCATGCAATTGCACAGCATTTCCCAGCAGAGCTTCAAACTGAAACCACTCTTGACCCCAACAAAAAGTATATCTTCCTTTACCACACTGAGCCCAAGTCAGATTCCTCACTGACTGCATTTGCTGCATTCACATCTCAATTGGAACACCACATCTACTTCATGGCCCCAAAGAAAGAATTTTCTTCTTCACTGTACCGCGAAATTCTGTTATCCTCCAAAATGGCAACACACACCAACTCTACTATACTGCATATTCTCAAACATGGTCATTCATGCTTAATTCCTACCAATGATGATCCCAGCTCCATAGCACCTGATCTCCTTGCAATTGCCAGCATCACTGGGTAATCTTGTATATTTAACTATTTCTGAATTTTTAGTACATCTCTTGTTCCTGTCTATAGCTTTGAAACAGACTCTGTCTTTCATCCCCCCACAAGATTTGAGAAGACTATCAGCTTTTTAAGGATGACAATCCCTTATTTCTATGGTCAAGAAGATCACCTATTGTTAACTAGTCTTTTGCCAAAGGAAAAGGCTATCAAATTTATTGGTAAAACTATTATATTTTTCAACTAACTTTATCAGTTGGAGAACCTACCGCTTCTTCCATTGGTCAGCTTAACCAGAACCCTGAGCAGCTCCAGAAATCATACTTCAGAAATGCCACTGCTTTGGATATCAAGTATAGGCCTTAGCTCAACCTCTTTGAATAAGTATTCTTAATACAAAACTCATTTAACACTTCAGAATAAATAAATTCACAATAACATTAGTTTTTTTCAAAAAATATTTAGTTTATAATATCTTTTATGTTAATTTTGACAGATAATAAAAATTTTATGTTGCTCTTAAAGTTTAATAAAAAATGAATTAGTGATACCAAACCATATTATCAAATAGTGCTTTTGAGTAATAGATCATTTATCAAAAAGAGAAAATAAACCTGCATAAGCCAGGCAATTTTTTGAAAGTAAACAGCATAAAAGATCATCAAAATATTATTTCTAGCTAAGAAAGTAATGTTAAAAGTTAACTTTTATTGCTAAGTAAAGAGCTGTACAGTAGTTTTCAAACCTGTTGGATAAAAAATATTATTTAGTTTAGAACACATAGGTTCAGTCACACAACAAATTCCAACTGAGACCAGTTTAAGATAAATTTACTAAATAAAACTTTCATTTATCTAGGTCTGGAAAACAAAAATAGTCAATCACACAACAAAATTGGAGTCAAATACTAAGCCCTAAAAATGAGACAGCAAACAAAAAGAACCCATATTCAAAACAAATACAACCCAGTCACATCCTGGAGCAATCTACATCAAATTTGATAATGAACATGTAGCAAAAATGACACAAACAGAGAAAAGATGTGGTTCAGTTACAAAAGTGATTAGTTCAAACACAAAACAACTCATTTTTTTTTGAAAATATTGATTATTTTTGGAACTCAAAATAGAAATAATGGATTTTAGAAGTGGATTCACCAAAATCTATGCAGCAAACTACAGCATTATTTTCAATATATATGCTTTTAATTTTAGGCATTTATGTCTGAGAGCATGTCTCAAAAAGAAGCACACATTTAAATAAAATCAATACTATGGAAATACTTTGCCTTTCTGGGTTTAATAAAATTTTTATTGTTTTTTTGTTTACAATAATTTTCACAAGTTAAGATATCTTTATTATTGCCAAGGAGCAGTAACAGGAGCATCTTCAAGATCAGGCTACTGATCAAGGGAAAACAACTTTAATGGCCCTTGTGTAACCTAATTTGACTTAAGCCGTGAGGAGGCCAAGTTGTATGTGTCACCAGGCCCATCACTGGGTGGCTTTTTCAACAGCCAGTATGTTGACTCCCAAGAACAGGATGTGATGGTCCAGCTCATCAGTCATCATAACATGTCCTGGGTCAAAGCCAGGTGCCAACTGGAAGGGGTTGTCACTTTCCAGCTGGGGCAACTTCTTAAGTGGAGGCTTGTACCTGGTTTGCAGGGCAGCAAATTCCTGGAGAACTTTTTCTATGACTATGCAAGCATCTCCTCTAAATACCTTGATCTCTGCTGAAGCTAGACCATCCTGGGGTTGATATCAATCTTTGAAGAGTTTCATAAACTCATATCCTATGAGCTCCTTGCCTCTTGGGGTTATCTTTAGGTTTATGGCCAATCTTTTTCACTCTGTCTGATGTTTTGCTGGTTGCAAATCTCCAGCAACACTGGCAATAGCCATATTTTTTCCCTGAGCTAGGATAAAAAGGTTTATGGATTTATTCATTGAGAACTATGCACAATCAGGGATAATAAATGAAAGTCAAAAGTTGCATTTATTGAGTTCAAAAGAAAGATTCCCTTAGAAACCTTCTGTTAAATAGCCTGTTTTGGGGAGGATACAATTTGGTTTGCCAAGTTTACAGTTCTTGTCTTTTCTCTTGGACTCCTGGCACTCGGTCTTAGGCTCCCTGTACTTGATCTTGTGGTCCTACTCCACGTCTTGAAGTTCTTGTGCGGGGCTTTGCATCTCACTTTCTGGCCTATCACCTCTTGTTCTTCCTTGCTCTGGGCCTTGTGCTTCTTCCTGGTGATCCTGGGCTCCTAGTCCTATGTCTTGGGCTCCTTGTCTTGGCTTATAGCTTTTGAAATCCACTATATCCTCCTTGTTTCAGGATGCTTCCCCTTGAATAACTCCTTGTTTTCTATGTTTTTCTTTCTGACTTTCTTGTTTTCAAAGCTTAAACCATCCAGTTTTTCTTGCTTTATAATAAATTAAACTTACTTACTTACCTCAACCAATCAAAGTGGACTTTTTCCTGTTGATTCCCTTATTTTTTAGGCCTTTTTCCTTCAATTTAACCAATAAAAAGCATTGATCAAACAACCTTTGGCCTGCAGCCAATAAGGCGTCCAGATTGGCCTTTTTTGCCAGAAGGTTCTCTGGATGACCCCCTCCTGACCCTGGTTTGAACCTATTGTCCTCTTGCTCCAGAAAACTCATGGCTTGCGTTTTGAACGGGTTTTCTGTAATTCCTGTCACATTTTTCCAGGTCAATTTGAACGTTTCCCCCTATGTATTACTTAATGGTTTTTTGTACCTGAATTTTTTCAACATTTCTCAGTGTTTTCCTATGTTTTTTTCCTTGGAAAAACCCAAAACCGTCTGTTGCTTGCTTCACACTCCCTTTAATGCCTTGACAAAATCCCAGCCTTTGTTTCCAGAGTTTTCCTATGTTATTCAACCTGTTTTCTTTTCCACATCAATCAATCCCTTAATAAATTCTTATTTATTTTTACTTCTTTTTCTTATTTTTTTATTATTATCTCTTTTTATTCCTTTTATTACTTTCCTTAATTATTTTACTCCTTTTCCAATTCTCTTAATTCTTTTATATCTTTAAATTGTTTTCCTTGTTTCTTATTTTCTTATTCTTTTCTGCCTCTAACCTCTTCTGCTAGCCTTTACCTATTTCTTTTTTCCTTCTTGCTGCTGCTCTCCACAATCCCCCCTGTTCTGCTAGTCTTCATTGTTTAACACCTCAGACTCAGGCAATAAGTCTCCACAAGTGAATCAACTTAGACTTGACCCCCATTAGTGACCTACACCTTAGGCCATCAGTAACAGACACTTCTCATGTCTTGCCACTGTTTTTAATCACTAAAGTGATTAGTTTGTGTTTACAGGCACAAAGTAATCAACTTTATTCCCAGAAACCTCTCAATCATCAAGTTCTGCAACTGTTTCTCTGGAAAACCACCTTAATGATGGTTCTGGGCACATTAAATCCTGTTAAATAGCTTCAAGGCTTCCTCAAAGTTACTTGACAATCATGGGGAGAAACTTTACCCCTCCATCCTAGGTGAATTTGTTCAACTGCACCTCCCTTACATCTGGTCCCAAGATCTCAGAACTCCTTCAGTGAATCCCTTTTCATCTAGCCAGGCCCTTATCCCCATTCATGCATGTGCCTGTGACCACCTTGCTCTCTCTTCCTGGCTTGGATCCTGTTATGATAGAAAACCAAATGATAGGAATAGTGCATCCCCATAAGACCAGAAAACCAGCAAAAATTGCCACCAAATCCTTGAGAGAAATAGACAATTTAAATCCTGACATTGGAAAAAATGAGTCAAAGCTGGGGTCGCTCAAATAGCCCTGAATAATCTGGACTTGCCATATTTTTGTCCAAATAATTATGACAAGAAAATCACATATCATACATTATTTGGTGATGGCAGCACTCAATCCGCTGGTTGCTGGAATTTTTCAAATTATGACGTCATCAACTCAAATTCTGATGCAGGACCTCCAACTGCTGAAAACATTCTTGCCAACCAATCAGATGCCTTGGAACCTCCTCCTCCCCTACCCTGAACTCCCCTAAGACTTTCCCATTCCCCTCTAGAAACAAGTTTCTAGATAGCTTATTTTCACTCAAATAAAAAGAAAGTTTTCTAAAAATGTGGGATTATCTGGGGCTTTTTTCCCAGCAACTGTGGTAAGTTTGACTCCCTGGTACTTGACACTTTGTCAAGTATCAGGGAGTCAAGTGCCGCATATGTGAATCTATTAGTATTTTTGGCTTGACCGATTTTAAGCTAATTTTTACTGGTAATATAGGGGTTCAAAACCAAAAACCAAGTTTAAATTTACTTAAATTTGACTCTGTTTAATAAATTAATTAGCTAAAATACCAATTTAAAGGGTGATTTATAAGTAAATTTTCTAGTAAAAATGAAAAAACTTGTGTTTGACACTCTAAAACAAAAAGTGATCAGTTTGACACTTTTTAAGCCAAATCCATATTTTATTAATAAAATACTTATGCGCTTATATAAAATTTGTTATTTAATATTATATTTTTATTATTAGTGTCCATAGTTGTTGATTAAGCTCCCAAGCACCACTATACTGGATTTAGTGGTATAGACATTAAATTAAATACCCCACTTGTTTTACATTATGTCATTTCCGGGTTTGTGAATTAAGTGGTGCCACATAATTTAAGCCCAATTTATTAAGAGATTTCATATGTAATTTACAAAAACAGAAACTTGACTCCCACTCTGTTTGACTCTATCCACTTGTTACACAATTGGTTTTGGATTCAACTAATCATAGGCTTGAAATGAAGGCTAAGTTAATATGTGATGCACTATGAGCGCCACTTGACACTTTAACTTAGGGATTAGTACAGAGAGCTTATTAACATTTTAACTAACACTATGGTAAATAAGTCACTCCCAGCTCCTCACAGCATAAATCAAACACTAATAAACACCTTCCTACTCATTTAATTTTTTAACTTATGTTGTATTTTTTATTCTTGAGCATATGAAGCTGCCTTTCTTTTGGGTTAACTTTTGAACCCGTTTTAAATTTAAGCAAGTTTTATATGTAAAAAACATAGTAAATTTGATTTTTCTGCTCAACTCTGGCATACTTGACAGTGAGAATTCAGCTTTTTCCAGCTGATTGACAGTGCCAAACTTGACACTTTACTGTGTTTTGAATTTTCAACTCCCAATAAAAAATTCCCCATATTTCTTTTTGCAATTATGATCTACTACTCTTCCTGCTACTCTCCATATATTTTTTATACTTTTTTTTGATTTTTAATTATACTTTTACATTGATTTAGCACTAATATATTATGCTGAACCTAACATCTTTGATGCTTCATCATAAATTCACTTATTTTCTATGTTTTAACCTTTATATCTATACTTTGAGTTTCTATTTTGCTTCTATTTACTTTGTTATGATTTTTCTTTATAAATAATGTTGAAACAGCAGGCTTGACCCGCCAGCAAGGTTCCAACCAAGCAGGTTTGTGACCTGCAATCCAATTACCCAGCCGCTTGAAGCCAGACTAGGAAGTCAACTTGAATTTCCAAATCCAACAACATGAACAAATGATGATCCCTTACAGTGGATACCTTGTTTTGGCGCTTGACTCATTACCAGGATCAAGCCACCCCCTCCACCATTCAAGCGTGTGATCAACACAATCATGTTCCTGTTATCCTTGATTCACAATGACTATATAATCACTATCTCTCAATAAAGATTATTATCTAGTTTCTAAATATTTTTCCCCTTGTAGCTCTGCTAAAACAGCACAGTTACGACAATAAAACTTTATTTGAATACTTTTTATTTAAATTATACTTTGTTTTACCTCTTTGTGTTTCATATCTTTCATACTGTTTTATTTACAAAACTAAACTTTTCTTTAGACAAAATCATCTAAATCTAACAAGCCTACCAAGCGCCAAGCCTCCAAGGGCTAAAAAGAAACTGCCTCCACTCTCAAGCGTATCAAGAAGCCTACAAAGGCAAAGTCACCTACTACATCTCCCCCTCTTCATCTCCTCCTACTCTTCTCCTCCCTCTACCCTTATCTTCCCCTTCACCTTTAACTTTGCCCCAAGTCCTCAAATAAAAGTGATGACTCTCTCACTGATCATTAATTTTATGATTCAGAGGCCAACTCTGAGCCCACCAAGGAGCCCTGTACTAAGAAGGCAAAGGCTGCTAAGGAGCCCACTTCTTCTTCTGGTAAGAAAAAAGAGGCATCCAAGCAGGCCTCAAAGAACCCTTCCCCTTTCCCTCCTGATGGCTCTTCCCCCTCCCTCATCTGACCCCCAAGATGACCCTGAGGAGCAGTCCAAGAAGTTCAAAGCTTCTGGTCACATGGCTTGGGATTCACTGGCCATCCACAACATTTGTTATGTGGGCAGAGAGTTCAAAGTTCCTAAGTGCTTTCCCCAGTACTTCTCAATTATGTCTGTAAAGGGCGGCCCTGGTTACGTTGCTGACAACTACATATTCAATTACAACAACCAAAAGCGGCAAAGTAAAAGCAAGCACTCTGTCTGTGAAGATAAGACTTGTGGGGCCTGGCTGAACACCAAGGGCTGGGAGCAGGTAACTGCCAAGAAGGGGAGCACACTTTTGAGCCCCCTCAATCATCTAATCACTTGGATGCTGAAGTGGTACCTTGTTCAAGTAATCCCCACCTACTCTCACCTTTGGGCATCTGATCTGGCCATAAAGGCCCTGCAGCATTTAAAACCCAACAATATTAAGTTGGTACCAACACAGGAGCAGTTGGTCTAAAATCAGCAATAAGCAGATTGCCGCCAATCCCCCCAAGGCCTCAGATATCTTATCAGAACTTACGCTCACCAACAAGCTCAAGCAGATTCCAAGTGGGGAACACTTCCTTCTTCATGACAATGGGCCTGGCACCAAAGACCATATAATCTGCTATGCAACTCAGCAGAACCTGATGGAGTTAAAAAGGGCTTTAACCTGGCTAGTTGATGGTATCTTTGCCACTTGCTCCCAGATGTTCAAACAGCTCTGGATAATTAATGCCCAGATTGACATCTGAGTGATTCCACTTTCTTTCTTCCTCCTCCCTGGGGCCACTGAGGCCATTTACACCTGTGCGTTCTCAATCCTTTGCAGCGCACTTTCCTTCCTTCCCCCCAATAACAACAATGATGCCAAGAAGACCCCCACACCCGCACAAACCCTCCTGCTGCTGACTAGGACCAGGCTACCCTGGAATTGGAGGAAAAGGTAAGGCTCAGAGCTCTAGGGCCTCAAATGTGCATAATGGACTTTGAGCCTGCTCAGTTCAATGTATTTGAGCAGCTGTTTAGCAGGGGGTGCATGGGTGCCACCTCCACTTCTGCCAAGCAGTTGCTTGCAATGTGCAGGCCCATGACAAGCTTAGTAAGTTGATCCAGAGGGACACTTTGGCCACCTGAAAATTTGTGCTGGCACAATTTAGTACCTTGGCTTTTTTAAAGCCAGAGCACACTGCGCAGGGGTTTGAGGTACTCTCAAAGGATCCCTACATAGTGAAGCACCTGGAGTTCAAGCCTTCCCTTGAGTACTTTGAGCCCCAGTGGATTGGGAAGGTTGTCACACAGAGGCAAGGCAAGACCTGTGCCAAGGCCAGCTGGAATGTGTACCAGGCGGCAGTGACTGGTGAGCTCAATACCACCTCAGCGCTAGAGGTGTATCACAAACACCTCAAGGCCAACTTTGGGCTCCACCCAAAATTCAATAGGTTCTTTTCCCTCCTGCAGCACAAGCAGGAGAAAACCATCTCCAAGCTGTGTGACTTGGCAAACTGCATTCCCCACCAAGCCCACAACCCGTTTCATCCTATTACCAAGGCCATTCAAAATGCAGCCAAGCATAAATACAAGGCCTCAGAGATTAAGCAGCAGCTTGAGCTCATTGCAACTGCCCTCCTGGAAGGGACTAAAATGAAAAAGGGGAAGAAGGGCAAACAGTAAACTTGCTTACTTCTATGGCTTTAACTTTTAACTTTTTTAGCTTTCATTTTTACTTTTTAGTTTTGATCATTTAGTTTTAGTTTTAGTTTTAACTTGTTTATATTTTGATTTAATTAGTTAGTAATGATTATTTTATGTATATATGGTAAGTTTGAGATGAATGTTTATAGTTGAAAGTGAATAAAATGTCTTAATTTTTGTTAATTTACTAATAAAACAAAAGATACTCACATTTGCATTTATATGAACTATATAAAATAAGTATTAATATTTTTTCATATTTTGCATAACTTCTATTGTGTTTTTGTTTGTTTTTATTTCATTAGAATTTCAATTTTTATGGTAATCAAAAATATTTTTATATATAAAGAGTGTAAATTACATAGTAAAATGAGCAATAAATGCTAGCTCTCCTTATTATTAAGTAAAGTACTGTTTTATTGCATTTTTGAGCTCTCTGAGGTCACTTTAGTATATAATATCTGTATAGCTTAATTTTTATCTTAAAAGTTTTCAGAACATCAAGATCTGTTAATTTAAAAAGCGTCAATTTCCAGTTGTCAATCAGGAAAAAAGATGAATTCTCACTTTACTATAGTTTCAAGCACCAGGGAGTTGATTTTACCACAGTTGCTGTTTGTCACTGACTTCAAAAAATTAGTGTTTATTGTCTTCAAGGTTGCCATTAATTCTATGGCCACGCCCTAGCTGGCGCTTTACCTGTTGACACCTTTGTATTATTTCTCTTATTTAACCCTGCAAATCATTTGAATTCTGACAATTTTTACCTCCATTTTATGCTACACTACCACTGGGGCCAAGATGATTAAGCCATACCCCAATTTGGTCTCCTATTGCTCAAGCAACTCAAGATTTGTTTAATGTACCCTCATTGTTTGTCCTTGAATCATGCTGCTTACTGTTTCACTCTAACAGATCCCTCACCTCTCTTGGCTTTGACCTACATTCATCAAAAAAATAACCAACATTTACCTGTTTCTAGGCATTTAATTTTTATGTGGCTAAATCAGCTCTCACCTGCAACAATGCTCCCATGTAAATCATCACATAGGCCCAACCTGAGCCTGTGCCACACTTTGAAGAATGGGCAACTGTGGCCCCCTCTAACCCAATTCAATTTTTTCTTGACAATTTGGGCTAATTAAAGCAAGCCCTGACCAATCTGGGTTTTCTTATGCCCGGTGGACCCCATAAATGTCAACTAGTAATTGATGAGATCATTGAAGAGATAACAAGCCTCAAACAAAGTGGCATGGAATTTGCTAAAATTGACACTCATCTACAATTTAACAAGGCAGTGGTAAGACATGAATTATGAGCCCTATGGACAGAGGCAGTGCAAAGCTGACCAAGAATCCAAAGAAGCAGGTCAAATCCCAGATCAAGGATGCATATCTCATCATGCTTGAAATTCTCCAGCAGAACTCAAACCTCTGAATCACTGAGATCTTTCTCTTACTTGTGCTTCATAGCATATTTATTGCCTGACACACTGCACAGCTCTGGATGCATGGGCTTGCTATTAGCGTTCTGGTTCTGACCAATTGGCCAGGGGATGTGTGACAATCCACATGAGCAGTTTTGCAGGTGAGGGTTGATTTGGCTTCAAATAAAGACGCAATGCTGAGAATTGATAGTGTGTTGTGGTTTTGAGACAGGTATAGGACTAGTAGGGAGCATTGGCTACTAGGGGAAGATAAGGCCTGCCTAGTAGGTAACAGAGAACTACTAGAGGCAAATGCTGAACCATCACAGCAGGGACTGTTGGCTGCTGTGGGGTTGTTAAGTGTCTCCACCCAGCAGAAATTGTTGGCTGCTTGGGGTGGGGAGTGGATGACCCTGGCAGGTAACACAGGCTGCCAGAGAAGAGGTGGAGCTAAGATAGCTCTACTTGCCCTTGTGTGCTCACAGGAGGTCTATGAGCAAGCAATCTACCTAACAGGCTGGTATAGTGTCCTTGTCTATGTTTCCATGAGAGCTTTGGGGAGGTCTCAAAGTGATAATTGGAGGGCATGGATATGCTCAGGGGTGTCACCAGGGTGGTTGCTTGGAGAAGAAGCTACATAACTTGGTGTGACCAGGACTCTGGGAAGTAAAGTTGGTTACTTTGCAACTGAAAGCTCAGACTTAATCACCTGGGTGAGTAAAGACAACTGCACAGACATGAGGATTGTCTTTAGTTGAATGGCCCAGGTGGAGGACTTGTAAGGGGCCCAGCCAAGCGCCAGTAGCCTTGTAACTTATTGCCTCAGTCTGAGGTATTGATATTGGAGGCTAATATTAGAACCAAGGCATTTTATGGTAGGGTATACAGTAAAGACTAGTAAGAGGGACTGTATGATTGCAGTGAAGACTAGTTGAGGGACTGGGAGATCATTTTGAGGACTGGAACTAAAATGATTCATTGTGAGGATTGAAACCTAGGTGGTTCACTATGAGGATTGGAACCTAGGTGATTTATGATGAGGAATGGACTGATTTCTGACTGGAATGGTCTGATTGATAATTGGAATGGACTTATTGCTGGCTGAAAAGAACTGGTGGCTAGACTGAAAAGGACTGTTGATGGATGAAGAAGGACCAGAAGATGTTGGTAAATGGCTAGCTGAGGAACTGGAAGATGGCTTAGAAGGACTAACTGGGATGAATACAGGATATAGGATGCTTGTTTTGGGTTTTTAGGAAAGAAAGTAATTAGAAAGAAGCAGTTGAAGAATTAATTTATGTTGTCTAAAGATATGATATGAAAGCTGGAATTAATTATCATATAAATGAAAGCCAAAGAAGAAAAAATAATTCACAGAAAATAGACTGTAAATTATTAAGAGCTGATTGGGTAAGAAGGAGCTGGAAAGAGGCCAGAAACAGGACAGAGAAACTGTGAGAACAAAGGTCAGAATTTTGCCAAAATGATTAATTGAGGCAAGAAGCAAGCAACAGGAGGGTTTAAATGGCTAAAATGAGGAAGAAAGCATGGGGGGAATGCAGAGAAACATTGAGGAAATTTGGGTTCAAAAGTCCCCTAAGTAACACATATGCAAAAGTGCTCAAGTTTTGCTGTAGAAACGTGACAGGAATCACTGTGAAACTGTTTGGAACATGGAGCAGTTGTTTATACAGAGTGAGACAGTGCTGAGTTTGAACCATGGTTAAGAGTGAGTCATTTGGGTGAACTGTTTAGAAAAGCCATGAAATACAAGTGTTTGATTGGCTGCAGGTTGAAGCTTATTTGATCAGTGTTTTAAGGGCTTTAACTGAAGAGTTAAAGCCTAAAAAATGAGGTGCAGAAGCAGAAAGCTCAAGGCTTTCATTTGATGAAGTAAGATACAAAGTTTAATATATTGTAGAGAGAGAAAAATGGATAGTCTAAGCTTTGGAAAACAAGAGTTCTGAGAGAGAATCAGGACTGAAACAAGGATCTATAAAAGGGGAAGCTATCTGAGGCTTTTCAAAGACACACACAGTGGATTTCAAAGGCCACAAGAACTGACCCAAGTGGATTAATAAGGAAACAAGGGCTACACAGAGGTCCTAATCATAAGACAAAGGTGCAGAAGCTCAAGATACAGGTGCAGGAGCCTAAGAATAAGGAGTTAGAAGCTGAAGGCGGGGTGCAAGAGCCCAAGACTCAAGTGCAGGAGTCCAAGGCCAAGGTGAAGGAGCCCAAGACCAAGTAAAAGGAGTCCAAAATATTGTTAGAGGACTCCAAGGTATTGGTAAATCCATATTGTTTCCTAGACCCCCAGGCAATATATAAGAAGTTTTCTAAGAGGATCTTCCTTCTGACTGTGAATAAAATCCTATTTCAACCCCTGCCCAAATTTCAGAGTAGTACAGATAGCCCCTATGAGTAAATTGCCCCACATCTTTTACCCTGTCCAAGGGGAGAAGGATACCTGTTGTCAGAGTTGTAGAAGTTTTGCCACTGGTAAAACTTCCCAAGAGAAGTGGGAGAGGTTGACTAGACACCTTAGAATGACAGATAGGGGACAGGAGTTCATTGGGAATGAGTTTACTAGGTTACTGAAAGACTGGTACATGCCTACAGAAGGTTTAGCACCAGCTAAAGTACAAGTGCTTGGTGGGGATGCCTGTCTAGTAATAGGAAAAGTATTGGAAGATTTTGCATTAATGTAGGCTCAGTCTAAACTTCTAGCTAGTCAACACTCTCTACTGGTAAATGACAACTCCTCCAAGCCAGTCCCTGGCTATGACCCAAGACACAATTTGGGGATTGGTGACCAGGAACCTCACATGATGATTTGGATGGTAGCTCTGATTTTCCACACACCTAATAATTGTTGCCACAATAATATTCTGCCTGTCCATTATTTCAGATGGTGTCATATTTATAGTCTATTATAAATTTCCATTAAAAGCACAGGATTATGACATTTTGGGTAAAAAAACACCCCTGAAAGTAAAAAGAAGAAAATAGAGGGAATTGACATTGGTGCATTTCTAGCATCTTCCCCAAAAGAAACTGTATTTTACTGAACCACATCTAGTTACACCAATGGGTACTGGCACAGAAAATTTCTCTCCAACCTGCTTGCTACCTGGAGCTTGGTCAATTTGAATTTTGAATTTTCCTGAGCTGCCAAATGAAGTGTGCTGAAGTAGCCTCTAATAAGATCTAAGCAGGTGGCCTCAACATCTCAATTTTTCCTGCTGGCCATGTCAATCTACACCTGGGAGACATTTTGATCTTCAAAATTGGGGATACCATCCGTGGGCGCAGCCTCACAACCTTCATCCAGATGGTTGGTGCGGCCAAAAACCACACTGGTCTGTTTTCCTTCCAGAAGGTCACCAAGATGTTTACCAAGATGGCATTGAATGCTCTCAGCAGCAGCCAATCATCAAAGGATCCCCAGCTTCTCCCTTGTGATTCCCCAGTGTACAATTCAATTGCTGTCCTCCCTTAGTCAGAATATGATGTCATATACAACCAATTCCTCCAAGCCAATGAAGGGACTCAATTCCCACTGGGTCCTCTAGCTGCCCTAGTCCCCATCTAATCCTTCCAAGTAACCAGCACCAAACCCACCAGCCAATCAAATCCTCCCCCCTCAATCTGGCCCACCAACTAGTTTGCCCCACCCAATCTCATTTCCCCAATAAAACTCACCCACCCCCAATAATATTTATTTTTTAAAATTTATATTGGTTTAATGTTTACAAGTTTTTATAGTTATAATAAATAATTCACATTTAAATACAGCAGTGATTGATTTTTATCATGCCACAAGTTAAATTTAGCTGATTCAATAATTATTAATTCTATTGTTTTCTATTATAACTTTAATATATTTAAAGCGCTACAATAAAGTGAATTTAAAACTACAAGTGCTATAAACCTGCCAATAAGAATGGGCATACATGTAGTGTCTTTGTGCTTGGCCCAGACCAGACACACCTCATTTAGTGCAACCAGTTTAACTTGATTAAATAAGCATGTTGAAAAATAAGACATGTCTTTATCAATAGGCTTATTTCATCAAGCTAAACTAGGTACAATAACTGAGGTGTGTCTGGTCTTGTCAGGGCCCAGATTGCCCTGGACAGTCAGCTGGCATCCTTAGAGTTGATTAAACATGCAGTGTGGAAAAACCCACAAAGCACTTTCCAGGGCAGAATACCCCCCTTTTGACTAGCAAATGGCCCAGGATTTGAGAGGCACACAAGCCTCAAATCCCTGGCATCAAGCCTGTTATCAAATTTGGGCCACCTACCTATTGGGAAATGGCACATCAGGAGCGCAACCGTTTGATTGTGCAATTGGACAATCAATTCATTGCGGGAGCTAAAAAAACTGTAGCAACTTGCCATGCTGCAAATTTCAAAAGGTTCATGTTATATCAGCCAATGAGATCTCATCCTCTTGGACAAGCACACAAATTCCAGGTAAAATTGTAAATCCAACTCCAAATGATGCCATCAGTTCTCTGGTGGCACAAAAGGCCATAGAATCTTCAGTAAATATAAGTAGTGAGGAGGAGAAGCCCTCCTCACTGTTGACATCTTAATAAAGCAAGTTTATGCTTAGAAATTATTATTTTATTGCAGGAACTGTCTATTTTTGCTCAAATTTAATTATTCTCTTTGCGTCCATTTGTGAATCCACTACTCAATACAAACTTGCATACCCATATCCTCCCAGCCATACTCCTGTTGTCCTTGCCAAAATGCCCTGCACCCTTGACCTGGAGTATTTTCATTCCCATCACCTGGATCTGCCACCAGCAATGAAGGATATTCCAACTGCCCCTCCTCTCCCTGACGCGCCTTCCACCCAGGACTTTAGCAAGCTGGGGTTTGTCTATGTCACAGTATTGGGGCTGGCCAACCAAGTCATGCCCCATACTGGGAGTTGGCGCCCCCTAGCCACTGCTCTAAACTACCTGGTTTGCATAGCACCTATTGTGTACATGGCCTTCCAGGCCCAGCCTGCCTCCCCTGTGGGAGCCCAGCCAGACTCTGGTATGGGCTGTGACAGTATGTCAACCATATCCAAACTAGTAACCCTGGGCCATATTTTTCTTTGATTATAGGGGCATCTTGTATGCTTTTATATATGACCTCAGCTTACTACCTAAGACAGTATTTGGCCAAGAAACAAGAAACAAATGAATGCAAAGAAGAAATTGTTGCCAAGCTATCCCAGGTCCAGACCCTGACCATATCCATCTCAAACCAGAATACTGCTGCCCCTAAAATCTTTCCTGACCTGCCAAAATTAGACTTGGCTGGTTTCAGAAAAGGAATGATCATTAAAAACGCCTTGTTCCGCGCCCACCCCAAGAGCTTCAGAGACAACACCCAGAAGGTTATGATGGTGGCCGCCCAACTGAATGATGATGCCAGAGAAACCTTCTTGACCTGCCTTGAGGAAGACCCAGACCTCATACTTTCCTACAATCAATTCCTGGAGAGAATGAACTCTGCAATCACCACTGCTGGGGCCAAGACCCAAGCCTACATGGGGCTTATCCGCCTGACCCAGGGAAGAGACAACCTGGAGACCTATATACAACAATTCCTACGCCTGGTGGATGCAGCCAAGATTCCTGACAGCATATCAGGCTTGCATTTCAGAAACAGTCTTAACCTCACCATGCCAGCCTAATGAGACACCACCAATGTGACCTTCCCAAAGACAAGCTCTTGGCTATTGCCAGAGGCATAGACTTCAGCCAACCACAAGGGTATCATGCTGGCCAACCCCGGAGCAATCAAACCCCTGGTACAAGTAGGCCCCACTTGAATATGACCCCTGAAGAGTACCAACACCACGTCAGAAGTGGACTATGCTTCTATTGTCACCAGAGTGGCCATTTATCCAAGGACTGCACTAGCTGCTCCACTGGAACCCAAGGAGCAACCATCTCAGCAATAAATAATGCTTCACAATCTTATCATATCATTGACACTACCTTATGTTATAATGACCATGAGGTGAACACTGTAGCTCTCCTAGACAGTGGGGCAACCCTCATCTACATGGAACATAGTCTAGCTGAGAAACTTGGTGTACCAATCCAGGGAAATTACTGACTGGTAACCTTGGGTAAAAAGACAACAGATCTGTCCCACAAATGTGAAGAGTTTGTCTCCCTAAAAAAATGAGAGATTGCTGCCCACCAGATTCCATGTCATGGAGAAGCTTCCCAAACCTGTAGTGATAGGTTTTGAATGATGGGTTGACCACCAATTGAACTTGGACTATAAGAACCATCAAGTGACTGTCACTCATGAGAGCCAACCCTTAGAGGTCCCCTGCCTGAACCCCTAGCAGACCCTTGAGTTAAACAACATCACCATGGAACCCTGTAAGGCTGAGATCCCAAAATTTTTGAAGCCTTGGGAGTCTGTCTTCTCCAAAGAAAAATCCACTGCCTTACCAAAACATAGCCAGTTTGACCACACCATTGACCTCCTCCCCAGAATCCAACCTAAGCATGGATCCGTCTATAGTTGTAACATGAAGGAACAAGCCGCCTTAAGAGAGTACTTGGACAAGATGTTGAAGAAGGGATATATATGTGTCTCCAAATCTCTTTATTTGTTCCCTCTATTGTTTGTTAAAAAATAGGGTGGTGACCTACATCCTTGTGTCAATTACCAGGACCTAAACAGCATCACAGTGAAGAACAGATACCCCGTACCCAATGCCAAAGACCTCTCAGACCAGCTTTCAGGAGCCAACATTTTCTCAAAGATTGATTTGAGGAATGCCTTTAACCAGATCTGGATCAGGCCTGGCAACAAATGGAAAACTGCCTTCAAGACTAGGCAAGGTCTTTTTGAATACTTGGTTATGCCATTTGGGCTGTGCAACGCGCCCAGTACCTTTTAAACTATGGTGGACGTGGTCTTGGGAGGACTCAAGGACCAGTGTTGCGTAGCCTACTTAGATGACATCCTCATTTACAGTTGCACACCTGAGGAACATGTTGAACACCTTCAAGCTGTCCTACAACGCTTCAAGGAACACAGACTCTTTGTCAAACTCCAGAAATGTGAGTTTTTCCAAGAAGAGGTAGAGTTCCTGGGGTACAATGTACTGAAAGGAGGTTTTGCAATGACACCTGATAAAATAGAGGCTGTGATATCATGGCCTGAACTGTAGGACCGCAAGAAGGTCAGAAGTTTCCTGGGCCTGGCAAACTTCTGCCGGGAATTTGTCCAAAATTTTTCTTCAATCTGCTTGCCCTTGACCCGCCTCACCTCCGAGAAACACCTTTTGTGTGGGATGATACCGCCAAGTCAGCCTTTGAGTTGCTAAAGAACACCTTTGTTTCTGCCCCTGTCTTGGCAATGCCAGTTTACAATAAGCCCTTCATTGTGGAAACAGACACATCTGATTTTGAATTGGGGGGTGTTGCTTCAGGAGGGGCATGATAGTAAGTTGCACCCTATAGCTTACTACTCAAGGAAGTTCACTCTGCCTGAGTTGAACTACCCCATCTACAATAAAGAGATGCTTGCTATCATCCAGTCATTGAAACATTGGAGAAGATACTTGTGTGATGCCAACCACCCTGTGAGAATCATGAACAATCACAAGAACCTGACATACTTCTTTAAACCACGACAACTGAATCAGCAACAAGCTAGATGGGCCTTATTCCTAGCAGATTACAACTTATCAATCAGCTACAAGCCTGGCAAGATCAACATTGTACCAGATGCCTTAAGCCAAAGATTTGACCTTTTTCCTAGTGCCAAAGAGATTGAAGAATTCAACACTAAATCCTTGCTGTCCCCAAACATGATTGAGCCAATGCTCCTATTCCTGGGGCTAGCCAGTAGAAGAGAAGAAATCCAACTAGCTCAGACCATAGACCAGCACTGCATCTCCATCATGGAAGACTTAAAGAAAGATATCAACAGTCAATACTACCAAAATGGCTACTCCCTACATGGAAACACCCTGCAGCTACATAGACGCACCTATGTACCAGAAGGCCCAATGCTCTTAGAGATACTGAAGAAATACCACAACTCCCCCATATCAGGACACCCTGGACGTACAAAGACTCTCAAAGGGATTCAGAGAACCTACATGTGGCCCAGGATGAAGCCAGAGATCAAAGGATACCTCAGTGATTGCAAGACATGCAGACACACCAAACCTAAGCAAGCAAAGCCAGAAGGATTACTACAACTCCTTCAGATTGCAGAAGGCCCTTGGAAGTCAGTTTCCATGGACTACATTGTGGAGCTACCCAATTCAAAAGGATTCAACACCATCCTTGTAATTGTCAATTGCTTCACCAAGATGGCTCACTTCATTCCAACAACAACTAAAGTAACTGCAAAGGAAACTGCCACTCTATTCTGTAACCAAGTATTCATGAACCATGGACTCCCACAAGAAGTGGTCTTGGACAGAGGCCCACAATTCACCTCTAAGTTTTGGGCCCAAATCCTAAAGGACTTGGGAATAAAAAGAATGTTGTCTACTGCATACCACTCCCAGAGCAACAGACAGACTGAGAGAGTGAACCAGGTCCTCAAATAGTACTTACAATGATACATTAACTCAGAACAGAACAATTAGGTAACCCACTTACCAATGGCTCAGTTTGCGTACAATAACCAAGACCACAGCTCCACTGGTATATCCCCATTAAAAGCCAACTACAGATTCAACCCCACATGGGATGCCCCCCCACAGAGGAAGCCAACAACCCTGAAGGACAAGACTGGGTTAGCAACATCCACACGTACCAAGAAGAATGCGCCAAGAACCTGAGAAGAGCAGTACAAGCATACAAGGATTTTGCTAACAAGAAACAAAGCCCTGGGCCCCCAATTAAAGTAGAAGACCTTGTGTATCTCAGCGCTAAGAACATCAAGACCACTGCCCCTTGCGCTAGCTTGAGCCCCCAACAAACAGGTCCTTACAAAGTCTTACAACACATTGGTACCATAGCATACTGACTAGAACTGCCCCCCAGATGGAAGATTCACGATGTATTCCACTGCTCCCTGTTATCAAAAAAGAAAGGACCTTCTCTCCTGCACCAGATAATGAGAACAGCTCCCCAACTCATCAAAATAGGAAGCTTCACAGAACACAAGGTCAAAGCCATCCTGGGACACAAACTCCAATACCAAAAACCTCACTTTCTGGTCAAATGGAAAGGATACCCCCATGAAGAGAATACTTGGGAATCTGAATCCAACCTGGAGAATGCTGCCATCCTACTAAATGAATATAAGTCTCAGAGTAAAGAGTTGTGCTCTGCAAGCTCAACTATGGTAGGGGATGATGTCAGGGCCCAGATTGCCCTGGACAGTCAGCTGGCATCCTTAGAGTTGATTAAACATGCAGTGTGGAAAAACCCACAAAGCACTTTCCAGGGCAGAATACCCCCTTTTGACTAGCAAATGGCCCAGAATTTGAGAGGCACACAAGCCTCAAATCCCTGGCATCAAGCCTGTTATAAAATTTGGGCCACCTACCTATTGGGAAATGGCACATTGGGAACGCAACCGTTTGATTGCGCAATCAGACAATTGATTCATTGGGGAGCTAAAAATAACTGTAGCAACTTGCCATGCTGCAAATTTCAAAAGGTTCATGTTATAGCAGCCAATGAGATCTCACCCTCTTGGCCAAGCACGCAAATTCCAGGTAAAATTGTAAATCCAACTCCAAATGATGCCATCAGTTCTCTAGTGGCACAAAAGGCCATAGAATCTTCAGTAAGTATAAGTAGTGAGGGGGAGAAGCCCTCCTCACTGTTGACATCTTAATAAAATGAGTTTATGCCTAGAAATTATTATCTTATTTCAGGAATTGTCTATTTTTGCTCAAATTTAATTATTCTCTTTGCATCCATTTGTGAATCCACTACTCAATACAAACTTGCATACCTATATCCTCCTGGCTGTACTCCTGTTGTCCTTTCCAAACCGCCCCACGCCCTTGACCTGGTTTATTTCTATCCCTATCACCTGGATCTGCCACCAGCAATGAAGGATATTCCAACTGCCTCTCCTCTCCCCAACGCGCCTTCCACCCAGGACTTTAGCAAGCTGGGGTTTGTCTATGTCACAGTATTGGGGCTGGCTGACCAAGTTGTGCCCCATACTGGGAGTTGGCGCCCCCTAGCCAATGCTCTAAACTACCTGGTTTGCATAGCACCTATTGTGTACATGGCCTTCCAGGCCCAGCCTGCCTCCCCTGTGAGAGCCCAGCTAGACTCTGGTATGGGCCGTGACAGGTCTGAGCTAAACACAAACACACCACATGTACACTCATTCCAATTGGTTGGTCTGTAGAACTTATAGTTTTTAAAGTTCACTTGAGTTTAGTGCCTCAAAAATATTAATTTTATAATAGAGAATAATATAATTAAATGAAATAATCTATTACATTGCATATATCTCTAGAATAAATGATCTACATATAACATATGAAAGTGGCTATCTTTTGATAAATATGTACTTTGGGTTGCAATTAGCATATTGATTCAAGATTAAATTATATTGTACTTGGACAAAAAATATACATGACAAAATATTTTGTTCATGATACTAAGATTGGATTGCTATATACGTAAATATACATAATATCAATATCAAATGAATAAAATGACTTAAAGCTAATAAAAAATTCATAATTATATTTATTGATATATTTATTAAATTTCTATTAGATGAAAAGAATAGAAATATTTTATTGGGGAGTTTTTATTGATATAAATTTGGTTGGGATAAGCACAAGGAAAATATCAGAATTGGAGGTAATGATCAAAGAACTGGACAAGGCAGTGGCCAGAATCAAGGAGGTCAATCAAAAGGTGACAGACGTGCTCAAGGAGGTGATGTTAGAAGGTGACAAACTGAACAAACTTACAATAAAGGATTTGAAGAGCAAGATACCAAATACAACAGACCAACTTGAAACCAGGCTCCTAAATGTATAAAAAGATGTTCTTGCTAACCTGCAGTTCAAGCCACAGGGTTTACAACCGCAGAGGCGTGGGCCAAGGATCCAGAGATGTTCAAACAGCTAAAAATATAAAAAAAGAAACCAACAGAAGATGACCAGCAACTTGCAAGTGAGAAGACCTGTGAAGCAGCCCCTGTCAAAGGGGAAAGAGATAAAAATATAGAAGAGGGTAAAAGATAAAAATATTAAAATAATAAAAAGATTATGCTAAATTTTTTATTTACAGATGAGCACAAAGGCGTACTATAAGGATTACTGAAATCACATGTGACCAAGACCTTTTACAGCAACTATGTCCCCCATATTGGGCGTCAGCTGATTCTGACAACAGCTGTCTGAACCAAAATGCTAGAAAAATGAAATGAAAATTACACTATTGCCAGAACTGTGCTGTTTTAGCAGAGTTACACAGGGAAAATAATTAGAAGCTAGATAGATATATTTATTTTGGAGATATGACTTATATAGTTTAGGTAAATCATGGATAAAAGAAACATGATTATGGTGATCATTTGGTTGGATAGGTAGGGGGTGGCTTGATACTGGTAATGAGCCAAGCACTAAGTTGAGAATTCACCGTATGGGATCATCATCTGCTCATGTTGCTGTTTCTGAGAATTTGATTTGACTTCCACATTTGGCTATGGATCACTGGGAAGTTAGATTGCAGTTCACAAACATGCTTAGTCAGAACCTTTCTGGGGGGCCAACCCCGTTGTTTTGACACCCCCTGGCTGAGAGTTGGCCTCCTCTGGCAGGAGATATGATGGAAGGTTGTCAGGAGCTTGGGCGCCATACTTCAACAGATGTTGCTTGGTTTCAGGGAGGACAGTCTTATGCTGTTTCCAGTAGACCTTGCAGGGCCACAGCTGTTCATGGTGTAGAACCTTATCCTGCTTACACTTTTACAGTCCTTGTACTAGGTAAGGGTTGTTGTCATTTACCTTTGATATAATGGTGGGGCCCATTTTCTCAGGCTGTAGTTTACTCTGGTCTGTGTTCATCACTCATAATTTTTTTACCAACTTTGTGCCTTGCTTGGATGGGAAAAACATATCTTGATGGTGTTTTTCTTCCCTTTTATTTTGATCACTGTTGGCATGGAGTATTTGGGGGTTGGAACAAGACATTATTTTGTCGGGCAGTTCCAACTTGGGCCCATTAAGGGCTTGAACAACGTTTGGTTGCATTTGTAAACAAGCTCAAAGAGACTCTTTCCAGTGGATCTGTTCACCTGAGTGGAACACACAAGAAGTACAGTTGCCAAATGTCTATGCCACTCCTCAGGTCTCCCAGCAGTGATTTTGGCAAGGGCTTGTACGAGAGTCCTGATCAGCTGCTCTACTCTGCCATTGGCCTGAGGGTGATATGATGTAGTCACTGTGTGTTTAACTTCATTCTTGGTGAGGTAAACATGTGTATCTTCTGAGGTCAACTATTTTCCTCTGTTATTAATCAGCAGTTCTGGATTTTAAAACCTACTGATGATTTCTTTGCCAATAAATTGGTGCACATTTATACCAGTGTGCCTTAGCATCTTGAGCCACTGGTAAGCAGGTGGCAAAATTGATGGCAGTAATGATTTATTTCTTGTTGTTGTGTTTCCCTGGCATTGGCCCTACAATATTCAAGGTCCATACCTTAAAGGGTAGTTGGGTTCAAATGGGTAACATTATTTTTGGAGGGGTGTTGCTTTTTGTAAATCTCTCACATACTTTGCATTGTTTGAGGACCTCATTTATGTCTCTATACAGACTCAACCACCAGGACATGTGCTTCAGGAACTTGTAGAGGTTCTGGCTCTTTGTATGGCCTAGGTCCTGGTGGTAGCGCAAGATAGTGTCTTTTCTTTGGTGTGTGAAAATGTATAAAATAGTTACCACATTGGTCATTTTGCAATGCAGTGTTCTGTAAACGTCTGTAAACAAGTGCTAGTTCTTGGCAGCCATATCTCTGGTAATGTCTGTGGTTCCTGAAGAAAAAGCTTTGTCTTTAGTTCAAAGTACCAGGAGGGGCCAGTCTGGGTATAGGTCATTTTTGTCTCTGGAAGCCCTCACATATAGGCGCAAGAGAGTGCCAGTCATGACCAGTTCTGGTCCAGGTTTGTATTGGATTTTCATATTGAATTACTCAAGGAAAGCCATTCATTGGGCTTGGCGCTTAAAATATATAAAGTATTTATGGTCAGTCAGGGCAGAGAATTTTTTTGCTATTCTAGGTAACAATTCCACTTGAAAAGACAAATGAACAATTGCCAACAGTTCCTTGTCATGGATTGGGTAACAGCACTTGCTGTCTGTCAGATTGTGTGACTCATAAGCAACTAGTAAGAAGTTGCTGGTGTCTGTCCTGATTTGTAACCCTCCTCCAATGGAGGCATCTGAAGTGTTGGTCTCTATTTGGTAGTCACTATCCCCTCTTGGGTATTGCAGTATGGGGACAATGTCAATTTATATTTCATTCAACAGAAGCAGAGTTCTTGCTGGGGAGCCCATAAAAACTTTGACTTAGCACTTGTGATGGCAGATAGTGGTGTGGTAAGGACACCACAGTCAGGAATGAAACATCAAACATAGACTACCATTCCAAGGAAAGTTCAGAGCTTGCTCTTGTCTTTGGGTGGCATCATATTGCATATAGCTTGGATCTTCTGGGTATCTGGGTTGATGCCCTCCTTTGACACCACGTTCCTAAGAAAGGGGAGCTGTTTGCGGAAATATTGGTATTTGAATGGCTTTGCAAGGAGCTTTTGTTGTGCTAGGGTTGCAAATACTGCTTCTAAGTCCTTGTAGTGTTGTTTCATAGAGGGACTATAAATGGTGATGTTGTCCAAATACACTAGTGCGTTCTTGCCAATATGGGGTGCAAAAATCTCATTCATGAAGGTAAAAAAGGTTGAAGATGTTTTTATCATTCCAAAATTAAGTGCAACACACTCATATGAGCCATACTTGGTTTGAAAGGCGGTCTTGGGGATGATTTATTCCTTGATACAAATTGGATTATATCCAGAAGTTAGGTCAATCTTCAAAAAGACAGTTGCCCCACTCAAGGCTTCAACAAGCTCATCAGTGAGCAGGAGAGGGTATCAATTCTTAATGATGACTTTGTTCAGCGCTTGGTAGTTGATAACTAGCCTGAGGGGACCATCCTTATTTGCCAAAAATAACACATCAGCTCCAAAGGGTGATTGAGAAGATTGCATGAGCCCTTTCTCCAAGGCCTCCTTAAGGTGAAAACAGAGTGTGTAATTCTTGTTGGGGATAAGTTGGTATATAAGTTGTGCCTTGGGTACTGCTTTTTGAATTTTGTTGATTGTTGTATGTGTTTCTCAGGGAGTAGCCCTGGCAGTGCCTCTTATAAAATCTCCGGGTGTACACTAAAGTTTCCCAATCCTGGGAGGTAGCTGTGTCTTGGTTGTCCTTGAAGTGTATGATATTTAACTGGCAGGAGTTCCAATAAATTGATTTGAGGTTATCCTTTTCCTCTTGGGTCTCTATAATGTATAAAAATAATTGGTCCCAAAGAAGTTAGTCAATAATGTCAGGGTGAATTTGATGGTTGACTCCCTCTTGTTTGATGGTTAATACTGAGGTGGCCCAGTCTATGTGGGGTTATTATTTTAAAGCCAGTCCAAACCAAGTACCAATCAAATCTGGGAAAGTCAATGATGGGTCCTTGGATGATGGAGTGGAGGTTCTCCAGCGTGATGGAAAAGGGGGCAGTTTCCTGGGTCAAAGCAATGTGATGTTTATCAGCTAAAACCATGTTCTTAATCCACAAAGGATTAGTGGCTAACCTGAACTTTTTCACAAAGTTTCTGTTGACAAGGGTAAAGTCTGCTCCTGAGTCCAAAAGGGCTGAACCAGGGTAACTTTAAAAGCAGAAAGGGTAGGGCATCAGTTTATTGGGATGTCTGGCAATGTTGTAAAGTGCTGGATCTCCTGAGGGAGCCTGGATCATAGGGTGCTGATACATTTCTTCTGGGCAATATTCATTATTTGGAGAGGCAGAAGTTTGATGGGGAGAGCTTGGCTTGCTTAATACTCTCCTCAGGCTTTTCCCTTGTCCTGGTTATTCTTAGTGCTGATGACTCTAAAGTGAGTGCAGTTGGACTGGCCATTGTTTCTGTTGCCATTTCCATTGGAGCCTGCAGGCTTGTTGGGTATGTGTTTACCATTGTTAGGCATAGGGCAGTTAGAGCTTCCTTAGGATTGGGAGTCTTTAGGTCTCTTCCTTTTCCTGTTTTGTGCTTTGTGTAGCGCATTATGCGTTTTTTCTGCTTTCTCTTCTTCACAGTACAAGCTATAAAGATTGGTTACTTGGTCTAGGTTAATGTGTCTAATTACATGCAGCTTGAGAGCATCATAGTACATGAGGTGTGTGGCTGGGTTGTCAAACATTATATCTGAAGGAGATTATAGGCAGAGCTCCTTGTAGGCTCAAGTAAATTCCTTTACCGTGCTGGTATGGGTTAAGTTCTTTAATTGGTGTATGATAATGAGGGCTGTGTCCTTCATCACAAATCTTACCAGAAAGTCTTGTTTGAAGCTGTCCCAGTCCTTCTTGGTATGGTCTTTGTGCCACTTGTTGTACCAAGTGCCTGTGTTGTGGGTAATACAAAAGGATATCTATGCAATCTAAAAGTGTGTGGGGCATTCCATTTGCAACAGTTTACTTTGGGAGGACTGGATCCATGCAGAAGTATTGTCATCATTTGCTCCTGCAAATGATTCCAGGGCAGCACTACACAGATGCTGGATACGTGGGCAAGCATGATGCTCTTATCAACAATTAAGGGTGTGGCAGTAAGGGTTTGGGAAAACCCCTGAGCTAATAAGGCATTGAAGGCAGGGACCATTATCACCATATTATAGTAAAGTATGTAACCCTCTGTTATCTTGGTCCCTGGTGTTTAGAGTGTCCAGCCCACAAGAAGCCCAGACATAATTCTTTTGTATATTTTTTAACTGCAGCGGGTACAGACAACAGGAGGAATTTTAAAAAAAAGTAAGATGGAGAACCTACCTGTGCTATCAATGTTGTAACTGTGCTGTTTTAGAAGAGCTACACAGGAAAAATGATTAGAAGCTAAATAGATATCTTTTTTGGAAATATGACTTATATAGTTTGGGTGATTTATGGATAACAGAAACATGATTTTGGTGATCACTTAGTTGGATGGAAAGGGGGTGTCTTGATCCTGGTAATGATTCAAGCGCTAAATTGAGGCATCTACTGTATGAAATCATCATCTGCTCATGTTGCTATTTCAGGGAATTCAAGTTGACTTCAACATTTGGCTATGGGTCACTGAGAAGTTGGATTGCAGGTCACAAACCAGCTTAGTTGTAGCCTTTCTGGGGGGTTGATCCTGTTGTTTTGACACTATCAAGCCAAAACAACTTGAAAAGCTCCATGTAAAACCAAATGCCACTAAATGGGGAGTTGCAGCTTTGACCAAGGCCCCAAAGATCCACCCCAACCAGTATGTTCTTCCCCCCAAACTCTGCAAGCTATTTTCCCTCCTTTTCTGGGACTTTTTAAACACCATTTCATATCACAACTTACCCAAAATGAAGAGAGGACAAGAAGAAGTCTGTTTCTGTTTCCCGCCAGAGTACACAATATTGCATGTCCTAATTTTTTTTTAAAAAAAGTAGCCAACCTTACCAACAGTTTGTCCACTGTCATGCCCAGTGTTGTGGGCATCATGGAGACTTTGGGGCCATCTGGTGCTCTGACAAGACTGGAATCCTGCTAACTAGAGAAAAAATCTTTGCAACTATGTCCCTAAAAATAAAATAAGTACCCTATAAAATAAATTTTGTGAGTTCTCAGCCCTGTTTGCGGGCAGAGACTTCACTTAATTGTTTACCTAGGTCTTGTTATAATGATGGGAATTAAAGTAGAGGATTGAAACACACTAGAAATAATAACTAAGATGGAAAAAATTTAACATTTACTAGATGGAAAAAGGATTGTGTCTGGGTATAGCTCAATAGAGCACATTATTCAGAACACAGTTATTTTTGCTGCCACCTATGTAATGTCAGCTCCACCAGAAAAGATCCTCTTGGTCAATTGTATCACAGTCCTCCTGTACTCAAGATGTGACAAGCTATATAGTGCAGGTCCATATCAAAATACACTTTGGCAATATAAGTTTCTAGTTTAATTCAAAGACAAGTCCTGGAATTCCACCAATCACATTCCCAATAAAGCTCATTAAATCAAATCCAAAGTTTTACTCTATTATATATGTCTAATTTAAAATATAAATATTTACATCATTCATCTACAAAAAATACATATTATTTCATTTATTTTGATTTGCTTTTTTAATTTTTATTATACCTGATGGTTTACAAGCAGAATCAGAGAAAGAAAGTCAATAAAAATTAAACTATGTAAAAAACAAATATTAAAAAATAAAATGAAGAATAAAACATTTGAAATAGCTAAGCCTTTAATTGATTGGCTACTTGGGGAGGCACACAGCAATAAAAAATCAGTGTGGTCATATAATTTAGCCACAGTCTCAGCTGGGAGGGTGTGAATACCAATCTGCAGCAAATTAAACAAATAATAGGGCCCAGATAGTGTCCCCTTCTTGACAACTTGCTTAAGCCACCCAAAAACCTCCTCAATTAGATTGAGGAATGAGAAATAGGAGGGGAGTAAAGGAATTCATAAAGGCGCTGTAGCCAATTTTTGGGAGCTAATTTCTATCCAGGCTCAATCACTAGAAACTCATTTAGAATATCAGCCACCTTGCAGAGCCCAACTTTATCCAATACAATAACATTGGTGACACCTGAACTGGTGACTTAGAGGGGCTCCTGAACCAATCAGACAAATTCCAGAAAGGTCACATTATTATGGGAACCCTTGATCATTTGATATAGCTCTATGCCAAGGGGACCAATAAGGACTACCATCAAGTAGGCAACAGAACAGACAGCCACACTAAGCTATGTAATTTTTTTTTTGCTTTTGGGGACATAGTCATATTTGTTTTTCATGGATGACACAAAGGAGGACTCATTGATGTAGTAAAATTTGATGGTCCCCTTCTCCTTGAAAGCAGTGAGCTTCTTGGAGTATTTCTGATGGTACTCAATGTTGTCTGGGCTTTTACAATTGTACAGAAAAACCCCAAGTTTTTCCCAGGAAAATATTAAACTCTTGGCAGTGCAGTATCAAGTGAAAACCAAAGTCTTTGTTCTGAAAGTGGACTCAACCATTGTCTGAATATTTTCCAGTTAAAGATGGCAGTTTTGATTGATCCACTGTTGGATAATCCACAGGTGTTCCTTAACCAATAGGATTAGTTTGCGCTTGGATTTCTCCAAAAGGAGAGCAGCACCTGTTTTCAGGTAGGTAGTGCAAAGCCTGTGTGCAGATTTTTCCAAAATAACAACAATTGCTGAGATCTTCTTGTAGTTCTTTGGCTCATTAACAAGTCTGAAAAAAGTCTTTAGGTGTCATTGGGGATGGCGTGGTACTTAGGCTTTTTGTTGTTGGGAAGCAACTCCACAGGATCAGCTACAACACAGGGCATAGGCACTTGGCTGTAGAACACTGCAATCTTTTTCAGCATCTTCTGCCCTCTTGTTGTTTAGAAAACCGTGACTCCTTGTTGTCATCTTGCCCTTTGTTGGTGCTGATGTAGGGCTTGTGCTAGTATCAAAGACAGGCTTCACCTTCTCCATAATGGTAGCCAGAACACCAATACAGTGGTATACAGGGTTGTATACAAATGACACCCTCTCAGTGATGACATAATTTACTGTTTTGGTGCTGGTGAGCTTGGTGTATTTTCTGATCAGCTTGTGGACCCTAGGGTTGATGCTCTGCGCCCTTGCACCTTGAGCTACTTGAACTGGTTGTGTCAGTACAACCTCACTATGGCTCTCTCCTCTTCTGTCTCCTTCCTGAGTAGGCACTTGTGTTGTACTAACTCTTTTCTTTGACCCGTGGGCAACTGCAATCACAGCGCACAGTGGCTGCATTGTTACTCTGTTGTTTTGAAGCTTACATTTTGGTATAAAAATAAAATAAAACTAAAATCAGTTTATCTATATAATTTATTTATTATAATTTTATCTGTAAATATATAGTAGCATGAAATGTTGTAGTCACTACTGTTTATTTCAAATTAGATGATAAACTTCTATATTAATTATTTTTTGGTTTTAAATGTACACTATTACTTGTATGCTTTGTGAGAGAAGGGGGCTAAACTAAATAAGTTTGGCTCCCATCCTGGGGGAAGAATCCACCAGAACACCATCCAGTGGAGAACTGGGATAGTTGCTTGAAGTGGCGCCCACAAGGAGGATGCAGCAGATAGTTGGGGAAAGTAGGAGTCCAAGCCCATCAGAATTATCCTGCTGAGTAACCAGGGGGCTTGCTTAGGGGCAGACTCTGGGCCAACCTTGTCTCCTCCTGGGGCCAGTACAACTGGGACCTCAGAGGAGAGGGGCAACAGGGAAGGCAGGGCTGGTGGTACTGAGGGAGATAGGTCAGGAGCCACAAGGTCAAGGTTGTCACAGGTGAGGCTTCTTATAACCTTCTCACTAGTGGTGAGGATATCTTGAGCTTGGCCAGGGAGGTTGCCAAATGCGTGTAGGAATAGATCCAGGTTAGCACCTACATGATGGAAAGAATACATGATGCGCCCCCAGAGGTTGGGGGTGGTGCACCATATCCACACCAAGGCTGGTACCAAGGTGAACACCACAAACTTGGCAAAGAGCACCAACATTTTACTTAGCCAAATACTTTCCAATAGCAGGAACAATGCTCTTTTTCTTAAAACTTCTTCTGATTCTTTGGGCTTGAATTAGTATCCAAGAGGAAGCCAAGGTCAGGTGGAATGATTCTAGGAGGTAAACAGGACACAGAGAATGGTAACCACGTGGAGAGGGGCTTTGAAGAAAGAGTTTCAAAGCTTTAGAGTGTATATGGAGCTCAGAAAGAAGCAAGAGCAAAAGAAAAGCAAAATCAAAATTCAAGTAGGTAATTATACTGAATGAATGACTAAACTTTAAGTTCAAATGATTATATTTTAAAGCAAAAGCAAGAAGCTTTAAAGTTGATGCTGGTAATGTATAGGGGGCTCTGGGAAGACGCAGAGAGGCCCAGGAACAAAGAAATAAGGTAAGGAAAGTTGAATTTCTACTAATAATCTTAGAAAGTAAAGGGGGCCAGAGAGAGGACCCAAAAACCTAAAATTCTGAAGTGAAAACCCAAACTTTATTTTGTAAAATTAGCAAGCAGGGGACTGAAAGTCCCCTGTCTAGCTTTAAGGGAGGAGTCTAGAATTCAGAATCACCTGACCCAAGGCGTGGATTTGATTGGCTGCAGGAGAAATTTTGCAAGGTGAATCCAGTGAGTTGGAGGGGTTTGCAGTAATTTCTGACTTTAACTCTGATTGGCTGGCATTGATGGGGTGATTTAAATCAGCATCCAATCCAGTTGGATTGAAATCTGATAATTTAGCACTAGTGCAACCTGATTGTTTAGACTTAATTAATTTCAAGTGCAGACACGCCCAAGCCAAAAAATAGTCAAAGTTAATCAGAGATTCCTCCCAAGCAGTAACTGAGTTCTACACATTGTTATTTATCACCTGGGAAGGGTATGCTAATACAAATCTCTCATCAATTGTATGGGCTAAATCCTCAAGGGAATTAAGGGGCTTGGCTGGCTTCTGAGGAGATTTCTAGGTACAACGTGGGAAGTTAGTCCTATCTAAGATCAAAGGGGGGAGTGACTTTACATGCTTTGATAAATTTGATCTTTTTATTAATTCTAATCCCAAAACAGACACTTAGAACATTTATTTCCTTTTCACATTCTAGATTGTATTCTTAATTTGGACAAACTGGTAACAGTATTATAGATTTTATCATTTGTTTTGATATATGATATTTTTATTGTCTGTTTCAATTGCTATTGGGGTTTTTTGTTGGATCAAGTTTTTAACTTTTGTGACCAAGTTTAATGTGTTCACCAAAAGCATAGTAAACATAGTAGATGTGTCCTGTGACTGAAACTCATGTGTTCTAATGTTTGGTACACTTGTTGTTGAATTGTTAAGCATTTGTCCACAGTTTGAATAGGTTGTTGTATTACTGGAAATTTTGCCAAATAGTGCACATTTTCTGTGGAATTATCTTACATTTAGATCTAAAAAGTTGAAATTTGTTATGTAACTGAACCTATGTATTCTAAACTTACTTATATTTTTTTATCTCAACAGGTATGAAAACTACTGCACTTTTTAAAATGAAAAGCAAGAATCAAGATTAGGGAATTGATATAGCATAGTGTGGCTCATATATAATCTACCCTTATTTTCCCCCATTCATTGTGCACATCAACTCAATTAGATGATATGAAACCTAGTGGAATTTGAAATGATACAAATTGAAATGGCATAAATTACACTTTAAATATTAAAACTAATAAATAAAATATTTTATTGAGAAGAACCCCTTCATGGTATCACTTTATAGAAAATTTATAAAATACATATAGCAAAAGTGTTTTTTAACTGGCAATGATAATCAATAGTTGGACTACCTTAGTGGTGTTGTTTTAGGTTTTTATTTTTATAAGTATTTTGTATTATTAATATAGGAACATCTTCTGTTACTATAAAAAAATTCTTTGATTTAGTGATAATATTGGCTTTTTTAATATGTGCTAAATGGCGCAAATCAAGATACTGTAAATATGAGATAGTGTGAACACACCTCACACTAAGTGATTTCATATATAAATAAAGTTAGCAAAATAAGGTTTAATCAATTTGACTCAAAATAGCAAAATCAAGATGGCATACTTTCAAGATACTATATTATAAAATTACATGTGAAGATTAATTTTTTTGTAATTTGAAATCACTAACACAAAAAAGCCATCTTTAATTTAATTTGAGTGGCATATTTTGAGATGCTGTTTTTGAGATAGCATATCCACCAATTAATTATCAAATAATATTCAGAGTTTATCATGTATTAAAAATCTAAAACATAAAGATACTTATGACATACTATTTGACAATTTTTTTGATTTCTAAAATAGGGCAAGTCCCTTAGGTTGAAGTTCCTAAGGTCAAAAGTGCAAAAATCAAAAATGGGACCCCCAAAAAGTGCAAAAATTAAAAACTATGTAGGGTGCAAAAATTGAAAATATCAAAGATCAAAGTGTGAAAATTGATTTTCCAGAGGTTGAATTTGAAGCAGAAAAAAATAAAGTTAATAATATACAACTATATATTTTAAAAACTTTTCTAGACTAAAAAGACCCCAAGGAATTTCTTTTGACATAAAAAATATACTGTAAATTCAGAACCTGAATATAAAAATGCGGGATTGTCAAATCCTTGGTCCAAATTTTAAATTGCTTTTGGGTGCAACTCAGCTGAGTGAAAATTAAAATATTTAATAAAAGCAACCATTTAATCTGACTTTTTTGGTTTATGTAAATTGGCTAAATTTTGAATCTCTTGAGCAGATAACTCAACTAACAAAAGACAAAACACAATAAACAAATGTGGGATACATGAATCAGAAATGCAGGATTCTAATGTACAATTTGAGATTTCCTGTATTTCAAACAAACCATAGACATCATGAAAAATTAACAAATCTGTTGCAACATCTTTGATTACTCCCTCTTGGGGAATTAACGCCCCAAGTAAATCACCAAGCAGCTCACTGAGTGGTTCACTGCCCAGTCAATAAACTGGTGGCACCAATATCAGTTAATCATCTATGACAGGGATCACTCAATCCAGGTCCTAAATGGAACACAACTTGATTAAGCCTTGTGACTCAAGAGGAACATTACTCAGATAAGCCCCATGACCTCCATTACGTACATAGACAACATGTGGCTTGTCATGATACTATATATTAACCTATATTCATATTCAATAAAGTATCATTCTCTTCTTAATCTTCCCCTTTATTTCATTTATTATACTTCCCAGAAGTATAAGCACAACAGTATAGCACAGGTAGGTTATCCATACCTACCTAACTCAAAGGAAAAATTCCTCCCAAGAAAAGAACCCAAACAATGTCACTCCCTAACGGCTGGAGAGATTACAAAGTAGGACAAGACATTCCCCCAGGCCTTGTCATCTACAATAACCTCCTTGTACCCATTGACCAGTACAACACTCTCAAAGCCCACAGACTGTTCCCTACCACATCAACCACAACAGCGCCTATGTAACCTGAGATACCCAATATTGTGTTTCAATGCTTACATACCGCTGAGATTGGCGCCTTTACAGGACTACACTGTGAAAATGCCTCTCTTTGGATCAATAGCACCAAGAGCAAGTTCAAACAAGTGGAGTACCCCCCAAAGACTCTGGGTCAGCAAAATTGCCCTCCATGTCACAGGGACTGCTTCACGCTTTGTTACCAAATGGCTAGCCCAACATCCTGACCAGAAGGAAAATTGGGAAGCGTTCAAGGCCGCATTCCTCAAAAAGTTCTCCATGAAAGACTTGGACGTGGCAATTATGACCAAACTTCAAACCTTCAAAATGATAGGAACCATCAAAGAATACATTGCAGCATATGAAGGACTACATGACTGTGCACCCAACACCATCAACTTTAATGAACCTGGACCATGCCTGAACTTCTACAATGGCCTTCCCACACACATTAGATGTCAGTTCAACATGACCTGCTGCAAGAACCTCAAGGATGTATTCCTATAAAAAAACGTGCAGCTCAGGAGTCTGACAATCTACACGCCACCAACAAGCGCAAGGAAAACCCTGCAGCTAAGAGAGAGCCTCGCCCCAATAAGCAAAACAACTGAGCCAACAATACCCATCCTTGAAACGGGAATCACACTGTACAAGCCAACCAGGCCAGCACCAAAGATACCAACAAGGAGGGAAAAGCTCAGGGGAGTGCTTAGGCAAGCCGCTCTCCCCCCTCTTCACAAGACTTGTACAGAGAACAGGATGTGGACTCAATCACCATAATCCAGGTTCCCTCCAGCAATCCCCTACTGTTTGCCACCCAAACAGGAAATAAACTCCTTACCTATCCTTTCTGTTTTTGCAGATACCAGGGCACAGCACTATTCAATACTGGAGCTGATCAATCACTCATTAACAAGAGTTTTTTAGACCTCATGAAGTTACCTACCATTTGAAGTAGCACCAAGAAAGTCATCATGGCGGACAACCACAGTACACCAGTTACCCACAAGACAAAACCTTTCCAGGCCCAAATTGGAGACGTCCAAACAACAATTAGCAGCCCCACCATTCCAATCCCTAAATACAATATCATACTTGGATTATATTGGATGCCAAAGACAAAGACTCACATTGACTGGGACAGTGCCACCCTCACTATCCAGCAAGGAGAATTCCACCATCACGTGTACCCAACACATCTTGACACACTCATGAGGGACCATATATTTGTAAAGATCATGGAAACAGAGAAAGAAACTGACATCAGAAAAATTGATTGGAGCACATTTATCTATGAAGTCATCCATTTCAAAAACACAGAAACTCAACACAAACAGAACCCAATCAGAAACCAGCTAGTCAATAAGTTTTCCTCTATATTCCAAGAAACATTACCCAGGTTGCCCCCTGATTGGGGTATACAACATGAGATTGACCTAAAAGGTAGCGTGCCTAAAGCACGACCCATCTACTGCCTCATACCACAAGAAGACAACACTCTGAAAGCTTACCTTTACAAAGCACTTGAGAAAGGCCTCATCAGACCCTCAAAATCACCCTTTGGTGCCGCTGTCTTCTTTGTGGCAAAGAAAGATGGAGGTCTCTGCCTAGTCACAGACCTCACGGCCCTCAACAAGGTCACAATAAAGAACAGGTATCCCCTGTCTCTGATTGATGACCTTTTTGATGACCTGGGGGGTCCCAAATCTTCACAAAAATTTATTTGACAGCAGGATATAACCAAATTTGCGTGAAACCTGAAGACATTCCAAAGACCACATTTTAAACTAAATACGGGTCCTTTGAATGTGTTGTCCTCAAA
This sequence comes from Entomophthora muscae, assembly GCA_014839935.2. NCBI lineage: Eukaryota > Fungi > Entomophthoromycota > Entomophthoromycetes > Entomophthorales > Entomophthoraceae > Entomophthora > Entomophthora muscae. Next base: position 669,982 of record QTSX02000013.1, on the reverse strand, counting down.
TTTGGCATGACAAACGCTCCTGGTACTTTTGTAACCTTCATGAATGAAGTATTCAAGGAACACGTTGGGAAAAGAGCAATCATCTACCTGGACAACATCATCATTTACAATACCAACCTACAACAACACTGGAAAGATGTCCTCACAGTCCTCTGCACCCTGCAGGAAAACCAACTTGTTGCTAAACTGTCCAAATGCAAGTTCTTCTCAACTGAACTTCCATTCCTTGGCCATATCATCAGCAAGGATGGTATCAAGCTGGATCTAGACAAAATACGCACTATACCAGAGATGACAGTCCCAAGGAACAAGAGCAAACTACACACTTTCCTTGGAATGGTAGCCTATGTACACAGGTTCATCCCTGACTGGGGCGCTCTGGCAGACCCCTTTTCAGCTATCACTAGGAAAACAACCAAATTTTTCTGGACACCTTTACAAGATCAACATTTTTTCCAACTGAAAGAGCGCATGGTTACCACCCCCATCCTGCAATACCCAAACCATGAGGGTATCTATGAGCTAGAAACCAACACCTCTGAGTATGCCATAGGAGGAGTCCTCCATATCCAAAAAGCCCAAAAGGATATCCTCCCCATGGCATATGAATCAAGGAAGCTATCAGACGGCAAACAAAGATACCCTATACACAATAAGAAATTGGTTGCTATCATACACTGCCTTATGAAATGGCAATGCTATCTGGAAGGAGCCCAGAAGTTCAACCTACTCACCAATCACAAGTCATTGATATTCTTCAAAACACAACAACACCTGTCAAGAAGACAAGCCAAATGGATGAGTCTCATACAGAGATACCCCATGCAAATTGAATACAAGCCAGGCAGAGAGATGCTTACTGCAGACGCCCTATCAAGGCTATGCAATAAACACATCTTCTGCACTGATGGTGACCCCAACTGGCCCATGTTAATCATGGGGAATCTCCAGGAAGGATTTCCACCTGGCACACCAACAGACATCCAAGGGAAAGATCTCAAGAACAAAAATCTGTTCAAAAATGTATATGGTATCCTTCACCAAATCCTTCCAAATGGTGACAATGTACCTTACATCCTGTCAACACAAAAGATTGACACAATCCTCTGTTATCACAGAGACTTGGGACACACCTGTAGCAGAAACTTTCATGAATATATCAAGACTTGCTACTGGTGGCCCAACATGCTAGATGATATCAGAGAGGTACTGGAACAATGCAAGGTCTGTGAGAAGTACACATAAACCAAAGCTCCGCCCAAGTCAGTAGTACCCATATCCATCACACAACCCTTCAAGGTAAAATTGTTGGATATTTTGGGACCTATGCCTGGTGAAAGTAAAGGCAAGAAGTAAATCATCACAGCCATCAACTATGCAACCAGATGGCCCATAGCACAAGCCACAAAAGAGCACAAAGACAATGGCGTGAGACAATTCATTGGCAATGAAATCATAGCAAAGTTTGGAAAGCCTGACCTCTTAATCACAGATGGAGGCACTGATATCAAAGCTATTGAAACCAACATCTATCTCACTAAAAATGGAATAAAACACATCACAGCCAGCCCATATCACCCACAAGCAAATGTACGCATAAACAACTAAACAGCTCTTTAGTGGAAGCCCTCAGTAAGTTGTCTGCCAACAATCCAAAAGCCTGGGTTGACATGCTACCAACTGCTCTTATGGTCTGCAGAACACGAGTCAACCGCAATACGGGCAAAAGACCTTATGAACTTGTCTATGGTCAGAAACCCTCACTTGTCAGTACAACCAGGGACCACAACTGTAACTTCCAAAGAAGATACCAGATAGTAATGACCCAAAAGTACTACAAGCCAGAAAGGACCAAGAAGTAATGGAACAACAAAGGGTTCAGCGGGAAGCAATCTCATTGCAACAAGAAAGGTTCCAAGTCAGAGATGATATCTGGGTTGTCAATCACAACCAACACAAATTAGACCCAGGGTTACGCAGACCAGGCATTTTCATGAAGGTGAAGCCCAATAAAACCTACCTCATCAAAGGGATTAGAGCTCAAACTGAACTGAAACATATGCATCATGACCAACATTGTTTGTGTAAGGCAAGGACAGCTCAACAAAATTTAAGGCTCCCTGTACCCAACTCCAAACTGGATCAGTATCAAGCCCATATACCAGATACTCTCAAGAAGGTTCCCAAGGCTCCGCCTTCCAGCACCCCAGGGGTGATGTTGCAACATCTTCAATTACTCCCTCTCGGGGAATTAACACTCCAAGTAAATCACTGAGCGGCTCACCGAGTGGTTCACTGCCCAGTCAATAAACTGGTGGCACCATTATCAGTTAACCATCTATGACAGGGATCACTCAATCCAGATCCTAAATGGAACACAACTTGATTAAGCTTCATGACTCAAGAGGAACATTACTCAGATAAGCCCCATGACCTCCATGACGTACATGGACAACATGTGGCTTGTCATGATACTATATAATATTCTATATTCATATTCAATAAAGTATCATTCTCTTTTTAATCTTCCCCTTTATTTTGTTTATTATACTTCCCAGAAGTGTAAGCACAACAAATCTGAAATTGCAGGATTGTCAAATCCAAGAATCAAGTTTCAAATCATAATTGCAAGGAATTTGGAATAAATTATTTATGGGTGTGAAAAAAGGATGTCAAAGGATCTAGAGTGGATTTGTGCTAATTCTTTTAGGAATCATAGGCATTCTCAAAAATTGCCCTATTCCAATTTAGGACAGCTCAAATTTTGAGTATAATATTCACTAACTTAACATACTTAACAATAAAATTGACTAAAATATACACGTCTCTTTTTGAGTTTAAAATTTTTTAATAAAAATTTATTATGTCTTCTTTCAACAACAACCAAGTCAACAAGCTGTTCCCTGGCCTTGACAAAATTATGTAGGGCTACGCTGGGTCTTTCAACAGTGAAGCCTCTGTCTATGGTCATTCTCAACCCACAGGCCTCTCTGCAAGCACCACCCAGGAGTGTGTTCTTTCTCCTGCAACTTCCAGCATGGCCCTGTTTGCCCACCACACAAAGGCAGCTGCTAACCTAAATCCCTTATCAGCAATGGCATCTGGAACCAGCCATTTTAGCCATGGGGTCACCCAGAGAGCCCAGGATCCCAAAACAGCCAATCAGATGGCATTGACTAGTTCCCATAATGAACACATCCCTTTCCCAGCCAATCAGCCTGAAAGACACAGAAGAAAATTAATCACTCTGGATATTGTTCTTAAAATGGTTGAAAATCAAGGGAAGCTTATGTCCCTTGGGGAAATTGCAGCCGCAATGGGGTTTGAAAAGTCCACTGTGGCTGCAACCCTGTGAGCTCACGCCAACTGTGGCCCCCTACCAAGAAGACCCCAACTAGTGCCTTTACTTCAACCAAAGGTGACACAGTCCATCCCCTTATGATGACCATTATGGAATGTGACCTGTGGATGCCCCTGGTCCAGGTACGTTTCCAGTTAGGACTCCACGGCATCTTCATCAACAAAAATTCAGTGAATTTGTGGATGCACAGAGTTTTAGTTGCTGCTAAAATCTTGTCCAATCAAGTTCTCAGTGGCCCCATTTTGGTGGATACCAACCCCTACAATTCAACTATTATTAATTTTATCAAAGGAAGGGCAATGAGGGCATGTAATGATGTCATCTTTCTGTTGTATGCTAAGATATCTGCAAGTATTCAAGACTATGGAGAAAAGCATATCCAATCTGATGTGTATAAGCACGGCCCAATCTTGTAACGTTTTGTTGGGGTTTTATTAGCAGTTTCCCCATTGGGCGTCAATTATTACTCAGCAATATTGAACACTGCAGATGAGTATGCCTAACAGACGGAGCTCAAGGCCATGCTGGAGGAGTGGGCCACACAAAACGCCATTCACACAGTTGTACTGAGTGCAGAGATGGAGCAGCAGGAATGGGCAACCCAAGAAATCAGGGCTGCGGGACATACTTGTTGGTCCTACCCCATCAACTACGCCAACATGCATCTTGCAGATGTATGTCTCTACAATTTTGGTTCTGCCCTCAGGCGCTTAAAGCCTTCTATCTACAACAAACTCTGTACTCAAATTGATAAGGCTTATGAGCTTTTCCCTTCTGCGTCTTTTCAGGACTTATTTGATCTCATCATCTTCTATGCAGGTGATGGTGATAAGTCCATAAAGGATACCGCCTCCCCCCACGCCAGTACATCCATTTTGTCAAGCCAGTATATGTGAAACAAGAAGAATTTGAGCAATTGAAGCAATCAGCTCTTGCTGCCCCTTCCCAGTCAACAAACCCTGCCTCCCCAACCCCCCATCAAGCCACCTGCCTTCCAACCCTGACTCCCAAACCACCATCCATTCCCTCACCACTGTCAAGGGTCTGGATGTACAAGCATTCTGGCTATCATCAACCTACTTAACATCCAGCCATTGCCTGATTTAGTCCCCTTCCAATATACTGTTTGACATACCAAGAATGGTAACCAAGCAATATCACCTGACTGTCCGGGTATCCAATGGCTCAAACCCATCCAGCACATGACCAACCCCTAGGTTCAATCCACCTAAACCCCCGCCACAGCCAAGTCTATATAAGTCTAAAGTATTATCCAATAAAAATAGTTCTCTTCTTTCTTAATTCCATATTTGAAGCTTCCCCAAAAGGTGCTCCTTATCACTGGTAGCAGCTACGGGTTTTTGACCACACCCATGAGAGAGAAAATGACTGACCAAAATCTGCCCACCTTTGCTCACGTACTCAACCAGGCCACATCCCAGGATACCTGGAAGACGTACTTCCGCACCCACAGCATCAACAAAGATATACCTAGTGGATGCACCATATTCAAAGGTCTGGTCATGCCCAAAGCATGCACCAAGATTATTCAATACGTTTGCTCTCTTCAACCACAAACAAACGCAATAACACCTATCACAGGTGAAGTGACCAACACCAAATACATTGGTATTGACAAGTTCTTTGGTAAAAACAAAGAAAACGTCACCAACTGGCTAGACCACTCAGCTGCTAAACTCTGCGCCAGCTGCATCCCCCACAAAAAATGGGTCCAGGAAGCCAGCAAGCGCTTGTACAAAGCCTCAGCTAACTGGTTTGCTACCTGGGTTGGCTCACAAACTGACGACCAGCTTGACAACTGGGAAGAAGACAAAGCAGATATCACCCATAATTTCTGCATCACTGAATCCCTCCAAGACATCACAATACAGCTCAGTGATTTTCCTCAGAAGACCACTATTGCAGCTTACGCCAACAAATTTGAGGAAATACATTGCAAGATCCAAAACCCAGCACAAGCTGATAACGTACATACCAGAGCCTCATTTATTAACAGAATGAAACCCTCTGTCACTGCCCTCATCTGCCAAGAGGCAAATACCTCCATGCCTGCGCTCATTGCAGAAGTCAAACACACCAAAAAATGCGCCAACATGGGATATGCTGCACGCAACAGCAATCACTCATCAAACAGCAATGGCAGAGAAAACTCCAATAGCAACAAACGCCAAAACACCAATCATAGCAACAGCAGTTTCAATTGCGACAATGGAAATCACAGCCAAAACGCAAACCACTCCTGTCTCAAGAAAGAGGACACTGCCAAAGTTAACAATGCTGAAGTAGCAACCCGCTATTAATCTGACCCCACATTCTCTGACTTTTGAAGGTCTCAAAACAGAGGAACTAGGGAAAAGAGGAGGGGGAACAGGATTAAGTGCCTCTGTCTCCCCCCAACTTGACAAGAAATTGTACTAAGGCACAAACTTTGCTACTTGCATTCCCTGTGTCCCACAATCCTCCATTTTTATGAACTTAAAAATTAAAGATTGCTCACAACTTCTTGTCTATCCATGCACTTAAAAATAACATACACACAAAATTTTATTCAACTCTGGTTCACAACACACTATGGTTAGCAAACCCTTTTTAACCAAGTACAAAATGCCAGTTGTCAAATTCAACTTCAAATATGCCAAAATGGCAGATAAATCAAAGGTTCTACTCAAAGGCAAAACAACTCCCTTCAGAATTGACCTCCAAGGCATAAAAACGTCCATCAAAGGACTTGTCATGAACAGCATAAACTACAACAAAGTAACACTCATGGACTGGTTCACCTGAGTGAACCCCAGCATATGTTGGAAAACAAAGACCATGACCATTAAATGCAACAGAGTCAATTTTAACATCCTCAAAGAACCCAATGACCTCATTCTAAGAGACACAGTATTTATCCAGGTCATAAACCAAGATGACTCAGAACATCTAACCAAATATAGTACCCTCCAAATAATGAGGTATACTGAGTTCAATAACATACAAACACAAAAGATCTAATGCCCAGAACTTGCGGCACTCCTAAATGAATACGCTCACGTATTAAAAAAAGTAAGCATTGAGCTACCCCCAAAACAGGAGGTCAAACATGGCATCAACTTATGAAAAGCCATGCCTAAACCTGCAACCCTCTATAGACTCTCTCCCATGGAGACCCAAACCCTCAAAACAAACATTGAGGACAATCTAGCAAAAGGTTTCATCCGCCTGTCTGAATCCCCATGGGGGCAGCAGTATTCTTTGTAAAGAAAAAGGAAAGCACTCTGCATCTAGTAACTGACTATAGAGCTCTCAATGCAAGGACAGTAAAGAATAAATACCCTCTTCCACTTATAGAGGATCTGTTTTCAAGACTCTCAGGTGCCAAATTTTTCTCAAAAATTACCTCACCTCAGTTTACAACCAAGTTGAAGTAAAGGAAAAGGACACACCAAAAACTGCGTTCTGTACGCAATTTGGATCCTTTGAATGTAGAGTAATGAACTTTGGGATGACCAAAGCTTCTGCAACATTTGTCACCATGATGAACCAAGCGCTAAACAGTCTCTCAAATACATTTTGCTACCTTGACATTATCATCATATTCTCAAAAACAAAAGAGGAACACCTCACATATGTCTGCAAGACACTCAATTGACTTGCAAAGCACAAACTTTACGCAAAAGTAAGTGCCAATTTATGGAAAAGCAACTTCTTTTCTTGGGCCACATTATCTCTGACAATGGCATCAAAGAAGATCCAGATAAAATTAAAGCCATAATTAACATGCAATGCCCCATCTCTGTTAAACAAGTTAGATGTTTTTTGGTATGGTAGCTTACCTAAGGAAATACATCAAAGACTGTGGAAAACTAACTGCACCAATCAATGACTTAACCAAGGGTAATGCCAAAAAGAAATTCATCTGGAGACCAGAATATGACAAGGATTTCCATTTATTAAAACAAGCTCTGATCAAAGCACCAATCTTGCAATACCCTAACAATAACGGGTGCTACAAGCTTGATTCAGATGCCAGCAACACTGTCATTGGCCAGTCCTGCGCATCTGCCAGCCAGGGCAGCAAGACTTCCTGCCATTATGTTACAAAAGCAGAAAACTAACTAATGCTGAGCAGAAATACCCAAAACATGATAAGGAATTTCTAGCAATATATAACACTTGCAAGAAATGGAGATGTTACTTAGAAGGACATTTAAACGTCTGAGTACCAACTGACCATAAATCCTTAATCTATTTCAAAACCCAGAATACACTTGCACAGCGGCAAGCCAAATGGATGTCCTTGCTGGAAAAGCTTAACCTGGACATCCAGTACAAAAAAAGGGGAAGAGCTGGTCACAGCTGATGCTCTCTCTAGACTATGTCAGTTTAGAGAGGATTACCCTGACCACCTGGACCCTGACTGGCCAAACCTGTATAAAACTGAGTATAAAACCAAAGGAAAAGACCCCTCAACACATCAACTGAATAACAATACATTAGTAAGAAACAAAAAGTACTTCCATGTATCAAATGGCACAGTATACCAAATTATTAATGACAAACATATCACGTACATCCCACTTTCACAAAAAGTCTACACCATACTAAGACATCACCGCCTGCTAGGCCATACAAAGGCTAACAACCTATACCTCACATTAAAAGAGATAGTATGGATGCCCAACCTCAAAAAGGATATATTTGATGTTCTGAAAAAGTGCACAGTGTGCAAGAAATACACCAGTACAAAGGCTCCTCAGTCAACAGTCAACCCAGTACCAGACCCTGAACCATTTAAGGTTTGGGGGCTAGACATAGTGGGGCCCTTCCCAGAAACAAAGACAAATCAACATTTCTTAATTTTAGCCATTGACTTTGCCATACACTGGCCCATCTGCTGGGCAGCAAAGGACCACAAAACAGAAACCATCAACTGTTTTATTAACAAAGCAATCATAGCCAACTATGGCACTCCAGACTACATCATAACTGATGGAGCAACAGAGTTATCAGGTCACGTAGTTAATGACAACTTGAAATCCAGAAACATTAAACACTCCACAACCTCTCCATACAGGCCACAGGCCAACATTAGAGTGAAACGCCTAAACGGCATCCTTATCAGGACCCTAGAAAAAATAATGGATGTCAAAGCCAAAGAAACATGGCTGCTATACATGAACCATGCATCATTAGTATCCTGAGTCCGCATCACCCAAGGAACAGGTTATTCACCGTTTGAGCTAACCTACAAGTACAAACCATAAATAATCACTCACAACAAGCAGCCATACATAAAGATCCCCAGGGAAACCCCCCACAGCAGAGCAAGCACCAAACCTACAACACATCTGCCTCAAAGCAAAAATAGCTGAAATGAAGAGGCTCAAGACACAAAAGGTAACCTCCACAGAGGAACCACTTCCCATCAACTCCCCCGTCTGGATTCTAGCTGGCAACAGAAAAAAACTAGACTCAGTACACCAGAGACCAGGAAGGGTCATCAAATACAGACTAGAACACAACACCTACCTAGTAAAATTCCAAAGTGCTAAGAACCCAATTATCAAGAAATACCACAGAACCTGTCTCTGCCTCAGTAAAGGAGAGCACTCAACCAGACTGGTTACAGCTAGCAAACAGCTCCAGGAGCATCAGGCGGCAGCTGTTAAGATAAAGCCCCCTCCTGATGCACCAGAGTAACCCCTTAAGGGGGTGTCAAGGGTCTGGATGCACAAGCATTCTGGCTACTGCCAACCTACTTAACATCCAGCCATTGCCTGATTTAGTCCCCTTCCAATATACCATTTGACATACCAAGAATGGTAACCAAGCAATATCACCTGACTGTCCAAGTATCCAGTGGCTCAAACCCATCTAGCACATGACCAACCCCTAGGTTTGATCTAACTAAATCCCCGCCACAGCCAAGTCTATATAAGTCTAAAGTATTATCCAATAAAATATACTTCTCTTATTTCTTAATTCCATATTTGAAGCTTCACCAAAAGGCGCTCCTTATCACCACTATCTCTGATGTCATCCCTTTCACAGGTACAGATGAAGGCAATGTTTATTCTTCCCCTTCCCTCCCCTTCCCATCCTTTGATTAGTAAATAAATCTTTTCTTTATGACAACTTATTAAAGTCATTATCTCTCTTTCAATTCATAATTCATAAAGAAAATTTACATTATCAACATTTCCCATAATTAATACAATAAAGTACATTTTACAAATAGCTTAAAATTTTTAGCATACATATTTTTAACATTATTAATAAATTAAAGACAACAAACATTTATATTGAATTAGAATATTACTATTAGACGTCAACTCTTGATATTTTGATATTATGTGCATAACTCAATGCATTTTGTTTAATAAAATCCATTGTAAACTTGGCCTTTTTGATTGTAATTTATTAAAAACAAGTTGTGTTTATATTAGAGAGCCATTAACGCTTAGTGCAAATATTGATACATAGTGCATTTTACAGCCTGTTTATTTACCTATTGGTAATAACTCTATAAACTTTTTAGTTGGATTTTGCGAGGTAATAAAAATGTAATGTGTTAATAAATTACTGTTTATTTTCATTAATTGGCTAATTTTCTTTGCTGTGGCAATTGTGCATTTTCTGATATTTACGCACTAGTATCCAATTGGTTGGCTTCACATCCAATCACACATGCAATAGGAAAACAAGCTGCCACCCCTATCACATCCAGTCTTGGGATGGAAGCTTGTTTTCCTATTGCCTGTGCAATTTGATGTGAAGCCAACCAATTGGATACTAGTGCGTAGATATCAGAAAATGCAAAATTGCCACAGCAAAGAAAATCAGCCAATTAATGACAATAAACAGTATTCTATTAACACATTATATTATTATTAACTCGCAAAATCCAACTAAAAAGTTTATAGAGTTATTATCAATAGGTAAATATACAGGCTGTAAAATGCACTATGTATCAATATTTGCACTAAGCGTTAATGGCTCTTTAATATAAACATAATTTATTTTAATAAATTACAATAAAAAAGGCCAAGTTTACAATGGATTTTATTAAACAAAATGCATTGAGTTATGCACATAATATCAAAATATCAAGAGTTGTTGTCTAATTTCAATATTCTAATGCATTATTCACGTTTATTGTCTTTAATTTATTAATGATGATGAAAAATATGTATGCGTTGAAGATAGTACTATAAAAATCAGTTTTTTGATGAAATTCAAACAAAATGCCAACTATATATAACTTGATAAACAAATTAGAAGTACACCTGCAAAAGGCTGTTGAAATAGAAAAAAATGTCAGGGAAATAGTGACAGGAAAGCTGGGTAACAAGGGCCAACCACTAATCCAGTCAAAAGAAGATGCTATGATTAAACTAGGAAATATTATAGACAAAAAGAAAAAAGAAACATTACTAAATCTCCAGGGAACAATTCTATCAAGTCTGAAGCTCAACAATGCAGCCTACAATTTGTGGGAGTTCTGGCAGGGGGCCAAAGAAAATAATAAGAAGATCAAACTAATCAAAGGAAATGAAGTTCCAAAGGAAATTAACACCAATGGAGAGGAAAATATTCAAATGGAAACAGACAAAAACAAAACACAAGCAAGAAGCAGGAGCGCTTCACAAAATACAGAACTTTATCAAATGAAAATCAAGAGGAAGCACAAGTTGCAAGAAAAATAAGAAAAATTAAGCCTAGGAAAAATTAATGAAGAGCAGCCAACGCTCATGAAGTTTGCCAAAGTGGCGCTTATGGCTGAGGGGGCCATAGGGGAAACAATTAGTAAGTCTTTTTATGTTTTACTTATATTTATTTTAGTCATCACCAGGAATGGGGATGAGGCCGCAGAAGTGGCAGCTTATACACTGAGTTGGTTTTACAGGGGTTACCAGTCACTGGTAGCCCCTGTAAAAAAATAAATAAAAACCAAATAAATAAAATAATTCAACAGAATATAAATAATTTTTCAAGTATTGAAGCTAAAAATAGGGAATATTTACCACCTGTGGGGTGCTTGGTGTGGTTGAGGGAAGCATATGAAATAAGATCAAGTATCAACTTAAAATAAATGAATGAAATTTGTGAGGATATCAAATTAAACTTTGATGAATATATATAAAAAATAATTCAAAGATTCCCCTTCACAAACATCAACAAATATGAAAAGAATTTAATAAGAACTGACTTTCAAATTGGAACTGAATATTTGAAAACTGCAATTTTTAATGAAGTTTTTAAGGCACTGTCAAATAAAGTTGGGGATGCAGTCCTTGTGAATAATTTTACCTTTATTTATTTTGTTTGCTAAGGCCTGGGGGGCTGATTCAAGTCAGTTGCCCCCTGGAATCCTCTTCAAGTTCAACCAAACATCCTATATCAATAAATTAGTTCAAACATTCAAAAAATTATGCATGTCTTGGAAAAGTATACCTCACAAAGAATCCACGTCATAGTATACCTGGGAATCCTCCTTCACTGCATATTAAAAACCAACATCAAAAAGTTGGAGGATGTACCTATTCAAAAGGATATTTGCCGCTTAGCACTCAAACGCCAGAAGACACCACGGGATATAGGACAGTTGAGCACGTCCTGTATGACTCATTTGCATTGGCAATGGTATACAGGTACTATGTGCCCCCTGAAAAAAACCTATTGATATATTCACTCACCCGCCTTCCTTTTAACAAACAATCAACAACTACTGGGGTACAGGGCGCCACCCCTCTAGCAATTACATCCAGGGTTGTCCACCACGTACAGAAGAGTATGTGGATCCAATTAGACACTTTAGCCAAAAATTTAATTTTGGGGTATAATTCCCCGGAATAATTGCATTCCCTTTGCAATTAAAATCCCCCCAATAAATATTTTCCCCTTGCAAATTAAATTTTATTTTTTTAACTTTTTATATTTTAATACTAAAATTTTAAGATTGAACTATGTAATATTAAAATTTCACTATAAAAATTTTAATATCACATATTTCAATATTAAAATTTTAGTATCTAAAAGTTAATATTAAAATTTTAATACTACATATTATAATACTAAAATTTTTAATATCAAATATTTCAATATTGAATAAATCACAATTTAATAAAAATAGTTAAATTTTGAATACTTAAACTTTAATATTTAAATTTTAAGATTTATAATTATAATTTTACTTTTAATATTTTTAATTTTTAAATTATAATAGTAATATATAATTAGATTGATAAAAATAAAGGGACAGTTTAATGAAGTGAACATGTGTAATAATAAAATATGATTTATAAATTTGTTTATTTACTAGCGCGTCAAGTACGGGTTCATTTATTACATAAACAAACAATGAGAATTGAATTTATCTGCATCATGCGGCCTGCTCCACTTATATTCTAAACAAAAGATTGTTTAGAACTCAAATTACCTTTCCTTGTAATATGATTTGATAAACATATTTGATATACTTGATCTGTGTCCTAAGTACTAATTAGTAAGTAATATATGAAAGTCATTGGTTTCTGTCAGGAAGCCAGTCATAGGTAGGGGCATTGGGCTGCTTGGGGTGAGGTGCGGCCAAGCCGGCGGGTAGGGCCCACCATAGAATGAGTGCTAACTTGATAATGTAAAATACAGATTGCCCAAGAAAGGACCAGGGTCTGGAGTTGGGGACCATGGAATTCACCAATTCTGTCAAAGTAATGTAGAGTACTCCAAACAGTTGGGTAGAGGTGGTCTCAGCTGCGGCGGTGGGTTCCAGTGGGCGGTCTGGTCTTGGGGTTAATGGCAGAGTCATGGGAACAAAGTACACTGGGAGGTAGTTGTACTTGTCCTTGAATAATAAGGGCAGTATCTCAATCCTATTTCCTTTGCGTCCTATGTATTTGGTACTTCTAGTCCTTACCAATAAGTTGGCAATGAGGATGGTTTCCAAGTCATACTCCAAATAGGCTGGGTTAGACAGGTATTCAGTAAAGTGCACAGGTCCAAAGGGGGCTCCTGGGGGACGGTATAATGCCTGGGGCAGTTCAGCAGGTTGGTCTCTGGAGGGGGGTGGCCTGGTTGTCTACTTGGCTGGAATTAAGATGGAAGATCACTAAGACTAGATAGGGTAGAATTTTTTTCAAACCAAAGGTTCATAAACTTTATTATCAAGAATGACAATGTGGTCATCACCACACTGCCAGCATTTTTATACCATGTAAATTCACTTCTTTGCCTTTTGCAGGCTTTGGGTCCATGGGCGGTTTGCCAGTAGGGCATGGATATTGGCTTGGGGTCTGGAGGGCATTGGGTCCTGGTCAGGCACACTCTGGCAAACAGGAATGCTTAATTTTGCCGCTTTGGTTCACCATGTCATCTGAGCGGCCTAATTGCATTCCCCTTTCTGGACTAGGGACCAGCAGCAGTGGGTGCTTATTGGCAGGGCTAATAGTTGGTCTTGTCCAAGCCACAGCTTTCATGTAGGTCTAGGCCCTCAGTGGCACTGGTTTGGCAGGTCTTGGCTGGACTGGCTCTGGGGAACAGAAGTGGCAATGGTTTATTTTACTGTCGTTATTCACCACGTCACCTGAGCTGGCCAATTGCAATACTTTTTTTTGGACTGGTAACTGGCAACAGCTGGTGTTTGTTGGCAGGGCTAGTGATGGGTCTTTCCACAGCCTCCTTTAGGCAGAACACATCACCTGCGTAGGCATGGGTCTTCAGTGGTGCCAGTTTGGTGGCAATCTGGCAACCATTCAGGGAATCTTTAGCATTAGACTGGCAGGCTGCAGAAAAAATCAACAATTCAAGTCTATGACTTATTGGATTGGCGGGTCCTGGACCGTTCTGGGGGGTCCAATTTGCCTTCAGGGAACTGGGGTTCAACTCTTAGGTTTTCAATACAAGTATTGAAATGTCATTCATGATAGTTTCTGTGTTGTGTGGCTATGGTGGCACTGAAATAATAAGGATCAGATGATGACCAGCAAGGTCCAATTTGTGGCTTAGAAAAGCCAAAGTACCGCAAAGGATTTGTAATTATTTAAATAAACTAATTTATTTCTATCTTTTTTAATTTATTTATTTGTTAGTGCAAAAGCCAATGATAATATTCAGTGCATAATAAAAATATATTCATCTTACCTAGTATAATTAATTTTACTTACCTTTTCCATGTATTCTTATATGTCTATAATACAATCAAATGTCACATTATTATATATAAATAATAATTTTTGAGTCCTAATAAAAACAAACCAAATAAAAATAAAAACAAATAAAACCCAGAGCGCCCATTTATCTAATTGGCTCAGAGGCTGGGGCTTTAGGGAGGAAGGATTCTGAGTGCTCATAGAAAGCCACCACCACATTGGGTGGCATCACAAATTGGCTGATCTTGAGAATGTTGAAGAGATCCTCAGTGTCCTGAGAGAGGCCTTGTTTCACCTTATTCTTGATCCAACCAAACACCTCCTTGCTTGGGTTCAGAAATGGAGAATAGGGTGGAAGGAAGAGGAGTCTCATTGGGCAGTCTGCAAGGCAGTGGTTGGAAGAATGGCTATTCTTGTCAATGGGTGGAAACTCAGACACAACCAGATCCACTTTGTGGAGTCTAACATTATCCAACACAACAATGTTGGTTGTGCTGCTGTAATTTATCCAAAGGTACTCCTTGACAGCTCAGAGAAAATCAACAAAGGTCCCACTGTTATGGAAGCCTTTAATCATCTGATACTGGTCCAACCCGTGAGGACCAAGAAGCGCAACCATGGAATAGGTCTGGGAACAGACAGCTGCACAATGGGCTACGCCGTCTTTGGACCCATTCTCAACCCACCCATGCCTAGACCTGAGTGAGGAGGAAAACAACAATTTGTTGATATAGAAGAGCTAGACATTCCCAATCTCCTTTAGTGCCAGATATGTCTCAGCATAAATGCGTCAATCCTCAATGGTCTTTTCACTGTTTCTATTATACAGCAAAACTCCCAGTACTTTCCAGGAGAAGCCTAAATCAACCATAGTTTTGTAGACAAGGGTTTTAGAGACAGAAAGCTCAAACTCTGTGGTCAACATTGATTGGACAACAAGTGTGTCCAGGTGGTAATCATTGGTTATCCACTGCTTGATTGCCTCAAAATGAATGGGTTGAAGTAGTTTGGGCTGTCTTTTTGCCTTGGCAGATTTGGCAATTTTCCTGGTATTGCCATACTTGTTGTTGATGTTGGCAATGTATCTGGCTGTGACACCAAATTAGGACGCAATATCCCAAACCGCCATTCCCCTGTTCAAGTAGCTGAGGAGAGCTTTATGCTCACTATCTGTCAACTGATGCCAGCCCTTGGCAGGTACCACGGCATCCTGGCTACCAGGCTCAACACAGGGGACGGGGACCTTTGTGTAGAAGGTGGGATCACGCTTGCTTGCAGTGGTGCCGTCAATGGTTGAATACACAATAGGCACAGATGGCTCAACAGTGACTGCCAATGGCTTGTAGGTGGTGTCAAAGATGCAGGGGCAGGAAGTAGCAACTCTTGGATCAAGAGTGCGAGGCCGGGTGACAACTGGGTAAACGGTGGAGGTGTAACTAACCTCATTATTCCTGGTGACCCTGATGTAGGAGACTTTTGTGGCAGGCCTTGAGAGTGGCTTCTGCCTGGGATTCAAGCTGGTAGTTCTAGCTTGGGATGAGGGAGGTGGTTGGCTGGCGCTGACACCTTGGGAGGCCTGTGTATTGGCATAACTCCCCTCAAGTTGGGTTCTGGGTCTGTTCTTGGACCCTCTGGGATGCCCTTGTGGACAGGCTGCCCTGCAGGCTGGTGCAGGAGCGGGTTGGGAATGTGATTGACAGTCCATAAAAATAAAATAAAAATATATATTTTAGATTAAATATGTATTTATTTAGAGTTATTGGTTTAGTTGTGGGTAGTTGTTTTCTCTTGATTTAGCCTTGAATAGTAACAGAATTTCTATATCTGTAATTTGAAGTGTATAATATTGTATACTTTCCAGTTTTGGATGATTTTAAAGTTTAATCACTTTTTATGTCTAAACATGGTTATTGAGATTTAATTTTTAGTTTGATTTTAGTTGTGGTGGATCTTCTTTATTTGGGTTGATGTTTCCTAGTGTGCTTACTGTACATTAAATTTGGATTCCAGTTCCTGCAATTGATATATGAGTTTACTAGTGCCATTTAAAAGTGATTTGAAATTTGGTTCTTGGATTTGACAATCCCACAACTCCAAAAAACATAGTAAACTTAATGAAAATGGTTGATGGATTTGAACACTTTAAATCTGATTCCAGTTAATTCATTTCGTCCATTGGAAATATGTAGTTTGACTTGAACTTTGCAAAGTGTCTATGAGTTCCTGCATTTTCAAATATTCAAATAAAAATACAAAGAATTCAATTCAATTAAAAAAAGGCAATTCCAAAAAAGTGATTCAAAATTTGGACCAAGGATTTGACAATCCTGCATTTTTACGTTCAGGTTCTGAATTTACAGTATGCTAGATAATAAAAAAATCCTTAAATTAGCTGTTTTTAAATTAAGTTCATTTTAGTTTCAAAAGCAAAAATTAGACTAGAATTTATATGTAACTGTCTTCAATTGAATATAAAATATAAACTACACAAAAACTGCTTTATAAACTATAAGTTTAATAAAAAAGGTTAATTTAATTTCCAGCTTATGTAAATCTATAATAATACTCAGTGTAAACAAAATAAAGGATTTTTCCTGCAAGATACAAGCATATGATTGTAGGTATTTTGGCTTTTTAGTGATCTTATTTAAATGACAAAAGTTATAGAAGTCTACCATTTAAATTATTTAAATTACATTACTTTCTTATTAAAGATATACTATACAATTTTATACTTAATAAAAGATATAGTCTTATATCTTATTTATAAGTCACAATATTCAAAGATATCAAGAATCTTCCACTTACATATCATAAAATGAAGACTTGAACATTCTTATGTTAAAGTCACTGTACTTCCACTAAAAAATGATATAGATAGAGCAAATTTTTAACCTCAAAAAGAAACATTTTATACATCATTTTTACTCTAATACATATAGTAAAAGATATAGTAGAAGATAATTGAGGGTAAGAAAAGGAGAAGAAAAGAAAAAATAACGTTTTTTCTACTTGGTATCAGATTTTATTATCCATCCTCTTGACAATGCAGAAATTTTTTAAAAGTTTTTTGGCCCCCAGCGCAGCCAAGGGGCCAACAAACTTTTTTTTTGAGGAGGAATGAGAGGTGGGAAAGAAGAAAATTCAAAAGAGAACTCTTCAAAAAAAAACAAGAGCTTATTGCACTTTGATTTGGGCACTTCAATTTTGTCCCCTGAAATAACATAGGGAAACATAGTACAATTTATATTAATTTAATATTTTTTTAAATTGTCTCCAAAACACACCAGTTTATTAATTTTGCAATAAAATGAAAACCTACCAAAAAACTTTATTTCTTTTTTATATATTTAAATATGAGGTCTTAAAGAATCTACATGAGGAATTTCAAATAGTTTTTATTAATTATTTAAAATTTTATAAGCTTATAAAAAGTGTGATTAAATCTAAAAAGTCAATTTTTGATTTCCTCACTTTTGATTTGAGGAACTTAATAAAACATAATGAATAAAATATTAATTTTTTTCAAAAATTTAATAATAAGTGGTCCTAAATTTTTTGGTACCTTTTTGGATTTCAATTTGACTATTTTTTGATTTTTGCACCCATTAAGAAACTATATGTAAATTTTTAAATAAATTTTTATGAGATAAAAATTTATTTTTTAAAAATAAAGATCTTATAATAGTATTTTATCTTAATATTTGAACAAAATAAATTCAAAAATTTGCCTAAAGTTAAAAAAGCTTTTTTTAGCTCTTGATTTCTTTTTACATATAGAAGAAAAATTTTAATTTTTAATTTTTTTTTAATTTTGATGTGTCAAATAATAAATTGAAGATTTTTTTGCACTTCAATTTTTGCACTTTCAATTTTATCCCCTATATTCAAAAGGATGAATAAATTCATTTTTAAAAGCTAAATTAATTTAAGGTGTGTTTTAAATTGCATTGATTTGGGCACTTCAAACTTGGTTTTTCAATTTTAGCTACTAGTAAAAACATTTAAAAAAGTTTAATTTAAGAAAAATATTAATTTTTTTGAGGAAATTTTATTGAAAAAAATTGTAGTGATCAAAAAATTCATTGATTTGGAGATTTTGATCTCCACACTTTGACTTTAGGCACTTGCCCTAAAATATATAGGTGTTTTAAACATATATTTTGATAAATATTTTATAATTTGTTTATGCTCCCAGTTTATTTTTATTAGATGTTGACTATGAGAAATCTCAAGATGAGATATACAATAAAATATATGCACCTTTTAAAACATAATTTTTTTAAATGTATTCTTATCTGTGTATACACACATTTTTTATTGAATATTATATAGAATATTGGATGTTTTATTTGATTGTCAGAAAATTGCAGACCATGGTATTTTATCATCTGCCAGATGATATCCTAAGTCTTCTAACATTAGGAAAGTACAGAGAACCTGTGACTTTGGCGTAACCTTTAGCCCTGAATATATTGTTGCCATCATAAGTAGCAAGTCTGACAGGGCCCAAGTCCCAAAGGATTTGGGACGGTTCTTCCTACTTCTGGATATAGGTTCATAAGTTGTTGTCTCTACATTTTACTATAGGGTTTAATACTGTATGGCAACAGTATGATCTTTTGTTCTCCGTTAATAAATTCTTGAGAGAGGATCAAATTGAGGAAATAAGACTTGGATCAATCATCAAGTTGTTAAGAAATCATCAGTCTTTTATTCTAATGGACTGACTTAAAGGCAGCCCGCCTGCCCGCGTTTTATCTGAGTTAGCTCACAACGCTAAAGGAGACTGAAGTAGCATTAGGGCAACATGGCAGGAGGCCCAGCATTTTTGGGGTGGTTTTAACAGAAGGCTAAATTGACATCTTCCACAGATTTGTATTCTATCTGTCTACCTGGGCCACTTCCAGGGCTAGCTAGCCAGTGACAGCTACTAGTTCACAGAGATGATTGTTTCACTTAATCAGAGCTACTCTAATATAATAGGCTCAAAGCCTTTTATCTTAGAGTGGTTGGCCTGACAGCCCAGTCCATGTTGGACTCTTCTAGATGTAATGCAGATGACAGTTCATATGACAGCCCTCTTGTTCTAGGATTCATTTAAAGTTTTAGAATAGTATTTATTATGGGAAGCATGTTTGAGGTGGTGGTTGAAGTGGATTAATTAATGAGCAGTAGTTGCATATACCATTAATTAATTGTAATGCATGAGTATGTTAATGCCAGGATATGATTTGATCACTGATCCCACAACCTGCGGCCCGCATTATTTTGTTGAAACCTTTCCTAAGAGCAATTAACTAGAGGCCTGCATTAATTTGTTGAAACCGTTAATTAGTCAATATCCAGAAATCCTGACATTGATAAACATAATAAAAAATAAAATTTAAAAAGAAGGAATAATTTTTGTAAAAAAAGAAAGATGAGTTTTTTTTGAAAATGTGAGTGATGTTATTTGGGGTTATTATAACCTGTTGTGCTATTGTCAGAAATATTGCATAATTAGGATCACATTTTTTTAGATATTATGAGTGATAATTGGAAAAATTGCAAGTAGGGTTGTGCTCATCATCCTTGTGGTGGTAAGATGGTGTATAAAAGTCAATGTGGTGAGAAAGTTTATTTGCAAATTTTTTGGTATTTATGTAACAGCCATAAAAAGTTCTAATAAAAACAAATCTACTAACATATTTTCCACAGGGGTATAGTCCCTGAGCATTTTAATCTTTCCTAATTGTTTTACCTATGATTTATTAAAAGAGTTACAAGGAAAAATGTTTGAAAACTAGATAATGCCTTTATTGGGATATGGGGGGTTATATAGTTGGAGTGAATCATTTTTGGAAGATTAAGATTGTGGTGATCAATAGATTAGATTGGGCAAGGGGGTGGCTAAATATTTTTAATGAGTGAAGTGCTAAATTGATTTCCCCACTGTGTTGAGATTTTAAATGACACTTGTTGCTTTTTTGGTAATTAAAGTTAACTTCCACATTTGGCTTTGGGTGATGGGGAAGTCAGTTTGAGTGGCGCATGGTCTCTTGTGTGGAGCTTTTCCAGGAGAATTAGCCCTACTGTTTTGACATCTGTACCTGCATAAGAGACAGCTTTAGAGGTAGTAGGATGGGATTGGGCTGTGTGCTGGGGGTCAGGGTTAGCAGGTCAATGGTTGTGTCTTGAGGGGGGATTGGGGAAGCTAGGATGGTTGACTGTGAAGAAGCAGCAAGAGTCAACTGTTTCAATTGCTCAAATTCTTCTTCCATCACATGTGGGTTTATCAAACCAAATAGATGATTATGGGGGAGGCAAGAGCCCTTTATGGACTTATCACTATCACTTGCATAGAATATGACAAGATTTAATCAGTCCTGGACAAATATGGAAGGGAAAAGCTCATATCCCTTCTCAATTTGGGTGCGCAGTTCATTGTAGGTGGCAGGCTTTAAGCGCCTGAGAGCTGAACCAAAATTGTAAAGACATACATCTGCAAGATGCATATCAGCATGTTTGGTGGGATAGGACCAACAGGTATGCCCTGCAGCCCTAATTTCCTTGGTTGCCCATTCTTGCTATTCCATCTCAGCACTCATTACAACTGTATACACAGCTTGTTGGGTAGCCCACTCCTCCAGCATGTCCTTGAGCTATGTCTGGTTTGCATACTTATCTGCAGTGTTTGATATTGCTGAGTAATAATGGATACCTAATGGGGAAACTGCCAGCCAAACCCCAAAAAATTGATACAGAATTGAGCCGCGCTTATAAACTTCAGATTGGATAAACTTTTTCCCATAGTCTTGGATACTTGCAGAAATCCTGGCATACAACAAGAAGATGGTATCATTGCAAGTCCTCATTGACCTCCCTTTTATAAACTTAATGATATTTGTATTGTAGGGGTCAGTATCCACCAAACTGGGACCACTGAGAACCTCATTAGACAAGATTCTTGCAGCAATTATAATTACATGATCTAGGAAATGCTTGCTCTCTGGTTAGTAAAGATATTTTGGAGTCCCAGCTGTAGATGCACCTGGACTAGGATCATTTTAGGGTCATATTTCATTATGGTCAATATGAGAGGGTGGGCTTTGTCACCATCAGTTGACTACAGGACCTGGTTGGTGTCTTCTTGGGAGAGAGACCACATTTAATATGGGCTTTTAGGGTTGTAGACACAGTGGAATTTGAAATCCCATTGTGGTTGCTATTTCCCCAAAAGACAAAGCATCCCTTGTGTTTACCATTTCTAGAACAATTTTGTGATATTAAGCTTTCCTCTGCATCTTGAAAGCTGATTGGCTGGGAAAGGGATCTGTATGTATTGGGAACCAAATGATTATACCTGATTGACTGAAACTGAATTTTCACTTCTCTAAGAGACAGCCCAACTTTATTGACTACTGGTGTATGACAATGCTAGTGTGTGATTCTGATTGGTAGCAGCTTGTGTATGATGTACAAGCAGGGTAATACTAGACAAAGCGGAGAAAAACCACACTACTGGATATTGCTTAGAAAGGGGCCCACAGGTTGGGGATGTCATAGTCAGAGACTTTACTACTGGCAGACCCAGTGTACTCCTACATAATTTCCTTACACCAGGGAACAGCTTGTTTGCTTGGTTGTTGTTAGAAGAAGACATAATAGTTTTTTTTTAAAAAACTCAATAGTAGGAGTGTATATTTTAGTCAATCTTATTGTTAAGTATTTCTAATTTGGTAATAATAAAATATGGATTTTAGCTGTCTTAAAATAGAATTAGGGGATTTTGAGAATGCCTTCATTCCCAAAAAACTGTTGTGAATCTACTTCAGATTCTTTAACTTCTGATTTTAGACACTCATCAATTAAATTAATTTCAAATTCACCTCATTTTTTTCTTGAATTTTGGTTCTTAGCTTTTACATTCCCACAATTTGGCTATATTCAGCATTTAAACTGTCTTCATGTTGACTGTCTTCATATTGAAAAAATGTTGAAATGCAGACAGTTGACTCTAATTTGACACTTAGTCTTAAGCCTACTAGTCAATTTCAAAATAAACTAATTTTTTATATTATATCCTATAGTTTGAATTGGTAATGAATGAGAAAAAAGCCAATGTTGACATCAATTAAGAATAGGCTTAGTTTTTGTTACAAAATAAGAAGTCATTTATGATTAAAAATGACAAGTCATTATAATTTTAGTTTTATGTCAACTTCAATAACAGAACAACACAATGTTGATTTAAATTAACAGTTCTTATATTTCTTAATAAACATACACATAAGATAAAATATCTTCACTTATAATAAGTTATTTATATTTGTACTAGGAGCTTTGTTTCATATTGTATGAAATATAATGGGTAAGAATTTCAAGCTTTATTGTATATTATATTAGTGACTTATTATTGCTTTGAAACCATTGGATGTGTTTGGGTTAACCCCTAAATATGTAATTAAGCTAGATCATATATGTTAAGACTAGGATTTATATAGTGTCATTTAAAGTTGACACAAAGGAAACCCAACACAAAAGCAAAAGTAGGTCAGAGGGAATAAGTTAAGCAAACACAATGACTTAATTTAAGCAAGATTTAATAGCAGCTCCACTATAAAAGAAGGCTGACTCCAGCAAAGTTGTCACCTTCACTAATCTAATAAGCCAAAGACGTGACTTTATAATTTCAGCTTAATAAATGGTATGCTCAGAAACCCAAAACTTCACATAATAATAAATTTAATTTATTACAACATGTAGTAATTAGTTTTTAAAAGTATATGGCTATAACTTTATTATAGCCAAAAACTAAAATAGCCTATTTTCAGACTAGATCTCAAACCCAATCTTAATTTAATTAAGAATTATATGTTTTTTACATAGTGATGTACCTCAATAATGCTGACTTTCTACAAGTTGACAGTCAGAATTAAAACAATATTTTAGGCTGACTGTCTAAATACCTAATTTTACCACATGTCAGCACTTAGAATGTCAACACTTAGAATGTCAACACTTAGAATGTCAACACTAAACTTTAAAATGTAGTTTTTATTCAGCTTTTTCTTAATAAAAAGCCTTAATACTGTATATCTTAAAAATATTTAAGGTGTTTTACATGTTTCATGTAACAATCCTCCACAACTTGATATATTTTCAGCTTTAAATTTCATTTTTTTATAATTTACTTGCAGTCCTTTCTCTAACCACTTTTTTTCATAGAAAAAAAAATCAAAGAAACCCCAGTCTAATATGAAGCAAACCAATAAAAAACTGACAATGACACTGTTAAGAACAAGGCTTCTTCTTCTATATAGAAATTTCTTAAGAAACAGCCTAAAAAAGATGAACAAAGAAAGAAAAACCCCACAACTACAGCTTCTGAGGAGGACTCTGAGGATGGTTTTATCTCTCATAGATGGTATGAGTCTGAGGGAGACAAAGATCCCATCAATATGAAGAAAAGAAAGTTAAGCTTCTATTGCTCTCTTCTGAGCTCTATCCTAGTGAACATGAAGATGATGAGCAACATGAGTACTTTACTGGTTTCCAACACACTCTTCCTGGGCCATGGGATGCAATAAAATCCCACAATATTTGCAATGTAAGGGCTTCTTTAGTATCCCAAAGAGATTCCCAAATTTTTCCATTGATGTCAGTTAAAGGTAGCCCAAGCATGATCAGTGATGGCTATGTATTTAACCGCAATAATCAGAAGCAAGTAAGCAACAGCAAACATTTCACATGTGAAGACAGAAGCTTCCCAGAACGCCTAAACACCCAAAGTTGGGACAAAGTTACCTTGGAAAAAGGGGGAAATACCTGCATGCCTCCCAATACTTTGATTGAGAAGCTGCTCAAGTGATACCTATTCCAAATGATCTCATTACCAAAAGACATTAAAGCAACTGACCTGGCAGTAAAGACCACCAAGTACTTGAGCAAAGAGAATACTAAATTTGTCCTTATTCTTAAAAACTTGTTAAGTATATCTGTGATAGTTGTTAAGAGCTAAAACCAATTGTAAAAGTGTGTCCCAACTAAAATTCCTGGTTTTTACTCCTGAGATGTAAATGAATCAAGACAATCAACAGTCTCTCCTTCACAATGATGGGCCTAATGCAAAATACAGGATCATATGTTATGCCATCTATAAAAATCTAAAGCAGTTTTGCTCTACTGAGACTTGGCTATGTGGCAAGACATTTGTAACATGTCCTAGGTTATTCTATCAGATGTGGGTAGTTCATGCCCAACTTGATGATGAAGTCCTCCCCTTTGCCTTTTTTCTTCAACCAGAGCCTCATAGGAGGTATACCTAAAATCATTCAAGATTCTACAGTAGAGTCTTAAAGCTATTTCCACTGAGGCTGGAAAGAATCCTGGTCTGTCAACAAGGGAAAATCCTGATGTGCTGATAAAAATGAGGTCACCCTAGCTACTAAAGAGAAGAAATATGACAGAGCCCTTGACCCCAGATTATTATGCACTATGAGACAGTCCATTACAACGCTTTTGTAAAAACCTTCAATGGCAAGGTACAAGGGTGTTTTTTCATTATCAACATGTAAATTCACTGTCCCCTTTGGCTTTGGATTGCACTGTTTTTCCTTGCTGCACTCAGAAAACTCTCAAATAAAATACAAATCACTCAATTTTTAGGAAATTTAGCTCACACTGTGGATGAAAGACTTGTAATAGCTTACCCTACAGACTCTCGGGCTCTTGTTGCTCCCCTGGGAAGAAACAAAAATTAATTTGGACTATCTATTAGCATGGTGTTGCCTGCTTTTGAAAAAAATTAGGGATGACCAATCAAACAATGCAACATCAATGCTAACAAAGTCAAATGAATCACAAAAGTCTAAAACCAAGACCATTCAATCAGATGGAAGTTTGAAAATTGGTATGAAACCCTCCAGTCCCCATGGCTTTGCCCAGCAAAATTTCTCCTCTAACCAATCAGATCAAATCAAGTGATCACCCAATCTGCAATCCATTTCCTTAAGTCTAGCAAGGGGACTTTTAGTCCCCTGCTTGTTCATTCTCTTCTTACATTAAACTTAGAGTCTGCTAGTACACTTTTTTAATTTTTATTTATCCTCTAACTCTATTTTTTGAGCTCCCTTAAATCTCTCAAAAATGTCAGTCATTTTCATAATAATCATTACCTCTCTTTGGACTCATTCAAACCCAGCAGCTTTTCTAAAACCTCTAGGAGAAGTGTTAGCATATAGTAGTCACTTTGAACACTTACGCTTTTGAAAATACAGTTTGAACTCAAAATTTGAGTAATAGCCAGTATAAAAACTTACTTTTATATTAATTTTTTTTGTTTTTACCTACTCTTGAACCCACTTTTGATATACTTGGTGTCAAAGCCATCTGAGACCACCCATAAGTTCACTAAGCTCCCTGATCCACTCCTGATTGAGTTTTGCCTGTGACAACTCTATTTAAATAAGTTTTTATAAATAAAATGCTTAGAAAATTTGCCTTTGGACTCCAAATTTTCTGGATTTTACAAAAATAATACTCCATGTCCTCAAGGTTGTAGTGTTTTCCTTGGCTCTGTTTCTGCTGCTCCTTTGGTCTATTTCCCCAGATCTTTGGGTACATATCTTCTCTTTTGTGCGCCTTGTGGGTGACAACCCTTCTAGTCTCTTGCATCTACCAAGTAGTCTTCTCTTCTCAGGGGAGGCTCTGGTCAAGAGCTTGACTTGCAATGATATAGAATTTTACTCCCCTGAAATGACTTGTGCACCCCTTTTGCTGAGGAAGCATCTGCGCCTCCCCCTAATTTGGAGTGTTGTGATCTGAGGCACAGCACAGAGTCACAACAGGAAATCCTAACCTTAGAATTTGATTTGTACTAAGTATTGGTTATAATGGCAGGGAAGGCTATGTGATTAACTTGTGGCCCTTATTGAATAATATATGCTAAATGTGGCTAGAGAGGCGCCAAAGTACGTAGAGACACAAAATAAAAATATTAATAGAACTTTAATTTTATTGGGTATAGAAATTGGGATTATAGACTGTGTAGCTTTACCACAAAACAGTACATGGGCAGTAGGATCACTCATCACAATCATGAGTGGGGCAAGTGAGTTGCGCAGAATCAGGAAACCAAACAATTGTATTTCCCAATTTGGAGCCAGCCTCATTTTGAAGGGCAAAAGGAAAAGAGAGAGATTCAGCCTTGAAATAACCCAACAAAGGCAAAATTGAAACATGATGAATGGCGGCATTCACAACATTGCCCCCCTCTAGATTAACCTTGGGGGGTGGTACTTATGGAGGAACTTGGCGTGCACGCAAGCAAACAGTCAACCACTAAAAAGGAGTTTCACAGTATACTCTGACTCTCACTTGAAGGTCACTTCCAAAAGCCCAATCCACAACAAGTCTAGCTTATGAGCTCATCCTCCCACTCTATGTTGATAGTAAAGAATGTGGTCCCCAATGTTGAACTCAGGCAGGGGGGATCTCCCAGCATTGTCAGGGGAGAGCTCTAGCAGCTTGGTCTTATAGGGAGACGTATAGGCAGAGGCCTGGATATCAATGATTCAATTGATTAGATCTTTGATATGGTCATCAGAATTCATGGCCTTATTGGAGGAGAGTAGAGGGGCCCCCAAGAGCAACAGGGTAGTGGCTTCATAACCATACAACATAGAAAAAGGGAAATACCTGGTGACACAATGTTTGCTACGGCAATAGGCATAGAGAGCAGCAGGTAAGTATAGATCCCAGTTTGTGGCGTCAGAGTAAGTGAGTTTCCTCATGATAGAAACCAGAGTTGAGTTGGCGCGTTCAACTGCCCCATTGGTGAAAGGATTATAGGGGGAAGAGAAAGACTGGTGAGACCCCAAGGCTTCAACAACAGAGGTCACTAACTTGGTATTTAGTTAGTCCCATTATCAGACAAAGGACTTGAGGGCAACCATGGTGGAAGAATAAATCTTGCAGCAGAAAGGCGGTGGTTGTCTTGGCAGTGATGTCTTTAGTAGGGCAAGATTCTACCCACTTGATAAAATGATCAACAATAATTAGGATAAGGTGGCACCCAGAGCGGGAGCAAGAGAGAGGCCCTACACTGTCAATACTGACAGTGTGAAATGCGTGTTGAGGGGGACTAGCTTGAACTCATGAACAAAGGATTTAGATTGCTGGAGTTGGCAATCATGGCAACTATTAATAACATTTGGGATCAGCAGGCAAAGATTTTCCTAGAAGTAATTCTTCTGGAGCCAGGCATGGGTCTTGGCAACGCCTCCATGTCCTGTCTCTTTATGAGCTTGAAGCACCAATAAAAGGCAAATACTAGGCCTTACATAGGGCAAGTAATGGTCTTGTAAATTCTTGAAAATCTGATTGCCACAAATGAGGGTGTCTTCAGATAACTTAGAAAGGGTGGCTCAAACCTTTTCTGTCTTGTTCTCCCATGAAAAAGGATATCCAATTAGTTTGTACAGCCTGTCAGCCTCAGAAGAGTGTAGGGCAAGGATGGGAATTCTGGACAGTCCATCAGCATTATAATGTTGAATCCCAGGGCAATACAGCACAGTGAAGTTTTACCCTTGCAGTTGGAGAGCCAATATAGCTAGTTGTCCTTCTGGTTCCTTGAGTTGCTGTAGCCATTTGAGAAAAGCATGGTCAGTAACCACAGTGAAATGGGTGCCATACATGTAATGGCGGAACTTCTTGACAGTATGCAGCACAGCAAGGCATTTCTTCTTGGTCACACTTTAATTTTTCTCATGCTTATTCAGGACACAAGAGGTATAAAAGCTACAGGGTGATCCACACTTTCATCATCCAATTGAGCCAAGATAGCCCCAATAGCCAGGTCACTAGCATCAGTATATAGGATGAATTCCTTATTATAGTCAGGATATACTAGGATGGGAGCCTCTTTGAGTTTTTGTTTGAGGGTCTCAAAGGCTTGTTGTTGCCTGGCAGTCCATTCAAAAGGGACGTTACACAGCAGCTGGGCCAAGGGTTTGCTAGTGTCAGCAAAATTGGGGATGAATTTTCTATGGTATCCCATCATACCCAGTAAGACTTGGACCTCTTACAGGTTGGTGGGCGGAAGCATTTTTTCAATGGCCTTGACTTTCTTAGTCATGGAACAAATTCCCATCAGAGTCATCTCATGCCCCAAGAAATCAAGGTGTTCCTTGAAGAAGGCACACTTAGAGGCTTTAACTTAAGTCCATCTTCACAAATCTTTATGAATACTTTCTTAAGATGGACCAGGTGATTGGTAAAGGTAGCACTGAAGACAGTTATATCATCTAAGTACACTTACTCACACAAGAGCTTCAAATCACAGAGGATGGAGTCCATGGCTTGTTGGAAAGTAGCTGGAGCATTGCAGAGCCCTTGCGTCATTTGCGTAGGCTCAAACAATCCTTCCAAAGTGATGAGTGCAGCCTTCTGTCTGTCTTAAAGAGAGAGATAAAATTGCCAGTATCCAGAATCTAGATCCATGGCAGAGAAGAACTTAGAGCCCCCAAGGCAGCAGAGAGCATTATCAATGCATGGTAAGGGGTAGGAATCCTTTTTGGTTAAGGAATTCAAGCATCAGTAGTCCATCACAATATAATGAACTCCATCCTTCTTTTTCAGTATGAGCAAGAGGGAGCCCCATAGACTTTGGGAAGGAGCAAGAAGCTCATTGTCTAGAAGTTCTTTGAGCTCTTTAGACTCCTGAGCATCCTCTACTTTAATGCAGCAGTAGGGTTTAGCACAAAAGGGGGGAGCATCACCAGTATCAATCTGGAAAATGATGCCTTTGGCTAAAACATGATCAGTGCTATCCTTAGCAAAGATATCCAAAAACTGATCCAGTAGGCCAAGCACCTATTTCTGTTGAACCAGAGATAGCTGTGGGAAGTCTTGAGCCGTGAATAATGATAGTGTAAATTCACTGCCACCTTTGGCCTTGGATCAAATTGTTTTCCCTGCCACACCAAAAAAGGCCCAAAAATTACAGCCAAGTCACCTAACTCTCAAGGAAATCTAGCTCAGACTGTTGACAAGAGATTTGTTCTGGCCTACCCTGCAGACCCCCCAGCTCTGGTTGTTTCCTCCTGGGAAGAAACATTAATTGATTTGGACTACTTACTGGCCTGGTGTTATCCACTTTTAAAAACTATCAGATCCAATCAATTGTGTGTTGCCACATCAACACCCAAAAACTCAAGTGGATTCCAAGTCCCTGAAAGCCCCTCCAGCCAATCAGGCAGTACTGCAGAAATTAAGATGAAACCTTCCAGTCTCCCTGGCCCTGACCTGCAAAATTTCTCCCACACCCAATCAGATTCAAGGCCTTTAGTCATGTGACCCCTTCCCTTGCAGCACACTCCCTTTTACACAAGCAAGGGGACTTTCAGTCCCCTGCTTGTCTATTGTCCATTTTATTAAAAGTTTGGATTTGTTGCACTTAATTTTAATCATTTAATTGGACTAAAACTTAGTTTTGAGTCCCTATTATCTATAAGATTAAAGTGTTAGTCTTTCCCTTGAAGTTTACCTTATACCCTACTGTTTTAAACCCAGTAACTCTTCTGGGACCCTCAGCACAAGCTCAGGCGTATAGTTCTCTTCTTTTTTGCTTTTGTTCATAAAAATAGCATTTGAACCTAAATTTCAGTTAAATTTCAATATAATATCTATTGTTACTTTAAATTTTTCTAAAATCCTTGTCTTTGAACCCGCTTTTTGTTCTTGCACTATCCAAGGCATCCAAGACCACAACCAAGCCCTCCAGACCTATTCTGCTGCTTCTTTTGCTCTCCTGCTTGTGGTTGCCCCTACTGAGATTAATTCTATTGCTTACAATTTCAAAAACTTCACCATTCTTCCCCAAATTTTGAGGAGAGCACAACCATGATACTCCCAGTCATTAAATTTGTTGGATTTTTCTTGGCCCCCTTTTTGCTCCTCCTGTGGTTGGCCTCTCCAGACCTGTGGTCAAAGATCTCCTCATCTGCGCGGCTCATGGGTGAAGATCCTTCCAGCCTCTTGAGTCTCCTCAGCGGTCTCCTTCTTTCTGGAGAGGCCATGTTGAAGAGCTTGAAATGTGATGACCTGGATTTGGATGATGTTGACTATGCCTCTTCTGCTCCTGTGGGCAAGGATATGTCAATGCCCTCCCTCCCTGACCTGGAGAAGAGTGACTTAGTGCCCTTACACGCTCCTGTGATGTCTCCTCCCGTCCCCACCTGTACGCCCTGGTTGCTCACTGGCTTGGCGCTGATGGGATTGAATGCATACTTTGCTCAGCTGTCCCCTGTGTCCTCCCTGTAGTCCCCCTTCAAGAAGCTGTTCCAGCTCTCCACTTGGCGGCATCCAGGTGTTTTTTTTTACTGGGATGGGAGCCAAACTTAATTAGTTTAGCCCCCCTTTCTCACAGATAGGACTTGGGGCTCATCCTCAGGTAAGTTAAAGTCCTGAAACATACCAAAGGGATGAAGAGATAAAACATCAGGAGCGTTCAACAACCTGCCATAGCCAATAACCTGCCCTCTAGACACATGTATGGGGAGAGCAGTCAAGTTGGCAACAAGCAGTTTAACAGGATCTTTATGAGAGAGATCCAGGATCCCTTGACAGAGATAAGGTTTGTTGTGTCCTAACAGTGGGGGGAGAGTACAACTCCAAGAAGGTCCGTTCAGGTAGTTTATATGATATCTGGGAGTCTAGGATGACCTGGGAGCCAGGTGGGATGGTGACAGAAGAGGTGGCCAAGAGAGGAATCCCCTCAGAAACAGGGCAAGCCATAGGAGGACACTTCATGTTGGAGGAATGGGTACAGTATTTTAAAGTGAAAAAACCAGTGGGATATTCCAAGGCACATGTCTTGAGGCGCTTCCCAGGAAATTTAACTGGCTCTTCAAAGATCAGAGAGACCTTGTACCCTAAGATAAAGAGGTGGCCGTCCTAGAAGTTGATGATCCCATTGTATTCCCTAAGGAGTTGAGTACCAAATAGGAGGTTGTAGCTCTCATTCTCCAAGACAACAGCAGGCGCAGCCAAGATTTGTTTGCCAAAACACATGGGCAGAGCAGAATAAGCTCCTATAGCCCAAGTCATGAACAGCCCATTTTTGCCATACAACTGATGATAGTTAATGTTGGGGGAAAGTTGAGCTTCTTGACAAGCTTTGAAGAGACAACATCAACAGGAGACCTGGTGTCTAAGACAGCCTTAATTTTCACCTTTTGGATGGATATTTCCACACAAGTGGTAGTACAACCAAAGGTAGTGAAGACAGCAAGAATGTCTTGGGCTTCTTCTAGTTCTTTGTCCCACTTTTCAATCATGCATCTTAGGCCCAGGAACTCCTTATAGACCGTATGGAGAGGGAGTAAAATGGAGAAATTTTTGAACACAGCCTCAGCAGCTCCTTTAGAAAATTTGACAAGCACAGGAGATATCTTGGCTTGAGTGAGGTAAGGGCAAGAGACAACCTCTTTGGCTTCAGGAAGAGGCTTGGCAGTTGTTGTAGCTTTCCCAGAGCGTAGCTTATAGGGGACTGCAATAGTTTCATGGACGGCCAGGACAGAATACCCATAGGTGTTGGGATCCTCTATATCAGAATCATCCATTTCAGAGTCATCAGATATATTGTGGAATAGCAGCAGAATGGGGGGAGCCTCAGTTTCAGCAGGATCAGATTCAGCAATAGAAGGGGGATTGAAGGAGACTGGGAAGAATTGTCAACCAAGAGTGTCTCTGCCTCTAGGTTGACTGTTCTTTTCCCGCCTGTTCTTTGGGATCAGCTCCTTCAACTCAAGGATTAGTGCAGACTCAGTAATGGTGACATATCTGTCCACAGTTATGGCACCCTGGCGTTGAAGAGGATTCTGTGAGTTCATGGTAAGGATACACAGGCCATGTGAAGACAAACCAGAGGTAGAGGAAGCACAATTCCCCTGCACAACTTCCCCAGAATGGGTAAGGTGCATATCCTACAACAGTGTCTTTATGCTCTTCATAGAAGAAAGCATGACTTTATGGGCCTTAAAAGGGAGACACAGAAGTTGATTAATCTTGAGGGCTTGAGCGCAAGCCATGTAAGCTTTATGTGCTGAAAATTGTCTGCTAGTTATCAACTGTTGTCCTTCCATGTAGAACCTATCCACAAATTCAGCTAGGGTCTCCTTTGGTTTGAAGGCAATGTGCATGAAGGTGTCCTTCTTCACTTCCAAACTAAGATCACCACCAAATTTGTCAATCAGAAGTTGCTTCATCTCTTCCAAGGTCTCAATGATGGGCAGCTCTGGCACTACAGCCTCTTGACAGGCCAAGTGTAGATAAGTTAGAATGTATTTCTTGACCTCAACTGAGGCTCTTATCATGGCGGCTTTGTAGATAGTTAGGAAAGCTGCAATGGTTGAGGTTTTGGTTCAAAGACTTTCTTAAAGGTAGTCTTAAAGTGTGCTTCTGGAATTGGGCCACCATTGCTGTTATTGAGTACATTTATGTGTGAGAAGAATTCTGCTTCAAACTTGGTGGGGGGCTGTCTGGCCCACAGCTGACAACAATTTCCTCAAGGTAGTCAAGGTATCAGCAGTGAGGGTGCCTGTATTATTAGCTAGGGTGGTCTGTTGCTCAGTAACATTCAGGCGCTGACCCTATGCAGTTACTACCAAGGACAGTTCAGCCAGTTGGGAAGTAAGAGACAGACCCACCAAAAAGGCAAGGGGCAAACCTGTCATTTACTGAATCAATTAACTCACACATTTCCTTACGTCTTTATCAAGCTCAGAGTGGTCTTGTTTCAGGTGGTCCACCTCATTAGCTAGAGCTATCAACTCTCTAGCACAATGAATTTTGGGGGCTCATGACAAGCCAGGGCAGAAACTATCTTCATCAACAACTCCAGATGGACTAACAACAGACGCCATTGCCTCACGCAAAATATCAACCTCTTGCTGTAAGTCAGCAATCTGAGTTGTCAGAGCAAGCAGTTGAGAATCAGGCTGAGGGGCTTTGGGAGGGCAATCCTGACTGCAGGTGGATGCTCTTAGCTTTCAAATGGCATATCAGAGCCTCTGCTCTCTATCTGCTAACTCATCAGCTGGAGAAGAAGGTGGAACATCTGCTTTAGAGGCAGACAGTCCATTTACTTGAGTCTGGAGTTTGGCAATGGTGGCGGCGGTAGCAGCCCTTTCTTGATCAAAGTCCTTGCCAAGTTTGCAGAGGCCCCTTGCAGCATGGACTGCTACTTGCTGTAATTGTTCAAAGGAATAAGCACTGAACTCTTTAAGTTGTTGCACAAGTTGTTCAATGTTGGTGAGTTAGGCGTTTAGAGTGGAATCTACTTGGGTACGCCAGGGCTGTTCCAACTGGTGGAACTCATGGAGACAATCTCTGACATACTTGGGGATATACTGGCACATTTGTTCAATGGAGTTGACCAAGCAGTATTAGGAGGTGACAAAGTTGCGCTGATTGTCAGATAATAAGGAAAACAGGGAGTTGATCCACCGTTGATAGGCCGCAAACTGATCCCAGTGATGAGTGACAGCAGCTTGTAGCAATGAAATCTCCTGAAAGTGGAGCCCTAATACCATTAGATGATGGGCTAAGGCGGGTTGTACAAAGGATGAAAATAAGTGTGAAGCAGAGCAAGCCGCTGAGAGGAAGTGCTGTGGAAAATTGTGGAGCTACAATCAATTTGTAGTATTCTGCTTGGTTGAACTGAAGCTGGAGGCAAGGGATGGCTTCATCACAGGCTATCCCAAGGGCTACTGCCATGACTTGTTCCAAGTCAGGGGTACCCAAAGGGTAGGTTGCCAGGCAGGGACCACTCCCAAGGTTCAGCACAGTAGGGACAATAGGCGGATTGGCAATGTCTTCTTTAATAGGAGGACTGGTAATTTCAGGCAAAGTTGGCTCTTGTATAGGAGGAAGCAAAGGTCCTTAAAACGTTGTTGTAAAAGAGGTAACCAAGGGGCTTACAGCCCCTGTAGTGAGCACCATTTTTGTTGTAATCTGAGGCGCGGCACAGAGTCACAACAGGAAATCCTAACCTTAGGATTGGATTTGTACTAAGTCTTGGTTAGAATGGCAGGTAAGGCAATGTGATTACCTTGTGGCCCTGAATGAATAATATCTGCTAGACATGGCTAGAGAGGCGCCAAAGTACGTGGAGATAAAAAAAATATGAATAGAACTTTAATTTTATTGGTTATATAAATTGGGATTATATACTGTGTAGCTTTACCACAAAACAGCATATGGACAGTAGGATCACTTGCCACAAGCATGAGTGGGGCAAGTGAGTTGCGCAGAATCAGGAAATCAAACAATTTTATTTCCCAATTTGGAGCCAGCCTCATTTCAAAGGGCAAAAGCAAAAGAGAGAGATTTGTCCTCAAAATAACCCAAAAAAGGCGAAATCAAAACATGATGAATGGCGGCATTCACAACATGGAGAAAGAGGAGTCCCTTATCCAGCAGTCATCTGAGGTTCTGACACATATCCCCACTTGTACGTCTTGGTTGATCACCAGTCTTATGTTGATGGAACTGAAAACCTACTTCCCTCAACTATTCCCTGTGTCCTCCCTCTGGTATCCTTTTAGAGCGGCTGTCCCAGTGATCCACTGGGCAGTATCTTGATGGTTTGTCTCACCAGGATAAGACCAAACTTAGTTAGTTTAGCCCCCTCTCTCACACAACAGGCTATCAATTGATGCCTTAAGGGCAAGACCCTTCTCAGCTCTCTCAATCAACAAGATACAACTAGCAAATGTAAGTTTATGATCCATAAATATTTTGCTCTTGCATTTATTAAGCCTGATTATGTTGGCCAAGGATTTGGGCTTCTGTGTAATGACCCTTATTTTGTGATCCATAAGCTGAGTTCCAACTCTTTTTTGACTACTATGAGCCACAGTGAATGGGGTGCAGAGTGGTCAGTTGCAGGGGCAAGCCAGCAGCAAAGACCAGCTGGAATTGCTACCAGGCTGTCTTCAAGAATGAAATGAAGACAATATTCATCCTGGAGGTCTGGGATAAACATGTTAAGTCCTCATTTGATGTTAATCCCAGATACAACACCTTCTTTGAGCACCTTAAGTCTTAACATGGAAAGACTGTCTCCTCCCTTTGGGATATAAAAGTAAAGGCTCCAAAGAAGAGAAGGCAGTGAAAGACTAGCATTTAAAAAGAGAACATAAAGACAGCTGTCACTTATAAGTGCAAGCTATCTGATCTTGAGGAGCAGATAGGCAAGATTCCCACTATACTCTCTTGCAGCAAACCTTCAACTTAGTTTATAATATATATTGTCTCTTTCTGATATTTATTATAGAATTTTAATTTTCAAACAAATAATATTGTTGTAACTGTGCTGTTTCAGCAGAGTTACAAGAGAAAAATATTTAAAAACTAGATGATAATCTTTATTGAGAGCTAGTGATTATATAGTCATTGAGAATCAATGGATAATAAGAATATGATTGTGTTGATCACACAGTTAGATGGTGAAGGGGGTGGCTTGATCCTGGTAATGAGTCAAGCGCCAAAACAAGGTGTCCACCGTAGAGGATCATCATTTGTTCATGTTGATGGATTTGGTAATTTGAGTTGACTTCCTAGCTTGGCTACAGGTCACTAGGAAATTGGTTTGCGGGTCACAAATCTGCTTACTCAAAATCTTGTTGCCAGGTCAAGCCTGCTGTTTCAACAATATTATTTAAATAGATACAGTAGTTTTAAAATCCATGGCAAAAAACAAAATGAACTCAGATTTAAGCAAAATTGAAATGTGCCCAAATCTATTGTAAATCAATATAATTTAATTTTTTTAATTTTTTTTAAAATCTGAGTTCATTTTGTTTAAATCGGATTGATTTTGCTTGTCACCATAGCTTTTAAAACTACTGTAAATTAAATTTAAAGGTAGAAAGAATTGATAGTTTTTTGTATAAAGATTTTATGCTAGAGCCTGGATTATCTAGCTTAAATAGTTCTCTTAGTACTAAATTATAGTAATTTTTGGTTTGCTGTTATATAACTTATTCTTAAAAATATGGTATTATTTTTATTTTTTATTTAGTATAATTAATTTTCATAATGTTTTCTGAAAAAATTTAAGCATTTTTTACATGGTAAATAAAATAAATTTTATAGTAAAAACAGTTAATTTCATAGTAAATTATTTTTGAAGTGTATTATTATTATTTCAATTACTGTGCATTATTTTTTATTTTTAGCTTTTACATGATGATACTACCCTAAAAAACTATTTAGTTTTTTACTAAGTATAAGTTCAGTATTTTATTTTTTGCTTGTTAAAAAAGTGTCAGCTTCCAGTGGGCTACATGATAATAACTTTATCTAGAATTTTCTAATATGTCAACCTGGATGTAAAATCAATTTTGAAAGTTTACATGCAGACAGTCTAAATGCTGACTGTTGCCCACAATTTCATTTCTGTTAATTATTTTAAGCTTTCTATGATTTTTTGGACTTACAAAAAACCAAACTGTACATTAGGATTTTACATTCCTGATTCAAGCATCCCATATTTGCTTTGTGAGCTTTATCTTACCCTAGATGAATTATCTGCATTTGTGAGTTGGTATTTATAACTAAATAAATCAAAACAATGACAAATGAAATGGCTGACTTTTTTATATATTGTACTCATAACTAGCCAAGCTGCTCACATATCTTGTTTAGAATTTGGGATAAGATATGATAATCCAACAATTGGCCTTGAAGGTTGTAAATTAATAGCATTTATAGATGATAGATCTTATTATTCCATACCTAATAAGAAGCTGGTTAATCCATCCAAGTGAACCAAGAAATTTATCACCCAAAATTCAGGCACTAGCTAATATTCTGAAGGAAGGCAATACAGAAAAATCCACCACCAACTCCCCAGAATTATCTTTCTACAAATGTTTTATGGGATGATATTCCCTCCAAAAGCCACAAGCCAAAGGAAGGCAAGAAGAAGCAGACAGAAAGTTCAAATAAGCCCACATAAGAGCACAGGGTCAATTACCAAGGAGGATGAAGAAGAAGGCTCAGACAAAGAAGATGCCTATAAAAGAACAATAATGCCCCTAAGATTACCCAGAGCCCAACATCAACTGTGACTTTAACTATAATAAATAAAACAACATTCAAAAATATAGGTTGAAAAGGATGTATTGGCTTTTGTTCATAGAGAGCCAATAACTTTTATGAAAAGGATGAAAAGCACATTGTCTCCAATGAGCTCTCACTTTCTTCCACATGCTGAATGTCCAGGAGAGAACAGCTGCTGTATTTGATGGCTATTACCTCTAAAGAAACAACGTATTTTGATCTAGTGCCCTTAAGCAATTAAAGTGTGAGCATAAAAGATGCTCTTTGATAGATGTTACCAATAGCTTTAATCCCTAAAATTCTCCACCTGAAGATTATAAATATCTTCCCTCAAAATACCTGTTTAAACTCTAATGGAGTGGTACCAGATCACTAAAATCCCCCTGAAGACAATTTTTCCCTCATCAGGTATAGCTACCCATGCCCTAGAAAATCTAGATGACCCCCAGCAATCAATGACCCATACATATCATCAACTAATCAGATTCATAACTAACAAACAGAGAGATGATTTCATCCCAGTTGATAACCCAGATGCAGCAAACAACTTAATCATTAACAATAAAGCCAAGTGTGTTAATAATGAGTACCTATTCCTTCTGCATGAAGATACCAATGAAGTTGAAGAGAGGAAGATCATAGATGAGGCCAATCATAATCTTACAGTGCTTAAGGATCAGGGGGCTGGCTATATAATGAAAAATTTACAGCTTCTTCCAGATTTTTAACCAGATGCAGGTTGTTAATGCAGGAGTAGTAGAAAAAGGAGTGTCTCACATATACTGCCTCATGGTTGGAAGCAAGCAGGAGAAATATTTGCAAGCCCTGAAGATCATCAAGGGGGGATACAGAAGATAGTACTGAAGGAGGAAGAGACCAAAACCACTTCATCATGAAGGCCACCTCTTGGATTCTTGGTTTGGAGAACAAAAGAGACATCTTAGAAAGAGAAAGACCAGGTCTTTTAAAGGACTTTAAGGTTGTAAACAGGAAAGACAACACTAT
Source organism: Entomophthora muscae (assembly GCA_014839935.2). Lineage (NCBI taxonomy): Eukaryota > Fungi > Entomophthoromycota > Entomophthoromycetes > Entomophthorales > Entomophthoraceae > Entomophthora > Entomophthora muscae. The sequence goes on along the minus strand of QTSX02000013.1, from coordinate 631,348 downwards.
TAATGTTCCAGTATAAGTATTGGCTGCAACCTAGAAGCAAAATCTTTATTTAGAATTGGTAATAGTGAACTAGACTTATAAGTTGAGGTCTAAGACACTTACAACTTATAAGGATTGCACTCAAATAATAACAGAGCAAGAAAGGATACATTTATTTGAAGGTAAGAAAAGGGTATTTATAGCTTTCACAGGATATGTGGAAATAATAGAATATCTGGTATCATTGTTGGTGGAAAAGGTATAATTCTTAACCTTGAGGGAGTGACAGGAGAAAAAAGGAAGTGAGGTGGTTGGAAACCATATATGACAACATCATTGTATCTGATTTTGGACAAAGAGTCCTTTAAGGAGTGACATCAATGAACAAGGTATTACTGATGGGTTCTACATTATCAGAAGGAATAAATATCTGAGATATTTTTAGCTCCATCTTAGAAGATCCTTTCACTGCTTGTTTTAGGATGGCTTATTCCTGAGGAATATCAGTACTGGAATTAAAATCATCCAAAAGATATCCAAGTCATTTGCTATAAGATAAATATAGAATAGATGATCATTTTCTAAAGGAAAGAAGTAAAAAATTATTACAGGGAGTAATAGAGTATTTTCCAACACCACCCAGGGATTTCATTGTCTTGATCAGAATCAAGAACCCAAAGCTAGTCCTGCTTGTATTTGAGTCTGCCAAATCTATAGCATTCAGGAAGGTATTTGGCTGTGCAACCCAAAGATTGTACTTTGACTTTTGTCAAGACTGCTTTAGAAATATGAAGAATGTAAGAAGCTCTATAATAAGTATACCTTATATACCTCAGGAATCATCAACCAGATGGTTAGAAGATACACTACCATGTGCTTTATAAAAAAATTATCTTGGAGCAGTGAAACTCATTAATGTGGATAAACAGAATGTGGTCAATTTGAAACCTATATCTGGATTTTTTGACTAATTCTAAGATCATGGGCTGAAAAGTTTTCTGAGAAGAGATATGGGCTAGAAGAAAATATTTTCTGGAACTAAATTAATTCTGTCTTGACTGAGGGTACCAAAACTGTATCCTCTTTGTAGCATAGCACTAATATTTCCAAGTTAATGAGAGTTGGCAAGCCATCCTTTGGAAATCTGTTTATGGACCTGAAGAAATCAAAAGACAGGGCTTATAAGACCCTAAAGAGATATTTAAAAAGAGGCAACAGTGATCATATTGATACTTTATTAAAGTGTGAATTTGGTTTTCAATCATGTTGTCTTCTGGATTTTAATTTTTTTAAAATAACAGTAAGCTTTACCATGAATATTTTAATACAAAAATTGGTTAATAATACTATTTTATACTAAAGTGAATCAAAAGACACAAAAATGCAATAAAATAATACCATAAGTAAAAAAGAATAAAGATATATAGGCAATTATTTTTCATTTTACTATGAAAAACACTCTTTAGCATTAACATATTTATTGCCATAAAAATTAAAATACTAATGAACCAAAAATAAAAATAAATAAAAAATTCCCAGCAAGGCAACTGAACCAATTAGAGTTCAGTATTTGATTGGGGAAGACAACAGTCCAATAGAAAGGAATGGAGTGAATAGAATAAGGTATTGTTTAATATAGAATATTGTGATTAAGATACTATATGGGGACAGCCAACATGCCATAAGGGCGTGGCATGGTGACATGCTCCATGTAAGGTTTAAAGCTGAAGAATAACTTGTGCAGGGATCAGCAGGTCAAATTGATAGCACTCCTAATTAGGAGAACATGCCTGAATTTTGGATCTGCCTTTGCATTGATCCATGTTGTTAGATACGTCAAAGGCAGCTCTTTGAGCGCCCCCTGTGTATTGTAAGATATGTTAGCAGGCAAGGAAGGAGACTTGGTTGCAACACCCCCTTGCCCCCTGCTTGTTGTCAGACACCAGGATCAGAGGTTGCAGCAGATCTGGGAAGGCCCACACAAACAGCTTTTGTGTGGCAATGGCGTGGCAGGGGCACAAGAAATTGTGGTGGAGAGTCTTGGTGTTTTCTTGGGCGTCTTCAAGCTGATAGATTTGGATGTCATAAACTGTGGCTATCTTGAAGAGCCCCAGGTGGTTGGTTTATAGTTTGCCGGAATTGGGGTTAAGGGCATAGACAGGGCCACCTATGGTGTATCTGGCCTCCAATTGCTTCATACCCCCTCAATTTGCTTGTTTTCAATGTCCCAAGCTTTGGCACGCCACTGGCTCAGGGAGGGGGTAGGAAGCAAGGGGGTTTCTCAGAAACCAATGATTGTAATTTTCCCTGTTTCACTCCTGTCAAGATTTCAGGTGTTCTAAAAGCCAAGGTGCTGGGGCTGAGCACGGTGCCTCTGTTGATCCTTGCTTGAAAGATGAGCAGCGCAGTGGGCAGTGGGAAGGCCACACAGTGTTGGGATGCTCCTGTGGGAGCTTGACAATGAATTTGACCAGTGAATTATTCAGACACTCCACACGTCTATTAGCTTGAGTGTAGTAGGAGGTTGTGACTATTCTTTGGAGGGCATTTTTGGCACAGTATGCCTTCATGGCATGCCCTACAAGTTCAGGCCCACCATCTGTGATGAGACGTTTGGGTTGTCCAAAGCAGGCCACAATATCTTTACCAATAAAGTAGGTGATTGTGGTGGCAGTGTGGTTAGTAGTCACTCATGCTACGGGCCAACAGGTAAGGTAGTTGATGGCTGTAATGATGTACTTTTTGCCTAGTCTATCCTCAGGGAGGGGTCCAACAATGTCAAGTGCCCATTGCTCAAATTGTTCCATTTGCTTTGATGGGCAGTACAGACCTATGGGGTGCAGGTTTTGACTATTCTTTTCACACAGCACACAGGTTTTGAGGAGGTCCAAGATGTCTTGGCGCATACAGGGCCACCAAACCTTATGCTTCATTATTTTGAAGAGGTTAGGTCCTCTGATGTGACCTAAGGTGCAGTGATAATGTAGTATGATATCTCCTTGATGGGTGGTGGGAATATACATCATGTTCTCACCAGTCTCTGCCTGGCAACAAACGTTGTCAGCATCAGTAGTGATATTGCTTTTGTTATCTTTTAGTTTTGAGATAGTTGCAGAGTTAAGACCTTTGTAGCGGGTTGTTTCAGGGTGAAGATAGAGCATATGCCAGTCCAGGTCTAAGCCGTGTCCCCTGTGATAGACACCACATATAACCTGGAGAGGATGTTAGTAGTGACAAGTTCCTTTCCAGGCTTGTATTTGATGCATAATTGATAAGGGGACAGGTGCTTGACCCAGCCTGCCTGACGTTGAGTCAGATGGGACTGTGTATTGAAGTACTGGAGAGACACATGGTAGTCAGGACGCGGGGTTAAAAGGTAGCTCCTTCCAGGTAACAATGTCATTTCTTGACGCAGTGCATAATTTCCACTAACTCTTTGTCATGTATGGTAAAGCACTGCTCTAAGTGGGTAAGCTTCCTGAATTTGTAGGCCACAGGGAGAAAGACGCCTTTGTCAGTTTCCACCTATAGCACGCCCCTATGGCTCTGTTAGAGGCATCAGTCTTGAGTTTGTACTGGTGGTTCTGGTTGGGGAATTGTAATATAGGCGCAGTTATAAGTCTTTGCTTCACTGTCTCAAAGGCTTGGTTTCCAGCAGGGGTCCAACAGAAGCGCTGTTTAGTTTTTAGGAGCTTGGTGAGGGGTACAACTAGTTCTCCACAGTTGGGGATGAATTTTTGCACATAGCAACTATGCCCAAGAAGGTACACACCTGGCCCACATTGATGGGGGTGGCATACTGATGATTGCCTTAATTTAGCAGGGTCAGTCTTTATCCCCTGGCCAGAGATGGTGTTCCCAAGGAATAAGAGCACTGAACTGAGGAATTCACATTTGGAAGGCTTGGCTTTCATCTGGTTCTTTCAAAGGGAGTTTAGGACAACACAGAGGTTTTAGAGGTGTCTGGTTTGATCTTGACTGAAGATGATGTTATCAAGGTACACAACAACACACTTTCCAATCAGATCTTTAAATGCTTTGTTCATCAACATGGTAAAGGTGGAGGGAGAATCAGTCATTCTGAAGTTCATGACCCAACACTCAAACAACCCATAGCACGTGAGGAAGACAGTTTTTGTCTCATCTCCTGGCGCAATGCAGACCTGGTTGTACCCTGCGGTGAGATTGATCTTACTAAAGACCTTTGCACTCACAAGAGTGTCAAAAAGATTGTCTATCAACAGAAGGTGGTACTTGTTCTTGATGGTTACTTTATTTAGGGCACACTAATCAGTCACTAAGAAAAGGAACCCATCCTTCTTGGCTACAAAGAAGACTAAAGCCCTGTAGGGTGAGAGGGAAGGGCAGATAAAGCCCTTGTCAAGTGTGTCCACAAGGTGTTGACGGAAAGTTTTGTCTTCCTTGGGTGTCAGACAATATAGGGGGGCGCTTTGGGTAGCAATCCTTATAGTTGTACAGTTATGTTGCATCTCCCAGGGAGGAGTTAGTTGGTTCAGTTCCTCACTTAAAACGTCCTTATACTCTTTGAGGAGCGCAACAAGTGCTGGTGGAGATGGAGTGGTCAAGAAGAGGGCTGCAGGTGGTTCTGCATGGATAACTTCAACTGAGAATTGATTGAAGTCTTTTATTCCTCCTCTGAAATCATATGGGCCTGTTTATGTTATTCTGAAAAACACAGTATCATGCAATAACTTATTTATTTTGATAGGATAGATCTGAAAGCCCCCATTCCTGTTAAGGATGATGACAGACATATTCTAGTTGATATAGGGATATTTGTGTTACAGCCAGTCAAGACTAGCAATGACATTGTGGCTGAGCCCTGCCATAATTAGTCCAGAGAGCTTAACCTGGATGTTCCCCATTTTCACAGAGAAGGGTATCATCTCATAGGTAATTGCCACTATTCAGGAATCAGCCACCTGTACTGCCTTGAATCTACTTGGCACTTGGTCTAGCTGTTGTGCATCTGCAATTTCCTGTTCAACCACATTGTGATTGGCCCCAGTATCTACCAGTAGTTTTTGGGTGTTCCCAAAGAAACAAAAGGGGTAGGCCAAGTGGATAACTTTATTTGAAGAATGGCTTGGTTGGAGAAAGGGGTTGCTGCTATGGACTTGGAAGACATCAAGAGTTTTGAAATCATGAACATTGTAATCATAGGGCTTCTTTGCAAAGAGAGATTGAGAGCAAGGGTCAAGTGGGTTGTAGAACCTCTCATATCTACAACCCCCAGGCTTTTCCCAGGTCCTCAATTTGTGCTAATTGGAGCTCCCCCTTTCAGGAACGCTTAGCCTCATTCTCTTGTTGGTAGGTTTGGCAGAAGCTCACCTGACTGTGGGCACTGCCAGGTGCTGGGCAAGAGGGGTGATACGTCATTGGACCTACAGAAGCCTATGGAAGCCTGATTATTGGCCTCTACAATGGCCTTTTAACAGTTGTCTATGGAAGTACAGCGCCCCACGGGAACCCACTTGCAGATATAGTGCTTGAGCCCATTGACTATTAGTGTAAGGAGTATGGTGTTCCTGTTGGTGATGGCTTCTGGGGCAACAGCAAGGATTGTTGCCAGGCCGCAAGATATTCAGGTACAGACCCAGTCTGTTTAAAGGCCAGGAGTGGATTTCCTACCACAATAGATGAAAAATTTCACTGCAGTGGGACTTTGCGGCATCCCTGAACAACGCCCAAGTGACATATACCTCCTGGCTGGCCCATTTGGTGAATCACACTGTGGCAGGCTCTGTAAGGCGCCCCAAAGCAGTGGCAACTCACATGGGCTCAGGCACCTGACAGATATAAAGGATTGTTTCAGTTGAGTGGAGCCAACTGACAATGTCAGCTCCTTTTAACCACCCACAAAAGAATTAAGTTGGAAATTCAGCATGCATTGTGATAGGTCTGATTAGGGCAGGGTATCACTTGTGTTATGCTGCACAAGGAGGGAGTTGATTATACATGCTTGTGAGTACCAACTGGTCTTGTAGATAACATACCCCTCAGGAATGTCTCCCTTGGGGACTGGAAGGAAAGTTTCTTGATGAGGAGTAGCCATACAGCCCGTACTCTGTTCTTTCTTAGTGGGAATTTTTCTTTTGGGTAGGTTGTAAACCTACCGCTGTTATCACTGTTGCAACTGAACCAATTAGATATCAGTGTTTGATTGTGGAAGACAAAAGTCCAAAAGAAAAGACAGAAAAAATAGAATAAGATATTGTTTATTGTAGAATATTATGATCAATATACTATATGGGGAAAGCTATAAGGCCACAGGGGGTGGCATGTTTTATGTAAGGTTCAAAGCTGAGGAATAACTTGTGCAGGGATAAGCAGGTCAAATTATTAGCACTCCTAATTAGGAAAAAGTGTCTGAAATTTGATACTCCTTTAGATTGGGCCATGTTGTTAGACATGTCAAGGGGTAACTCTTCAAGCGCCGCCTGTGTATTGTAAGATACATTAGCAGGAAAGGAGGGAGATTTTTGTTGCAACACTTCATTTATCTCTTCTTTATAAGAAAATTATCTTTTAGGACAGGCTTCTTGATCCAGAAAGCAACTTTCCTGGTCTGGAATGTCAGGGTCTGGATCAATTGTTGGAGAGGGGTAATTACTGCTGACAGTCAGGGGTTCTCCTCAACCTGACTGCTTAGCAGTTTTTTAACTCCTCCCCATCTTCTTCTCTGTCTTCTTTGTCTTCTTGCTTGTCCTCTTTGCTGTCTTCCTGGCCCAAGTGCTGGACTTTGGCCTTGGGTTGCTTGCAATACCAAGAAAGATGCCCTAATTGCCCACACTTGTCACATGTGCAATTAATTGCAGTGCTGTTGGTTGGGGGTGTTGCAACAGTTGTTGACTTCTTTGAGGGATCCTTCTACCAAGTCTTGCCTTTGGGTTCATTAGAAGAGAAGGAAGTGTATTTCTTGTAGTCTGGGAAAGGAACCCCAAACTGCTCTTTAAAAGATACCAAATGGCGCATGAGTTCAGGGACTGTTCTTGTACCATAGATTTCATATTTTAGTGTAATGTTCAGTTCTCTATTGGGGCATACATAGTTTAGGAGTGCTCCTTTTAGGTCAACAAAAGTGGTGGCTCCCATGGAGACTAGGGTCTGTGCTTCCAAATAGAAGGGCTCTGAGAAATCCATTAGGCTTCCTCCCTTCTTGATCTTCTCTTCTGTAAATTCCATCTTGTGACAGAAAAGGGCTTCTTCACTACCAAATTAAGCAATTAAGGATCTGGACACATTCTCATAGGTACATCCTTGTTCTGGCAGTCTTGGCATGATTATTGTTTGTGTTTCCAAATCCAAAAGTTAAAGATAGCTGTGTTCTTAATGGCATCATCTGCAACATAAATTAAGTTGTGTATAAGCAGAGGAGCATATGAACATTTGATTTCTTGTAAAACTTGAGAAGATTTATGGGTTTAAAGTTCTAGATCACAGAAGAAGTACTATAGTTGTAACTTCTTCTGTGCAGAGGGGAGGTATTCCTCAGATTTGAGGTGCAGAATTGTGCCTCAGATGCCGCATCTCTAGGATTGTTGCTAGTTCAAGATGTCAAAGCTGCGGCCTCAGGTAAGGGAGTCTCACTACTGTCCAGTACTGGTTCATTCACATAGATCTTACACATTGTACGGCCTAAATTGTCCTCAAACTCTCATACTATGAAAGGAGCAGTGGTCTTCAGACAGCGCCTGGCTGTTGGAAGACAGAACACTTGGGCTTCTTCTGGTAGTAACATGTGGTTCTGGCTCCAACCCTGTCTGGTGTGGGTAAAACAAAAGTAGTTGCTCCATCTGCTCTTGTAACAGCTGGATATTGCTGTGTTGTGATTCTACCTCTTGATCAAGATACTCAATTGTTCAATTACTGGTGTGTAGTCTGCTTCAAGCTTCTCAATTTGAGAATCCTGCCTGTCAAATAATACACTGTTATTTTCCTGATCAGCCTGCTAGCTGTTACCTAGTCTCTCAAGATCATTGTGATTCTCTTCAGTTTGGTTGTGGTTATGGTCAAAGCGCTTTATAAGCTTAGGAAGTTCCATATCAAAATGGCTACAATCAGCAAGGGATTGTCAAAAGCCATTATCAATATAAATAACATGCTCAGATAGCTCCTCTATGTCCCGCTGGACTATGGCAGTGGCCTCCTTGTTAGGCTCTGTAGCATAACCATCCTCAATCATCCTCACAGAGCAACAGAGCAGCTTGACCTCATTGCATAGATAACAAAAGGTAGCTTCTGCTCCCTTGCCATGATGTGTTACTGTACAGAGCCAGTTTTTGTTAACCCCTTTATGCTCTAGCACTGTTTCAAGCATCATGGCAACATAGTTGGTCAGGCTTTCCTTGAGCTGTGCATAACATGTAGCTGTATAGTTCTGGTGACCAACTAAGCTATTGATTTGGTGGCTGATGTTGGTCATAGAACCTACAATCTTGTTGTACAGGCGTCAAAGAAATGCCTGTTAATTATTAATCAAGTTCTCTGATGCAATATAAGGGGTAGTTGATATCCCAGATGAATAAAATTGTGGAAAATTGCAGGATGGGCAAAACTATGCAAATACTCCTTTTTTGTTTGATTGCTTTCATCTGTAAACAAAGCCAATTGTGAGTAATTCCTGTGAAGCTCCTAAATTTCTATTTTGCTGTTGTGCCATATGATGGCAGTGCCTCCAGCTTCTTATGGGCTTCCCTGTTTTGATAAGCACTGCAGTCCATGCTGCCTATAGCTTGCTCCAGCTGTTGCTGGGTAGGCTCCACATTCTCATCAACTTCAAGTGGTACTGGAACATCCAGGTGTAAAGCAGAGTGGTCCTCTATTTAACAGGGGTGCTGCATATCAGCCATAAATTGATCAAAAGCAACAAAATTGCCAGAGAGATCATTCCTTGCCCAGCAAGGTAATTAATCTCCATAAAGAGCCTATCAGGATGGTCCTACTAGTGGTGGAGAAAAGCATGGAGAAGGTCATCTCCATTCCCTCCCTGGGAAAAAGACAAGTTCTTGGTTGGGCAACAAGTACCATTGGGCTGTTGCATGCTGAGTGAGCACCAAATGTTGTAATGTAGACTATGGTGTGTGCTATTTGCTTAACTTGGATTAAAAAGTGTTATTTTTCACACTAAACTAAGCTCTTAATAAAATACTATCCTAGTGTGAGTAATATGTATATTGCGTAAATTCAATTGATTATTAATGTAACAAGGGAAGAGTTTTATAGGGGATTTGGAATTAATCTTTAGCCACTGATACTCTGATAAGGCTTAAATCTCAGATAATATTGGCATTCAGCCCATCAATTGGTATGATTGTTTGATGGGCCAAATAACCCTCTAAGGTTATGACCCATTGATCAACTGGACTGGTTGTTCATCTCTGCTACACATCTACTTGGATCTTTGAGCTTGAGCCTAATTAATGGAAGGTGTATTGACGTCAGTAATGGCTAGTTTTCACTAACCACTTTACAACACTGATAATGTGTTGAAATAGGTGCTGCTGTCAAAAAAGAGTACCTCTTCCTCCAAGAAAAGCCATAATGAACTCAAGAGGGACACAATGTAGAATCTGGTGCATAGGGGACTCAAGAGGGATGAGATGTTAGTGTCTCAAAATCTACAATTACTCCCTCTTGGGGAAGTGGTTCCCTGAGTGATTCCCTGACTGATTATTAAGCCAGTGGCACTCTTATCAGCTGCCCATCTTATGAAGGGATCAAACCTTCCAAATCCTAAGCAGAAAATTATCTGGAAAATCCTCATGACTACCATGATGTACATGGACAGCATGTGGCTTCCCATGATACTATATAATCTCCAATATTCATATCAATAAGGTATCATTCTCTTTTTAGTTTTCCCCTTTATTTTGTTTATTATACTTCTCAGAAGTATATAAACAGCATTAAAATACCTGAAGAGGGGATCAAGATTTATAAAGTTTAGATTTGGATAATTGATATTGAATTTGATAAAAACCTTTTTGCTCAGCCTCTTATATCTAATTTCTTAAAAGTATCCCTGTATTTTTGTATGTCTGATAAGATTTTTTATAGTTTGGAGGTTTGAAATTTCTTTGGTTAAAACTAGACAGATTTGGTTATTTTTAATTAATGACAAAACTTACACCTGATTATATGGGTAGCTTTGTTTTTTCAACTGCCAAAGTTAGCAACTGATTGAATTTGATTTTTGTTGGGAATCTGGTAACTTTATTTAGTTATAATGCAGAAATCCCATCTCTGTAATGTTGTTTTTTGGAAAATTGGTTGTCATGCAATAATACATGGGTCATATTCCTACCCCAAAAATCATTAGCCAAAATATTTTTTGTGTCCATTTTGTTGTTGATGGAAATCCAGTACAGTAGTTTTAAAAGCTATGGCAACAACTGAAAATACCTCATATTTAAACAAAATTAATTAAGATTTGAACAAAATCCAAGTTGCACAAGATTTAAAATTCAAATAATTTAAAAAAATTGGTTAATAAATGAACTGTCAAATAAAAAATGAGATTTCACTAGCCCACTATCTAAAATTATATCAAATATCAAGCAGTGTTGTTTAAACTAAAAACAAAATGAACTGATACAACAAGTGAGATGAATGAATGCTGTTCCATAGTATATTATAATCCAATCAGGACCATATGAGGCTACAGCTGAAGGACTAAAATAAAACAAAATTTGAGCAATTGGGAATTGAGATTCCACAAGCAAAAAAAATGAAGTCACACAAGATGTGTAGTATGAGCAGCCTAAAATAGAATAATAACAGTTAGGAGCCAATCAACAGCTATTCAGTTTAGTAACAGAGTCATTTTATTCATTTTCATGGATCCTTATTTGTGTATAATGGCTTTGAGAACCTTCCAAATATGGAATGATGATTATAATAAAAATAAATCATAAAATTTTAAACTTCTACTTTTAGTAATTTTATCCAAGGTTTTATTGTACAATGGTTTTTACTAGCAACATTTTTGACAGCATCAGTAAACAAGACAGCAGCAGTCAAGCCAGCTTTAATAGAGGCAAGGATCAGAACGTAGATGCACCTGTCTATACCCAATCCTTTGAGGCCGGTAATGAGGAAGCTGACCTGTACCTGACTCCTGTCCCCTATGGCTTTTGCTTGTTCAGTAGTCACGTAGTGTCTAGCTCTGTCACTGCCCCTGTACCCACCCCCACATAATCTGCCTGCCAACAAACCAATCAGGATGGCAATCTTGATATGGAACAACTTCCTACCACCACCTGACCTGCCCCTGCATCCAATAAGGCTTCAGCTCCCCTGGCACAGCACCCCAAACACAGAATAATTACTGCTCAGATTCTTCAGGAAAATGCGGCGCTGAACTTGCAGGGTCTGTTCTGGGAACAGATTTCTAGCCAATTGCAATTTACCTGGGCTACTGTCATGCAGGAATTCAACAACCTGATGAACAGGAGGAATCTGATTGGGACAGCCAAGAAGCCCAAGAAGGCCCCCAAGTCCCAAATAAGCAAGGTGTACCCAATAATCCTTGAACTCCTTCAGCAGGACCCCAAGCTTCCCTTGACCCAGGTCTGGAAGCAACTTGTGCACCATGGCATTTGGGTGTCTGAGCACATTATGCAGCTCTGGATGCATGGATAGGTGACTTCAATACAGATTCTTACAAATGTTGCCTGCAACCAATGGGATGGCACTGAGGATTCCCTGTATGATCTAGACATCAAATCAACCCTGGTTCAATGCTTGACTAGTCTGTCAGATGATGTCATGTTTTTCTTGTATTATAAGCTACCAATAGCTTTTGACAATTTTGGTGCCCAAGGAAGAGCTGCCACCCAAAAAGGGAGGAAGAAGGTCAGGAAGGGGTGTTCATTAGTGCCTTTCTGGCTGTTTCAGCCAAGGGTTTTGTCTACTATTGGAAAAACCTAAATTTCACCAATGGCTACAAGTACAGCCACATCCTTGGTGGATTACTCAGCTCCTGGATGGCTCAAATTCCAAGCACCAGGTTTTCTTGAGCCACCAGATGGAGGGTAGCTCCACCGCTCTCAAGGCCATCCAGTAACGTGGGCACCAGGCCTCAGTCTACCCCGCTGGCCTTACAGACATCCATCTGGGTGATGTTGTGTTATTTCAACATTGGAGACACACTAAAGTAGTGCTGCCCTCAGGCTTTTAATGATCTTTATCTTGTGGTCCTCAACCACAAGTCTCTCTTTGGTTGTCAGATGGTGGCAGACTTGTTTGCCCAAATTGTCTTTGGTGTGAATATAGGCTACCAATCACAGAAGGACAAGCACCTTCCACTCTGTGCCACTGCCACCTACCAGCCAAACACAACAATTAATAATGAGGAGTACCATGAGCGGTATATGGCAGCCATCATGCAAAATCCTCCTGCCTCCACCCCTTCCACCACTACCCCCACCTTCCAGCCCCACCCACCCAATCACAGACCCACCCAGTCAAACACTGGCTCTACGCCTTTCTTCCTGCATTATCCTGCCTACTAGACATCTCTCTTTCCTGCCCCCCAATAAACTCCATGTAACAAAACATTTTCTATTTATATATATTTATTCTGAATTTCAACTGTTCATTTTCTCTTTGTTTATAGTTAGCTTTATTCTGTATGTTCAGTTTATTTATATAAAATCATATAATTACTATGATGTGTATCTAGATCCAGAATACAGTTATTTCAAGCACTTAAACACAGCCTCTTGTGAAAACATTAACAACAATTTTTTGATCAGCTAAATTTAAATTAGAAAATTTAGGTTAATTGTGTTTAGATAAAGTTGTTGCTAATCCAAATTCAAAACCTTAATAATAAACTTTAAGTCAATAAGAAGCCAAGTGAGAAATTGATTGTTATGGCATAAAAAGTCATTCAATTTTTCTTTGATGCATGCGCTCTAATTAATCTGATTGGCAGGTTGTTTTACCATTGTGCGCCATTGTTGCTGTGGTGAGTTGTTGATGAACTAGTGCTCAATCAGCTTCTGGGTTAGCACTAGTCCATCAATAACTTGCCACAGCAGCAATGGCACACAATGGCAAAGCAACCAGCCAATCAGATTAACTAGCACACATGCACCAAAGAAATCTTGAATAACCCTTTAAGCCAATCAGGAGCTAAGTGATAAAGTGATTAATGTGACATAAAGTTTATCATTAAGGTTTTGAATTTGGATCAGTAACAACTTTATCTAAAAACAGTTAACCTATAATTTTCTAATTCAAATTTAGTTGATCACCAAATCATTGTTAAAATTTTCACAAGGGGCTGTACAAAGCAACAAAATAATATGGCAATTAAGGAAACAATGCCAACACAAAGAAAACAACTCATATTGAGTTAAGCGTAAAACATATATACAATGGGTAAAAAAAGAGAAATTGTAGTAAATGGGAATACAAAAGGAATAAACAAAGAGGCAAAAGTATCAGAATAACACAGAGTTTAATGGGATGAAAGCTATAAAAACATATTAAAGGTTAGAAAAAAATCAATGAGAGAATCAAAGGAGCTTTTGAAGGATCTTGACTTGGCAATTGCCAAAATCAAAGACATTGACCGCAAGGTCAAGGCAAAAGTGAAGGCTGCTGTCCTTACAGGGGACAATATTGACAAGGTATCTGTCATGGCACTTATAGCCAAAATCCTAGACACCTCCAAAACAACAATTGAACACCTTTTAAAATGTCCAGAAGACTGTTGTGGAAGGCTGTAAATCCAAGTCCTTTGCCCTCTCTGTTCCATCTGTCTGGGTTAACAACCCTGAGATTTATGCACATCTCAAGCCAGCCAAGCCAGCCAGAATTAGGGACACAGAATTGCCAGCGCAATTGCTTGTGCCAAGAAGGGCCAAGCCAGCTGAGGCTGCAGGCAAAGAGGAAACATGCAAAGGTAACCTAAAAAACAAAATTAATAAAAATTCAAAATTATTACCTTTTTTAGAAAACATAGATGGTGAAATCATCTGGGTCCTGGTCCCCTTTGTCCCTGCCATGTTTTATGCCAACTACGCCAATCATGTGACCAAGCAGCTATTTCTGTCCCCCTGTCTTGCAAGAGCTTTGAGACAGAATTCACAGGTTTTTATCAATGACAGGGGAAGCGCTAGCTGGTCTGACACATGTCAAGGGGGCATCCAAGTGGGCATTTACTGCCTATAAGGATTCCAAAAGATTCTCTTTGACTTGCTGATCCTTAGTGAAGCTTACTTTGTAAACTTCATTGATCTTGTTTGGGACGTCCTTGTGACGCTCCCATTCAAGAATATACTGGAGATGGGCCAGGCCCATGCGGCTGCTTGCTTCTGCTTCCCGGTGGAGCACACGCTCTCTTACCTGCTGGAAAACTTTGGGTGTGTGGCTGGAAAATTGGCTGTTGCACATGCAACAGCCATCAAGTTAACCAAAATCATCCTTGCCAACTTTGGGCTGGCCTGGAGCACTAACAAGATGGGGGTCCCTGCAGCCATGAAGCTGACCTTTGCTAAAACCAAGAGTGAGAGGAAAATAAGCACAGTATAAAATAAGCTGTACAAGTTTACTGAAGCCTTTGCTGAGCCAAGGCTTCACCTTGTGGTTTATCTGGGATATATTTTCTTCTTTGGGATGGGCGCTAGCGCAGAGGACCTAGACAGGGTATTTCTTGGGATCAACAAGACCTGGCTCTCATTATACAGGAAGAAGGCCCCCCAGTTACAACTTGGTTGATCACGTAATCCAAGACGCCCTGGTCCCGGCGGGAACCTATGGGTTTGCAGCCCCACCAGAGAAGCTGCTTCTGAATTCTCATCTAACAATACTCCATTTTACCAGCTGCTGTGAATATTTTAATTGGGGTGTATCCACTGTCTATGGTGTTGCAGTGAAGGTTGTGTGCCACCTTCATTGCCAGGTGGGTACATATCAAAGAACCCATTACAGGTGCAACAAATATATTTTATATTACAATAAATTTATTTATAATTTATATTATTTTAATTTATAATAATTTTTATATTTTTTATTTTAGCAAACAAGTTTTGCAAAATAAATCCTGGAGATAGTTTTCATAAAAGGATAATAATATACATTAATAAACTATACTTCTAATTTGTACATTTTACATTTAATTTTTTCAATTCCATTTTTATATTTATTTAATAAGAGTGATATAAATATATCACATAATCAAGTATCAAGTGTTTGGGATAGCCTCAGATGCAATAATAAAGAAATTAATATAAAATAAATAAATTAATAACCTTCATTGATGGTCCCACTGAATGTTATTGTGGGCTTAGAAGCTTCTTAATATAAAATGATAATAGATAAATCTTAAATAATAAATTTGAGAATATAAAAAGAATTGGACACACTAAGCCTTTACTTGATTGGCTGTTTGGCAAGGCACACACGGATGAATAAATCAGACTGGCCATGGAATTTGGCCACAGTCTCAGCTGGGAGGGTGTGGATCCCAGTCTGCAGCAAAAACAAAGAGTTCCTCAGTCCCAGTTGGGGTCCCTTGCTTGACAACTTGCTTGAGCCAACCAGAAACTTCCTCAATGGGATTCAGAAAGGGTGAATAGGCAGGGAGGAAGAGAAGTTGCAAATTTGATGTGGCTAATTACTGGGGCCCACTGCAATTATGGTGTCAATTGATGGAAATTCTTCAAGAATATCTGCCACCTTATGGAGACCAATATTATGCTGCAAAATAAAATTGGTGAAGCCCAGGCTTGTGCGCCTCAGGTTCTCCTGGACCAATCAGATAAAAGATAAGAAGGTACTGCTATTGTGAGATCCCAATATCATTTGATAGAGCTCAATCCCCTTTGGAACAAGGAGAGCCACCATCAAATAGGCTGTGGTGCATACTACAGCACGCCAAGCCATCCTGTCATTTGAGCCTTTGAGAACATAGCCATATGCATTGCGCATAGACAAGGAAAGTGCTGATTTGTCAATATAGTAAAATTTCACTGAAACTTTGTTTTTGAGGGCAGTATAGGCCTCAGTATATTTTTTCTGAGTCTTGACATTGGTTGGGATATTCCAATTTTACAGAGATACCCCAAGCTTTTTCCAGGAAAAGCATGTTCCCTTCACCAGATGGTAGTAAAAGGAAATTGAGGCCTTAACCCCAAAAGTAGATTTGACCATGGCCTGTGTCAAGATTTTTGGTTCTTGAAAAAGAAGAGATGTAGTTTTTATTAGGTGTATTGTGCTTTTTGGGATGAGGAGATCTGTATGAGGACAGATGTAATTCCAATTGTTATGGATAGTTGCTGCAACAGGCTGGGTTCTATTGCTGTTTGCACCAAGTGATATAAAAAGTCCTGTGGTCTTTGTGATGCTGCACTGTCTGTGGTGGTTTGGCAGGATTCTGAAGTGACAATAATACACTCTTATTATACTTGGTACTAGTACTATTTGGCTTAGCAGCAATGTTGATGTTTCTTATTTTTGTCTGCCTTCCAAGTGATCTTGAAAGACTTTTTATATTGTGCAGCTAGCAGCCAGACTAGTGTCTAAGTGCAGACAACTCTTACTTGCTAGCCTATCATCCCCAAGCTACTAGTTTCACCCCCCAGAGTTGAATTCTAAACCTGAATACAGTTTTTAGAATGAGGTAATATTCTAGGCTGCTGATTTTTCCTCTTCAGCCTAGATATCACTTGACTTAGTTGAGGCCAACTAAGTTGAGATCCATAGGGCCAATCCCGCCTTGCGCTCAGTGAAATGTACAAAATTTGCACAGCGGTCTTCTGTCTCATTTATTGGTGAAACAGGATATTGTAATTCCCCACCTTTATTCTCTAGGTTGGGTTTGTGTCTATTTTAGGATCTGGAATGCATAGAAGAGGTTCCAGATTAACCAATGACCCAAGAACTGGAATGTCTTAGGTGCTGTCTGAATTGCAAAACATATCAGTCTTGATATAATTTCTCCATATTCTGGAATAGACCTTTCAATTTGGCTGTGTCCTGACTATTTTTAATCCATAGCCTTAGTGATAGGAATATGGATCAGTCAATACTAATAGATCAGGATTTTCTGACATTTCTCCCCACTTGAATGAGCTATATAGTCTTGAAAAACATCTTCAGCACAGGAATAAAAAGAAACTCCAAATATTCTGGTATCAGAAACAAGACTGACACCCACCAGATGGTGGCGCAGATGTCAGAAGCAGACTGTTGTCATTTTGGGGAGCTCTCCAGAGAGGCCAAGGTGGTTTTTCTTTGTGGACTTTGCCAATTGAATACTGGCTCACTATGATCTGGATTAAAAAAGTTTAGTACCTGGTGAGAACAACAATGAGATTCTGGTGGAGGATTTAACCACTGAGCGTTCTTCTGTAGGTAGTGAAAAGCGCCTTAGTGAGGCCCAAGCTAGCTCAGCACGTACCTGCCCTCTTAACTTGGATAGGAAACCTTTGGTAGTGGACCCTCATTCTGGTACCATTAACTATTGCTTGGTGGAAGGTAATCTGCCCAACCTTGATTCTGTGCCTTTGCTCCAATTGGGTGAAGAGGGCTTCTCCATTTCCCAACTTTATTTGGGGATGGATATAATCCCTCAATTCCTCTTTGTGGTGATGGCCTAGTGTCTGTGCCACAATCTTAGGCAGCGCATTACTCATTCTAGCAAGGGTTTTTATAGTGTCAATGACAAGGACCTGGCAGAGCGGCTGGAGGGCAGTTGGCAGAGCTCTTAGTGGGGACTGGTGATGCCAGTGGGGTGGACAAGGCCTTCCAAAGCTATGTTCTGGACTTTGACTTACAGGTGTTTTCTTCTTGGTTTGGCGCTCTGGAGGAGTTTCTTTTGCTGTATCTGTCACTGGTGATAAGGAGCGCCTTTTAGGGAAGCTTCAAATATGGAATTAAGAAAGAAGAGAAGTATATTTTATTGGATAATACTTTAGAATTATATAGACTTGGCTGTGGCAGGGATTTAGTTGGATTGAACCTAAGGGTTGGCCATATGCTAGATGAGTTCAAGCCACTGGATACTTGGACAGTCAGGTGATATTGCTTGGTTACCATTCTTGGTATGTCAAACGGTATATTGGAAGGGGACTAAATTGGGCAATGGCTGGATGTTAAGTAGGTTGGCAGTAGCCAGAATGCTTGTACATCCAGATCCTCAACACCCCCCCTTAAGGGGTTACTCTGGTGCATCAGGAGGGGGCTTTGTTTTCACAGCTGCCGCCTGATGCTCCTGGAGGTGTTTACTAGTTGGAACCAGTCTGATTAAGTGCTCTCCTTTACTGAGGCAGAGACAGGTTCTGTGGTATTTCTTGATAATTGGGTTTTTGGCACTTTTAAATTTTACTAGTAAGTGTTGTGCTCTGGTCTGTATTTGATGACTCTTCCTGGTCCCTGGTGTACTGAGTCTAGTTTTTTTCTGTTGTCAGCTAGAATCCAGACAGGGGAGTTTATGGGAAGTGGTTCCTCTGTGGAGGTCACATTTGTGTCTTGAGCCTCTCCATTTCTGCTATTTTAGCTTTGAGGCGGATGTGTTGTAGGTTTGGTGCTTGCTCTACTGTGGGAGGTTTCCCCGGGGAGATCTTTATGTAGGGCTGTTTGTTGTGGGTGACTATTTCTGGTTTTTACCTGTAGGTTAGCTCAAACAGTGAATACTGTCCCTTGGTTGGTGCGGACTCAGGATACTAGTAATGCATGTTTCACGTATAGTGGTCATGTGTCTTTGGCTTTGCCATCCATTATTTTCTCTATGGTCTTGATAAGGCTGCTGTTTAGGCGTTCCACTCTACTGTTGGCCTGTGGCCTGTATGGAGAGGTTGTGGAGTGTTTAATGTTTTTGGATTTCAAGTTGTCATTAACTACGTGACCTGATAACTCTGTTGCTCCATCAGTTATGATGTAGTCTGTAGTGCTGTAGTTGGCTATGATTGCTTTGTTAATGAAACAGTTGATGATTTCTGCTTTATGGTCCTTTATTGCCCAGCAGATGGGCCAGTGTGTGGCAATGTCAATAGCTACAATTAATAAATGTTGTTTTGTCTTTGTTCCTGGGAAGGGCCCCACTATGTCTAGCCCCTAAACCTTGAATGGTTCAGGGTCTAGTACTGGGTTGACTGTTGGCTGAGGAGCCTTTGTACTGGTGTATTTCTTGCACACTGTTTACTTTTAAGAACATCTACTATATCCTGTTTAAGGTTGGGCCACCATACTATCTCTTTTAGTGTTAGGTATAGATTGTTAGCCTTTGTATGGCCTAGTAGACAGTGATGTCTTAGGATGGTGTCAACTCTTTGTGCAAGTGGGATGTACAAGACATGTTGTCATTAATAATTCAGTATACTGTGCCATTTGATACATGGAAATACCTTTTAATTTCTTACTAATATATTGTGGGTCAGTTGGTGTGTTGAGGGGTCTTTCCCTTTGGTTTTATACTCAGTGGTGTACAGGTTTGCCAGTCAGGATCCAGGTGATCTGGGTGATTTTTTCTAGGCTGGCATAGTCTAGAGAGAGCATCAGCCGTGATCAGCTCTGCCCACTTTTTGTACTGGATGTCCAAGTTAAGCTGTTCCAGCAAGGACATCAATTTGGCTTGCTTCTGTGGGAGTGCGTTCTGAGCTTTGAAATAGATTAAGGATTTATGGTCAGTTAGTACTCAGACATTTAATTGTCTTTCCAGATAACATCTCCTTTTCTTGCATGAGTGGTATATTGCTAGCAATTTCTTATTGTGTATTGGGTATCTCTGCACAGTAGTAGTTAGTTTTCTGCTTTTTTGAAATACTGACAGGAAGTCTTGCTACCCTAGCTGGCAGATGCGCAATTCTGCACCAATGGCAGTGTTTCTGGCATCTGACTCAAGCTTGTAGCACCCATTATTATTAGGGTATTGTAAGATTGATTCTTAAATGAGAGCTTTTTTAATAATTGGAAATTCTTGTCACATTCTGGAGTCCAGATAAATTTCTTTTTGGCATTACCCTTGGTTAAGTCATTGATTGGTGCGGTTAGTTTTCTGCAGTCATTGATGTATTTCCTTAGGTAAGCTACCATACTGAGAAAGCATCTAACTTGTTTAACAGAGATGGGGCGTTGCATGTTATTAATGGCTTTATTTTTTCTGGATCTGCTTTGATGCCACCGTCAGAGACAATGTGGCCCAAGAACAGGAGTTCTTTTTCCATAAATTGGCACTTGCTTGGTTTTGCATAAAGTTTGTGCTTTGCAAGTCAATTGAGTGTCCTGCGGACATGCATGTGGTTCCTCTTTGGTTTTTAAGAATATGATGATATTGTAAAGGTAGCATAATGTATTTGAGAGACTGTTTAGTGCTTGGTTCATCATGGTGACAAACGTTGTGGGAGCGTTGGTAATCCCAAAATTCATTACCCTACACTTAAAAAATACAAATTGCAAACAGAACACGGTTTTTGGTATGATTTTCCTTTACTTTAACTTGGTTGTAACCTGAGGTTTGGTCACTTTTGGAGAAAAATTTGGCTCCTGAGAGTCTTACAAACAGATCCTCTATGAGTGGAGGAGGGTATTTATTCTTTACTGTGTTTGCATTTAGTACTCTTTAGTTGGTTACTAGATGCAACATCTTTCTTTTTCTTTACAAATAACACTGCTGCCCACCCATGGAGATTCAGATGGGCAGATGAAGCCTTTAGCTAAGTTGTCCTTAATATGTCTTTTGAGGGTTTGGGTCTTCATGGGGGAGAGTCTTTAGAGGGGTGCAGGTTTAGGCATTGCTTTACATAGGTCAATGCCATGTTTGACCTCTTGTTTGGGGGGGGTAGCTCTGTGAGTTCTTCCTTGAATACATGAGTGTAATCATTTAGGAGTGCCGCGAGTTCTGGGCATTGGATTTTGACTGCTTGTATGTTATTGAACTCAGTGTACCTCATATTTTGGATGGTACTATCTTTGGTTATATGTCTGAGTCATCTTGGTTTATGACCTGGACAAATACTGTGTCTCTTAGAATGAGACCATTTGGTTTTTTGAGATGTTAAAATTGACTCTGTTTTGTTTGATGGTCATGGTCTTTGTTTTCCAACATATACTGGGGTTCACTTGGGTGAACCAGTCCATGCCTGCTACAATTTTGTAGTTTATGTTGTTCATGACAAGTCCTTAGATAGACATTTGTATGCCTTGGAAGTCAATTCTGAAGGGAGTTGTTTCATCTTCAATTAGAACCTTTGATTTTTCTGCCATTTTGGCATACTTGAAGTTGTATTTGACAACTGGTATTTTGTACTTGGTTATGAAGGGTTTGCTAACCATAGTGTGTTATGCACCAGAGTCAAATAAAATTTTATGTGCATGTGATTTGTAAGTGCATGGGTAGACAAGAAGTTGTGAGCAATCTTTAATGTTTAAGTTCATAAAAATGGAGGATTGCGGGATACAGGTGATGCGAGTAGCAAAGTTTGTGCCTTGGTACAATTTCTTGTCAAGTTGGTGAGAGACAGGAACACTTGAGCCTGTTCCCCATCCTCTTCCCCCTTTTCCTCTGTTTCAAGACCTTTGAATTCAGAAAGGTGGGGTCAGATTTATAGCGGGTTGCTACTTCAGCATTGTTAACTTTGGTGGTGTCTTCTTTCTTGGGACAGGAGCAGTTTGCGCTTTGGCTGCAATTGCCATTGTTGAAATTGGAGTTGCTGTTGTTATGGTTGGTATTTTGGCGTTTGTTGCCATTGAATTTTTCTCTGCCATTGCTGTTTGAGGAGTGATTGCGTTGGGTGCAGCATATTCCATGTTTTACGCGTTTTTTGGCGTTCTGTCTTCTGCAATAAGCATGGGCATGGAGGTATTTGCTTCTGGGAAGATGAGGGCAGCAACAGAGGGTTTCATTCTGTTGATGAATGAGGCTCTGGTATGTACGTTATCAGCTTGTTCTGGGGTTTGGATCTTGCAACATATTTTCTCAAATTTGTTGGCTTAAGCTGCAATAGTGAGCTTCTGAGGAAGATCACCAAGCTGTATTATAATGTCTATGAGGGATTTGGTGACGCCAAAATTGTTGGTGATGTCCGCTTTGAACTCTTCCCAGTTGTCAAGCTGGTCATCAGTTTGTGAACCAACCCAGGTGGCAAATCAGTAGCTGCAGCCTTGTACAGGCGCTTGCTGGCTTCCTGGACCCATTTTTGTGGGGAATGTGGCTGGCACAGAGTTTAGCAGCCAAGTGTTCTAGCCAGTTGATGATATTTTCTTTTTTTTTACCAAAGAACTTGTCAATAACAAAATACAAGGTGTTGGTAATTTACCTGTGATAGGTGGTTGTGAGTTTGTTTGTGGTTTAATAGACCAACTGTATTGAATCATCTTGGCGCATGCTTTGGGCATGACCAGACCTTTAAATACAGTGCATCCACTAGGTATATTTTTGTCAATGTCGTGGGCGCAGAAGTACGTTTTCCAGGTATCCTGAGATGTGGCCTAATTGAGTACACAAGCAAAGGTGGGCGGGTTTTGGTCAGTCACTTTCTCTCTCATGGGCGTGGTCAAAAACACGTAGCTGCTACCAGTGATAAGGAGCGCCTTTTGGGGAAGCTTCAAATATGGAATTAAGAAAGAAGAGAAGTATATTTTATTGGATAATACTTTAGAATTATATAGACTTGGCTGTGGCAGGGATTTAGTTGGATTGAACCTAAGGGTTGATCATGTGCTAGATGGGTATAAGCCACTGGATACTTCACAGTCAGGTGATTTTGCTTGGTTACCATTCTTGGTATATCAAACAGTATATTGGAAGGGGACTAAATCAGGCAATAGCTGGATGTTAAGTAGGTTGGCGGTAGCCAGAATGCTTGTACATTCAGACCCTTGACACTGGATGTAGACAACTCAGATGCACGGGATAGCTATATCTGTTGGGTTGTCTGTAGTGTGTACGCCGCCATCAACAGTGGGGCTAAGCAGTAGGCAGTTTGTGGGATGGTTGTGGGGTTCCTGTCTACCATTCCCCAAAGTGTGTCCTGGATTGTAGCTAGGGACCATCTGGAAGGGATTGTTATTCTCTACTAAGGGAAAATGTATCTCAGAAATATGTATAGGGGTCAAAATTGGCTTTTATTCACTCTCAGAAGGAAGATCCCTTTAGAAACCTTCCGGTATTTGGCCCAGTGGGTCAGGGAAATAATATGGGTTTGCCAATACTTGGAGTCATCCAACAATATCTTGGAATTCTTTTACTTGGTCTTAGACTCCTGCACCCTAGTATTAGACTCCTGCTCCTTAAACTTGGACTCTGGCGCCACGCTTAGAATCCAGCTCCTTATTCTTAGGCTCCTGCTCTGTTATCTTGGGCTTCAGCTCTATTTATAGCTCCAGTGGACTTGTTATTCCACTTGTATAAGTACAATCAAGCTCCTGATGGTGATCAAAAGGCTTCCAGAAACCTCTTGGCAGAAACTCAAAAGGCTTCAGAAAGACCCGTCAAAGACACAGAAAGACCCTGGAATTTTCCAGCCAGTCACCTTCTTATAGTGTTTTTTCCCAACGGTTCTGCCTTCAAAATGGCTTTCTTCAGAAGCTTAAACCATTGACGCTCACTTATTTCTATAATAACTTAAGCTTACATACTTACTTTCTTAAAAGCTTAAAGTATTAATTCACTATTTCCTTGCTTATACTTTAAGCTTTTGGCTTCCAACTAATCATTTTATCCAGAAACCTGCCAGAACACAACCAATGAGTGCAGAGCGCCTAAATAGACCATTTCTGGCGTCCCCTGGGACCCAACTATGAAAATAATTTCCACAGCTCAAACCGCTCAAAGCAACAACTCTTTGCGCACCAAAGCGTTAACCAGTCCATTATTCTGGCACCAGTCTTCCCTGTATTTAACCTGAACCAATTTAAATAGTAGAATACTATTTAAATTGCTCTTTTTAAACCTCAGCAATGTTTCCCCCATATATTTACAGATATAGTAAAATCCAAGGAAAATGTCCCACCAAAACAACTTTGTATCCAGCTCTCATAGCAACATACCTTTGTCTATCCTAGGAACTTAATAAATATCTTACCCACACTTCTATCCACATTCCTTCTTGATTCTAATACTAAACCAAGGCAAAAAAACCCACATCTTCTCACTTTGGCATATCAATTTTTGCAGCTGAACCAATGGGGATTAAGAATTTAATTGGGGAAGACAACAGTCCAATAGAAAGGACAGAATAATAAGAATAAATTGTTGTTTATTGTAGAATATTGTGATTAATATACCATATGGGGAAAGCCACAAGGCCACAAGGGGGTGGCATAGTGGGAAGTTCTATGTAAGGTTTGAAGCCAAGGAATAACTCATGCGGGGATCAGCAAGTCAAATTGGTAATGCTCCTAATTAGGATGAAGTACCCGCCAGTTGATATTGCCATCAGATTAATCCATAACATTAGATACGTCAAGGGGCAACTCATCAAGCGCCCCCTGTGTATTGTAAGATATGTTAGCAGGCAAGTCTGGAAACTTGGTTGCAACACAATTTGGCAAAATCTCAGCTCATTTCTCCAGACCACCAGTTCTTCATCATCATATTCTGATCCTTCAGCCAGCTCCTGTATCATGATCAGCTAATCCTGCATCATGATCTTCAACCACATCCTCTCAGCTCTTCAGTCCTTCAACCCAAACTTCTGGTCCTTTGGCCTTCTGGCATTATGATCAGCTAGTCCTGCATCATAATCTTCTTGTCCTTCAGCTTTATCCTCAACCTGTTTCTCAACAAATCCTCACTAGGAACCTCCTTTTTCCCTTCTATATATTGAACCATATTGGTTCCAAACTTCAATATGAACCAACAGTCTATCAACTAATCTTCACTGTGATCAACCAGTCCTTCTTACTAGCCTTCTCTGCTGATTCTGTGAACCACCTTGGTTCTTTATCTCAGTCCCTGTTACCAGAACCTGTAGACCCAGGCATGAGTCTACATTGAACTGGTGTTTGACTGGGCCAATGCAAGTAGCAATCCACTTAGGCCATTCAACCATTTATCAATGTCTATGCGCTTTTTTTACTCACCCAGGTTATTAAGTCTGGGCTTTTAGTTGCAGAGTAATCAGCTCTACTTCCCAGAGGCCTAATCACATCAAGTTCTGCAGCTTGCTTCCCCAAGCAAACTGCATTGATGACACCTCTAAGCAATTCTATACCCTCCAATGTTCACTTTGGGTTCTCCTTCAAAGCTCCCATAGGGGCATAAACAAGGTCACCCTACTATTCTTTAGGTAGGATGCTTGCTCACAGACTTCCTGTAAGTGTATTAGGGTACATAGAGCCCTCAGAGCTCTTCCCCTCCCTGGCAGCCTGCGTTACCTGCCAGGGGTCCAAAGCCTACTCCCCCCAGACAGACAAAGTTCCCTGCTTGCTATTTCAGTCTTCACCCTCCTGCAGCCACAGTTCCCTGCTAGGTGAAGAACTATAGCCCAAAGCATTCAATATCTTCTGCTGGGTGGAGGCAACATCTGCCTCTGTTAGTCCTTTGTTATCTACCGGCCAGGCCTTACTTACCCTAGTAGTCCTATGTTACCTAATAGGCCTCCACCTGCAACAAACAACCAAACTTTTGCTTGGCCAACATTAGCCCCACCTGCAAACTACCAAACATGTGGACCATCACAATGGTGTTATGTGGGAACATAATGCTTACCCCTGATCTTAGCCTGTCAATGGCTAATGCTCATGATATGGCGGTGCAATGGGAGAAGGTCCTTAATAAGCTGGGAGGACTGAAGGCGCCGTTGCCTTGTTGTTATTGGTATATTTTCAACTTTATGTTGCACTGTGTGGTCTTGTTGTGTGCTTTTCCCTTAGACGCTTTGCTCTGGCAGATTGATGCTGTCTCTGGGGAAATTCCTATTTTTTTGTTTGGTATTCTGGGTGGGCAACCATTTCCCCTTTTTCCCTGTGCAGGTGTAAGGAACTGCCACCACGCCATCCTTATACGCCAGATTAATGCTAGGTTTTACCTTAGATGGTAGTTTTGCGTCCTGTGTGTAATACAGTGGGATAATCTGGCAAAGGATGGCCAAAGTGTCATCTTTCATGTCCAATCTAACCCTGTATTTACATAGGAATGTAGCACCAATAAGTATGTTGTAATTTTCACTGGGAAGGACTACTTCAGGAGAGGACACTGCAATAGAGCCAAAACACATTGGCAGGGTGCTGTAAGCTCCTTCAGAAGTGGTGGTATGTTTGCCAGCAGTATCATATACCCTGGTGTGCGCAATGTCAGGGGCAATGCCTAGCTTCCTGACAAGGCGGATGGACACAATATTAAGAGGGGCGCCACTATCTATCATGGCATGCACCTTGACTTTATTAACAGAAATATCTGCATAAGTACATTCAAAGTAGAGTTCAGAGTGTAAGTTTAATATGTGTACACCCAAGGGTGCCAGAGTATTAAAGTACTGCTTGAGACTTTGGCCAATATCAGGGAATTTGGCCTCAATTGTCTCAATGGGAAGGGAGAATTGAACTCCCTTCAAGGAAAGTAGATCACTGTCTATGCTAGGATCAGAAGCAAGGCAAGTTTCATGGACTTGAGATGCGTACAGTTTGGAAACTGTCTCTACAGTGTTTGGTGTGACCTTCCTTGGGTATCCCCTACCTCAGGCAGAGATAGCATAAAGGTTGTCTGTTACAAGCATGTGTAAAGGATCCTCTTTGAATTTCTGTTTGGGGGAAAAGTGGGACAGCTGACTTTCCAAAGGCGGATCTAATATTGATACCTCTGGAGTTGTTGTCTCAGAGGGAGATGTATTAGTTTCAGCTACCTCTGATGGCTGGCAGTCTTGTTCTTTTGGAATAGAAGAAAGTGACAGACTCAGTATATTCCTCTACTGGCCTGCCTTGGCTTTTCCCTGGTCTTCCTGTTTTTAGTTGACCACCACATTTACTGAGGGATCACACCCTTTTCCCTTGCAAGCGCAGCCCAGTGTCCTTTCTTACTATTGTGATCTGAGGCGCGGCCTAGAGTCACAACGGGAAGTCCTAACCTTAGGATTGGATTTGTACTAAGTCTTGGTTAGAATGGCAGATAAAGCAATGTGATTACCTTGTTGCCCTTAATTAATAATATCTACTAGACGTGGCTAGAGAGGCGCCAAAGTACAGGGAGACACAAAGACAAAATTTTGAATAGAACTTAATTTATTGAAAAATAGGAAATGTATTATATAGTGGGTTGCAATACCACAAAAAAATACCAGGACAGTAGGATCACTTGCCACAAGCATGAGTGGGGCAAGTGAGTTGCGCAAGATCAGGAAACTGAACAATTGTATTTCCTAATTTGGAGCCAGACTCATTTTGAAGGGCTAAAGCAAAAGAAAGAGACTTGTCCTCAAAATAACTCAACAAAGGAAAAATTGAAACATGGTGAATGGCGGCATTCACGACACTTACCATATTTTTGGCAAGGGCCTGGCAGTTCCTTGGCCTTGTAATTGCTTCCTGATTTATTGTTGGATTTAGGAGCAGCATTGTCAGTCTTGGGCTTACAAGTCTTATCCTTGGTGGGGGCAGATGAGCGGTTATTATGTCCTTTATTTGGGGCTCTAAACTGGGCCCCAAGGCGGCTCAAATAGCTGGTGATCCAATGGGTTGAGCTAGATTGATCCAAAACAGGGAAATGACATTAGCTAACTCCCTGTATAGGTGAAGTGCACCTCCCATGGTGATTCTGTAGTCCAACTCAGATAGGACACCAGAGCCTAAGAGAATCTGCGCTTAATGATAGAACCAGTTGGCAAATTCCTGAACAGACTTGTATTTTTTGAACAAGATGTTACTAAACTCTGCCTTTTGAGCTTGCAATCTGGTTTTGCTACCAAACTCCTTGATAACAGCCTGGTGTGTCTCTTCATAAATCCAATTGTCCAGTGGTAGGCAGGGCATGATGACGTTATTGAAGGTGGGATCAGAAGTGTTTATGAGGGTGGTTGCCTTCATATGGTCACTTGCACCTCTCATGGACATTTTGAAGAGGCAGATGAAAGTGTTAAGGGTCTGGATGTACAAACATTCTGGCTACTGCCAACCTACTTAACATCCAGCTATCACCTGATTTAGTCCCCTTCCAATATACTGTTTGACATACCAAGAATGGTAACCAAGCATTATCACCTGACTGTCCAAGTATCCAGTGGCTCAAACCCATCTAGCACATGACCAACCCTTAGGTTCAATCCAACTAAATCCCTGCCACAGCCAAGTCTATATAAGTCTAAAGTATTATCCAATAAAATGTACTTCTCTTCTTTCTTAATTCCATATTTGAAGCTTCCCCAAAAGGCGCTCCTTATCACTGATAGCAGCTATGGTTTTTTGACCATGCACATGAGAGAAAAAATGACTGACCAAAACCTGCCCACCTTTGCTCACATACTCAACCAGGCCACATCCCAGGATACCTGGAAAAAATACTTCCACGCCCACAACATCAATGAGGATATACCTAGTGAATGTACCGTATTCAAATGACTGGTCATGCCCAAAGCATGTGCCAAGATTATTCAATACAGTTGCTCTCTTCAACCACAAACAAACACAATACCACCTATCACAGGTAAAGTTACCAACACCTTTTATTTTGTTATTGACAAGTTCTTTGGTAAAAACAAAGAAAATATCATCAACTGGCCAGACCACTAAGCTGCTAAACTCTGCACCAGCCACATTCCCCACAAAAAATGGGTCCAGGAAGCCAGCAAGCGCCTGTGCAAGGCCAAAGCTACTGGTTTGCCACCTGGGTTGGCTCACAAACTGACAACCAGCTTGACAACTGGGAAGGTTTTAAAGCTGACATCACCCACAATTTCTGCGTCACCAAATTCCTCATAGACATTGTAATACAGCTTGGTGATCTTCCTCAGAAGCCCACTATTGCATTTACGCCAACAAATTTGAGGAAATACATTGCAAGATCCAAAACCCAGCACAAGATGATAACGTACATACCAGAGCCTCATTCATCAACAGAAAAGAAACCTTCTGTTGCTGCCCTCATCTACCCAGAAGCAAATACCTCTTTGCCTGCACTTATTGCAGAAGCCAAGTGCGCCAAAAAACGCACAAACATGGAATATGCTGCACACAACAACAATATCTCCTCAAACAGCAATGGCAGAGAAAACTTCAATGGCAACAAACTCCAAAATACCAACCATAACAACAGCAACTCTCATTGCAACAATGGCAATTGCAGCCAAAGCGCAAACCGCTCCTGTCCCAAGAAAGAAGACACCGCCAAAGTTAACAATGCTGAAGTAGCAACCCTCTATGAATATGACCCCACATTCTCTGACCTTGAAGGTCTTAAAACAGAGGAACAGGAAAAAGAGGAGGGGGAACAGGCTTAGGTGTCCCTCTCTCCCCCAACTTGACAAGAAATTGTACCAAGGCACAAACTTTGCTACTCGCATCACCTGTATCCTGCAATCCTCCATTTTTATGAACTTAAAAATTAAAGATTGTTCACAACTTCTTGTCTACCCATGCACTTACAAATCACATGCACATAAAATTTGTTTGACTATGATGCACAACACATTATGGTTAGCAAACCCTTCATAACCAAGTACAAAATACCAGTTGTCAAATACAACTTCAAGTATGCCAAAATGGCAGAAAAATTAAAGGTTCTAATTGAAGATGAAACAACTCCCTTCATAATTGACTTCCAAGGCATACAAACGTCCATCAAAGGTCTTGTCATAAACAACATAAACTACAACATTGTATCAGGCATGGACTGGTACACCTGAGTGAACCTCAGCGTATGTTGGAAAACAAAGACCATGACCATCAAACACAACAGAGTCAATTTTAATATCCTCAATGAACCAAATGACCTCATTATAAGAGACACAGTATTTTTCCAAGTTATAAGCCATGATGACTCAGAACATCTAACCAAAGATAGTACCTGTGGGGTTCCTGGTCACCAGTCCCCAAAGTGTGTCCTGGGTCATAGCCAGGGACCGGCTTGGAGGAGTTGTCATTCTCTGACAGTGGTGAATGGTTGGTTAGGAGTTTATACTTGGTCTGCATAAGAGCAAACTCTTTCAGTACCTTCCCAATCACCAGGCAAGCGTCTCCATCATACACTTGTATTTCATCAGGTGCCTTTCTTCTGTAGTTCAATACCAGTCCTGTAATATTCTAGCAAACTCTCCCCCAATAAACTCCCTTCCTCTATCTGTTATTTCAAGATGCCTGGCCACATTTTCCCAATCCTCTTGGGCAGACTTACTAGAGGCAAACTTTCTGCACCCTAGGTAATAGGATTCCTCATCCCCTGGACTAGGATAGAAAATTTGGGGTAATTGACTCATAGAGCTTATATTCTTTTATCACAGGAAATTTAGGCAGGAGCCATAGTAGGCATTTTATTTACGGTCAGAAGGAAGAACCCTTAGAAACCTTCTGATATATGGTCTTGGGATAGGAAATAATGAGGTTTTGTGCCAGTACTTGGAGTCCTTTAACAATCTCTTGGACTCCTTGTACTTGGTCTTTGGCTCCTGCACCTTGGTCTTGGGCTTCTGTGTTCTGATCTTGGGCTCCTGCGGTCTGTTTCAGTTCTAGCTTCCTATTCTTGGTCTTTGGGTCCTTCTATAGCTTTTGTGGCCTTTGTAATCCACTTGATCCAGTCCCTGAAGAGTCTCAGATAGCTCCCCCTTTTATAGCCCCTTGTTTCAGACCAAAACCTCTCTTAGAACTCTTGTTCTTCAAAGCTTAAACTATCCTGTTTTTCTCCTTTTATAATATATTAAACCTTTAAACTTACTTCAGCCAATGAAAGCCCTGAATTTTCTGCTTCTGCTCCTCATTTTTTAGGCTTTAACTCTTAAGTTAAAGTTATTAAAACACTGATCAAATAGACTCTGGCTTGCAGCCAATCACACACCTCAATTCAACAGTTTGGCTGAAAAGGTTTCTCCAGATGACTCGCTCTTGACCCTGGTTTGAACCTGATGCTGTCTTGCTCCAGGTAAACAACTGCTCCGCGTTTCAAACAGTTTTGCTGTGTTTCCTGTCACGTTTCCCTGGCAAATCTTGAGTGCTTCCACATATGTTTTACTTAGGCAAATTTTGAGCTCTCAATTTTATAACGTTTC
Organism: Entomophthora muscae; assembly: GCA_014839935.2. Classification (NCBI taxonomy): domain Eukaryota; kingdom Fungi; phylum Entomophthoromycota; class Entomophthoromycetes; order Entomophthorales; family Entomophthoraceae; genus Entomophthora; species Entomophthora muscae. Next base: position 600,206 of record QTSX02000013.1, on the reverse strand, counting down.
TCTGTGTTTCTCTGTGTTTTCTCAACGTTTTGCTCTTTGAAACCACTTGCTGCTTGTCTTTTTGCCTCTCCTAGTTGTTCTTGGCAAAATTTGCTCTTTTGCCCTCATAGTTTCTCTGTTCCATTTCCAGCTTCTTTCCAGCTCCCTTCTTCTTTAATCCTTCTTTTTAAATAAATTTATAGTTCTAACAAACTATATATTATTTTTCCTTCTCTTTCTTTTTCATTATAATGATTTTCAATCCTTTTTTAATCATAATCAGGCAGTATTTAATTAGTATTTAACTGCTTCTTTTTATCTATTTTCCTCTCAAAAGGCACTAAAACAGTTCTTTCAGCCTCTATATCCAGTCTGGCTAGTTCCTTTGGGTTATCTCCTGATCCTGCACTCACATCCTCTCAGTTCTTCAGTCCTTCAACCCAAACTTCTGGTCCTTTGGCCATCCTGCATTATGATCAGCTAGTCCTGCATCATAATCTTCTTGTCCTTCAGCTTATCCTCAACCAGTTTCTCAACAAATCCTCACTAGGAACCTCCTTTGTTCCTTCTATATACTGAACCATATTGGTTCCTGCAATTCAATATGAATCACAGTCCGTCAACTAGCCTTCACTGTGATCAAACAGTCCCTCTTGCTAGTCTTCTCTGTTAATTCTGTGAACAACCTTGGTTCTTTATTTCAGTCCCTGTTATCAGAACCTGTAGACCCAGGCATGAGTCTACATTGAACTGGCATTTGACTGGGCCCTTGCAAGTGGCAATCCACTTAGTCCATTCAACCATAGATCAATGTCTATGTGTTGTCTTTACTCACCCAGGTGATTAATTCTGGGCTTTCAGTTGCAGAGTAATCAGCTCTACTTCCCAGAGGCCTGATCACACCAAGTTCTGCAGCTTGCTTCCCCAAGAAAACCACCTTTACGACACCTCAGAGCAAATCTATGCCTTCCAATGCTCACTTTGGGTTCTCCTTCAAAGCTCCCATAGGGGCATAAACAAGGACACCCTACCAGTCTGTTAGGTAGGGTGCTTGCTCACAGACCTCCTGTAAGTGTATTAGGGTACATAAAGCCCTCAAAGCTCTTCCCCTCCCTGGCAGCCCGGAACCCCGCCAGGGGTTCAAAACCTACTCTCCCCAGACAGACAAAGTTCCCTGCTTGCTATCTCATTCTTCACCCTTCCGCAGCCACATTTACCTGAGAGGTGAAGCACTATAGCCCAAAGCAGCCTGTTCCTTCTTCTGGGTGGAGGCAACATCTACCTCTGGTAGCCTATGTTACCTACCAGCCAGGCCTTACTTACTCTAGTAGTCCTATGTTATCTACTAGTCTCACCCTACTTACCCCTAGTAGCCCTATGTTACCTACTAGCTTACAGCATCACCAGCTAACCACACATTGTCACTCTTCAGCATATTGTCTTTGTTTTGAAGCCAAATCAACCCTTGCCTGCAAAACAACATACATGTGGATCACCACAGTACCCTCTACATAATGAGATACACTGAGTTCAATAACATAAAAACACAAAATATCTAATGCCCAGAACTTGAGGCACTCCTAAATGAATACACTCATGTATTTAAAGAAGAACTCACCAAGCTACCCCTCAAACATGAGGTCAAACATGGCATCAACTTATGCAAAACCATGCCCAAACCTGCACCCCTCTAAAGACTCTCTCCCATGGAGACCCAAACCTGCACCCCTCTAAAGAATCTCTCCCATGGAGACCCAAACCCTCAAAATACACATTGAGGACAACTTATCTAAAGGCTTCATCTGCCCATCTGAATCTCCATGGGGGCAGCAGTATTCTTTATTAAAGAAAAAGGAAGACACTCTGCATCTAGTAACCAACTACAGAGCACTAAATGCAAGCACAGTAAAGAATAAATACCCTCCTCCACTCATAGAGGATCTGTTTGTAAGACTCTCAGGAGCCAAATTTTTCTCCAAAAGTGACCAAACCTCAGGTTACAACCAAGTTAAAGTAAAGGAAAATCATACCAAAAACCGTGTTCTGTTTGCAATTTGTATTTTTTAAGTGTAGGGTAATGAATTTTGGGATTACCAACGCTCCCACAACGTTTGTCACCATGATGAACCAAGCACTAAACAGTCTCTCAAATACATTATGCTACCTTTACAATATCATCATATTCTTAAAAACCAAAGAGGAACCACATGCATATCCGCAGGACACTCAATTGACTTGCAAAGCACAAACTTTATGCAAAACCAAGCAAGTGCCAATTTATGGAAAAATAACTCCTGTTCTTGGGCCACATTGTCTCTGACGGTGGCATCAAAGCAGATCCAGACAAAAAAGCCATAAATAACAAGCAAAACCCCACCTCTGTTAAACAAGTTAGATGCTTTCTCAGTATGGTAGCTTACCTAAGGAAATACATCAAAGACTTCAAAAACTAACCGCACCAATCAATGACTTAACCAAGGGTAATGCCAAAAAGAAATTTATCTGGACTCCAGAATGTGACAAGAAAATTCCATTTATTAAAGCAAGCTCTGATTGAAGCACCAATCTTGCAATACCCTAACAATAACGGGTGCTACAAGCTTGAGTCAGATGCCAGCAACACTGCCGTTTGGCGCAGTCCTGCGCATCCACCAGCTAGGGCAGCAAGAATTCCTGCCAGTATGTTACAAAAGCAGAAAACTAACTAATACTGAGCATAGATACCCAATACATAATAAGAAATTGCTAGAAATATACCACACTTGCAAGAAATGGAGATGTTATCTAGAAGGACATTTAAACATCCAAGTACTAACAACCATAAATCCTTAATCTATTTCAAAACTCAGAACACACTTGCATGGCGGCAAGCCAAATAGATGTCCTTGCTGGAACAGCTTAACCTGGACATCCAGTAAAAAAAGGTGCAGAGCTGGTCACAGCTGATGTTCTCTCTAGACTATGCCAGCCTAGAGAGGATCACCCTGACCACCTGGACCCTGAATGGCCAAACCTGTACAGCACTGAGTATAAAACTGAAGGGAAAGACCCCTCAATACATCAACTGACCCACAATATAATAGTAAGAAAAAAGTATTTCCATGTATCAAATGGCACAGTATACTGAACTATTAATGACAAACATGTCCTGTACATCCCACTTGCACAAAGAGTTGAAACCATTCTAAGACATCACTGTCTACTAGGCCATACAAAGGCTAACAACCTATACCTCACACTAAAAGAGATAGTATGGTGGCCCAACCTCAAATAGGATATAGTTGATGTTCTGAAAAAGTGCACAGTGTGCAAGAAATACACCAGTACAAAGGCTCCTCAGCCAACAGTCAACCCAGTACTAGACCCTGAACCATTCAAGGTTTAGGGGCTAGATATAGTGGGGCCCTTCCCAGAAACAAAGACAAAACAACATTTATTAATTGTAGCTATTGACATTGCCACACACTGGCCCATCTGCTGGGCAATAAAGGACCATAAAGCAGAAATCATCAACTGTTTCATTAACAAAGCAATCATAGCCAACTACAGCACTACAGACTACATCATAACTGATGGAGCAACAGAGTTATCAGGTCACGTAGTTAATGACAACTTGAAATCCAAAAACATTAAACACTCCACAACCTCTCCATACAGGCCACAGGCCAACAGTAGAGTGGAACGCCTAAACAGCAGCCTTATCAGGACCCTAGAAAAAATAATGGATGGCAAAGCCAAAGACACATGGCCACTATACGTGAAACATGCATTATTAGTATCCCAAGTCTGCACCAACCAAGGGACAGGCTATTCAACTCTTGGTTAACCTACGGGTACAAACCGGAAAAAATCACCCGCAACAAACAGCCCTACATTAAGATCCCCCCAGGGAAACCTCCACAGTAGAGCAAGCACCAAACCTACAACACATCCACTATAAAGGTAAAATAGCAGAAATGAAGAGGCTCAAGACACAAAAGGTAACCTCTACAGAGGAACCACTTCCCATCAACTCCCCTGTCTGGATTCTAGCTGGCAACAGAAAGAAACTAGACTCAGTACATCAGGGACCAGGAAGAGTCATCAAATACAGACCAGAGCACAACACTTACTAGTAAAATTTAAAAGTGCCAAAAACCCAATTATCAAGAAATACCACAGAACCTGTCTCTGCCTCAGTAAAGGAGAGCACTTAATCAGACTGGTTCCAACTAGTAAACACCTCCAGGAGCATCAGGCGGCAGCTGTGAAAACAAAGCCCCTCCTGATGCACCAGAGTAACCCCTTAAGGGGGGTATTGAGGGTCTGGATGTACAAGCATTCTGGCTACTGCCAACCTACTTAACATCCAGCCATTGCCTGATTTAGTCCCCTTCCAATATACCGTTTGGCATACTGAGAATGATAACCAAGCAATATCACCTGACCGCCTAAGTATCCAGGGCTCAAACCCATCTAGCACATGACTAACCCCTAGGTTTGATCCAACTAAATCTCTGCCACAGTCAAGTCTATATAAGTCTAAAGTATTATCCAATAAAATATACTTCTCTTCTTTCTTAATTCCATATCTGAAGCTTTCCCAAAAGGCGCTCCTTATCAAAAGTTTGTATGTTTCCATTTTCATTGAACTTTAGCAGATTAAGCGTCTTAAATTTATGATCAGGGACAGTTGGTTCTGCGCCTTCCTTTCTAGTGTTGTGGGTATTACTATTATGAAGTACTGACAAGGAAGTAAGAGGAGGCAAGGCTGCCACTCCTTGAGGAACTCTACAGGTGTCACCTGAATCATTACTCACGTGGTCAGGAGAGAGGTCAAAGAAATCAGGTGATGAAGAGTTTTTCTGCTGCTCTGGACTTGATGCTGGTACAGGCAAAGCTCTTCTGCCTGAAGATTTGCTACTTTCAGAAGAGGCTATATTTTCCAATCTAGCCAGTCTGGATAACACATTAGCTTCAAATTCCTTACATGAGATTTTGTTTCTGTGTACCTGCTCTAGCAGGGAACTGTTGTTGTTCTCTGCTGTTAATACTGTACTGGCTAAAAGATCCTGGCAGTTTAACAGTTCCTTGGTCTGGAATTCAGCAGCAGCAAGATCACAGCAGAGCTCTGCGGTGCAATACACCATCTAGAAAACGCCATCTGGAAAGACGCCATCTAGAAAAAATATGCAATTGGGTTAGAATTTACATTGGCAAAATTAAAAGAAAATTAAAAAAATTATTAATTGGTTATTTTTTACATATTGGTTTTTAATACGCCATCTAGAAAAACAGCATCTAGAAACACTATCACAAATTGAAATAAAAAGAGTGTTATCCAAATAAGATTTTTTGAATTTAAAAACACTTAATAAATACCTTAAAATACGCCATCTAGAAATACAGCATCTAGAAAGACGTCATCTGGAATTAAATAATAAGTTATACTTTTATGTGATAAATCCAAGCCTTTTCCTTATTAACTGGGAATAAAGTATGATTTTGATTTATGACCACATATAATATATCAACTCAAATTAACTCACCTTTGATAGTGCTATCTCCCTGTAACACAGCCATTAAAACCCACTTTTGATATACTGATTTTATTCCTTATAATAAAAGGATCTGTAATATTTGGTTTTCAGCTTTAAAATGCTTCATTAATGATTTTATATATGCAAGGGTAGTGTCTCCATTAACTGGAACTTTAATAATCAGGTTAAGAGCAGTGTAACTAAGACCACCATATCACTTGAAGGTTGGTACTTTCAATTGTCTTGCCTGGTTAAGATAAAGAAGCCCAGATTCATTATGATTATCAAAAAGCTGAAGATCTGGCATATCCATAGGGACCAGCTTTACCCTCAGGCCATCAAAAGCAAAGCTGTTTTATCCAAGCATGCAGATTAGCAGGTCAAGTTTGCAAGTGTTACCAAGAATTTTTTGACCTATTACACCAGAGAAGGCTGCCTTACCCATCTTAAAGGTATTGCAAAGACTTTTAGGACTGAAGCCTGATCAAGTTACTATTCCATTAAATACTTTACTTCCAACCATTTAATTTTCACTTAATTTTTAGTACATTGATACAAACATACAATTAAATTTCAGTATATAAATATCAAAGTTTTGGGGTGTGTTGACTTTGGAGATTTGTACACTAAAGTTGGTACTAAATGATCCCACATTATTATTGCAGAGTTGAAATCTTTGGATTATTTTGAGTCTAGCCATATGTTTTTCTTACTATTCTGAATTTTTTGGGGTTTTTATTAATTTTTAAGTTATTTGACACAGTTCTGTCAGAAATTTGACATAGGGTTTCTAGATGGCATTTTCTAAATGGTGTCTTTCTAGATGGCGTTTTAGGACACATTTTCTAGATGGTGTCTTTCTAGATGGTGTTTTCTAGATTGCGTCTTTCTAGATAGTGTATCCCACCGCTCTGCTATGCCTTTGTACAGCTCAGATGCTAAATTCTGTTCATCTTTTACTGCGTCCCATAGCTTTTTCTGGTCCTCAGGGTATTCAATGTGATCCAGACAGCACTGATGGTCCTCCTGTTCATCATGAACAGTGTGCTGGCTATATCTTGTGGTCTTCATTTTGTTAATCATTTCTGCAATTCTGTTGACGTAATTGACTACCTTGGAGTGACAGGCATCCTGCTTGATGCAGTTATCTCTAATTGAATGGTGCAAGTCCTCCTGCTGGCTAACAAGATTTACATGATCTTGGCTGCTCAGCAACTTCTGCACATGACTGCTTAAGGTTACACAATGGTTGGTTACATCTGCAACCCATTGTGCACTCAGGCCTTGATTATCCAGGGCACCACCCACAAGCTGGCCAACCTGGTTGTTGAATTGGTTGACTATCTTGTCTACCCTACCATGGGCAAAGGCGGTGGAGCCACATAGATCTGCCACAACAGTCTGTACAGTTGTGAAGCTGACATTAAGTTGTCTGAACAAATTAAAGTTGACCAACTGTAGCTTGGAGCAAAAGCAGTTGAGCTTGTTCAGCTCCTGCTCCTGCTCCTGCCTGGAGACCAGTCATTGAAGATTTTTGATTTCTGGGTGCACAAAGTATGCAAGCACCTCTTATACCCTGCTCTGAGCCAGTTGGAGGAGCTGCCCCAGTTGGGTGCAAGTGACATCCTGGTATCTGTGGAAATTGTTACTCAGGTTGTTGGTAGTACCATCAATCTGGAAAAAATTGAACTTGGTGTTTCCCTGGGTATTGTTGAGATTACATCTACCATGTTGCAAAGCTTGCAAGACGGTGCATACCTCTTCTATGTTGTATTGTTGCTGGCCCATGACTACGGCAGTCCCTGTAATGTCAAGCTGGATCATATCCAGCAGAAGCATGGGTGCTTTATATGGATCCAGCTCTAAACAGAAGGATTGGTCTTGCTCAGTGTCACTGGTCTCCATGATCCCCCACTCTTATCAACAAAGCCAGGGGTCAACAGAGGCAAGGCAGCGCCTTGGAATGACACCAATTGAAACTTGTTTTTGTCATGAGCACCACTGTTAAGATTTTTGGTTCTTAAAGAAGAAGAGATGTAGTTTTTATTAGGTTTATTATGCATTTTGGGGTTAGGAGATCTGTATGAGGACAGATGTAATTCCAATTGTTATGGATAGTTGCTGCAACAGGCTGGGTTCTATTGCTGTTTGCACCAAGTGATATAAAAGTCCTGTGGTCTTTGGGATGCTGCACTGTCTGTGGTGGTTTGGCAGGATTCCAAAGTAACAATAATACACTCTTATTGTACTTGGCACTACTACTATTTGGCTTAGTAGCAATGTTGATGTTTCTTATTTTTGTCTGCCTTCCAAGTGATCTTGAAAGACTTTTTATATTGTGCAGCTAGCAGTCAGACTGGTGTCTAAGTGCAGACAACTCTTATTAGCTAGCCTATTATCCCCAAGCTACTAAGATCACCCTCAGAGTTGGATTCTAAACCTGAATAAGGTTTTAGAATGAGGTAATATTCTAGGCTGCTGATTTCTCCTCTTCAGCCTAGATATCCCTTGACTTAGTTGAGGCCAACTAAGTTGACATCCATAGGGCCAATCCTGCCTTGCGCTTGGTGAAATGTACAAAATTTTCACGGTGGTCTTCTGTCTCATTTCTTGATGAAACATGATGTTGTAAATCCCCACCTTTATTCTCTAGGTTGGGTTTGTGTCTATTTAAGGATCTGGAATGCATAGTAAAGGTTCCAGATTAACCAATGACCCAAGAACTGGAATGTCTTAGGTGCTGTCTGAATTGCAAAACATATCAGTCTTGATATAATTTCTCCATATTCTGGAATAGACCTTTCAATTTGGCTGTGTCCTGTCTATTTTTAATCCATAGCCTTAGTGATAAGAATATGGATCAGTCAATCCTAATAGATCAGGATTTCCTGACAGCCTGTATATTTTCCAGCTCAAGATGACAGTCCCGGATTGTCCACTGGCAGATTGCCCATTTGTGCTCCTTGGTGAGCATAGTGGAAACGTGCAAGGATTTCTTTGCGGCAAGGACTCGGCCAGTATTGATGAAGGTGTTGAATGTCTTGGAGGCGTACTTGGGATCCACCCCAACAAGAGCCATGGCCATCTTGTAATCACCAGATTTCTGCATTATCTTAAGCAGGATGATGCATTTAATATCAGGGATGCACTTCTGAGTGGCTTTGCAGGAGTTGGTGAATTTAGATCCTGATTGGAGACTGGCTTGCAAGGCATAGGCACCTTGTTATAGAAGACTGCAACCTTCTTTAACACCAGCTGTCCCTCATCAGTTCTGTAGAGCTCAGGCTGCTCTTCCTGGTTTTCATCACTGATGTAGGGCTTGTAGCTAGTATCAAGTACAGGTTTCACCTTCTCCAGCATGGCTGACAGGGCCAACTCTTGCCGGTACACAACATCAAACACATACAAAGTAAGTTCTACCTCTTTGTTTCTAACTTTCTTTTTATTGGTGACCTTGGTGGGCTTCCGGGTCAGCTTGGGGGCCCAAGGATTGATGCTCTGCACCCTAGCAGCTTGTGCTCCTTGAACCAGCTGTGTCAGTGCAGCGTCACTATGAAACTCTCCTCTCCTGTCTCCCCCTTGAGTAGGCACTTGGGTTGCACTAACTCTATTCTTTGACCCACGGGGGTGACCGCAACTGTGGCGCATAACGGGTGTATTAGTACTCTGTTGTTGTGTTCCTTCCATTTTAAAATTTAATAAAATATTAAAAAACTTAATAAAGTTACTCCCTAATTTTAATTTATCTTTTATCTGAATATGGATATTTAATTAATATTTTCCACCCCCAATCCCAATTATAGATTTTTCATTTCTTAATTAGTTGTTTTTGGTTTTACCACACCCATTTTAGAATACCCTAAAAAAATTCCACCCATTTTCCAAGATTTTACTGCCAAATTTTGCACCCAACACAATTATTTTAAAATTTGTGTTTCATATTGTGTGCCTTATTTTAGATACCTTGGTATCATTCTTGATAACAATTCATTGCATACAACATTTGAGTGATTTCATTTACATAGTGAGTTGCTATTGTGTTTTGGTTTTGGGTTGAGATTTGCCCCACTGCGCTTGGGTGTATTTTGTCACTGATTCACATAGTAAACATATGTACACCAAAAGTCAACTCACGCCTTTTTTGTTTGTGAATCAATCTATTTTGGATTGTATTTTGAATAGTTTCCCTTTGCGTGTGAGCACTTCTTTGCTGTGTTGACCCATTTTACCCATTAATACCAAAGATCCCTGTTAACAGAGTGTATATTTTAACCTGATAGTTGGATTTTGTTCAAATCTGAAACCATTTTGTTTAAATCTGAGGTGTTTTTTGATTGTTGCCATAGCTTTTAAAACTACTGTATTATGTTATATAGTCTAAACCCCTTGGGGCCTTAATGGGGTTGAGGCGTGGAGCAGTTAATCTGTGTGGGTTGACAAAATCTGCTCCAATAAATGCAAAGCATTAAATTGGGGTCCAAAAATATGGTAGTTTTTAATAAAATGGATCATTAAATTTAAGCCAATATTAATAATGCTTAAAGAGAATGAATGATGTTTTAGTATTTTAAATGTAAAATGTTGCTTTTCCTTTTGGATTTTAAATATAATTTAAAAAATAAAAATTGCAGTGTGACATAACCAGCAATTAACTGGATTTCAGTTAATCAAACCCCCTGAAATCCCCACTTTTTGATTTTGCATCAGCCTCATGGCTAACCCCCTCAACTTCCCCAAACCCCCATATTTTAACTGTTGGCAAATACTATATATTTGACCAAAATATTCAATATTCAAACACAAGTAAATTCACATATCCCATTTATTGTTTTTCAGTTGCTTTGAGTAAATTGCAAGTTTTGCATTGTATTTGCCATCCAGACAATAACAAGTGGAAAAACGTTACCCCTGTCTTTTGAACCTACAAGACTTTTAAAAGAGCACATTTGCTGTGTAATCTTACATTGGTGATCCTGCCAGGGAAGCCTTCAAAATGTCTTCCAACAACCCACCTAGAGATGCTGAAAGCTCTCAATTCAATCCCCTGGACCAGTTGAAGGCTATTGTTGCCCAGAATATCCCTTTCTTTGATGGAACCAACTTACCTACTTGGCTAAACGGCTTTGAACTCTATTGCAAGAAGCATAGGGTTAAGCAAGCAGACCGCTTTGAGGAAGTGCAGTACTTCTTAGAGGGAAGAGCTACCACTTGGCATAGCTCACTGACAGGCAATTATACATGGGCAAACTGGAAATTGGCTGTGTTTGAGCGCTTTTGAGGTGGCATTGAAACAGTTATTGCTAAACTAAAGGAAGTAGACCAAAAAACTACAAGACAACAGCCAAGTTTATTGAGGAAGTAAACACTCTTCTCAGCTAATACCAGGACTTAGTCTATGGTAACTACGGCACAGTGGAAGGGAAGCGCGCCTGACAGACCTTTTTGGAGAACCAAGGGTTAGACTGGGTCTGTGAAACACTTACCTCAGAATACTACTAGTTTGTTGAATCTCATGCTCCTAGAAACGTAGAGGAAGAATACTTCTAATTTTTCACCTTGGGAAGTTTAAGGCTAGAGGCCAGCTTTTGTACCCTCACGTTGCCACAAAACCCAAGGAGAAGCTTAAGGCTATCATGCCACCACCAGATGATCTATCTGAAAACATGAAGAATTTAGCGCAGGGAATGGCTACCCTTACCACATATATGACTAGTGGTGAGCAGGCAAAGTCAAACCTCTACTGCCACAACTGCAAGAAACAAGGCCATCTAACAGGCACCTGCAAAGAACCCTTCAATAGATGCGGAGCCAAGGGACATGGTTATGTACATTGTCCAAACAACCACCAGAACAAGCCAAATACACCAGCTGCTGAACCTAAGCAGAACCAGAATCAGGCCCCCAAACCCAAGAAGAAGACAGAGCCTAGCGCGGCCAATGATGAGTCCTACCTGGTGGAGAGTATGGCAGCAGTAAGAACAAATGTGGCCCAGAAGCACAGACTCAGCCACATTGTTCATCCTTATAATACACCTGAGAAGCAAAAAGGGACTGAGGCAGCCAAGCCTCAACTGCCTATCCCTGATGCTCACTTACCCAATCAGGTGCCCCCAGTAGCCCCTGAGACAGAACAGGCCAATAACACTAAGTCAGCACAACAGACTGACCATGAGGCTCAACAGTCAGAACCTTTTGGGATTCCAATGGATGAGGAAGATGGCACTTACCCTGTTGAACCCACTATTGAGGTTGCAAAGGGGACCTCCTCCAAAACTACCCTAAAGAGACATAAAGGTTAAATTGCCAGTATTACCTCAAGTAAAGCCCCCTAAGCTGAATGTGCTGAAAATCCTTGCAGACACCCAGGTTCCAATGTCCCTATATAATTTGGCAGAAATAGCGCCCAGTGTTAGAGCTCAGATGGTACATTACTTTGGGGCCACCAGAGTCAGAGATCCAGAGGAGCAGTTTGCAGTCATGGAAGAGAAGCCACAAGAGGCCCAGGAAGTGGTTGACGTTGTCAGCAAGCGAGCACCACGTATTGATGGGGAGGTAAAAGGCCACCCCACATCTATCTTTCTGGACAGAGGATCTACGTCCAACATTATATCTGAGTCTTTCCTAAGATTATTAGGAGTTCAGGAATATAGTAGAGTTAAAGAGAAATTTATCTTTGCAAACAGCAAGACCAAAGAGTGCCTGGGAACCGTGCGCAACCTCACCGTTGAAATCTTTGGTGTCCATGTGTTAATCTCTGTGGCCATCTTTGCGCTTACCAGGTATAACCTTCTTCTGGGTTGTCATGCCCTAAGTGACTTTGGAGTCACTATATCCTTCTGTTGCCACAATTGGTTTATTGAGCGCAACAACAAGCTTGTTCCTATAGAGTTCAGTTACTCAAAGTTACAAGAAGATGGGGGGAGTCCTTCCTTACTGTTGCTGAGTCTGTGGAACAGACAAAGGCCTGACTGCCAGTCAGAGGGGGAGACTTTCCGCCTTCATGAGCAAGTTCAAGGACCTCTTTTGCAACAAGGATGATCCTCTATCACCAGCAAATCTAGAGAAGCATGTTATAGACACAGGAACAGCTAAACCTATCCGTAAGGCACCTTACTGTCTGGCCAAGAAGTATGAGAGCTAAGTTAGGCAGGAGATCAACTGCCTGTTGTCCAAGGGCATCATTGAGCCGTCCACATCACCCTGGTCTTTGCCAGTAGTCATTTTGCCTAAGAAGAATAGAAAGTTATGTATTTGTGTTAATTACATATCTTTAAACTCAGTCACTAAGGCTGATAACTATCCCTTGCCTCTTATCAGCAAGATCTTGGCATCATACGCCGGCTGCAAGTACTTCACCAACATAGACTTGTTCTCATGGTACCACCAGTTGGAAATGAAGCCCGCAAGCATCAGCAAGATGGTCTTTGTCACTAAGCAGGGTCAATATCAGTATAAGCACATGCTGTTTGGACTCTGTGGAGCCCCACATACCTTTCAGCGCGCTATGAACTCTATCTTTGCTGATCTCCTGTACAAGAAGGTGACAGTCTACCTAGATGACATAACAGTGTTTAGTGCTACTTTTGAAGAGCATCTGGATACACTTACCAAAGTCTTTGGTCGCATATGGAAAGCCCAGCTATCAGTCAATGAATCCAAACTGTTGCTTTGCCAGACCAAACTTCACGTACTAGGACATGTAGCGGACAAAGAAGAGGTACACCCTGATGCTGACAAGGTGTTATCAATCTCACAGTGGCCTGTACCTACCAACGTCGCCCACTTTCAGTCCTTCCTTGGTACTGTTGGGTACTATTCCCGCTTTATACAGAACTATAGCAACATTGCTAGACCTATGTTTAATTTAATCCATAAGGGGGCAGAGTTTACCTGGACCCCTGAACAAGAGGTTGCTTTTCAGACACTGAAAGAGTGCCTCATGAAGGAGCCCATCCTGATCCACCCAAACTTCCAGGAAAAGTTCTCCATCTTTACTGATGCCCCAGAAGAAGCAACAGGGGGAGTCCTTGTACAAGAACTCAAAGGTCTGTTCAAACCTGTTGAGTACACCAGCAAGTTGTTCAGTGGCCCAGAGCTACATTACAGCATCTATGACAAAAAAGTGTTAGCTGTGATTAGAGCACTTTGCAAGTTCAAGTACTATATACTAGGGAACTTTATTACCTTGTACACTGATAACATGGTGTTGTCCATCATCCTGAGCAAACAACAAGAGAACGGCAGACATGTACGCTGGGTGATGTAGATGTCCAAGTATCTCATGGACATAAAACATATACCTGGGAAGAAGAACGTTGTTGCCAATGGCCTCTCACAATAAGGAGTCCACAAGTCATACCTAGTGGAAGTGTTAGCAGAAAGTTATGAGCCCAAACTATATGCAATATACTGTATGCTTACCACAGGGGAAATGAACACGGAATTACCTGAGCTCAAGGAGAGCAGATACTATGTGATCCTAGGGGAATCACTGTACAGAAGCATACACAGACAGATTGTGAAGGTCCCCAAGATAGAAGAGCGCCAGTTGATACTATGTGAAGTCCACAAAGAAACAGGACATTATGAAGTCCTTAACACAGCAGACAATTTACGCAAGAAGTATTGGTAGCCCAACTACTTTGAAGACATCAGAACATACATCAAGAGCTGTCACCTGTGCCAGATCTTTGAGAAGAAACATCCTGTAGCCAAACCTATCAACCCTATAACTGTGAGCGGATTATTTGAAATGTGGGGCATTGACTACATTGGACCTATAACAGAGAGTGTTAGTAAGAACAAAAACATTATTTTTGCAATAGAGTACTTTGCCAAATGGCTTGTAGCCAGAGCAAACCACAAGCACAACGCAGAGACCACAGCTAAATTTCTGTACAAAGATATCTTTACCATGTATGGACCTCCTACAGTCCTTCTAAGTGATCAAGGAAATCATTTCTGCAACAAGCTGGTATACAAGTTTTGCAAGATGGTTAGTACAAAGCACAAACTTACCACCACGTACAACCCACAATGCAATGGACTGACAGAACGCTTCAATCAAACCCTGATCTAGAGCTTAGAAAAGATCACAACAGAAGACACATCACATTGGGATATCCACTTACCCACGGCTTTATGGAATTACCGCTCTTGAGTTCAAGCAACAACAAAGTTTAAACCAATCAAACTACTCTATGGTGTTCCTATCAAAAGCTTGGACATTGATAACATATACTCTGACAAACTTACCATGGCAGAAGCCCGTAATTGAGAAAAGTTTCAAGTCTTAGAGGCAGCTGAAAAGCTGAGAGTGAAAGCGTGTATGGCGCCTACCATTGATAAAATACCTATTGGTACAGAAGTATTAGTTTTTAAGAATTCAGTATCTCAATCACTGAGCAAGAAATTCCTCCCAAAGTGGTCTGGACTGTACAAGGTGATTGGCCACGCCACATCAAACAATTACTATCTAGTGGATCAACAAGGTCAGCCACTCAATTTTGTCATCAATGGCAATCAGATGAAGGTATTTCACCAAGCCAATGAATGAAGGGGAAAAGTGTGACATAACCAGCAATTAACTGGATTTCAGTTAATCAAACCCCCTGAAATCCCCGCTTTTTGGTTACGCACCAGCCTCATGGCTAACCCCCTCAACTTCCCCAAACCCCATATTTTAACTGTTGGCAAATACTATATATTTGACCAAAATATTCAATATTCAAACACAAGTAAATTCACATATCCCATTTATTGTTTTTCAGTTGCTTTGAGTAAATTGCAAGTTTTGCATCGTATTTGCCATCCAGACGATAACAAGTGGAAGAACGTTACCTGTCTTTCGAACCTACAAGACTTGTAAAAGAGCACATTTGCTGCGTAATCTTACAGCAGAAATGCCTTTTATTAATGGGAATTCGATGCAACTTGGATTTATTGGGGTTGGGGAAAGCTGGTTGTTTCAGATCAGTATTAAATGTATGTCTTTTTTAAATTCTTATAATAAAACAGTAAATAAAATTTAGTCATGTGACGGAAATCGGCCCGTTGAATTTTAAAATAGGATTGAAGCTTAAAGTATATAAAATAAGCTACTCAAAAGAAAAAAGAAATAATAAAGATTGTTTAAAAAGGAGTTATGCCATCCAACTTTCCATCATAATTATGGAAATTCGGTTGAGGGAACGTCTTCTTGGCCCTGGATCATCTAGGTAGGTTTGGAGACGAGGTTGTGGTGATGGGGATTGATCATCTTTGGAGGTGAAGCGTGGTTGTTGGCCTTTTTGAAACATGGACATACTTTGGTTTTTTATGGATATATTGCCTAGGGAATGTTAACAGTTTTGCGGTACATCTTTACATCAGGGCTGGTATTTAATGATAACATGTCTTTATAATTTTGGTTGGTGTATGTCAGATGACTTTTTCATCTGCTTTGGCCTAGGCAAGTGAGATTAGCCGGGGCCTTTGCACTTTTGTTAAGACGCTTACGTCAAGCTTTGGAGGAATGCGATGAGGTCTGAATTTTAGGGATTGATGGGTGAGCTGGGGGCTGATTTTTAAACGCTTGGCTTGGGTTTAAAGCCGTATTAAGCTCGGCAATGCTACTTCACATGCCCGAGTTCCACGGGGATGCCGGCCAGACTGACATTAATGCTGGCGGTTGGAAGCAATCCATGGAGAGGGGGCCAGGCAAGGGATGTGGAGAAGGAGCCGAAAAGAATCCACCGAAGTAGGATCACTTTAGATGTCAAGGATTGGTTAGAAGGGATGGATTGTGGGGGAGACGTTAAATGAATGCGGGGACAAAATAAGGTGATATTAGCGCCAAAGAAGGAGCAAATTCTTCATGTTTTTGAGAAACGCTAGAGAAAAGCTTCGGGAGAAGAGGCCGGCCGTTCTCACCAGGGCGCTTGGTTACGCGGGAAACGTACTTGCGCCGCCATCGGTGGAGATACCAAAGCCCCCTTCAGCATCCAAGCCTGCTGAGATTAAACCAGCCCTGGTTTCAAGCAAAGAGAAGCCTGGGGAACCTAACGCTGCTGGTCCGCGCCAAGGTCATACCCGCGTTGCTTCGGTTGAAACTCCTTTTTCCCCGACCAACCCCGAACCATTCCCGCCATCAACTGAAATACCCTGTGTCCCTGAGCCTCACTCCGCAATCAGAGATGCATCGCCAACCATCCAAGACACTCCGCCTGCTTCAGAAACATCATCCGCTGTTAACGCTGAACCCCATGTCTCTGGAACATCGCCGCCGAGTGAAGCTCCCTTCTGCAAGCTCTTAGACGAGCCTAGTTCCTCTAAAGCATCTCCAATCATTGAAGCTCAAGTCTGTCCAATTGTTGAACCTCCCCTATGTGGATCAGTAGATCCAGAAGCCAAAGCTCCTGTCTCCGAAACACCACCAATCATCGAAGCCCACGTTTGCGACCCCCGATCGTCTTCAGAGGAATCGTCAGCTTGTAACTCAGAAGAGCACCAATTTGAAACGCTCTCCTCGGAATCTTCGCCCAAGTTTTTATACGCCGCATGTGACTCTGAAGCCATGACTCCCGCTTCGGAAGCATCCCCCAAAATTAAACATTTGGCAGATGAACCCTTGAACTGTGAATCTTTGTCCGACCATGTATCCCCTGGCTGGGACCTCAAAGGACAAGAAACCACTCCTTCGATCTACAATTCACAAGTCGAACCCCGTACTTTGGACTATGGAGCTCCTTCCCCAGAGCCCAATGCTATCTCTTCCGAAGAGTCTCCGGAACTGGTCTCGCAACGCCTCGTTAACGAAAGTGAAGCACTTCCAATCTCGGTCCAATCATACCACGAGAGGGTCCCGCCCACGATAGCTGAGCCGGACTCGCTTGAGACTTTCCTTGAGGATCTTCCCACCATGGATGTATCCAACCTGTTCCGGGGCTCTGCCAGCCCCTTCCTCCCCTCGTTAGCGTTGAAGGCAGCCTCGCTACACAAGCTTCCGGATCTCGCGCCATTCGAAAAGGCAAACGATGGTCTCTATATCGAGCCTACACCCCCGCAAACTGCCCCCAACTACTGCAATGCGGATTCCTTTGACGATTTCTACGCCATCATCCAAGCAGAAAGTACTGAAGATTTCCTTGATGCCCAAACACCCACGCAAGAGCAAACCATTGCAAACCCAACTTTGGCTAGACCTGTAGCTGTCCCGATCGAACATCAATTGGTTGTGGAGTCCTTTTCCTCCGAAACCATCATCTCTCCTCCTCTAACTCAAGCCGCTGAACATCTGTCCATTGCTGAGACTATGGAGGCCCCAATGGAATCTCAAGCTGTTGAAGATTCATTCACAACTAAGGATATTAATGAGCCTATTGAAGCACAACTTGCTGAAGAGTCAACGGTTGCTGACACCATTGAAGCCCCAATCGAAACTCAAGCTGTTGAAGATATATTCGACACTAAAGATATACCTGAGCCCGTTGAACTTCTTGAAGAACTTCTTAAAGAACCAACAATTGTTGAGACTAAGGCAGACTCAATTGAAGCGCAAGATGGACAAGGTTCATTCACGACTAACGATATGCCCGAGTCCGCTGAAGCACAAGTTGCTGAAACAATAGAAGCACCAATTGAAACTCAAACTATCGAGGATTCAATCACCCACAAGCTTATACAGATTCATGCACAGATCACTGAAGATTCAACTGACATGATATCTTCGGAAGATCCCAGTCAAGTCCTTACCCACTGCTCCAATAACAGCACCAACCAACTAGACATGACATCTAAATCCTTACAAACCCAACAAGTTACTCTTAACAAATTGGCTGAAACGAATACAGATGCTACTCTTACGAGAAGCCTGGAACCCACTTCTCCACCCTCCCATAAGCACTACTTTACGCATTTCCTTATCATGGCTCTACCCTGCATCAGCCAACTCATCACAGCGACCTGCATTCTATCCCCGCTCCTGTGGCCAGTTAGCTTCATGTACATCTGTTTCATCCTCCACGATAAAGCACACAGCAGAGGCTTCCGCACCCCCCTCCTCCAAAGATTGGGGCCTTGGCCATGTCATTGCAGAGTACTTCCCAACAAGGCTCCAAACTGAAACCACTCTTGACCCCAACAAAAAGTATATCTTCCTTTACCACAGCGAGCCCAAGTCAGATTCCTCACTGGCTGCATTTGCTGCATTCACATCTCAATTCAAACACCACATCTACTTCATGACCCCAAAGAAGGAATTCTCTTCTCCGTTGTACCGTGAAATCCTTCTTTCCTCCAAAATGGCAACAAACACCAACTCCACTATACTGCGTATCCTCCAGCATGGCCACTCATGCTTAATTCCTACAAATGATCATCCCAGCTCCATAGCACCCGATCTGCTTGAAATTGCCAGCATCACTGGGTAATCTTGCATAGTTAACCTTTGCTAAATTTTAGTGCTTCGCTTGTTCCTGTCTATGGTTTCAGAAAGGATTCTACCGTACATCCCCCCACAAAGTTTGAAGAGGTCATGGGCATCTTGGGGATGCCAACCCCTTGCTTCTATGGCCAAGAAGGCCGCCCATCGCTAGCCAGCCTTCCAGAAGATAGAAAGGCTATCAACGTCATCGGTAAATTATTATCTTTCCTAGCTAACTTTATCAGTTGGAGAACCTACTCCCTCTTCTGTCAGTCAAATCAACCAGGACACTGAGAAGCTCCAGCACTCCTACTTCTTAAACGCTACTGCTCTGCATCTCAAGTACAAACATCTGACATGACCCTCTTCAATAGTTGATCCATCATCAATAAATTTCCAATTATTTCCGTTTAACTTTCCAACCCTCACTTGACTATCAAGGCAGCATGAAGATGTTTTTTACCAGTTCCAGCCAACCAATCCAAATGTAGGCTCTCACAACTTAGTTTCTGACAAGCTCTTCTTCCCAAACTGACAGGATAGAGTGGCCAGATCCCAGGGAAAATTCAACCTTTGTATACTTTTGATCAACCAAATTTCTTAACCCTAACCCTAAACTAATTAAAATCCACTTGGTTCTTATTGGCCTATTCTCTGCCACTGCTTAAAAGTAGCTGCCAAGCTGTAGCTTTATGGGGCGAAGCCCTACCAGATCAAATTCCACTACAGATTTGATCCCAGCTGTCATGGCCCATACCAGAGTCTGGCTGAACTTCTACAAGGAAGGTGGGCCGGGCCTGGAAGGCCAAGTACACAATAGGCGCAATTCTGACCAGATAGTTGACTGCAGTAGCTAGGGAACACCAACTCTTAGTATGGGGCATGACCTGATTAGCCAGCCCCAATACTGTGATATAGACAAAACCCAACTTACTGAAGTCCTGGGCAGAAGACACAGTTGGCAGGAGAGGAGTAGGAGGAATCTCCAGCATGGAGGGTGAAATGATCACTCTTGATGGCCAGGAGGGAGCAGATATGTAAGGTTGTAAGTGTAGTGGATCTACTAATAAATGCAAACAGAATAGTTATATTGGTGAAAAAGTAGATAGTTCTTGCAAGAAAACAATGAATCCTGAGCATAAAGTTGTTTGTTTTAAGATGTCAACAGTGAGGAGGACTTCTCCTCCTCACTACTTATACTTACTGGTACTTTTGTGGCCTTTTGGGCCACCAGAGAAGTGATGGCATCAATTTCAGTTGAACTTACCATTTTCACTGGAATTTGTTACTTGGGCCAGGAGGTGGGTGCTCATTGGTTGTTATAACATGAACCTTTGTTGAACTGCAGCTGCTAAGGCGCCACAGTTATTTATAGATCCCGCAAACAATTGAGCGCCCAACTGCGCTCCTGATGTACCATTTCCCAATAGTTGAGAGGCCCAAATTTGATAATAGAATTGAATCCAGGGATTCAAGGCTTGTGTGCTTCTCAAATCCCGGGCCATTTGTTAGTTGAAAGGGGGGTTTTCTTGCTCTGGAAGGTACTTGATAAGGGTTTCCAAGCTGTGGGTTTTTTTGCCTCTAGGAAGGCCAGCTGATTGTCTAAGGCATTCTGGGCCCTGGCACTAGCTAACCCCTAGCTGAACCTTCTATTAAATGTGGTTCCATGGAAATTTAAATCATGTATTCCTGGATGCCTATAGATAATTGGCCCAAGGTTTTGGTGGCTCACACTTTTTCTCTCCGCTTTGCCATGGGTCTCAGGCCTAACTCTATTAATCTTCTGAACCTGGGGCAGCTTTTTGGTAAGCTATTAACTTTGGAAAAACCCCATCACTCAGCTTGACCCACTATGAAATATAAGC
Source organism: Entomophthora muscae (assembly GCA_014839935.2). Classification (NCBI taxonomy): domain Eukaryota; kingdom Fungi; phylum Entomophthoromycota; class Entomophthoromycetes; order Entomophthorales; family Entomophthoraceae; genus Entomophthora; species Entomophthora muscae. Next base: position 579,441 of record QTSX02000013.1, on the reverse strand, counting down.
TAAGGCTTATCAGGAAGATCCAGTATCCCAGTTCTTACAGAAGTTGCTTACTAATAATGGCTTCCCATCAATTTATCTTCCACATCTGCTGACCTACTCCTGGTAACCTTCTTGTCCTTTAAGCCCCCTCCTACACTGTAAAACTTCTCCCCTGAAACAAAACCACTCTCTATAACCATCTGATTCTTCCTCTGTAACTCTGCATCATGGCTTGGACTTGCAAAGTTTCTGGTTGGGCATACCAGATCCTGTTTACCCTCTGACATTATGTTTTACTTGCCAATTCTCCAGCTTTCATCCAACAAGGGTGAAGATTGACCCATTCTTAAACAGGATGGGTCAAGCTTAACCAACCCCCAAGCATTTCTGTAAATCATACCCAGGTACACTGAACCTGCCAGCTGTCCAACCAAAGATTCAGCATGGGCTCCAAAGCTTGATTAAGGAGACCAGCTCTGAAAAAGAACCTGATTGGTTCTAATCAGGGAAAGTTGGCCCAGCCATCTTCTAATCCAGGATAACCAGTTTTGTGAATTTGGACTTGAGGACGTCTTGGAGGCTAACGTCTATAGTGCTAGCTTTAGAGAGTATGATTTCAGGCCTATACACAAATTAATACAAGTCTTAAAGACTCTGAAGTCTTTACTCTTAAATCTAAGGTAACGACTAAGTATAGTATAAAAGCAAGTAGGTAATGTGTAAAAGTATAAAAGTATGTTTATTGGGAGAAAGAAGGGAAGTTTATATACTGGAAAGGCTGTGCAATAGATTCTGGAGTGTTATTAACACCTGCACCACTGTCTGGAATATTACAGCATCCTCTAGTGTCCACCAGGCTCTTGCATCCGCATTTCTTCCATTTGGGGATGATCCATATGATCCAGTGGGGAATAGTGGATGCATGTTACCCTGGAGTGGCTGCATCTTGCAGCTACTCATTATGGAAGCCGCTTACAGTTTTGAACTTGATCCAACTAGATGTAACAGGGCGGCCAAATCATTGTAACATCCAAGATACAATTGGAATTGCAAATCTGTCAGATTGGACAGATTTGGGTGTGAACCAAATTAGCCTTGACTACCAGGATTAATTCCACTTATAGCCTTGACCATTCTAATATGCACCTAATTTACAACAACCAGGAGACCAGATTGCTGTCCATTTATTTGTTACCTTTGGAAAGGATCCTGACTGGAGGGATCCCCTAACTACCTTCCCAATCCGCCAGATATTTTCTGGCTGGGTATTGGGATAGAGTTGATTGGGCTTAAAACAATGGAAGCTTATCCCCAGTCAGGCTCCCAAACTTGAGGGGGGTTCTGGAATAGGGGGGCTGGAATCCTTTATTGTAGACAGGTTGTATCAGGAGAGCTATTCCCCATATCTTTAGATAGGGCACCTACTTCTCCAGCCACTGCTGGGATTCCCATGTGGGGTTCTGAAAGCCCAGGCTAAACACAGGTTTTTTCTTCAAGGGCTGAAGAGAGTTTAGCCCAGGGGAGAGCCTTCTTCCCAGGCATATTCACCATAAAAAGGCTCCCCCCAATAGTGCCACATTTAAGCCTTTTATGGGGGAAGCTTCTGAGAAACTTCTCATGGGCCCAATAGATCTAAACTTTAGTATCTACTGCAGCCCTGGAATATCTTTTATATGGGTGAGATATTACTCTTTAAGAGCCTGACCAGTCAGTGCCAAGCTTCTGGCTTTATCTCTAGGTTGACAATGAAAACCCCCACAAAGCCTCCCAACTGAGACTCTGGTATGGCAATTGGCTAGCAGTTAGCCCTTCAGCTTCCTGGAGGTGGTTTCAAATCATTCCTTGGCAGCAGAGCTTAGAGCTGAAAGAGGTCATCAGCAATCAGGTACATCTCAACTCTGGTGCTCTTAGGTCCAGAAAAACATAGGATGTATGGCAAGAGAGAACCAAAAGCTCTGGATTGTATAGAGCCTTTAAGAAGGACATCCAGATAACCCAACTTTAGTCAATATAATAAGCTAACACTGCATCATCTAAGCATTGAGCCAATGAAGTGGATATATTTTCACCATTTTTCATGGGAAAGATGTATGTTTTCCATCTGCCAGTTCTACATTCCCATCTGTAGAGGGATGGTGGGGCAAAGTGAAATTCTGATAGCCACCAAAACAAGCTGTGAGTTCAGCAATGGTCTGAAGAGAAAAATTTGACCCAAATTTCAGGTGGAATACCTTAGAAACACCATGTCTATAAGAAGGATGGCCCAATCAGGAGGGAGCAGCAGTTGTATAGCTGAGGCAGAAGATGTTGCTGCAACCCACTTGATAAGGTGTCTTATTCCCAGGATTATATACTTGTGCCCTCCTATCTCTATAGTGGGACCAACTAGGCTAATATTAACTCCATGGAGATTAGCATCCAGAGCAGGCATGTTAGGGTTGAACCTTTTTTGGACCCAAATACTGCTTCAAGTTAGGCAGCTATCTAATGGGGTTAAACCTAATCACTATTTTTTCTAAACGTGCCAGGTCTATAACTATCTATAAGCCTCTTTTACTCCATTATTCCCCATCTGAATGTGACCTTCCATTATAGTATCTTCATCTCAAAGGGTGGCAAGGGTAAACAAGCCAAGAATCCTGAATAAATGTATATATTGTATCAAATCTAACCTCATAAAGCGTGATTTGGTTTTTTATTTGATGAAGAAGCCCCATCTCATCCTCACTAAGAGCTTTCTCAGCTGCTGTTTTAATGGTTGAAGTTGTGCACTGCTTTCTATCCCTTCATCTCTCAGCCCAGGCTATATAGCCCCAGAGTGAGTATCATTAGAGCTTAACTTGGTCCTCTATATCCCAGACAAAAGCCATGTCATCTAAAAGCCTGTCATGTTTAATCTGGGCAAGTGAGTTATTAAACTAAATGGGCAGCTGCACCTCCCTAAGAGTACCCTAATTAGGTTTAGGAGAGCAGCCATATGCCAAGTTAGCTTTGGAGGCTGAAAGAGTGTTTGACTTGTATCTGATTTGGTCTTGTTCCTATCCTTTGTCACTTTTCTGGCTCTTTGCATCAGTTCTGTACACTTGCCTGCACCAAAGGGCTCCAAGCACTGTTCTGGTTGCTGACTACTGTGTAATAGAGTCTTATAAAGGCATTCCTGCCCAAATCTTCTTTTGTGGCCAGAAATACCCCCATTCACCACACAAGGGAGACCTCTTTAATCCAGGTACCAGGGAACATAAATGTTTGACCAGGTATGCGGGAAGTTTTAGATTTCAGAGCGCTGCCCAGCCTAATTGATGTAAGTTGGATATGTTTTGGTGAAGGTGAGAGATGGTTGGTCATCAGAAGAGACTATGCACAGTTTGATTATAGGGCCAGCCCAATGAAGAATAGAGTGGTCTTATCCCAGAATTCTTTCATTTCCCCTGGCCATGAGGCCTGCATGGCCCTCCATTAGATGCCGCCAGACTAAAAGTGAGGGATCAGCAGCTGTTTTAAGCCTTGTTTCATATAAAGACAACTGGAAATGTTTTAAGCTGATGGCACAGCTAGCCAATATTTCTAGGTGTCAGGATTCAGAATCCTGACAACATTTTTTATCACTTTACTTGATTTTATCATGTTTGAACTCAATTTGAAATAGGTTTTTATATTGACTTAATTCAATTGTGCCATTTATGAGTGCTTTTCACAGTCCAAATACCTTTTGAACTATCTGTCTTGCACATAATTGCTGATCCTCAAAAAATCATATCTCTGCGGCTAGAGAACCAATCTCAACGTTTAAAGGCATTCCTGAAAGCTGAGACCAAGAGAAACCTAGTGGTGCCATTTTTAAACCACTGACACATATTATAATACACCTTCAAATGCTATATCCCTCTTGTAGCATTCTTGACTCCTCTCATTCAAGAACTGATGAGTATAAATCACCTTTCTCTTAACCCTTATCCACCATTCTCCATATGGTGTTTCAATAATTTTATGGTTCTTCACTCCTGTTATTGTCTTATGAAAATCTTATCTTGTCTCCTTCCAGATCTTCTTGGATTAATTTAAGATAATTGGAGTAGTCAATGGTTCAAAGTTCTGGTGGCTCATGGAATCTTACTTCCATACTTCATCCCTGACACGAGTTTACAATGTAATCTCTCTCAGACTTGGGTAATTGGTTTCTATAGTAAACAGTTAGAAGATTTTCTTAGATTCATCCACCAGATATTGGATTGCACCAGCATCTACACTCCCTGCATAGATGAGTAGTAGGAAGGGTTTGAGGAGCCCTGTGAGACATAGTTGGCACTCTAACCTGAAAAGTTCTCAACACACTGAAAGCAGAGCATGTCTCTTCATTTCATAGAAGTTTTCTGCCCTAATTTAACAGGATTACTAAGGTTAAGGTAGCATTTGAAATTTGGGAGAAAGCTTGACAGTAATAACTCATCCTTCCTAGGAACACTTAGAAGTACCTGGGCTACTGGGGTGACCATTTTTACATCTGGGGTCTTGGCATTCAAGAGCAATACTTCTTCCTTCAAAAACGCCATGCCCCAGGGATTCCAAATCTGCTTTAAAAAATACCCCTGTATTGTTTTGGCTTTAATTCATGCATCTCAGATGTGTTGAAAGACTCCTTGCAGATACTTCAAATAATGATCAATATTCCAAGTATCCATTCTGTATTTCAAAGATAAACTAGTACCCAAAAAGAGCTTCTAGCCGCTGAGAAGGGTATAAATCAGGCTTTATAAAACAGATGGCATATTGAATAATCCTGGACGCATCTGGATTATCTCAAAACCCCATTCAATGAAATTGAAGCACATAGCTCACTATATTTGGGTGACTGATCAATTTCCCAGTAAGCCAAATCTTTTTTGCTTCTTTTTGAGAATCATTGTTCCAAGAATGGCTTGATTGCTAAATGAAAGTGGCCATAAAAATTGATTCATATATTGTCTGGAATCAAACATTTGAGTTTCAAGTGACACAACATCATTAATTATCTCCTCTTGGAAAGACACTTATCTGAGAAAAAACCAAACTATCAAATAATTTATAGCACTATAGCTGCACCATCAGGGTGTACAGGGATTAAAATTTTCAAATCCTAAGAGAAACATACCTGGACAAGTCCCATGACTTCCATGAAGTACAAGGACATAGTTTGGCTTATCATGATATTATAGAATACTATTATCTCATATCAAATGAAGTGGTATTCTCTTCATTAAACTTTACCTTTATCTTATTTACTATACTTCTCAGAAGTATATATGTGACACAATAGAGGGCCAATTTTTGCAACTGATATCAACAACTTGTCCATCAACATTACTTACAACACACAGGGGTGCTCACAGAGCTGTCTCATGACACATCTAACAACATGAGATATTATTCTGTAATGTCAAAATGTGGGTAATAACTCTTAATTAGGAGTATAGCCAATCCCAGAAATAATCCTTTGATTAATTATTTAATACTCACATTATACTTGGATCCTGCCACCCTTTCTCCCCCTTGTGAATTATTGGCTTTCCTTTTCAGTATATTAACTAATTATTCCTAATAAAGCTATTTCTTATCTGTATTCTCTGTTTTTTTCTCCTGGACTGTTGTCTTCCCAATTTAAATATTGAGCTATAATTAGTTCAGTCATGATAATAAGGGAATTCCAATCTCCAGAAATCTCTAGGAGATCTGTGCTCCAAATTAATGCTATATTTCCTATCACTTAAATATATAACAATATTCTTCCATGTCAAATAAAAATGTCATTCTCTGCTTAACTTCCCCTTTTTTGTTATATAATTCCCAGAAGTAAATACTGGACAGTGGTAGCAGAAGTAAGTTATTACTATGTGAAGCAATATTGCTGGTTGCTTATAAGTTCACAGCTATGGAATGTCTTGATGTCCTAGGTAGCATATCAAATTTCATAAAATATAACTGTCTTATGTACCAGGGCACTAAAAACAAACCAGTAGAGGAGAAATTTAAAGCTTTGTTTCTGTATACAATTTAGCCAATGACTGCAATATTTTCCAAAATATAACTATAAACTTGATATTGGGCTACAAGGTGTCTGCATTATTTTATACTGCAAAAAGCTCTATCCTACTCTTTCAGGCGGTTTCTAGTGGATACTTATGTGAGTGATCCCAATCTTTCTGGTTATGTCTATCTCAATTGGCTGTCCTTGATATTATTACCACTACCAGCCTTTCCTGGGTACTCATAGTGTCCCAGCTGCAGCTTATTCTTCTCTTTAATGACCTACTGATACTTTTATGTTAGCTACGCTTTTGCGTGTAATATAGGGCTGAGAGTTATTCTAGATTTAGAAGGTACTTATAAGTATTCTAATACCATCTTCCTACAAAAAAACTATAATACTGGTATATTTCTTTCCTGTTTGGTTTCTAATCATAGTTCTTTAACTAGATGGCACAACTTTGGCTGGTTTAATCTGATTCAAGATAGGTATTATACAGTAGTTTTAAAAGCTATGGCAACAACCAAAAATACCTCAGATTTAAACAAAATGATTTCAGATTTAAACAAAACTCTCAGATTAAAATATACACTCTGTTAACAGGGTTTATTGGTGTTAATGGGCAAAATGAGTCAACACAGAAACAAAGGGCTCACACACAAATCAAAGCTATTCAAAATACAATCCAAAATACATTGATTCACAAACAAAATGGTGTGAGTTGTATTTTGGTGTACATATATTTACTATGTAAATCAGTGACAAAATACACCCAAGCAAGGTGTGTCAAAACGCAAACCAAAAACAAAACATAATAGCAACTCACTACATAAACAAAATCACTCACGCAATGTGTGCAATGGATTATAATCATCAATGATACCAAGGTATCTAAAATAAGACACAAGATCTGAAACATAAATTTTAAAAATATTGTGTTGGGTGTTTGAATTTGGCAGTAAAATCTAGGAAAATGGGTGGATTTTTTTTGAGTATTCTAAAATGGGCGTTGTAAACCAAAAACAACTAATTAAAAATAAAAAAATCTATAATTGGGGATATTGGGTGGGAAAAACTTTAATTAAATATCCATATTCAGATAAAAGCAAAAATTAAATTAGGGAGTAACTTAATTGAAATTTATTTAATATTTTATTAAATTTTAAAATGGAAGGAACACAACAACAGAGTACCAATACACCTGTTGTGTGCCGCGGTTGTGGGTGCCCCTGCGGGTCAAAGAATAGAGTTAGTGCAACCCAAGTGCCTACTCAAGGGGGAGACAGGAGAGGAGAGTTCCATAGTGACACTGCACTGACACAGCTGGTTCAAGGAGCACAAGCTGCTAGAGTGCAGAGCATAAACTCTTGGGTCCCCAAGCTGACCCGGAAGCCAACCAAGGTCACCACTACAAAGAAAGTTAGAAACAAGGAGGTAGAACTTACTTTGTATGTGTTTGACGTTGTGTACTGGCAAGAGTTGGTCCCACAGCCATGCTGGAGAAGGTGAAGCCTGTACTTGACACTAGCTATGAGCCCTACGTCAGTGATGGCAATCAGGAGGATGACAAGGAGCCCAAGTTCTATAAAACCAATGAGGGACAGCTGGTTTTAAAAAAGGTTGCAGCCTTCTATACCAAGGTACCTATGCCCTGTGTTGTGCCCAATTCCAATGATTCAATCCCCACTGCTAAAAAACCCGCCCATAAGCGCATCCCTGACATCAAACGCATCATCCTGCTTAAGCTAATGCGGGAATGGGTAATTACAAGGCGGTTGCAGCCCTTGTTGGAGTGGATCCCAAGTACACCAGAAAGACCTTCCAAAAATTTATCAATACTGGTTGTGTCCTTGCCGCAGAGAAATCCTTGCATGTTTCTACCATGCTCACCAAGGAGCACAAATGGGCAATCCACCAGTGGATCACCTGGGACTGCCATCTTGAACTGGCAAATATACAGGCCATGGTTAAATCTGCTTTTGGGATTGAGGCCTCAATTTCTTTTTACTACCATCTGGTGAAGGGAATGTGATTTTCTTGGAAAAAGCTCAGGGTATCCCCCTACAACAGAAACAGCCCAGCCAACATTGACGTCCGGAAAAACTACGTAGAGGCATACACTGTCCTCAAAGCCAAGGGGACGTCAAATTTTATTATATTGACAAATTGGCATTTGCCTTGTCAATGCGCAATGGGTATGTCCCCAAAGGCTCCAATGACGGGATGGCTTGGCGTGCTGCAGTCTGCGCCACAGCCTACTAAATGGTGGCTCTCCTTGATTCAAAGGGTATGAGCTTTATCAAATGATATTGGGTTCTCACAACAGCTGTACTTTCTTGCCATTCCTCCAATTGGTCCAGGAGCACCCAAAGCATACAAGCCTGGGCTTCACCAATGTGATTGTGTTGGACAATGTTGGTCTCCACAAGGTGGCTGACATTCTTGATGAATTCCCAATGATCAACACAAGCATTACAGTGGGCCCCCAGCAATTGGCCACAGCAAATTTAAGCCTTCTCTTCCTCCCAGCCTATTTGCCCTTCCTAAATCCCATCAAGGAAGTCTTTGGGTGGCTCAAGCAAGTCATCAAGCAAGGAACCCCAACTGGGACCAAGGACCTCTTTAATTTTCTGCAGGCCAGGATTCATACCCTCCCAGCTGAGACTGTGGCCAAATTCTATTGCCACGCTGATTTGTTCATCCATGTGTGCCTAGCCAAACAGCCAATCAATTAAAGCCTTAGTGTGTCCAATTTTTTTTATATTCTCTTATTTACTATTCAAGATTTATTAATTATCTTTTTATATTTAGATGTTTCCACACCCACAATCACATTCAGAAGTCCACCAATAGATGTAAGTAATTTATTTATTTTATTATATATTATTTTATTATGCCATCTGAGGTAATCCCAAACGCTCAATACTGGATTACGCAAAAATATTTAAATCACTTTGGTCAAATAAATATAAAAATCAAATTGAAAAAATTAAACGTAAAATGTACAAGTTAGAATTTATTTTATTAACATATAATTTTATGCTTTTATGAAAACTGTTTCTGCAATATATTTTGCAAAACTGGTTTGCTGAAATAAAAATTATAAAAATTTATTATAATTAGAATACTATAAATTGTAATAAAATTTATTGAAATCATATTTTTATTGTGTGTGCCTATAGTGGGTTCTTTGGTATGTAACCACCCCGCAATGGAGGTGGCGCACAACCTCCACCGTAACACTGTGAACAGTGGATACACCCTTATTGAAATACTCCCTCCTGCTGGTGAAAGGCAGTAGGGTCAGGTGGGAGTGAAGCAGCAGCTTTTCAGGCAGGGTTACAAACCCGTATATCCCAGCCAGGACCAGGGTGTCTTGGATTACATGGTCCACCAAGCCATATCCAGGGGGACCTTCTTCCCGTCAAGTGCAAGCCGGGCCTTGTCAATTCCCAGAAGGACCCTGTCCAGGTCCTCTACAGACGCGCCCATCCCAAAGTAGAATAGGAACCCCAGGTAAACAACCAGATGAAGCCTTTGCCCAGCAAAGGCTTCTGTGAACTCACACAGTTTATTATAGACTGCGCTGATCTTCTTGTCATGCCTGGTCTTTGCAAAGGTCAGCTCTATGGCTGCAGAGAGCCCTGTCTTGTTGGCACTCCAGGCCAACCCAAAGTTGGTAAGGAGGATTTTTGTCTTCTTGACAGCTATTGCGTCTGCAATAGCCAAATTGCCCACTGCACGCCCAAAGTTTTCCAATAGGTAAGAAATTGTGTGCTCTAAGGGGTAGCAGAAGTGAGCAGCTGCATGGGCCTGGCCCATCTCTGGTACATTCTTGAATAGGAGCGTTGCCAGGACGTCCCAAACAAGCTCAATGGAGTTTACACATTAAACTCCACTGAGGGGACTGGGTCCAGGCGGACCAGTTGGGCATCCTTGTAGGCAGTAACTGCCCACTTGGATGCCCCCTTGGCATGTGTAAGTTCTGCCAACGCCTCCTGTGACATTGGAAAGGACCCATGGATACGGTCCTCTAGCTCCCGCACAACAGGGGGGACAGATACAATTGCTTTGCCACATGAGTGGCATAATTTGCATAAAAGGTGGCCAGGAAAAAAGGGACCAGGACTTGGCAGAGTTCACTGTCTATGTTCTCTAAGAAAAAAGGTAAGTTTTTTGAAAATTTATTAATTTTGTTTTTTAGGCTACCTTCTTGTGTTTCTTTCTTGCCCGCAGCCTTGGCCAGCTTGGCCATTCTTGGTACAATCAATTGTGCAGGCAATTTGGTATCCTCTTCCCTGGCATACTTGGCGGGTTTGAGATGTTCATACATCTCCAGGTCATCAACCCAAACAGACAGCGCAGAAAGATTGTATGCCTTAAATTTCAGGCCCTTGACCACAGTTTTTTGAATATTTAGTAAGCACTCAATTTTCTTCTCTGGGGTGTCTGGCATTTTTGACATTAGTGCCTTTTCAGACACTTTGTTAATTTTGTCCCCAGTAGGACGGCAGACTTCACTTTGGCTTTGACCTTGCGGTCAATGTCCTTTATTTTGGAAATTGCCAAGTTGAGATCCTTCAGAAGCTTCTCCAATTCTCTCATTGATTTTTTACTAACCTTTCCATATGTTTTTATAGCTTTTGACCCAATAAATTCTGTATTATTTTGATACTGTTGCCTCTTTGTTTATTTCCTTTTGTTTTCCCATCTACTACATTATCCCATCTTTTTACCCATTTTGTATATATTTTATGCTCAACTCAATATGTGTTGTTTGCTTTGTTTTGGCATTGTTTTCTTGATTACCATATTATTTTTGGCGCTTGACGTAGCCCCTTGTGAAAATATTAACAACAATTTAGTGATCAGCTAAATTTGAATTAGAAAGTTATAGTGTTAATTGTGTTTAGATAAAGTTGTTACTGGTCCAAATTCAAAACCTTAATGATAAACTTTAAGTCAATCAGGAGCCAAGTGATAAAGTGATTATTGTGACATAAAGGATCATTCAATAATTTTTTGATGCATGTGTGCTAATTAATATGATTGGCTGGATGTTTTGCCATTGTACGCCATTGCTGCTGTGGCAAGTTGTTGATGGACTAGTGCTAACCCAGCAGCTGATTGGGCACTAGTCCATCAACAACTTGCCACAGTGGCAATGACGTACAATGTCAAAACATCCAGCCAACCATATTAATTAGTGCACATGCATCAAAGAATTATTAAATGACCCTTTATGTCACAATAATCACTTTCTCATTTGGCTCTGATTGGCTTAAAGTTTATCATTAAGGTTTTGAATTCAGATCAGTAACAACTTTATCTAAACATAATTAACCTAAATTTTCTAATTCAAATTTAGCTGATCACCAAATTGTTGTTAATATTTTCACAAGAGGCTGTGCAAAGCGCCAAAAATAATTGTGTTCTTGATCTAGATACATGCCATAGTAAATATATGATTTTATAGAAATAAGCTGAACATAAAGAATAAACTAACAATAAACAAAGAGAACATGAACAATTGAAATTCAAAAAAAAGATAATATAAATAGAAAATGTTTGGTGACAGGGGTTTATTGGGGCGGGGGAGAGTGATGCCTAGGAGGCAGAATAACACGGGAAGGAAGACATAGAGGCAGTGCTGGTCTGGGGGGTCTGAGATTGGGTGGGTTGAGCTTGCGGGTTAGGGGTGTTGGTGGCGGGGGTGGAGGCAGGAGGATTTTGCGTGATGGCTACCATATAACGTTGTTGTATTCCTCATCAGTTATTGGCTGGATGGGCTGGTAAGTGGCAGTGGCTCAAGGTGGAAGGCGCTTATCCTTACATGATTGGTTGCCCATGTTCACATGGAAAATCATTTGCGCAAACAAGTCAGCCACCATCTGGCGGCCAAAGAGAAAATTGTGGTCAAGGACCCCAAGATAGAGGTTGTTGAAAGCCTGAGGGCGGCACTCCCGTAATGTGGATCCCATGTTGAAGAAGACAACATCAGCCAGATGGATGTCTGCATGGCCGGCAGGGTAGACTGAGGCCTGGTGCCTGCGTCCCTGGATGGCCTCAAGGGCGGTGGAGCTACCCTCCATCTGGTGGCTCAAGAAAACCCGGTACTTGGAATTTGAGCCATCCCAGGAGTCAAGTAATCCTCTGAGGATGTGGCTGTATGAGTAGCCATTGATGAAATCTGGGCTTGTCCAATAGTAGACAAAACCCTTGGCTGAAACAGCCAGAAATGCACTAATGCACGTCCCCTTCTTGACCTTCTTCCTTCTATTCTTGGCGGCGGCTTTTCCTTGCTTTCCAAAATCATCAAAAGCTATTGATAGCTTGTAATAGGAGATGAACATGACATCATCAGTTAGACTAGTCAGGCATTGGACCAGGGTTGATTCAATGGCAGTGTCATACAGAGAATCCTCAGCGCCATCCCATTAGTTGCTGGCAAAATTGGTAAGAACCCATATGGAAGCCACCTTCCCATACATCCAGAGCTGCACCATGCGCTTGGAGCCCCATATGTTATGGTGCATGAGCTGCTTCTGGACCTGGGTCAAGGGAAGCTTGGGATCCCGCTGGAGGAGGTCAAGCATGATTGGGTATGCCTCATATATTTGTGACTTGGGGGCCTTCTTGGGCTTCTTGGCCATCCCAATCAGATTCCCCCTGTTCATCAGGTTATTGAATTCCCGCATGACAGTAGCTTGGGTAAATTGCAACTGGGCAGCAATCTGCTCCCAGGAAAGACCCTGTAGATTCAGTGCCACAATTTCCTGAAGAATTTGGGCAGTGATGATTTGTTGCTTGGGGCGCTGGGCCGGGGGAGCTGAAGCCTGATTGGCTGTAGGGGGCAGGTTGGCTGGTGGCAGGAAGTTGTTCCAAATTAAGGTTGCCATCCTGATTGGTTGGTTGATGGGCAGCTTGTGCCGGGGTGGGTACAGGAGCAGGGGCAGAGCTAGACACTAAGTGACTCTCAATCAAGTCAAAGCCATAGAGATCGGTAGTCAGATACAGGTCAGCTTCCTTGTTACCCGCCTCAAAGGCTTGGGTGTAAACAGGTGCCTCCACGCTATGAGCCTTGCCTCCATTGAAGCTGGCTTGGCTGATGCTGGCTTGGCTGCTGGTGCCGTCAAAGATATTGCTTGTAAAAACCATTGTAAAAACCTAGGATAAAATCACTAAAAGTAGAAGTTTAAAAATTTATGATTTATTTTTATTGTAATCTCAAGTCTATATTTGGAAGGTTCTCAAAACCTTTTCATACAAATCTGGAGCCATGAAAATGGATAAAATGCCTCTTTTCCTAAATTGGATAGCTGTTGATTGGCTGTTAAACTGTTTTTTTTCTATTTTAGGCTGCTCATGCTACACATCTTGTGAGAGTTCATTTTGTTTTGTGCTTGTGTAATCTTGCTTCTAGATTGCTCAAGTTTTGTTTTGTTTTAGTTCTTCTGTTGGTGCCTCATATAAATCCTGATTGGATTATAATATACTCCAGAACATCATCCATCCATTTCACTTGTTGCATCAGTTCATTTTTTTTGTGGTTTGAACTACACCACTTGATGTTTGATAAAATTTTGTATAATGGGCTAGTGAAATTTTGTTTTTTGTTTGACAGTCCATTTATTAACTGAAATTTTATAAATTAATTGAATCCTGAATCTCATGCTACTTGGATTTTGTTTAAATCTGAAATCATTTTGTTTAAATCTGAGGTATTTTTGGTTGTTGTCATAGCTTTTAAAACTACTGTACACTGTATAATAGCTCATTTAATTTGATATTGGATCAAGGATTACATAATATGTAACTTTACTTTGATTTTGTGTTTGAAATGTGTTATGTACTGTGTAATTACACCCTACTTATTTGCACTTTCATTGTACTATTGGAGAACCAGAATGGTAACTCATATTCACAGGGTGAGACAGTCACAATAATTCTTATGAATGATAATTCTATGACATGTGATTGTCAACTAATACTAATAAACTAGAAACTATACAGTGAATAATCAATGCACTTAAGATTATCAAACTAGTGATGATACAGTGTGTAATATCTCATATCTGATATGATAATACACCTATTTTTTGTGGTCAATTGGTCTAATCTCACACCATGCCTAATTTACCCAAGAAAAATCTCTCTAAGAAGATGCAAGAAATGACACTCTCTACTGACTGAAGAACCTTTAAGGAAGGAAAAGCTATCCTTTTTTTTACAATATCCTTGATAATGTTCTGCTGCCCATAAAATAGCTCAAATTTCTCACTGTTAGAGGAACATTTAACCAAATGATATATCAGGTGGCACCTGATATATCAATTGTAGTATTCCAGCGCCTACTTTATGTCAATATGGGTAGTTTAAATGGCCTATCATAAGAAAATGCCACCCTCTGGACCTGGAACACTTGGACCAAATTCACACAATTTGGTTATCCCCAAAATCTCTTGTAAGGTAAAAACGCACACAGAGTCACAGGGATTGCTTCCAAATTTTTATGAGAATGTTTTAACATAATCCAGCTCATACTTATAGAATCAACCTCTTTAAAAAGGCCTTTTTTAAAAATTTGTACTCAACAACACTAAAAACATGGATTTCTAAGAGCTCAAGAAGCTCAATATGATAGGGACTAATTGTTAGTACATCATCACCTAAGGAGATATCTGATATATAGCACCTAGCTATATAAATTTTGACAATCCTTTACTTGTGCTAACTTTTAAGGTGGCATCCAATCATATATCACTAGACACTTTGAGTTGAGCAACTTTACCAACCTTCAGGAAGCCTCCCAGGGTGAAAACATGCAGCACAGAAAGCAGATAGTCTACATCAGACAAAAAACCAAGGAGAGTACAATTTTCATAAAAGACACACGCCTAAACAAGAAGACCCTATTCACTACCAACTTCAATCCCAGAGGAGAAACCCATAGTATCCAAGCTAACCAGATGATCACTGGGACCATACCCAAAAAATACATTGGTTTTCAAACCTGTTGAGATAAAAAAATTAGTCAATTTAGAACGCACTGGTTTAGTCACACAACAAATTTCAATGTGTTAGATCTAAATAGTTGCTAATTCCACAGAAGATATGTGTTATTTTTCAAATATGTCCAGTCACACAACAACCTATTCAAACTGGGGGAAAATTTATAATGATTCAACAATAAATGTATCAAACACTAGAACAGATGAGTTTCAGTCACAGAGCACATCAACTATCTCTACTTTCTTTTTTATGAACTCATGGAACTCAGTCACAAAAGTTACAAACTCAATCCAACAACAAACCCCACTAGCAACTGAAACAGACAATAAAAATATCAAATATCAAAACAAATGAGTGAATCTATAATACTGCTACCAGATTTTCCTAATTAAGAAACAATCTAGAATACAATCAGGAAATAAATATTCTGAGTTTCTGGTTTGGGATTAAAATTAATAAAAAGATCAAATTTATCAAAACATTTAAGTAACAGTGTACATTTAAAACCATAAAAATTATTAAATATAAAATATTAAAATCTAATTTGAAAGAAAGGTAGTGACTACAAGCTTTCATGCTACTATAGATTGAAAGATAAATTATAATAAATATGTTATATAGATAAACTGATTTTAGTTTTTTTTATTTTATACCAAAATGGAAGCTTCAAAACAACAGATTAATAATACAGCCACTGTGTGTTGTGGTTGCAGTTGCCCCACAGGTCAAAGAACAGAGTTAGTGCAACACAAGTGCCTACTCAGGAAGGAGACAGAAGAGGGGAGTTCAATTGTGAGACTGCACTGACACAACCAGTTCAAGGAGCACAACGTGCAAGGGTGCAGAGCATCAACTCTTGGGTCCCCAAGCTGACCCGGAAGCCAACCAAGGTCACCACTACAAAGAAAGTTAGAAACAAGGAGGTATAACTTACTTCTTTTGTGTTTGACCCTGTGCACTGCCAGGAGTTGGTCCTGTCAGCCATGATGGAGAAAGTTAATCCTGTGCTTGACACTAGGTACAAGCCTTATGTCAGTGATGGCAACCAGGAAGACAACAATGAGCCCAAGTTCTATAGGACTACGGAGCAGCAGCTAGTGATCAAGAAGGCTGCAGCCTTCTACAACAAGGTGCACATGCCTTGCATACCTGTTCCTGAGCAGGATCCAAATTCAACTACTCCCGCTAAGGCCACCTGGAAGCTCATTCCTGATATAAAGAGCATCATCTTTCTCAAACTAATGCAGGAATCTGGTGACTACAAGGCAACTGTGGCTCTTGTTGGGGTGTATCCCAAGTACACCTCCAAGACATTCAACTCCATCATTGAGACTGGGCAATCCCTTGCTGTAGAGAAATTCTTGTGTGTTTTCACTATGCTCACCAAGGAGCACAAATGGGCAATCTGCCTGTGGATAACCTGGGACTGTCATCTTGAACTGGCAAATATACAGGCCATGGTCAAATCTACTTTTGGGGTTGACGCCTCAATTTCCTTTTACTACCATCTGGTGAAGGAAATGTGCTTTTCCTGGAAAAAGCTTGGGGTATCTCTGCACAATTGGAATAGCCCAACCAATGTCAAGACTCAGAAAAAATACAATGAGGCCTACACTGCCCTCAAAAACAAAGGGACACTGAAATTCTACTATATTAATGAATTGGTATTCACGTTATCTATGTGCAATACATATGGGTATGTCCCAAAAGGCTCCAATGATGGGGTAGCTTAGTGTGCTGCAGTATGCACCACAGCCTATTTGATGGTGGCTCTCCTTGTTCCAAAGGGGATTGAGCTCTATCAAATGATATTGGGTTCTCACAATAGCAGTACTTTCTCATCTTTTCTCTGATTGGTCCAGGAGAACCTTAGGCGCACAAGCCTGGGCTTCACCAATTTTATTTTGCAGGATAATTTTGAACTCCATAAGGTGACAGATATTCTTGAGGAATTTCTAACTATTGACACCAGCATTGCAGTTGGCCCCCAACAATTGCCACAGCAAATTTGCACCTTCTCTTCCTCTCTGCTTATTCCCCATTCCTAAATACCATTGGGAAGATCTTTGGATGGCTCAAGAAAGTTGTCAAGTGAGGGATGCCAACTGGGACCAAGGACCTCTTTGATTTGCTGCAGGCCAGGATCTACATCCTTCCAGCCAAGACAATGGTAAAATTCTATAGCCACGCTGATTCATTTCCTCTGTGTGCCTTGCCAAACAGCCAATGAACTAAAGGCTTAGCAATTCTGACTATTTTTTATATTCTTTAATTTACTCTTTTGGATTCATGGATTAGTGTTTTATTTTTAGATGACTCCAAGCCCACAATTCCATACAGCCGCACCATTGACACAGAGATTTAATACTTAATTGTAAATTAATTATATCATTTATAAAATGAAATGGCTATCTGAAAATGTAATATCACAATATGATAATTATACAGAATTCTCACTTTCATCAAAAAAATATAAAAATTAAATTAAAAAATAAAGGTAAAGCTCTCAAGGTATTTGTGATTTTTATTAACAGATATTATTACACATGTATAAAGGCCTTCTATAAGACTTTTTATTCAAGTAATAGTTCAATAAAATAAAAGTTATTTAAAAAATTAATTAATATAAAAATTAAAAATTAAAAGTGTAGAATTATATTTTAGGGAAAGAGATTTTATTAGTTGTGCCAATAATGAGTTCTGCTGTTTGTACCCACCCAGTAATGGAGGTGGCGCACAACCTCCACTGTCACGCCATGTACAGTGGATACTCTGCTATCAAAATATTTGCAGCTGCTATTAAAAGGGAGTGATGTGAGGTGGGAGTTCATGTGCAGCTTTTCAGGCAGTGCTACAAACCTGTAAATGCCAGCCAGGACCAGGACTTCCTGGATTACATGGTCCACTGAGTTGTAGCCCAGGGGACCTTCTTCCATCCAGGGAGAGCCTGACATTGTCAATCCTGAGAAGGACCTGGTCCAGGTAATCTACGTTGGTGCCCATCCCAAAGTAAAACAGGAACCCCAAGTAAACCATAAGGTGAAGTCTTTGCCCAGAAAAGGCTTCAGTAAACTCACATAGCTTATTGAACATAGTACTAATCTTCTTCTCATGTTTTGTTTTAGCAAAGTTGAGATCCATGGCCATAAGAATCCCCATCTTGTTGGCACTCCATGCCAGCCCAAAGTTGGTAAGGAGGATTTTGGTCTTCTTTACAGCTGTTGCATCTGCAGCAGCAAATTTGAACACCTTGCGCCCAAATTTTTCCAATAGGTAAGATAATGTATGCTTCACCGGGAAGCAGAAGCAAGCAGCTGCATGGGCCTGCCCATCTCTGGTATATTCTTGAATGGGAGCATCACCAGGACGTCCCAAACAAGATCAATGGAGTTTATACAGTAAGCTCCACCAAGGATCAGTAAGTCCAAGAGAATCATTTGTAATCCTTATAGGCAGTAACTGCCCACTTGGATGCCCCCTTGACATGTGTCAGCCCAGCTAGCGCTTCCCCTGTCATTGGTAAGAACCTGTGAATTCTGTCTTAAAGCTCCTAAAAGACAGGGGGGACAGAAACAGCTGCTTGGCCACATGATTAGTGTAGTTAGCATAAAACGTGGCAGGGACAAAGGGGACCAGGACCCAGATGATTTCACCATCTATGTTTTTCAAAAAAAGGTAATAATTTTGAATTTTTATTAATTTTGTTTTTTAGGTTAACTTTGCGTGTTTCCTCTTTGCCTGCAGCCTCAGCTGGCTTGGCTCTTCTCAGCACAAGCAATTGCGCTGGCAATTATGTGTCCCCAATTCTGGCTGGCTTAGCTAGCTTGAGATGTGCATACATCTCAGGGTTGTTGACCCAGACAGACGGCGCAGAAAGATTGTACACCTTAAATTGCAGGCCTTCTACCACAGTCTTTTGAATGTTTAGAGCATGCTCAATGGTCTTCTCTGATGTGTCAGGCATCTTGGCCATGAGCGCCTTTGCAGACTTCTTGTTAGTTTCTTGCCTGTTAGGACACTGGACTTCACTTTTGCTTTGACCTTGAAGTCAATTTCCTTAATCTCAGCAATTGCAGAGTCAAGGTCCTTTAGCAGCTTCTCCAGTTCTCTCATATGATTTTTTACTAACCTTTGCATATATTTTTATAGCTTTCACCCCAATAAACTCTGTGTTATTCTGATATTTTTACCTCTTTGTTTATTCCTTTTGTTTTCCCTTCTACTACAGTTTCCTATTTTTTTACCAATTTTGTATATGTTTTACGCTTATCTCAATGTGTTGTTTGCTTTGTGTTAGCTTTGCTTCCATAATTGCCATATTATCTTTAGCTCTTTAGACAGCCCTTTGTGAAAATATTAAAAATAACTTGGTGGTCAGCTAAATTTAAATTAGAAAATTATAAGTTTATTGTGTTTAGAGAAAGTTGTTTCTGATCCAAATTCAAAACCTTAATGATAAACTTTAAGCCAATCAGGAGCCAAATGAGAAAGTGATTTTTGTGACATAAAGGGTCATTTAATAATTCTTTGATGCATGTGCGCTAATTAATCTGATTTGGCTGGCTTTTTTGCCATTGTGTGCCATTGCCACTGTGAAAATTTGTTTTTGGACTAGTACTAACCCAGCAGCTGATTGAGCACTATTCCATCAACAACTCACCACAGCAACAATGGCAAAACAACCTGCCAATCAGATTAATTAGCGCACATGCATCAAAGAATTATTAAATGACTCTTTATGTCACAATAATCACTTTCTTATTTGGCTCTGATTGGCTTAAAGTTTATCATTAAGGTTTTGAATTCAGATCAGTAACAACTTTATCTAAACACAATTAACCTAAATTTTCTAATTCAAATTTAGCTTATCACCAAATTGTTATTAATATTTTCACAAGAGGCTGTGCAAAGTGCTAAAAATAACTGTGTTCTGGATCTAGATACATGACATAGTAAATATATGATTTTATAGAAATAAGCTGAACATAAAGAATAAAACTAACTATAAACAAAGAGAATATGAACAATTGAAATTCAAAAAAAAGATAATATAAATAGAAAATGTTTGGTGACATGAAGTTTATTGGGGGGCAGGGAAGAGAGATGCCTGGGGGTCTGTGATTGGGTGGGTGGGGCTGGAAGTTAGGGGGTAGTGGTGATGGGGGTAGAGGCAGGAGGATTTTGCGTGATGGCTGCCATATACTGCTGATTGTATTTCTCATCAGTCATTGCCTTGATTGGCTGGTAGGTGGCTGTGGCATGGGGTGGGAGGCGCTTGTCTTTTTGTGATTGGTTGCCCATATTCACATGGAAAACCATCTGCACAAACAAGTCAGCCACCATTTGGCAACCAAAGAGAGAATCCTGGTCAAGGACCCCAAGGTAAAGATTTTTGATAGCCTGTGGGCGGTACTTTTGGACTGTGTCTCCAATATTGAAGAACACTACATTGGCCAGATGGATGTCTGTGTGACCAGCTGGGTACACAGAGGCCTGGTGCCTGTGTCTTTAGATAGATTTGAGTGTAGTGGAGCTACCCTCCATCTGGTGGCTCAAGAAAGCCTAGTAGGTGTAATCTGATCTATTCTAGGAGTCAAGTAATCTACCAAGAATCTGGCTGTACTTTTAGCTATTGATGTAATCTGGGGTTTTCCAATAATAGACAAAACCCTTGTTCAAAACAGCCAAGAATGCACCAATTTACGCCCCCCTCTTGACCTTCCTCCTTCCATTCTTGTTGGAGGCTTTTTCTTGCTCACATAAATTTTTCAAAAGCAATGGATAATTTGTAATAGGAGAGAGCATGACATCAACTGATAGACTTGTCAAGCATTGTACAAGAGTGGACTTGATGCAGTATTGTATGGGGAATCCTCCTGCCATCCCATTGGTCCCTGTTGCAGTTGGTCAACACCCTGATCAAAGCCACTTTCCTGTGCATCCAGAGATGCACCATGCGCTCAGAAACCCAAATGCCATGGTGTGCAAGTTGCTTCTAGACCTGGGTCAGGGGAAGCTTGGGTTCCTGCTACAGGAGATTGAGCATGATTGGGTATGCTTTGTTGATCTGGGACTCTGGGGTCTTCTTTGGATTTTTGGCTGTCCCAATCAGGTTCACCTTGTTCATCAGGCTATTAAATTTCCACATGATAGTGGCTTGGTTAAATTTCAATTGGTTAGAAATTTAGTCCCCAAACAGACCCTGCAGGTTCAGGGCCACAATTTCCTGGAGAATTTAGGGAGTAATAATTCTGTGTTTTGGACGCTGGGCCAGGGGAGCTGAAGCCTGATTGGCTGTAGGGGGGCAGGTTGGGTGGTGGCAGGAAGTTGTTCCAAATCAAAGTTGTCATCCTGATTGGTTGGTTGGAGGGCAGCTTTTATGGGGGTGGGTACAGGGGCAGGGACAGAGCTAGACACTACGTGACTATTGAACAAGTCAAAGCCATAGGGGTTGGGGGTCAAGTACAGGTCAGCTTCCTCATTACCCATATCAAAGGCCTGGATGTAAATAGGTCCTCCACGTTCTGAGCCTTGCCTCCATTGAAGCTAGCTTGTATGCTGCTGGCTTGTTTACTGATGCTGTCAAAAATGTTGCTAGTAAAAACCATTGTACAATAAAACCTAGGATAAAATCACTAAAAGTAGAAGTTTAAAAATTTATGATTTATTTTTATCTTAATCACCATTCCATATTTGGAAGGTTCTCAACCCCATTTTATACAAATCAGGAGCCATGAAAATGAATAAAATGCCTCTGTTCCTAAATTAGATAGCTGCTGATTGGCTGTCAAACTGTTATTTTTCTATTTTAGGCTGCTCATACTACACATCTTGTGTGACTTCATTTTGTTTTATGTTTGTGAAATCCAGCTTCTTTATTGCTCTAATTTTGTTTCATTTTAGTCCTTCTTTTGGTGGCTTTTATGAATCCTGATTGGATTATAATATATTCTGGAACAGAATCCATCCATTTTACTTGATGTGCCACTCTATTTTGTTTGTGGTTTGAACTACACCGCTTGATGTTTGATATAATTTTGTATCATGTGTTAGTGAAATTTTATTTATAGTTTGACAATTTTTCTGTTCACCAAAAATATTTAAATTATTTAATTTCTGAATTTTACCTGATTTGGGGCTTGCTTAAATCTTAAATCATTTTGTTTAAATCTGAAGTATTTTTGGTTGCTACCATAGCTTTCAAAACTACTGTAACTGAGGTGTGTCTGGTCTGAGCCAAGCACAAAGGCAGCAAAAATTAACACCCATTATAATTGGCTGGTCCATAGCACTTGTATTTTTTAAAATTACTTTATTGTAGAGCTACAAAAATATTAAATTTAAAATATAATTAAATAGACTGATGAATATTAAAGTAGCCAAATTTAACTTGTGGAATGATTAAAATCAATAATCACTATAGTTAAATATAAAATATATTTAATCCTAATAATAATTCTTATTAATTAAACTAATATATATTATATAATCAAAAAAATTTAGGTGGTACAAGGTTTAATCAGCAAAATGTGGGAGTGGGCAAAAAAAACTAGTTGGCAGACTGGATTATGGGGGAGGGCTTGATTGGCTGGAGGGGTTGGTTCTAGTCAACTGGGAGGATTGGATGGGGACTAGGGAAGCTGGAGGACCTGATGGCGCATGAGTTCCTTGAACAGCTTGGAGGAATCAGTGATGAATGACATCATACTCAGACTTGGAGAGAACAGCAATTGGCTTATACACTAGGGAATTGCAAGGGGCAGCTGTGGGTCCTTTGGCAATTTGCTGCTGCTGAGATCATTCAATGCCATCTTTGTAAACATGTCAGCAACTTTCTGATAGGGAAAGGTACAGTGTGATCATGATTTGCACTAATCATCTGGCTGAAGGTTGTGAGTTTGTTCTCACAGATGGTTTCCCCAAGGTTAAAGAACAGCACATCACCCAGGTGTAGATCAGCATGACCGGCAGGGAAAATTGAAACATCATGGCCTTCTACTTGTATTTTCCTGGAGGCCACTTCAGCGCACTTCATTTGGTGGCTCAGAAATATTTGGAATTTGGAATTGGCTAAGCTCCAGGTGGCAAGCAGGTCAGAGAGGAATTTCCTGTAACAATAACCATTGGTGTAACTGGTTGTAGTCCATTAAAATACAGTCCCTTTTGGGGAAACTGCAAGGAATGCACCAATCACATTCCCCTGTGCTTACTTCCTTTTGCCCTTTGGGGATGTTCTTTTCACTCAAAATACCATAATCATGGACTTTTAATGAGAACTTATAGTAAGATATAAATACAAAATTGTCCAAAATAGAGGACAGGCAGCGGGTAATAGTGGCACTAACTGCACAATCATAGGGCAAATCAGATCCATCATCCAACTCATTGCATGGCTGATTGGTTAGAACCAGAACACTGAATACAAGCCCATGCATCCAGAGCTGCGCTGTGCAGCTGGCAATAAATATGCTCTGGAGCCCAAGTAAACAACAGACCTCAGTCAATTGGAGGTATGGGTCACATTGCAGAAGGTCAAGCATGAAGGGATTCACCTCCTTAATCTGAGAGTCACCCTGCTTCTTTGGCTTCTTGCCCAGCTTTGCACCACCTCTCTTCAAGAGGGCTTGGAACTTACTCCTAACCACCACCTCAGTGAATTGAAAATGGGTGGCAATTTCTGCAAAATTTACTCCACTCTGCTTGAGGCTCAAAATCTCCTCTATCACATCATTGGTTACTAGACATTGTTTTTGGGGCAAATTGGGCATAAGGGACCTGGATTAGGCAGGACAATATTTAATTGGCCTGGATTCTTGAGCAATGGTTGAATAGAGTTGGAGGGGGCCACAGTTACCCAGTCTCCAAAATGTGGCACAGGCTTGGATTGGGCCTGGTCTTAGAGAGCACCATACTGGCTATCAGAAAATCCACTTGTGGATGTGCCTGGTGACACATACAACATGCCCTCCTCCCAACTTGCATGGAATTGCTTGTACACAGGAACCATAGTTGTTGTGCTCTCTTGATAAGTAGCCTGAGCTTAGAGTAGCTCCTGGTAATGCTCCTTGATGATTTCAAAGTTATCTTTACTGGTGAAACTCATTGTAAACAAAAAGCAATAAAATTTTATTAAAACAGAAAAGCAAATTATTTCTAGAAAATTTATTTTATTTAACTGTGAGCTCCTTTTTGAGACGTTCTCTCAGAGATAAATGCCCATATTTAAAAGCACATCCATTTAAAATAATGCTGTAGTTCCCTAAATAGATTTTGGTGTATTTACTCCTGAAATCCCTTATTTCTAATTTGACTCCCAAAAATAATCAATATTTTCAAAAAAATGAATCATTTTGTATTTGAGCTCATCACTTTTGTGACTGAAACTCATGCGTTCTCTGTTTGTATCATATTTGCCACACACTTATTATCAAATTTGATGTATAATGCTTCAGAAAGTGACTGGTTTGCATTTGTTTTGAATTTGGATTTCATGTGTTTGCTGTCTCATTTTTGGAATTCAGTATTTGCTTTTTTTGTTGTGTTATTGACTATTTTTGTTTTCCAGCCCTAGATAAATGGAATCTTTTTGAGTGAATTAACCTTCAGCAGGTTTTAGTTGAAATTTTTTTGTGTGAATGAAACTTTGCATTCTAAATTGACTAAAATTTGTTTATCTCAACAGGTTTGAAAACTACTGTAAAATATCAGGAAGTTTTTTTAGAAAGTTCATCTCCCCAAAAAAAAGACTTTTATAGAGACCATTATCTGGATTCAATCACCATGATCCAATTATCCTCTAATAATCCTACACTGTTTGTTAACAAGACTGTAACTAAACATCTCACTTACCATCTATGCTTCTTATGTTAATATGAAACAGCTTTATTTTATATTAGAGAAAACAGCTTCCTTATTGTCAATATATATATTAGAGCTACCTACCTCTAAGAGAAATTTAAAACAACTCATTATAGAAGACAACATAGTTTTAACAGTAACCAAGGAAGCTAAACAATATTATTGAAAATATAATATTTCTGGACCACAATAACTGGCCCAATTATGACCATAATCAAATACAATTCAAAGCTGGGCCTAGATTAGATGCAAAAGATCATACCATACCTTGACTGGGAAAGTTCTACACTCACCAACAAGGGGGGAGAAGTACATCACCATGTCTATTTCACACACACCTTGACACTCTTATGAGAGACCACATATTTGTCAAGATTGTCTGAACTGAAAAGGAAAAGGATCTCAGCTTAACTGATTAGAAAACTTTCATCTAAAAAAATCCTTCATGATTGTAGAGGCCTCAAAAGAGCAAGTCCCTATATTCTTAATGCTGATCTGAGAATTATCATATGTCTTTTGAGAGAAACTTTCAGGTCTTTCCCCTGACTGAGGGACCCAACATGAGGTGAAATTCAAGTAAAGTATTCTAAAATAAAGAACTATATACCAATTGACACAAAAACTGTGGTGAAATTGACTCTCTGGTAGTCAACTATTAAGTAAAGTGAGAATTTGGTTTTTTGTCTGATAAACTCCTGGAAGTCAACACCTTTTAATTAATGCTACTTGATGTACTGAATACTTTAAAATTATAAAATAATCTATAAAGCTATAGTATACTAAATATACCCCAGGAAGCACAAAAATGCAACAAAAACACATATCAATCAATATGAATCAGGAGAAATAATCAGCTATTTCTTGTTTTAATATGTAAAAAAACAACCTTAATATAAAAAAATTTCTTACCATAAATATTAAAATCTAATGAGACATAAAATAAAGAGATTTAAAGATTATAAGCACTAAAATATAAGAAAATAAGATTATTTTTTATAATTCATATAAGTATAACCAAATATATCTACAATACTCTAAAGTTGTGGGTGTTATCTTAAGCAAGTATGGCAGCAGCTTAGCAAACTGGAATCCTGTCAAAGCTGTGATAATGGGAAAATGAACATTAACTAAAGAAAGACCTTGAGAGTAATTTTTTAGTGTCCAAATATACCAGCAAAGTATGTCAACATGTAGTAGGTGGAGGTGTACATGGCAACAGATATGGTGGGGTGGGGTGATACCAGAGGAGGCCAGGATTCACCATACAAAGAATTGAGCTGTGCTGGATCTTTATAATAGCTTTGTCTAAGCCCTTCTTGTGATAGTCCAAAGGTAGCAGGACCAGGTTGGTAACCTCCAAACCCAAGGCAAGCTGTAAGCACAGCTGTGAAGATGAGGTGACTTGTTTTCACTTGGTTTGGGCATTGGGAATTGGTTAATATTAGTCTAGTTGCTTAGTTAGGAAGATTAAAACTGATATAATTGAGGGGTATTTTCTCAATGATAGCACAACCTATCACTGAGAGGGTATTATTTATTTATAGTTTTTCTCACTATGCAAACTTTTGAAAATGGGAGTGAAAACAGAGGATGGGGGATCCCAAAAGTCTGGGTTGTGAAGGTTGGAATTGAGCATTAAGAATAGGGACAACCCTTTGTTCTCCTATTATCTTTGGCTGGGCGGGCAATTCTTGGTTGGAGCCAATAGCTTTTGGCTGGTCTATTGCCAGGAGGAGAAATGGGTTCATGAGTTCTTCAGTGCTTATTTTTAACCTGGGTGGCAAGGTTTAGCAAGAGTCTGTCCCTAACCATATGGTCTGGGTCCCAGATCCTCATTGGCTGGGGCCAGGATGGATGGCCAAGATTTGGGAATTGGTTGCATATTGTTTTGGGCTTCATGGATTGCCCTCTATTTTTAACTCTTTTAAAGGGGACTTGTTTGATTAACTGCCTCCTTTTATGGCCTCTGACTGGCTGGCCAGAGGAAGGTTGGCTTGCATGTTCCTGGGTTGCAAGTGCCTGGCAGGCAGGCATGGCAGGTGTCTGCCAAGATGCTAAATTATACTGGCTTATAATAAATTCTGTTTTGGCCTCAAAAATTTGGGTTTCCTCTGGTTCAGGAGTGGTGAATTCTGTTCATATTAGGTTGTATTTGGTTCAAAATTCCCCTTCTTGCTGTCAGGGCCCAGAGTGCCCTGGACAATCAGCTTGTCACAGTAAATTCCATAATGCTAGGAATTATTTGGCCAAGTAAGAAGGCTCAAAAGTCCAGAAACCCTTTAACAAAATTTGACCAATTTAACGGATTTAAATCAAACAGTTGATTGAAAATGGGTTACAGCTGCTCCAGTTTTCCAGTTGATTCTAAATTCCCCTTGTAAGCTGACATTGATAAATTAACATAATTTGAGAGTCACCCAATATAATCTTATTTATCAGCAGGGTTATCAGAAGTTGGTCACTCAAGGGTTCTTTGCAAACTGGACCAGTTACTCACTTGACAATGTGGAAGAAATAGGAGCCCAGGATCCAGGTGGTATTGCAAAGTTAAATTTTGATATATATTGAATAATTTTCACTGTTTCAACTAATAAGAGTTGAGTCCTCCCAAATTTTACTCAATAAAATCAAAATATCCCTTGGTCTAATTTTTTATTCAAATGCATCCTTTAGTTGGACTTTTGTGCTACATTCTCTACAATTTAATCCTTAGCTGGATTATTATGGGAAGATGGGGGCCTGCTGTTGGTACTTTGTTGTTGCTTCTGCCAAATGTCAATTCAATGCCTGCCAATCTCAAAGTTGTTCCTCCTACTGTCAAAACTGAAACTCTGGTGCTATCTTAATGACCTGAATTTTATGCTGAAGACACTCTGATTCTCTTGAAGACCATTTATCTTGGACTCTTTTGATTAGGGTTAATTATTTTACTTAACCCTAGTATCTTGTTTTTAAATTTCACAAAACAGTATCTGAAGCTGCGTTGGTGGTTAATCATTAACTCTATGTGAATTTGGGGGCAACAGTGGAAAAATTTACTGTATGGATGTAAAAGTGAGAATTCAAAAGTGAGAATCTAAAAGTGGCCATGTCAACACTTTTTAAATTTTCAAAATGGCTTTTTATAATAAAGTAATTAATTTTACTTG
The DNA here is from genome assembly GCA_014839935.2 of Entomophthora muscae. Lineage (NCBI taxonomy): Eukaryota > Fungi > Entomophthoromycota > Entomophthoromycetes > Entomophthorales > Entomophthoraceae > Entomophthora > Entomophthora muscae. Next base: position 551,442 of record QTSX02000013.1, on the reverse strand, counting down.
ACTTTTTTAGTTGAGAGAATTAATAAAAAGTATTTTATATGACCATAATAAATTTTAATTTCAGATGTGCTGTTTTAATTTAATTTTAAAATTTTAAAATTGTTGACTTGGCCACTTTTAGATTCTCACTTTTGAATTCTCACTTTTACATCCCTACAGTTGATTTTGCCACTGTTGCCAATTTGGGTAGTGATTCCCCACCACTTGGAGACAGCTTCTTAGTATCTGTCAATTTCTGTCACATGGCTGGCCTTCCTAGAGGCCAAACAACCCACAGCTTGGGAATCCTTACCAATTTTCTCCCAGAGCATAAAAACCCCCCTTTTGATTAATTAATGGCCCAGGATTTGAGAGGCACACAAGCCTCAAATCTCTGGCTTCAATTCTATTAACAGATTTGGGCCTCTTAATTATTGGGAAATGGTACATTGGGAGCGTGATTGTTTATTGCGCAATTAGACACTCAATTGCTTGCAGGTTCTATAAATAGCTGTAGCACCTTGGCATGCTGCAGCTCAAGCAAGTTTACTGTTATGCTGACCAATAATAGCCCCTCCCTAAGTTCTAGTGCGCATTTCCCAGGCACAATTTTCAGTTTGACTGAAAATTTTGCCATTAGATCTCTGGTGGCACAAAAGGCCACAAAATTACCAGTAAGTACAAGTAGTGAGGAGGAAAAGCCCACTTCACTGTTGACATCTTAAAACAAGCGAGTTTATGCCCAGAAATTGTTACCTTCTTGCAGGAATTATCTAAGTTTGCTCAAATTCAATTATTCTGTCTGCATCTATTTGTGAATCTACTACTTTATATAAAATTGCCTATCTGTACCCTCCTGACTTACTCCTCTACCTCAGTCAAACCACCTTGCGCTCTTGGCTTGAAGTATTTCCATCCCCATCATCTGGATCTCCCTCCTGGTTGTGCTAGAGAGACCATCCCGCCTGCTATGAAGGAGATTCCTACTACTACCCTACCCAAAGTGTCTCCTGCTCAGGACTTCAGTAAGTTGAGGTTTGTCTATATCACAGTATTGGGGCTGGCTGACCAGGTTGTGCCCCATACTGGGAATTGGTGTCCCCTAGCTACTGCAGTCAACTATCTGGCCAGAATTGCGCCTATTGTGTATGTGAAGAATTGTTGACCAGGGATTGTGAAAAGCCTAATTCATTAGACAATTAATGGCAATTGATTGGGGCCAATCAATTACCCTTTCAGAACATAGTGTCTTTTATCACATAATTAAATGCATGATTAGTGACCCATGACACTGTTATTGTGATTAATCACGCCACGCCGCCGCCACCCTAGATAACAGGCGCTGGGACGCCAGCAACCTCAGAAATGTGTGCCACAGCGCTAGCAGTAATTATTCCTGGTGACAGAGCGCTGTTACAATTTACACCAAGCGCTGGGACGCCAGCACAACTAATTGCAAGTGCCAGAGCACTGCAATAATTAACATCAAGCGCTGAGATGCCAGCTTTGAGAAGAAATAATGCCAAGGCGCCAGGTTCAATTCAAATGGTTGACTCAACTCCCAATTAAAGCTGGATATAGAAGTGATTGCACATCCTAAAAAGAATTACTGATTAATGTGCTAGAAGAGGGTGTCCTTGTGCTAGGAATTATTGGATTGTCCCTAAAATGGGAAGTTGTCCCTTTTTTAACAGCACAATCAAGACTCTACAGTGCGCTGGAATGTCCTAGAAGACATTGCCAGCAACTGATTATTAGAAATATGAGAATACCCCTATATAAGGTGTTGGCAGTAAACACCAAGGGGCAGAATTTTCTACCTACTTGTATAGGACACAATAAAGTTATTCATTACAAATCAAGTTGGTCAATGTCTTTGGAATCTTCACATTCAAAGGCATATAGTGAGTGTGTGTCCCTGCCTCCTAAATCTTCTGTTGGATCTGCCGGTGTACGCCAATTTTCAACAAGTGGTGCTCACTACAGGGGCACCACACACTCCAACCAACTCTTGTCCTCTGAGTCTGACGCACCTCTCTCCATCCCCAAAGACCTAACTGGATTTGGGAAATGTCATTTGATAATGGAAACCAGAAACGTCAAGAGAGACCAGTTCTTCTGACAACAAGAGGATATAATCAATTTAGAGGACTTACCTGTACTCCCCTCTCACCAGTACACAGAAGTCCCTGTGGTACCCCTTGCACGCCTCACCCAGGTCAATTCCAAGACCTGGCATTGGTGGCCTCTGGGCTCTTTCTTGGATATCAACTCAGCCAGGAACCCACAAACATTCAGTTGTCCCTCTTTCATCAGCATCCCCAGGTCCAACATCTTATGACTGTATTCCACAGTTACTTGGCAACAGATGAAGAGAACTTAGAGCGCTTCCCCACCATCAAGAAAGTAACTGACTATCTGCAAGGATTTGTTCATCCTGTACTATACCAGTTACTAGGTGTACAGGCGCGCCATCACCTGGAGCTTTGGGACCTGGTAATGTACACCAAGCACTAGCACCACTACCAGGACTGGTTGGTACAGCAACTGGACTCTGGTTTTGAGGAAGTTAGAACTTACGCCCAGGCTAATAAAGAGAACCAGGCCATTCTGGCCTGCAAGGTGGAAGATATCACTCATCAGCTGAACAGCTGCCTGGTCAACATGATGGAGTCAATCCTGAAGAATCTTGGCTTGGGGCCCGTCGGGGCACAAGACGTCACCCACCGTGTTATAGCCATCAAACAATACGTGACAGGTGCCAATATAGCAAAAAGTATCATGGACAACCTTCTTGCCAAACATAGCACCTCCTTGGAGCAACAGGGTAGTTGTCTGCATAACCTGGGCAAGAAAGTTTCCAGCAATGAAGATAATATCAATGAGGTATGGTGCCTTTCCTGGCAAGAGTTTGAGGAGGCAAGCAATGTTGCTAATGCTGCTAAGGCCAAGGTTCTGGCACTTCAAGACAGCTTTGCCCAATACAATGACCATATCAAGGAAACCATTTGAGAAGAGACTTCTCAGTTACGTCAGGAATTTTTGTCACAATTCACCAATGACTCAATCACCAAGGGTCCTGGCTGCGCTGAACTTAATGAATTACAGCAACAAGTGGAGGATATTGTGGTTGCAAATAACAATATGTTCCAGGAATTGAAACAAGTACGTGACAAAGGAGAGCAGAGTATTGCTTCCCTCAAGGCCAAGCTCAAGGAATTACAAGCTGAAATGAAGGGACATGACAAGCAATCCATCTCCAGTGTGCTGCCCTAGAAGACTTTTGCAAAGGAATGGTCCAGTGCGCACAACTGATTGAGCGCCTCTGCTCTTCCCTCCAAAATGCGGAGATAGATATAGCAGATGTTTGGGCTGAGCTTATGGATTCCAGATGACGCTGCACTAGCCAAGACTCAGGAGGATCCAGTTTTCCTGATATGCCATCTGGAGAAAGTGCCATGCTACAACCCACTTCCAGATAGTATACAATGATGAGGCTACCTCATCTTCTTCAGGTTGCTGGAGCCTCCTGCAAGTCTTTGCCATTCCCCCTACGTCTGTTGAAACCCCACAGGCATCCAGGGAGACTGACCCATCCAGGAGCTCCTGTACCAACTTCTTCAACTGTAGCTGCTGTGAGGAGTCCCCTCCTTGCCAATGTCCTCAAGACAAAACCCTTTCACGTTCCAAGCCAATGAATCTGTCTAATTTTGACCCTAAAGGCAATGTACACACCTTCATCCGCCTTTTTGAGATGTCAAAGTATGGGGTCAACAACCAAGATAAGGCCACCACACTACTCAACCAACTAGATGCAGCCAGTACCAACCTAATTATCCCGCATATGCCTGAACATGACTGGTTGTATGCAGTGGCAAAAATGTGCTGTTATACAAGTTTGGTAGCATTGCCCGGGTTACTGAAAGATAGAATGAGTTCTTGATAATTAGCTTCAGAAAAGATAAGACAATTGCTGATTTTGCTGACCGTTTCTACCTTGAGGCCCAGATCCTCACCAGTTCAGGGTCCCTGACGGTACACAACGCCCATATAGCTATATGTGCAGCAGTAAAGCCTTATGAAGCATTGTACCAAACCTTCATACCTGCCTTCCAAGATAACTACACCTTGGACGGTATGGTACGTTACTTGTACCAGTGTGGTGACACTTTTGGGCCCTCCCACTACTGGAACAAAGCCTTGTCCAGCCGCCAACTTTCTAGGGTACTCAGAGGCTCCTACCAACATAAAAATTCCTGCCAAAGACCAACATCACCCAGGCAACCTGCCATCACTGCAACCAGAAGGACTATTACGCTTCTAGTTGCAATTCAAAGACAGTTATCCATGTGCTGCCCCCTTAGAATCAGACTTACCGGGAAAAGTCAGCGTGGAGTAGAGGAGGAACTCTCTACATCCACGCAATCTATGAATGTTCCACCCAATCTTCTCTTCACGCCTGACACTGGGTTTTTGGTGAATGCGCTCCATCAGGTTCTCATAGACAATGTACACATGGTACAGACCTGTTCTAAGGTTCAAGCCTCCCAAGAGGCCACAAAGGAGGTATTCAAGCCCTATGCTTGTCAGCTACTAGATAATGCGCCTGATACAGAACCCCAGCGCTTGGGTGATGCCACCCCCCTTAGGGACGTCAATGTGGCTATCCCCATGGAAGCAATGAAGGATCATCACCCAGAACTATGCAACAGTATGGAGTAAAGACTGATCTTGAGAATGATGTTCTCAAAATCTTGGGACAGGCAATACCTCTGTACTACAATTGTTTGAGCCCAGAAACAGGTAGCCAGACCACTCCCTGTGTTAATCTTGCATATTGCAATGGTGTGGTCCCATTCAAATACCATAATTTGGGACACTGGGTTAAACATCTTCACACTCAGGTTGAGGAGTATAAGGGCCTGCCATTGCGTGCCAACTCTTCCTTTACTATCCCGGCTGGCCATCAGGTGTTAATGGACATTGGATTGGATTTACAGATCCCCCAATGACTTTACAGGGAAATAGAGACCCCCTGAAATTGCTCTAGGCTAGAACCCCTGATTGCACCTGGCATTGTACTCCCTAATTATGGGCCCATAAAGTTACTGCTTGCCAACCTTAACCACTCTCCTTTTGAGGTAAAACGCCATCAAGTAGTGGCGTATTTATATCTATTACCAGTAGAAGAGGTGATGGAGATACACAATTTTGGCACCCTGGATTAATTTAGTCTCCCTTCAGAAGAAGAAGTACTGCCTTCTGTATGCACAATCATTTCACATGAGCAACTGCAAGGACTCACTATTGCTCAACAAGATGCTGCTCTTGCCCTGTTTGAGAAATACAAGGAGATATTTGCCAAGGATGACTTTGATCTGGGGTGTTCACGTAACATGCTTTACCACATTGACACAAGTGAGGAACGTTCTATACGCCTCTGCCCCATACAATGCTCCTGTGCCTCTGACACCGCTGTAGATGTTGAAATTGGGGAGTTGGTCTAACTAGGTCTACTTGTTCCTTTCAAGAGCCTGTGGTTGTCTCCAGTCCTCATAGTTAAGAAGAAAGATGGGAGCAATTGTGTTGCCATTGACTACCACAAGCTTAATAGCATCACTAAAAAGGATTCTTATCCCCTTCTGCGCATTGACAATGCACTTAACCGCCTGGGAGGCGCTAAGTTCTTCTCTACAATGGACTTAATATCTGGATATTGGCAGATTAAATTGCCACCCAAGGAGCAAGAGAAATGCGCCATCATCACCAGCCAAGGTCTCTTTCAACCTAATTGGATGCCACAAGGGCTGTGCAACGCACTGGCCACATTCTAAAGTGCCATGGACAACATTCTCCATGACCTCAAGCTGAGCTGTGTCCTGGTCTATCTGGACAACATCAATGTCTTCTCACAAACATTCTCTGGCCACCTTCAGCATCTCAAGGAAGTCTTCTGACGCTTAGCAGCTGCTAACCTTAAGTTCAAACCAAGGATGTGCAATTTGTTTAAGGATCAGCTCAAATACCTTGGCTTTGTGGTTGACACAGAAGGGTTACGGCCTCAGCCTGCCAAAGTTGCAGCCATAAAGAAAATGAAGGTGCTGTCCAATAAACAAGATGTCCAAGTTTTCCTGGGCATGATTGGTTATTATTGGCGCTTTATCAAAGACTTCTCAAGGAAGAGGGAGGCCCTCTTCTATTTGCTGAAGAGTGATGTGCAATTTGATTGGACCCCAGCCTGTCAACAAGCCTTTGACACCCTATTCTTGAGTCTCATGAACAAACCAATCCTGCAATATCCAGACTTCAGCTGTGAATTCATTGTTCAAATAGATGTGTTGCTGACTGCTGTGGGTGGTGTGCTTTCTCAAGCAGACTCCAATGGCAAAGAAAACCTTGTAGACTACTGCAGCAGAACCCTGACGTTAATTAGCACAATTACACTGTGACTGAACGGAATTCTTGGCAGTAATGTACACATACAAACAGCTTTATGTATACCCACATGGTGTCCACTTCAAAGTGATCACCAATCATGCATCATTACGCTGGCTTCAGAACTTTAAAGAACCTGAAGAACGTCTAGCACAATGGGCGCTAAAGCTTCAGGCCTACAACTTTGAAATATCACACAGAGCAGGAGTCAAACATCAGAACGCAGATGTATTGTCTTGGCTATTGATGGTAGCTCACCTGGCTGATGTCTCTGACCAACTATATGACAAAATGTTGGCAGGCAACTATCAAGATGAGCCTGCAGAAGTTCAGCGCACACTAGACAGACTTTTGGAAGACACCAAGATCCAGAATGAGTGTATACTGAAACACACCTTTGAAGGAATAAGAATGATGCCAAGACCATCAGAACAAGCTGATCTAATAGTTTGCGCTCATAAGGCAGTAGGACATAGTTTTTTCTGGAAAACACTTGCACAACTGAAAACCACATACTTTTGGGAAGCCATGGCCTTTGACGTACAAGCAACACTGAGCTACTGTAAAGAATGCCAAGGGGAAACCCCATTCAAAAAGTCAACAACCTACCACTTAGCTTGGCCTAGCTTTGCTTGGCACACTATCTCAATTGATGTTGTAGACTCTTGTTGGTCAGCAACTATTGCACCAAGTATATCATTGTTGCAATAGACCACTTGACCAAATAGATGGAGGCAAAGGCAGTGCAAGACTTAGGTAATAACACTACTGCAAAATTCCTAATTGAACAGATCATATCACATCATGGTTGCCCCCAAGTTATTCTCACTGAAAATGGCACCAACTTCACTTCCCACATAGTGACCAAGCTCAATGAACTTATGGAAATCTGAGGAGTATTTTCAGCCCCCTCCTCCTTCTCAGCATGTGTGACAGTGTCATGTTCTGACCCTGCCACTGTGGTATCACAGTCCTGGGCCTGCAACTGACAACTGCTTGCAGGAAGTAACTGATTCAGTAAATGGACTCAGGAAGAGCGTGGAATACGCATAAACACTTTACGGTCTTCAGCTGTCATACCAGCCATGAGATCTTGGTAGACTTGGTGCAGGGAAGTATGGTTATTACTGTGAGCGCTCATGGAAGGAAGAATGGAGAGTAACCCTGGTCAAGTGGGGGGATGTGTGAAGAATTGTTGACCAGGGATTGTGGAAAGCCTAATTCATTAGACAATTAATGGCAATTAATTGTGGCCAATCAATTACCCTTTCAGAACATAGTGTCTTTTATCACATAATTAAATGCATGATTAGTGACACATGACGCTGTCATTGTGATTAATCACGCCACGCCACCCTAGATAATAGGCGCTGGGACACCAGCAACCTCAGAACTGTGTGCCAGAGCGCCAGCAGTAATTATTCTTGGCGCCAGAGCACCGCTACAGTTTACATAAAGTGCTGGGATGCCAGCAAAATTAATTGCAAGCACCAGAGCGCTGCAATAATTAACATCAAGCGCTGAGATGCCAGATTTGAGAAGAAATAATGCCAAGGCGCCAGGTTCAATTCAAATGGTTGACTCAACTCCCAATTAAAGCTGGATATAGAAGTGATTGTATATCCTAAACAGAATTACTGATTAATGTGCTAGCAGAGAGTGTCCTTGTGCTAGGAATTATGGGATTGTCCCTAAAATGGGAAGTTGTCTTTTTTTAACAGCACAACCAAGACTCTACAGTGCGCTGGAATGTCCTAGAAGGCATTGCCAGCAACTGATGATTAGTAATATGAGAATACCCCTATATAAGGTGTCGGCAGTAAACACCAAGGGGCAGAATTTTCTACCTACTTGTATAGGACACAATAAAGTTATTTATTACAAATCAAGTTGGCCAATGTCTTTGGAATCTTCACATTCAAAGGCATATAGTGAGTGTTTGTCCCTGCCTCCTAAATCTTGTAATGAATCTGCCAGGTTACGCCAATTTTCAACAGTGTACATGGAATTCCAGGCCTGGCCTACCTTCCCTGTGGGAGTCCAGTCAGACTCTGGTATGGACCGTGACACTTGCTCCAAGTTAGAATGATGGCGGCAATGCAACTAGTGTCAGGAATACTCCTGAAAATATCTTATGTTTTACTAGTAAATTAGCAGGAATTAAGACTTTTCATTCATTTCAACTAAAAATATTCATCTGAAATTTTCCAGGTATACCTAAAAAATTATTTCTATATAAAAATATTTAAAATGTAAAAAATTAAAAGAAAAAACCATAAAAGCAAGCAATTTTATTTGTCATACTTTTACACCTTCTTCATTTTGGCCCCTTTCAGGAGGGCAGATTTGATGAGCTCAAGCTACTTCTTGATCTCAGAGGCCTTATAATTGTACTTTGTTGTGTCCTGAATGGCCTTTGTGAAGAGGGACAACTTTGTTGAGGGCTTGATGGGGGACGTGGTTGGCCAGATCTCTGAGCTTGTAGATGGTTTTCTCCTGCTCATGCTGAAGGAGGTCAAAGAACTTGCTGAACTTGGTATTGAGATCAAAGTTTGACTTGAGGTGCCTATGATAGGACTCAAGAGGTGAAGTGGTCTTCAGCCCATCATTCACTGCAGCTAAGTACACATTCTAGCTGGCCTTGGCTTGGGCCTTACCTCACCTCTGAGTGGCAACTTTCCCAATCCACTGGGGCTCAAAGTAATCAAGAAAAGGCTTGAACTCTGGATGCTTTGCTATGTAGGGATTTTTTGAGAAAACCTTAAACCCCTGTAAAGTGTGCTCTGGCTTTAAAAAAGCCAAGGCACTAAATTGTGCCAGCACAAATTTGCAGGTGTCTAAAGTATCCCTCCTACTCAACCTACTAATATCATTATTGGCCTGCACATTGCAAGAAACTTCTTGGCGGAAGTAGAAGTGACGCCCCTCCACTTTCTCATTGAACAGCTGCACATATGCATTAAATTGAGCAGGCTCAAAGTCCATAATACATATGTACAGGCCAAGAGCTCTTAGCCTTGCCTTTTCCTCCACATCCAGGGTGGCCTGGTCCTTTTCAGAATCAGAGGGTTGATGTGGGTGTGTGAAGGGTCTTCTTGTAGTTGTCAATGGGGGGAAGGATGGAAAGCTTACAGCAGAGGATGGAAAAAGCTCTGGTTTAAATGGCCTTGGTGGCCCCGGGAAGAAGGAAGAAAGCAAGTGGAATCATCTGGATGTCTATCTGGGCATGTGCCATCCAGAGCTGGTAGAACATCCGGAGGCAAGTGGAAAAGGTACCATCAACTAGCCAGGTTGATGCCCTTTTCAACTCCAGCAGGTTCTTCTGAATTGCATAGCAGATTATAGGGTCTTTGGTGACGGGCCCATTGTTGTGAAGAAGGAAGCACTCCCCACTTGGAAGCTGCTTGAGCTCATGGGTGAGTGCAAGCTCTTATAAGACGTCTGAGGCCTTGGGGGAGGGGGATTGGCAGCAATTCTCTTGTTGTTGATGAACTTGAACAGCTGTTTCTGTGTGGGCACCAACTTGAGATTGTTGGGCTTCAGGTGATGGGGGGCCTTAATAGCCTGATTGGTAGCGCAAAGGTTGAAAGAGGTGGGGATGACTTGAACAAGGTGCTACTTCAGCATAATTGTGATCAGGTGATTGGGGGGCTCACAAGTGTGTTCCCCCTTCTCAGCAGTAACCCTTTCCTAGCCTTCAGTGTTCAGACAGGACCCACAAGACGTATCCTCACAAACAAAGTGCTTGCTCTTGGTGGTGTGCTTTTGATTATTAAAGTTGAAGATGAAATTATCTGCAACCTACCCAGGGCTGCCCTTCACAGACATGATGGGGAAGTAGCAGGGGAAGCGCTTGGGAACTTTGAACTCCCCATCTACATTACATATGTTGTGGATGGCCAGTGGATCTCAAGCCACATGGCCAGTGGCTTTAAACTTCTTGGAGTAGTCCTCCAGCTCCTCCTGATAATAAGGAGGAAGGGGAGAAGAGCCATCAGGGGTGTTGTAAAGCTAGCAGCAAAGGGCTTCTAATTTCTAAAAACAGTTAGTCAGGGACCTAATTCTTATTACTATACCTGTTGACGGTATAGTGGCAGCCTGTAAAAGGACAGAAGAATATAAAGGTGTAAAGACAAAACTAGTGTTTATTATGATAGTATTGCACTTATATAGTGTGAGGCGGGGAAATTGCCACCAGGGCAAGGGAGGCACAGACAGAAGGACTTCCCTAATGAAGGAGAGTAGATTGGCACATCAGAAAGTCCTGTACAAGAGAACAACTGGTTTCACACGGCTTTCCTTAAGGAGACAGATATAAATAACTTTTTTGTTATATTATTAACCTTGGAAGTAAAGCCTGTGCCTTATGTGCATTCAAAAGGCACTTTGAATACCCGTTTTAGAGGCGTTTTAAATGTCTTTATCCTTAGTAAAATCAGGACGCAAAAAAGCAATTGCGCAACTGTTCTGTTGCTTGATTCCTAGATGGACAGCTTAATGTCTAATCCATTCAATCTGCAACATTTCCCTCCACTGGATTAGACAACAGGATCAAGAATGGCTTGGCGTCTCTAGGTGGCAGCTATGGTGTTGGGGTCAATCTCATGTCTTGTCAGGTGGGGGTTTGTTGCCCAATCCTTGGTCATTGGCTTTGCGGATCTGTAGGTAACCAGTTGTGTTTCCTAGCTGCCATTCAGGTGGTAGAACAGTTGATGTGGTACAGGAAGAGTCTAGTCAGTCTCCAATAAACACATTTCTCTTTTATTCTTATTCCTCATACTTTGGTGCAACACTATTGCAAACAGGACAACAACTCATGGAATTTTTTAATTAGCCTTTTGTTTTTTCAGGTTGTTGTCCTCATTGGGGCTTACTCTTGGTCACTAGGAGCAGCACGCATATACTGAGCGTGTACTCTAGTGATCAATTTCCCAGAATGGGGCTCCTTAAGGGTGTAGGAGTTGAGGCCGGTCTTCTGGATAACTTGAACTGGACCTTGCCAAAGGGAGGCAAGTTTGGATTTGCAGCTGTACCCTCTATTGCTGAAGAAGTAGACTGAGTCTCCTACCAGGTAAGTGGGTAAGGCAGGGAGTTTGGATGCAGCTTGTTCTAGGTCCTGCAACTTATGGTTTAAGTTTACGGTGTAGGACTCTGATTGCAAGCAAATAAGGGTTTAAACCAGCTTGTTGAGGTACGCCTCTGGGGACACAGCCAGGCTCAGCTTTACCAAGGAATATAGCAAAGAGAAAAGTCCTGGTTGCCGGCTGTAGAGCAGTTGGAAGGGCGGCTTGCCAGTGGCACAATGGTACCCAATGTTATATGCAAAGGAGGCTGCAGGCAGGAAGGTATCCCATTCAGTCTCATGTTGGTGACTGAGCTTCCAGAGTATCTGGACCAGGCTCCCATTAGTGCGCTCTACCATGCCATTTGTCTGTGGGTGATAAGGAGTGGATAGTGTCCCATGAATTCCCATCAGTTGGTTGAGGCGGGGGATGATATAACTGGTGAAGTTGGTACCATTGTCTGTCAGTAAAATCAGGGGGCAACCATGTTTATATATGATATTCTCCAGGATGAAAGTGGCTGTCACCAGTGCAGATTGGTTAGGAATTGCCTTGACCTCTACCCATTTATTCAGATGGTCAACAACCACAATGATGACCTTGTTGCAGCTGTTGGTAGCTGACAGGGGGCCCACTACGTCAATGGCTACAGTGTGGAAGGCACACCCAGGGCGTACAAGTCTGTGTTGGAACTTGGCAACCTTAGGTCTCTCAATGTTGCAGTCATGACAGTTGGCTAGTGTATCTACTACATCAGTGTGTATTCCTTCCCAGAAGCAGTACTGCTGTAGCAGAGCTAATGTCTTCTGTATGCCACCATGGCCAGTAGTCTTGTGAGCAGCCATCACTGAGTCCATGCGTAGGGATGGGCGTATGTAGGGTAGCCAAGAGTCTCCACAAAGCTTCAGGAGTTGTCCCTTAGAGACCTTGGTATCAACAGTTAGCTTCTTGAGAGCTCTCTGTATCTCTACTGGCTCCTCCCTCACAAAGAAGGATCCTCCATAAGCTTGTCATAGAGAATGTTAGCCATGGGGGATACTAAGGCAACAGTGGGAAGGCAATAGACAGTCAGCATTCTGGTGGGCTGCTTCAGCTCAATGAATGATTTTGTAGTCATAAGCCTGAAGTTTAATGGCCCAACACGCCAGACGTCCTTCAGGGTCTTTGAGGGTCTTTAGCCATTGCAAGGAGGCATGGTCTGTTACAACTGTGAAATGTATCCCATGGAGATAGACTCTGAATTTTTGGTAGGAGTATATCACAGCCAGACACTCTCATTTGGTGACAGTTTAGTTCCTCTTGTGAACATTAAGTGTACGCAAGCAGCATCCAACAGGGTGTTCAAGTCCGTCGGAGTCCAGTTGGGAGAGAACACCCTCAATTGCAGTCAGACTAGCATCTGTATGAACCACAAACGGCTTGGCAAAGTCAGGGTAGGCCAGTACAGGGGCTGCAGTTAGTGTTCCCTTGAGAGCATTGAAGGAAGATTGGTATGCTGGGCTCCAGGAGAATTCCTTATCAGCTCAGAGAAGCTGAAAAAGGGGTCACCCAGGGATGCAAAGTTGGGGATGAAGCAGCAGTAGCACCCAATCATCCCCAGGAAGACTGCATGTCCCGCTTATTGGCCAGGATCTGCATTTTCTCAATGGCTTCCACCTTCAGAGGTACAGGGCAGAGTCCATCTTAGCTAATAATGAACCTCAAGAACTCAAGGTGCTCCTTGAAGAAGTTGCACTTGTGTGGCTTGAGCTCAAGATTAGCTGTAATTAACCTCTGGAAGACTTCCTCCAAATGTTGTAGGTGATCATTAAAGGTTTGGGAGAACACATTAATGTCATCCAGGTAGACCAAGACACTGGTGAGTTTGAGGTCGCCCATCACTGCATCCATGGCCTGCTGGAAGGTAGCCGGGGCATTGGACAGACCTTGAGGCATCCTTGTGGGTTGGAATAGCCCTTGGTCAGTGATGATTGCACATTTTTCTTGATCAGCAGGGGGTAGATCAATCTGCCAGTACCCGCTGATAAGGTCCATGGAACTGAAGAACTTGGTACCACCCAGTTGGTCCAGGGTATTGTCAATACAAGGGAGGGGATATGAATCCTTCTTGGTAACAGCATTCAGTCAACGGTAGTCAATCAGCACACGGTTGCTGCCATCCTTCTTTTTGACAATCAGGAGAGGGGAAGCCCAAGGGCTTTTACTGGGGACCAGTAAGCCAGATCCCAATAGCTTCTGAAGCTCCTCATTAGCCACAGCATGATTGGTTTGACTGTGCTGTATAGGTCTGGAACAGACAGGTGGACTGCCTTGGGTGTCAATATGATGAGCAGCATCTGCATCCTTGCCCAGGTCATAATCATCTTTGGCAAACACATCTTTATAATGGGCAAAGAGATCCATAGCTTGATCCTTCTGCTCTTCAGAGAGGCCAGATAGGGAGTCGCGGCTTATGATCAATAGCACCAGTGGTTGCTCACAGGGTAGACCCAACTCAGAGAAGGCCACAAAGGGGGCAGTCTCCTGCAGTTTTTCATGCTCTTCTAGTCATATATAAGCCAGAAGTTGGTGTTTGGAGACAACCATAGCTTCACGACTCATGTTGGCCAAGAGTATGAGTACCTCCTTCTCACTTGGCATGAGGATGCCTGGTGCAACCCATGGTTCTAGTCTGGAGGCATTAGGGGTGCCAAAGATTTCTGCATGAATGCCAGCTGGTAGAGCCAGCAAGAGACCTGTATTGTGGATCACCTTAGAACCAGGTGGGATAGTCACATTAAAAAAGGCATAGACTGAGATACTGTGGGGTTCCTGGTCACCAGTCCCCAAGGTGTGTCCTGGGTTGTAGTCAGGGACTGGCTTGGAGGAGTTGTCATTCTCCAACAGTGGTAAATGGTTGGTTAGGAGCTTATACTTGGCCTGCATAAGAGCAAACTCCTCCAGTATTTCCTAATTACCAGGCAAGCGTCCCACCATACACTTGTACTTCAGCAAGCGCCAGCCCTTCTGTAGGCCAATACCAATCCTGTAATAGTCTAGCAAACTCTCCCCCAATAAACTCTCTTCCGCTATCTGTCATTTCAAGATACCTAGTCACATTTTCCCACTCCTCCTGGGCAGACTTACTAGAGGCAAACTTCCTGCACCCTAGACAATAGGATTCCTTGTCCTCTGGGCTAGGATAGAAAATGTGGGGTAACTGACTCATAGAACTTATATCCTTTCTTAACACGGGAAATTTGGATAGGGGTTGTAATAGGCACTTTATTCACAGTCAGAAGGAAGATCCCCTTAGAAACCTTCTGATATATGGCCTTGGGATAGGGAGTAATGAGGGGTTTGTGCCAATACTTGGAGTCCTTTAATAATCTCTTGGACTCCTTGTACTTGGTCTTGGGCTCCTTGATCTTGGGCTCCTGTTGTCTGTTCCAGCTCTGGATTCCTATTCTTGGTCTTTGGATCCTTCTATAGCTTTTGTAGCCTTTTTAATCCACTTGATCCAGTCCCTGAAGAGTCTCAGATAGCTCCCTCTTTTATAGCCCCTTGTTTCAGACCAAAAACCTCTCTTAGAACTCTGGTTCTTCAAAGCTTAAACTATCCTGTTTTTCTCCTTTTATAATATATTAAACCTTTAAACTTACTTCAGCCAATGAAAGCCCTGAATTTTCTGCTTCTGCTCCTCATTTTTTAGGCTTTAACTCTTAAGTTAAAGCCCTTAAAGCACTGATCAAATAGACTCTGGCTCACAGCCAATCACACACCTCAATTCAATGGTTTTTCCAAAAAATGTTTCCCCAGATGACCTGTTCTTGACCCTGGTTCAAACCTGAAGCTGTCTTGCTCCAGGTAAATAACTGCTCTGTGTTTCAAACGGTTTTGCGGTAATTCCTGTCACATTTCCCCAGCAAATCTTGAGCGCTTCCACATATGTTTTACTTAGGAAAATTTTGACCCCTCAATTTTTCAACGTTTCTCCATGTTTCCCTGTGCTTCTTTCAACATTTTGCAGCTTTGAACCTGCTTGCTGCTTGTCCTTTTGCCTCTCCTAGTTGTTCTTGGCAAAATTTGCTCTTTTGCCCTCATAGTTTCTCTGTTCCATTTCCAGCTTCTTTCCAGCTACCTTCTTCTTTAATCCTTCTTTTTAAATAAATTTATAGTTCTAACAAACTATATATTATTTTTCCTTCTCTTTGTTTTTCATTATAATGATTTTCAATCCTTTTTTAATCATAATCAGGCAGTATTTAATTATTATTTAACTGCTTCTTTTTATCTATTTTCCTCTCAAAAGCCACTAAAATCAGCTCTTTCAGCCTCTGCATCCAGTCTGGCTAGTTCATCCTCTCAGCTCTTCAGTTCTTCAACACCAACTTCTGTTCCTTTAGCCATCCTGCTTTATGATCTGCTAGTCCTGCATCAAAATCTTCTTGTCCTTCAACTTCTCCTCAACCAGTTCCTCAACAAATCCTCACTAGGAACCTCCTTTGTTCCTTCTACACACTGAACCATATTGGTTCCCGCAATTCAATATAAATTAACAGTCCATCAACTAGCCTTCACTGTGACCAAACAGTCCCTCCTGCCAGTCTTCTCTGTCAATTCTGTGAACCACCTTGGTTTTTTATCTCAGTCCCCATTACCAGAACTTGTAGACCCAGGCATGAGTCTACATTGAACTGGTGTTTGACTTGGCCCTTGCAAGTGGCAATCCACTTAGGCCATTCAACCATAGATCAATGTCTATGAGTTGTCTTTACTCACCCAGGTGATTAAGTCTGGGCTTTCAGTTGCAGCGTAATCAGCTCCGCTTCCCAGAGGTCTGATCACACCAAGTTCTGCAGCTTGCTTCCCCAAGCAAACTGCCTTGGTGACACCTCTGAGCAAATCTATGCCTTCCAATGCTCACTTTGGGTTCCCCCAAAGCTCCCATATTGGCATAAATAAGGACACCTTACCAGTCTGTTAGGTAGGGTGCTTGCTCACAGACCTCCTGTAAGCGTATTAGGGTACATAGAGCCCTCAAAGCTCTTCCCCTTCCTGGCAGCCCACAACCCCACCAGGGGTTCAAAACCTACTCTCCCCAGACAGACAAAGTTCCCTGCTTGCTATTTCAGTCTTCACCCTTCCACAGCCACAGTTCCCTGCAAGGTGAAGCACTATAGCCCCAAGCAGCCAATTCCTTCTGCTGGGTGGAGACAACATCTGCCTCTTGTAGTCCTATGTTACCTACCAACCAGGCCTTACTTACCCTAGTAGTCCATGTTACCTACTAGGCTCACCCTACTTACCCCTAGTAGCCCTATGTTACCTACTAGTTTACAGCGTCACCAGCTAATCACACATTGTCACTCTTCAGCATATTGTCTTTATTTGAAGCCAAATCAACCCTTGCCTGCAAAACAGCACACATGTGGATCACCACAGATACCCTTGGCTTCCCCAATCAAGAGAGTTAGCACCTTGACCTTCTTACTACGCAGCGTATAAGCAACTGGAAGCTCTCTATTGGCGTACTCCAGATTGATGTAGTGCAGACGGCGTAAGGGCAGGTCAGACCGGCAATTGCCATGGTAGAACATGGGTATGGAGTGGCCCAATATTCCTAATGTATGGTCTCCATGGTTAGTCACAGTGCCATACTGAACCATGAAGCTAGTCCCAATAAGAATGACATAGCTGTTGTTTTCCAGAACTATAGCAGAAGCAGTGACCATCAGCTTCCCAAAACAAAGAGGGAGAGAAGAGTAGGCTCCTTTTGCTCTAGTGGTCAGTGGCCCATCAGTACCAAAATCTTCATGGTAGGCCAAGTCTGGTACCAGCTTAAGCTTCTTAACCAGCCGTGAGGAGATAATGTTCCCAGGGGCACCAGTATCCAGTATGGCCTGGACATGAGTCTTGTTCACTACCAGGTTGATATAGGTGCAATCCTGGAGGTCCTCTATGATCTCCACAATCTTTGAGACCTGGTGTACACTTATTCCTTTGAACTTCTCCAAGAAGGTAGCCATGGCAGCTCCCACAGCTGGGCTTACTTCCTTGAGGGATTCTAGCAGTGCCAAGACATTTACTGTAAAGAGCAGCTTGATCAGTTGTTCAGCACTGTCCTCCTCATGGGTGAATTTAACGCCTGGTTGAGCCAGTTGTTTGGCATAGGGTAAGGACACTGTTCTCCAAGCTATTTGGGGGATAACCACCTCAGGGCAAAGTGTAGTCCAATGAGTTTGTGTATTAAGAGTGAGGACTCAATGTAGGAGGTCCTCTTGAACTCTGTCAGACTCCACATCCTCATGTATTGGTTGGGAGTTGAAGTCAATCAGAGAGGGTTCATCCTTAGAGTTGGTCTCAGAGGATGGCAAGGCAGCAGGCCTCTGATCTGGTTTGTCAGGGGCAGTGGTATGGGGGAGATGAGTGTCAGGAAACCAACCCTGATTGGCCAGCTTGCTAGTGTTTGGGAACTGGTGGGTTGCAGACTGGGTGGGCAGAGCCCACCAAAGGATTGGTGCTAACTTAATGAGGTAGGACATTGACTTGTTCACCCACGACCATGGACCGGCAGCTGGGACAATAGTATCTATTACTCCCGTGAGAGTAATATATACAATTCCAAAAAGCTTGTTGGTATGGTCCAGTGGGAGCTCAGCGGCGGAGGCATGCATTGGTTTGGGGGTGACAGGTGGTTTAATGTCCATTTGGTAGGTGGGAAGGAAGTTGTATTTATCTCTGAACAGGCAGGGTTTGGTAACGTACCAAGGGCCTTCTTGGTTGTATCTTGTTAACTCGGTAGTTCTGGCCAAGGGATCCCGGGCTAGTATATTGTTGGTAGTGTAGTCCTTGTACTCAGGCTTTAAGGAGTACTCTGTGAAATGGACAGGACCAAAGGGGGCACCTGGCGGGGGGTACGTAGCTGGCGGGCTGGCAAGGGGGGCAGACAATCTTGGGGTTAACTGGAAGATGGCAAGAATAAAATACGGCAATAGTTGGGAAACCCAATATCTCATAACCTTTATTTAAAAATGACAATGGGGGTTGATCTCGGCCTGGCAGGTATTTATACCACACTGCCAGGCTTCACTACCTGGTCAGATTTTCTGGACTTGGGCGGGTTGGCATCAGGTGTCTCAGATGGCAGTGTGGCGCTTGGCACTGGTGGTTTGCCACTGGCCGCTTTGGAGTGAGAAGACTTCAAATCCTTCTGTTTATTGATTTGGGTATTGGGTGCCTCTTTGGGTTCAGTGCCTTCCCTGGGACTTTGGGGGAGTTTGGAATAATTTTCAGGGAGAAATTTGTCTATTTCATTGGGCAAACTGCTGGTGTCAGGCGTTGGCACCTTGGGGAAATTCCCGGCATCTTGCGCTGGCGGTTTTCTTGCAGAATCCTGCAGGGCAGCTAAGGGTTCGGGTCCTGGTGGGCTGGCAGCAACTTCATCAGTTAGTAGTGGGTTATTGCGTTCTCAGCCTATGAGTCTGGCGGTCTTCAAAGGGTTTTGTCCAGGGTTCAACTCTGATTCTGTATTTTTTGATTTAGGAGCATCCAAATTGTCATTCCTGACATCATCCCCTTCTTCCCCCAAAATTTCCCCTTTCAGGGCCTTCTTCTCAAGGTATTGTTGGATGGCCTGTTTGGCATTGGTTAGGTTGCTCAAGGGTTCCCAGGTGCTTTCTTCCAGGGGGTAGCCTGACCACTTGACGTAGTACTGGGGGGTCTTGTAGTGGACCTGGTTGCCATGGATGTACTCAACTTCTTCTCAATTGAGTGGTCCTTCCGGATTGGCGGGGGGCTTGACTTGATCTTCTGGTGAGGAAGGGAGTTTCTGTCTTTTTTGAACATTAGGGCACGGTGGAACACGTTATGGATCTTCCGTGTGGGGAGTAGGTCTAACTTGAAGACAACTTCTCTAATGAGCTTGGGGATCTTGTGTGGTCCGCTTCTTCTGTGAGCTAGTTTTCTGCAAGGCACATGCAGTGGCATGTTACGGGAATCCAAATAGACCTTGTCTCCAACTTGGAGGGGTTTACCAGGGGTCTGTTTTCAATCAGCAAAGGCCTTGTATGTCTGTACTGCTCAGTTCAGGTTTGCTAGGCATATAGTTTGGGTGTCGTGTATCTGTTCAATCCAGGCGCGTCAGAAGGGTTGGTTTCCTTGTTTCCAATGTTAGGGTCCCATGTGGGGTCAAACCCATAGTTGGCTTTGAAAGGGGACATTCTAGTAGATGCATGGTCTTTGCTGTTGTAGGCGTACTGTGCCATGGGTAGCATCTTGGCCCAGTTATCTTGGTTGGTGTTGGCATAGCATTGTAGGTACTGTTCAAGTATTTGGTTCACTTGTTCAGTCTGGCGGTCAGTCTGTGGGTGGTAAGAGGTTGATACGCAGCGCTTTACCCCCAAATCCTTCATCACCTGAGCCCAGTAGTTGGAGGTGAATTGGGGTCCTCTATCAGTGATGATTTCTGCCAGAGTGCCATGTTGGGTTAGGATGCAGTTGTGGAAATGTCTAGCTGTCTCTACAGCAGTGCAGTGGGTGGTGGTAGGGACAAAATAGGACATTTTAGTGAATCTATCTACCATGACTAGGATTTCATTGAACAAATTAGAAGGGGCATTTCCACAATATAATCCATTAAAACAGACTGCCAGGGTCCTGCTGGTATGTCTAGTAATCTTAGCAAGCCTTCAGGTTTGGATCTACGGGGTTTGGTTCTTCCACATGTCTCACAGCCTTTGATGTAGGCGGCCACGTCTTTGTCCAGTTGGGGACAAGCATAATTCTTCTTGATTCCTTGGATTGTCTTGAGTCTGCCATGGTGGCCAGTCATCTCTGAGCCGTGATAGTGTATGAGTATTTTGGTCCTTGTTTTGCCTTCTGGTATGTAGATCCGGTTGTGTAATAGCAGGTTGGTTCCTTTCAATGAGAATCCTTTCTTGTAGTGGCGGCTATCTGGGTCTGAGGTCAAGTTGGCAATGAGTTCTGCTAAATACTTGTCTAATTTATGCACCTCAATTAAGTCAGGCTTACAGGCCATGATCTTCATGTACATCAGTTGGATGCCTAGGCTGGCAGGGTTGAGGAGTATGTGAGTGTTGTGGTCCTTGGTCTCAGCCGTGGTGGGAATCATATCTGCTCTTCTGCTCAGTGTGTCAGGTACTATGTTGACTTTTCTGGGTTTATAGTCAGTTTTCAGGGTGTAGTTGGCCAGTTCTAGAGCCCATCTGTCCTGTCTCTGGTTCAGCTGGTGTGGTTTGAAGAAGTAGACTAAGTTCTTGTGGTCTGTCAGAACCTTTACAGGGTGTTCAGCACCGCACAAGTACCTGCACCAATGTTTCAATGTCTTCATTATAGCTAGAATCTCCTTGTTGTATATTGGGTAGTTCCCTTCAGCTGGTAGCATCTTCTTGGAGTAATATGCTACAGGATGTAGCATACCATCCCCTCCTTCCTGAAGAAGGACCCCGCCCACCGCAAAGCTGTATGTGTCCGTCTCCAGCACAAAAGGTTTAGATGGATCAGGCATGACAAGGACTGGGGCAGACGTGAATGCTTCCTTCAGGGTCACAAACGCGGAGGTGCACTCCTAAGTCCAGGCAAACTGGACCTTGTCAGAGCAAAGACGGGTAAGGGGCAATGTAATCTGAGAAAAAATCTGGATGAAATCTCTGCAATAATTTGCTAGGCCCAAAAAACTTCTCACATCTTTTCTGAATTTGGGTACTGGCCAGGATGTCACTGCTTTCACTTTGTCCTGCACCATAGCAAACCCACCAGTCTTTATCACATATCCCAGGGATTTGACCTTGGACTGAAAGAATTTGCATTTCTTCAGCTTGGCGTGTAGGTTAGCCTGTGAGAGTTTCTCCAGTATTTGGTCAAGGTGTTGGAGGTGCTCTTCATGCAACTTGCTGTATATGAGGATGCCGTCCAAATATGCCACGCAGAATTGGTTGATGTACTTGCCTAGGACAGAGTTGATCATCCTTTGGAAAGTACTGGGGGCGTTGCACAAGCCAAACGGCATAACTAGGTATTTGTACAACCCATATCTGGTTTTGAAAGCTGTCTTGTATTTGTCTCCTTCTTTGATTCTGATCTGATTGAAGGCGTCTCTCAGGTCAATTTTTGAGTACACCTGGGCTCCAGTCAGTACGTTGCAAAGGTTGTCAGCGTTGGGGATGGGGTAGCGGTTCTTCACTGTAATATTGTTAAGTTTCTAGTAGTTCACGCAGGGACGCATTCTGCCATCTTTCTTCCCTAAAAACAGCATGGGTGACAAGCAAGGGGCCTTTGAAACCGGGATGAAACCTTTTTTTGTCACGTCCTCTAGGTATGTCTTCAGGGCTACTTGTTCACAATGGTTGCAGCTGTAGATGGGGCTGTGGTGTGATTGGGTTCCTGGTAACAGGTCTATGGCAGGATTATAGATCAAGTGGCTGGGGAGATGGGCTGCTGCTTCCTTGCTGAAAATGTGGTTCCACTTCTCTAAGGAGGCTGGTAAGATCCCCACACTGGGTTCCATTTTCAGGGTCAGGAGTATGTTGGGTCTTTTGCTGGTTGGACCCAGCTGGAATGGCACCACGTCACACAAATTGTCTCCCTTCAAAGCAACTGTTTGATTACAGAAATTTATAATAGCGCTGTGTCTTTGGGACCAGGAGTCCCCTAGGATCAAGGGGTGGGGAAGTCCCTTCAGGATGATGGGGAGCACTGGATAGGTGTTCTGACCAATTTTCAATGGCAACTTGGTTGCGCACCTGAATCCCAAGTTGTGAGAGCTGTTTCCCATGATTACTTTGACACCTTCAGTGGTGGCCTTTAGTCCTAGGTCCTTTGCAAGGGTGGTGTCAATAAAACTCTCTTAACTCTGGTATCAATTAAAGCTTCCACAGTCTGGGATGTTGTGAGTGTTTATACTTCAACTTGGATAAATTTGTGACTGGGTGGAGCTGTTTATTTATTTTAAAGAAACTGTAGGACCACTCTTCTTGGGGCAAGCCTTAGTGAGGTGCCCAGGTTTGTGGCAGTAGAAACACAACCCTTCACAGTAGTGGTGCTGTAGTTCATCAGGGGACATTCCTGGTCTGTTGGGTGTCAGGGCTTGGTTTGCGCATTGAGTGGGAGAGGGGGTGCCTTCCTGGTTGAGGCTCAACCCTCTACACAAAAGGAGTAATTCATCTAGGCCAAGTGTAGGGGGATGGTGCTTAAGGAGCTCCTTCAAGGCAGGGCAGGCTCCTCAGCGGTACAAAATGCTGATAACTTGTCCTTGAGTTGGGTTCTGGCTTTCAGTTTCAGGAATTTGTTGGTGTAGTCTTGTAGAGTGTGTGGTCCTTGTCTGATGTCTATTAAACTGATGAGGGTGCAATGGCAGGTGTCTTGGTTGTCGCCAGTGGCCATCAGTTCACTCTCAAATTGGGAGTAGTCCAGGCAGAACTCAACGTCCTCAGTGGTAGCCTTCCCAAACCAGTCTAAGGCATCACCAGAGAGCATGGAGACCACTCCAAGGACTTTCTCAGTGTCATTGGAATATGAGTTTGTGTTATCCTGAAAATAGAGACAGAGGACTGACATGTCTCTTCTGGCTTCTTCTAGGGTGAGCTTCCCCATCTGAGGCATGTCCACCTTGGTTGTAGTCTGATTTACTATAATGTTCTGAACCTGCAAGTTTGGGGTCTCGGTCTTCTTGACGCCAAGCAGGGTGTCTTTCTGTTTTGTACTGGTTTGGTGTTGGGTTGCTGATGCGATTAGGTTGGTAGCTAGCTTATATGCATAGTAAGCTGAAATCAATAAAAGTAGCATACAAGATGCCCCAAGAGTTATCAACATCTTGGGGCCCAGGTTACTGTGTTTGAGGTAGATCACCATAATGTCAGGAATCCAGCCTGTGGGGGGTTCCTGGGAACTTGTGGGAAGACAGCCCACGGGCCCAGCAGGGAGGGCCCACCACAAGATTGGGGCCAACTTTAATATATAAGATAACAATTTTCCAAGGAGAACCCAAGGTCTGCTGGCAGGTACCATAGAATCTATCAAGCTGGTAAGAGTGATGTACATCACTCCAAATATTTGAGTGGAAGTGGATTCATTGGCAGCAACAGATTCTTGTGGGCAGTTGGGCCGCGGGATGAGAGGCAGAGTCATTGGGACCAAATACGCGGGCAGGTGGTTGTACTTGTCACAGAATAGCAGGGGAGGTGTAGTGATTTTGTGGCCTTCCCTGTAAACAGTCGCAGTCTCTCTAGTTCTTGCCTCAGGGTTGTAGATTAGGATTTCCTCTAGGGTGAACTCCAAATACGCAGGGTTGGGGGGTACTTGGTGAAATGTACTGGGCTGCAGGGAGCTCCTGGTGGACAATAAAGGTCAGGCAGCTGTTTTGCGGTTTCTTGGGGTTGATGGGTGTGAGGTGCATAACTGCAGGAGGTAGACTGTAACTGAAATAGAACTAATATCAAATATGGAATAACCTGGTTGAAATAAAGGTTCATGTCACTTTATTGCAAGAATGGCAATGGGCAACTTTCTGGCGCCCAGGGTATAAGTACGCCCATCTGTCACAAGTAAACTTTTACAAATTTCTTTGGCCTGGGTGTTACCATCTACCAGGTTTTTCCAGTCTTTGGTGGCATCCATTGCGGGAATTAATTCATTGGCTGGTTTGAACTTAGAATACTCAAATTCCCTTGTTGGGTTGTGGGGTTGGTCATCTCTGGGCAGCCTGCGTTCTATAGGAAGTTTCTTTGTTTCCCCTTCCATGGTGGCCTGAATTATTCTGGGTTCTATGGCTAGACCTGCCTGCTGATTGGTTGAATTAACAGAAACCTTTAACGTGGGGAGTGTCAATGTAGGCGATTTTAACTCATCAAGCTTTAAAGGATTTTCTGAAGTTAAATCCTGTTCTGGTTCCTGCCCAAAAATCTGTGAGTGGCTGGTTCTGCAGGCTGGCGGCCCGCAGGGTGTCAGGGTTCAAATCCTGTATTTGATGTTTTCCAGTAAGCATGGTCAATAGGAGTTTGTCACTTGTGACAGGTAGCCTTTTTTAATCAAATTGAATTATTTATATTTTTATTTGGATTTTTAAAAATGCAGGAACTCATAGACACTTTGCAAAGTTCAAGTCAAACTGCATATTTCCAATGGACAAAATGAATTTACTGGAATCAGATTTGAAGTGTTCAAATCCATCAACAATTTTCATTATGTTTACTATGTTTTTTGGAAGTTTGGGATTGTCAAATCCAAGAACCAAATTTAAAATCACTTTTGAATGCCATTAGTAAACTCAGATATTAATTGCAGGAACTGGAATCCAAATTGAAAATACAGTAAGAAACTAGGACAAATCAACCCAAATCAAGAAGCTCCACTCTGGATAAAATCAAATGAAAAATCACATCTCAACAACCATATTTAGACATGAAATTAAGTGAAATGTAAAATTGTCTAAACTGGAAATGATGCAATATTCTTCACTCTAAATCACTAACATAGTAACCATAAAACCATATAATGATATATGAGCTATTCTCCTGATGACACGGAATTTTTTTAAAAGTTTTTTGGCCCCCAGCGTAGCCAGGGGCCAACAAAAATTCTTTTCAAGGAAGAAGGGGAGGTGGGAAAGATAAATAATCAGTTTACTACACTATGTATTTATGTATTGCTATTAAGGATACTTGATTACAGTAGATTTTAAAAAATGCTAATAATAAAATAGAATTATATATTATAATCTATCTTATCAAGTAGTATTTTCCTTGATGTGTTGATAGTTCATTTTCTGTTGATAATGTGCTTGCGTTTAATTGGATAGTTTCACCTCCAGTTGCCTTGGCAATAGGAAATCAAGTTGCCTCCCCGAGACCAGCTGTGGTCGCGGAGGTGACTTGATTTCCTATTGTCAAGGCAACTGGAGATGAAACTATCCAATTAAACGCAAGCACATTATCAACAGCAAATGAACTATCAACACATCAAGGAAAACACTACTTGATAAGATAGATTGTAATATATAATTCTATTTTATTATTAGCATTTTTTAAAATCTACTGTAATCAAGCATCTAAATTTTAGCCACCCTAAAATGAAATAGGGTGATTTTTGAGAATTCCTATGATTCCTAAAAGAATTAGCACAAATCCACTCCAGATCCTTTGACATCCTTTTTGAGATACCCATAAATTATATTTATTTTGAATTCACTGCATTTTTGATTTGAAATTTGGTTCTTGGATTTGAAAATCCCGCAATTTCAGATTTGTTAATTTTTACATGATTTATATGATTTGTTTGAAATACAGGAAATCTCAAATTGTACATTAGAATCCCGAATTTCTGATTCATGTATCCCACATTTGTTTACTGAGTTTTGTCTTTTGTTAGTTGAGTTATCTGCTCAAGGGATTCAAAATTTGCTAATTTAAATAAACCAAAAAAAGCCAAATTAAATGGTTGATTTATTAAATATTTTAATTTTCACTCAGCTGAGTTGCCCGCAAAAGTGATTCAAAATTTGGACCAAGGACTTGACAATCCCGTATTTTTATGTTTAGGTTCTGAATTTACAGTATGTGTTTTATTAATAAAATTAGGATTTGACTTAAAAAGTATCAAACTGGCTTTTTTACCTTTAGAGATTCAATCACTAGTGCTTTTAATTTTTATCAGTAAATTTACATATGGATTACCTCTTAACTTGGTCTTTGATTTAACAGAATTGTTGCAACTGAACCAATGGTAGTTCAGTATTTGATTGAGGAATACAACAGTCCAATATAAAGGACAATAATAAGGATGGTATTTAGTTTATTGAGGAAGATTTTAATTAATATACCATATTGAGAAGCCACAAGTCCACAGGGGGTGGTATAGTGGTGGGTTCAATATAAGGTTTGGGCTGTGGAATAACTTGCACAGGGATCAGTGTGTCAAATTGGCAACACTCCCAATTAGTAGATAGTGCCCACAATTTGACATTGTCATCAGATGGATCCATGCTGTTAGACACATTATGGGGTATCTCATCAAGTGCCCCTGTGTATCATAAGATACATTGGCAGGCGAGTATCACAAGTGACAGTTTATTACTATCAATAGGCAAGGTAGAATCCCATTTCTGGGATTTGAACCTTGGACCCCTGCAGGCCACCAGCCTGCCTGCCTGCATTTTTCTGGGCTTGAACCAGAAACAGATTTGACTTTGGAGAAACCAAGACTCACCAGTGGGGTACCTTCTACACTCAAACCCTGCTTCTTGAAGAATTTCTTTGGCCCAGCCAATGAGATCAATAGCCTGTAATATGTCCCTGCAATCTCCTGAGTCACCACCAATGAGACACCACCTGCATTACCCTGAGACCACAGCTTGCAAAGAGATGACAAATCCATTACCTCAAAAGGGGGATTAAAGATTCCCCACCCCAACCCAGAAAATGATGACTCAACAATTTTGGGCACCTCCAGGAATGTGCAAACCCTGGTAAGTGCCACCCCTTGGGCCACAAGAAATTGCAAAAGTCTTCCCAAGTTTGATGAGCATACTTCTACCCTGGGGATGCCAAGAAGATGCTCATTGTCATCCTTAGAATAAAGTGTTATGAACCTTTGGTTCATTCAGGTTATATATTACCTCATTTTAGCACTTTATCATATACAGTTTGATCACTCTGGCCTTGTCCCCACAGACAACCATTTCCAAGAAACTACAGACCAGCCACCAGAGTTATACCACCCCCTGGAGTCCCATACAGCCCTGTCCATTTCACTGAATATCCTCTAAACCCAGACTACGCTGACTTTACCCTTTTAAGAGATCCTCCTATACAACCCAGAAGCCCAAACTAGAGAAACTGAGCTTATTGGTTGTGAATAAAAGTGGATCATCATACAGCCCTTGCTATTCTGAAATAAGTATAACCACCTGCCCGTGTATCTAGTCCTCATGACTTTCCTATCAACCCCACAGCCTGACAGCCTGCAAGAACCAGCAGCACCTGGAGAATCCACTTCAACTCAGATATTTGATGTCCTGTACATCACCCTTATGGGCCTAATCAATTATATGGTGCCCTCCAGCGGGCCTTGGGCTATTCTTGGAAAATCCCTCTTGTATATTGTAAAGTTGGCCCCTATCCTGTGATGGACCTTTCTCTCTGGACCTGTGGGCCGCCTGCCTGCCAGTTCTCCAGAACCCACCGCTGGATGGATTCCTGACAGCAAAGATGAAAACTTGGCTGCAACAGAATTATTAAACAGAGTCAACTTCCAGTGTTTTTGATTTTGTTTTTGAGTTTCACACCCCTGAATTACTAGTAAAAATAAGTTTAAACTGTTTAAGTAAAAAATAATAATGGATTTAGATATCTGATAGTTGATTAATCAAAGTTACCTTTCCTTCTGACTACCAACTAGACATGGAGTTGCCTTTTACCCACAAGCTGATGTCTGTGTCTGCATTTGAACTCCCCCTAGACAACCCCTATAAGCTGTTTGGAATTGTTTAGATCACCCTCTCTGAGATGATTGACACTATAATCCCAGCTTCTGGTTTGTGGTCTTGGGTAGGAAAATCTATGCTGTACCTCTTTAAGTTAGTGCTGATCTTATAGTGGGCTCTGCCCGCCCGGCCTGTGGCCTGTCCAATCCCAGAAAATGACGGACTGGCCACCCAGGGTTGGTTCGCTGGTACTTTATCAAAGTTTGGTTAATCTGGGATGTAAAATCTTGTCACTCATTAGAACTAGGGCTGTGACGGATCTGAAACAGTGGCTGCTTTATAAAAAAGCAGCCAACCGTTTCAGATCTAGAAGCAATTCTGGAACTGTCTTGGCTAATATTTTTCTGAAATTGTAGCGTACACATCCACAGAAGGATATTTTTTCAGATTTTTAAAATTAAACTAATTTTCTTTCAAATTCTAAAATCATAAAATTTAAGAGTTCAAATTCAATTTTGATTCAAAAATAAAATTTCATTAAATATATATATAATTTGGCTTTTCCAGAAAAAAGAAAGCCATCTGCAACCATTTTTTATTTCAGATTTCCCTGCCATTAGGGAATCCAAAAAACAAAAACAAAAGACAGCTTGGATGTGATGATTACAGCATTTGCTGTAATCATTGTGTTTTTAATCTGCCACAGCCCTAATTAGATCATACAGTACCCACCTTATTCTGATACCCTTGTTTCTAGGAACACAATTCCGACATTATGACATCATTAGTGCTATTTTGAATTGAATTTAGTTTTTGAAAAATTTAAAATGATATCATAATACCTGAATTGTATTCTTAGAAACAATGGTGTCAGGAATAAGATGGATACCAAACATACCTGTGACCACCAGCTGGCTAATTTTCTGGCATACGGATTGCTAGGTGAATAGAATTACTTCGGGCCAGCCCCAGTTAGCTTTCGGTTCTGGGCCGCTATAGCTAAAACATGGTGCATTAATATTTAACTAGGTTAAAATAACTGTTTGATAAGAGTGGCCCAGAGCCAGAAGCTGGCCGAAGCATCTCTATGGGTGAATGAAATCCTTCAGCTTATCTTGGCGCATTGTCGAAATTATTTCAGGCTGGAAGTTTATTGCTTGCTTTTAAAACAAGGACTCAAGCCCGCATAAAGATTATGTACAGATGGACTGCAAAGGTAGGAGTTCCACCTGCGCAAATATATAATGTATACTAAAAATAAGGCTTAGCTTAAAGCCACTAATTAGTACCTTGATTTTCGAAAGCCAAGTAACTTGGTTTTAAGGAGCTTCTTTTAAGGGGTCAGGGTCGAGCTACCACTCAATTTTATTAAATTAGATGAAGAACAATACAACAGTAAAGCAGCCCAAGTCAAAAGGTCCGTTTGCTGACTTGCCTAAAGTAGAGTTTGCCCCTGTCATTGTGCCCTTGGCTCGAAGACGCCAAACTTTTGCAACTTACATTTACGCTACTCTCATTTGGCATGTCCTTGCTTTGTTCTTCTTTTTATGTACGTTTTCATTCCTTTGGCCATTTATCATCGCATATTTGGGCTATATTGTGATTGATAAAACCCCAGAAAACGGCGGGAGAGTATCCAGATGGTTTCAAAGTATATTCCTTTGGAAATGGTTGGCAGAGTTCTTCCCTGCTTCACTCCAGGTTGAACAACCCCTGGATGCTTCAAAGACATACATATTCGGGTACCATCCTCACGGTATTCTAAGCACGGGGGCGTTTATCAACTTTGGCACTCAGGCCACAGGTCTTTCGGAGAAGCTCCCTGGTCTCAATTTGAAAGTTTTAACTTTAAACAGCAACTTTTTGGTTCCCCTATATCGCGAGCTATTGCTTTTCCTGGGAATGGCGAGTGTGTCAAAGGAGTCCATCCTAAGTATCCTTTCTAAGGGTCCTGGAAATGGCTGTGTCATTGTTGTAGGCGGCGCCCAAGAATCTCTCAGTGCAAAGCCTGAACTTGTGGACCTTGTCTTGGCAAAGCGTTATGGCTTTGTAAAACTCGCCATCCAAACTGGCTCCAGCCTTGTCCCTGTATTTGCTTTTGGAGAAAAATTCCATCTATGACCAAGTTATTGCCGAGCCTGGCTCTCGGCTTCATGCGTTTCAGGCCAGATTCAAAAAGGTTTGTGGATTTACCATCCCCCTCTTTTTTGGACGCGGCATTTTTACCTATAATTATGGAATTCTTCCCAGAAGACGCCCTCTGACTGTCATAGGTAAGCTTAGACATATTTTTTTTACTCAAACCCTCTAGTTGGAAAGCCAATTGACTTGGAAAAAGATGAAAACCCTTCCACCAAAAAGATCCAATCAGTGCACTTTCAATACATGGAAGCTCTCAAAGACTTGTATGATCGCAACAAGAGCAACTTCTATGAGACTTCTAACCCACCCCCCATTCGTTTTCTCTAATTTTTTTGAAACTTGATAATGGTGACCATTCTGATTTTCTTGTTACAGAATTTTATGGGCTCGATTCTCTATTTTCCTTGGTGGGTGGAATACTCGAAGTAAAGTCTCCTTTTTGATAATATTACCTTTGCTCTAAGCACTATAGCTAATTTTTAATTGTGCTTCCATTATTCAAAGTAATCTCTTGGCTATTTGCACTTTCAGCCATCCCTGAGTATTTTTATCTTCAAGTGAGGCTAGCTCTAGCCTTTAATTTCATACGTTTGAAGACTTACATCCTACAAACATTTTAAAAATGTCGCTACTATCTGGAAGCAGGCTAGACTTTTGGTATTTTTGTAAAGACCTCTCTCCATGCGCTATACTTAATAGGCTGAAAAAGCAGCACAACCTTCTACTTTAGCAAGTACTTATTTCCTCATGCTAAAAGATGCCAGAAGCTACTCAGTCAAAGGAAAATGGTTCTTGAAAGCTGTGTGATAGAACATAACCAGGGTGAGTGAAACATTTCTGGGGATAGTTGGTCATATTGACACTCTAGAAACCGAGTGAATCCTAACCACTCAGCAGCAATAATACCAACAATCCCAAAGTCGGCTTTAAGATGGCACCAAGGTACAGTCAATTCAGAATTTATCTGAGCATCAGCATTTCATAAGGAAAAGCAAAAGATTTTTTAATGAAAATCACTAAAAAATAACATGAACAGATGGACTGCAAAATTCTACCTATATTTAAATGCGTATAAAGATATAGTGATTTTAAAAATAATGGTCTTTATTATAAAAAATTAATGGCTGAACATTTTATAAAACTAGTACTTGGTAGTCCTATCCCTAGCTCTGATAACATCAGCAAGACTTCTGGGTGTAGAGTAGATTGGATGCTTGAGAGTTTCCATAGAAATTACTTCCCATGCTTTTTTGCTGCTCTAAATCTAAAATCTACTATGGAGATTTTTGGTAAATTAGATTTGACAACATCCTAAAGCTGTTTAATAGGATTCAAATGTGAGCTTTGACGAGATCAATCTAAAAAAACAGTATGTTTGACATCTAAGTATTTTAAAACTTAGCTTGGTAAATAGACCCATTATCTTGCATAAATAAATAATTAGTTAGATTTTCACAACCCCTATAAATAGACAGAGATTCTAACCTATAACTCTTATGTAGCCAACATCAACCATAGTTTCATTGATCAGCTGTATCCCCTATTGAAACAGCAGGGTCAATCCCCTGGGAAAGATTTGAGCCAAACAAGAAGACATGAGACTCAACTTGATACACCCAAGACCCAAAGCCAGGACATATAAAGTCATGCCTGCCAGCTAAGACACCATGCTAATAACTCCTAAAAAAGGAGTGAAGCTCATTTACTTCAGGAATCATACATCACATATTTTTTACACTGTTGCAACATCTTTGATTACTCCCTCTTGGAGAATTGACGCCCCGAGTAGTTCACCAAATGAGTCACCAAATGGCCCACCAACTAATTATTAAGATGGTGGCACCACTATCATTCAATCATCTATTATGAGGATCACACAATCCAGCTCCTAAGTGGAACACAACTTGAGTAAGCCTCATGACTTAAGAGGAACATTACTCAGATAAGCCCCATGACCATCACGACATACATGGACGGCATGTGGCTTCCCATGATACTATATATTATCCTATATTCATATCCAATAAAGTATCCTTCTCTTCTTAATCTTCCCCTTTATCTCGTTTATTATACTTCCAAGAAATATATACTTGACAGTGGTAACACAGGTAGGTTATCCATACCTACCCAACTCAAAGGAAAAATTCCTCCTAAGAAAAGGACCCAAGCAATGGTACTCCCTAACGGCTGGAGAGACTACAAAGAAGGACAAGACGTCCCTGCAGGCCTTGTTATCTATGACAACGTCCTTGTATCCATCAAACAGTACAACACTCTCAAAACCCAAAGACTGTTATCTGCAGCCCTAGCTGCAGCAGGACCACAGCAACCTGAAATACCTAATATTGCATTCCAACGCCTACATTTAGCAGAAATTGGGGCATTTGCAGGACTACGACAAGAAAATGCCTCTCTTTGGATTAACAGTACACAAAGAAAATTTGAGCAAGTGGAGTACCCCCAAAGACTATGGGCCAGTGAAATTGCCCTCTGCATTACAGGAACCGCATCATGTCTTGTAAATGGATGAATAGCCCAACACCCCAACCAGAAGGAGAACTGGGACATGTTCAAGGTCACATTTCTCAAAAAGTTCTCCATGAAGGACTCCAACATTGTGATCACAACCAAAATCAGAACATTCAAAATGACAAGAACAATCAAGGAATACATTGCTGTGTATGAAGACCTACATGACCACACTCCCAACACCATCAACTTTGACAAACCTGGACCACAATTGGACTTTTACAATGGCCTCCCCATGCACATTAGACGTCAGTTTGACATGACCTGCTGCAAGAATCTTAAAGACATATTCCTAGAGGGAAAAAATGCAGCTCAAAATCTGATAATCTACACACAACCAATAAGAGAAAGGAGAGCCCCACAGCAAGAAAGGATCCTCAACCAAACAAAAAAACAAACAAAATAATTGAGCCAACAACACTCATCCTTGAAACAGGAATTGTACTGCCCAATCCAACCAGGTAAGCACTAAAGATACCATCAAGGAGGGAAAAGCTCAGGGGAGTGCTTAGGCAAGCCGCCCTCCCCCACTTTACAAGACTTGTACAGGGACCAGGACGTGGATTCAATCACCATAATCCAAGTACCCTCTGGCAACCCTCTATTGTTTGCTGCTCAAACTGGAAATAAACTCCTCACTTATCCTTTCTGTTTTCACAGATATTAGGGCACCACACTATTTGACACTGGAGCAGACCAATCCCTTGTCAACAAGAAATTTGCCGACCCTGTGAAACTACCTACAGGCCAAAGAAACATCAAGAAATTCATCATGGCAGACAACCAAAGCACACCAGTCACACAAGAGGCAAAACCTTTCCACGCCCAAATTGGAGACGTCCAAACAACAATTAGCGGCTCCATCATTCCAATCCCCAAATAAGATATCATACTTGGATTAGATTGGATGCAAAAAAACAAAGCCTCACATTGACTGGGACAGTGTCACCCTCACTATCCAGTGAGGAGAAGTCCACCATCACGTGTACCCAACACATCTTGACACTCTCATGAGGGACCACATATTTGTAAAGATCATGGAAACAGAGAAAGAAACTGACATCAGCAAAATCAATTGGAGCACATGTACGTATGAGGTCATACATTTCAAAAACACAGAAACTCAACACAAACAGAACCCAATTAGAGACCAGTTAGTCAATGAATTTCCCTCTGTATTCCAAGAAACACTACCTGGGTTGCCCCCTGATTGGGGTATACAACATGAGATTGACCTAAAAGGTAGCGTGCCCAAAGCACAACCTATCTACTGCCTCACACCACAAGAAGACAACACCCTGAAAGCTTACCTTGACAAAGCACTCAAGAAAGGCCTCATCAGACCTTCAAAGTCATCTTTTGGTGCTGCTGTCTTCTTTGTGGCAAAGAAAGACGGAGGACTCTGCCTAGTCACAGACTAAAGAGTGCTCAACAAGGTCACAATTAAGAACAGGTATCCCCTGCCCCTGATTGGCAACCTTTTTGACGCCCTGGGGGGTCCCTAATCTTTACAAGGATTGATCTGATAGCAGGCTATCACAAAATTTGAGTAAATCCTGAAGACATTCCAAAGACCACATTTTGAACTAAATACAGGTCCTTTGAATGTGTTGTCCTCAATTTTGGGATGACCAACGCCCCTAGCACCTTTGTAACCTTCATGAATGAGGTCTTCAAAGAATATATTTGAAAACAGGCAAATATTACCTGGATGACATCATCATCTACAGCCAAAACCTCAAACAGCACTGGGAAGATGTCTGCCTGGTCCTCTGCACCCTTGAAGAAAACCAACTGATTGCAAAACCGTCAAAGTATGAATTCTTTTCACAGAACTTTCATTCCTCAGTCACATTATCAGCAAGGATGGAATCAAACCAGACCCAGACAAGATATGCGCCATAACTGAGATGCCAGCTCCAAGTAATAAGAGTGAACTCTGCACCTTCCTTGGAATGGTAGCTTACGTAAGAAGGTTCATCCCGGATTGGGGTGCCCTAACAGCCCCCCTGTCTGCCATTATGGGCAAAACAACCAAGTTTGTCTGGACGCCACTGCAAGACCAGCATTTCCACCAACTAAATTAATGTATGGTGTACTGCCCCTATCCTCCAATAACCAAATTGCAAGGGAATCCATGAGTTAGAAACTGACACATCTGACTACGCCATAGGAGGAGTACTCCATATCCAAACAACAGAAAATGACTTCCTCCCCGTGGCATATGAGTCAAGGAAACTATCCACTGGCAAAAAAAGATATCCCATATACAATAAAGAGTTGGTAGCATGATTTATTGCCTCATGAAATGGCAATGCTATCTGGAAGGGGCCCAAATGTTCAAAGTACTCACCGATCACAAGTCACTGATATTCTTCAAAAAACAACAACACCTGTCAAGAAGACAAGCCAAATGGATGAGTCTCATATAGAGATACCTCATGCAATTTGAATACAGGCCAGGCAAGGAGATGCTTACTGCAGACGCCCTGTCAAGGCTATACAATAAACACATCCTCTGCACTGATGGCAACCCCAACTGGCCCATGTTAATCATGGGGAATCTCCAGGAAGGGTTCCCACCTGGCACACCAATGGACATCCAATAGAAGGTCCTTAAGAACAAAAATCTGCTCAAAAATGTATATGGTACCTTGCACCAAATACTTCCAAATGGTGACACTGTACTCTACATCCCGTCAACACAAAAGATTGACACAATTCTCCAATATCATAGAGACCTGGGACACACCTGTAGCAGGAACTTGCATGAATAACTTAAGACACACTAATGGTGGCCCAATATGCTAGATGATATCAGAGAGGTACTGGAACAATGCAAAGTATGTGAGAAGTACACCCAAACCAAGGCACCACCCAAGTCAGTAGTACCTGTATCCATCACATAACCCTTCAAGGTATGGTCACTGGATATTGTGGGACCGATGCCTGTCAAAAACAAGGGCAAGAAGTACATCATCACAGCTATCAACTATGCAATCAGGTGGCCTGTGGCGCAAGCCACTAAGGAATACAAGGGCAACAATGTGAGGAAATTCATTGAGAAAGAGATCATAGCCAAGTTCAGTAAACCTGACCTCCTAATCACAGATGGAGGCACCAAACTTAAGGCCATTGACACCAACATTTACCTTGCCAAAAGCAGGATAAAAAATATCACTACCAGCCCATATCATTCTCAAGCAGTTAAACAAGTAGAACAACTAAACAGCGCGCTTTTAGAAGCCCTCAGTAAGTTATCTGCTAACAATCCAAAGGCCTGGGTTGACATGCTCCCAACAGCGCTCATGGTCTGCAGAACACGAGTTAACCACAATATGGGTAAGATACCTTACAAACCCGTCTATGGACAAAAGCCTGCCCTTGTTATTAAGGCCACAGGACCACAGTTACCTCTGCCCAAAAAGGTGCCAGACAATAGTGACCCCAATGTACAACGTGCTAGAAAAGACCAAAAGGAAATGGAACTTAAAAGAGTTAAGAGAGAAGCAATCCTCCTACAGCAGGAAATATTCCAAGTTGGAGACAAAATCTGGGTTGTCAACCACAACCAGCATAAGTTAGATCCAGGACTTTGTGGACCAGGCATTGTCATGGAAGTCAAGCCCAACAATACCTACCCCATCAAGGGGATTAGGGCCCAAACTGAACTAAAATGTATGCACCATGACCAAATCTGCCTATGTAAGGCAAGAACAGCCCAGCGCAACTCCAGACTCCCTGTGACGGTCCACATGTTTAGTGGTTTGCAGACGGGGCTAATGTTGGCCAAGTAAAAGTTTGGTTGTTTGTTGAAGGTAGAGACCTAGTAGGGAATGGTAGCTACTAGAGAAGGTAAGGCCTAGCTAGTAGGTGTAAAGACTACTAGAGGCAGATGTTGTCTCCACCCAATAGAAGATATTGGCTGCTGTGGGCTAGAGGTCTTCACCCAGCAGGGAACTGTGGCTGCTTGGGGTGAAGATTGAGATATATCATCAGGGAACTTTGTCTGCTTGGGGTGGGGAGTGATCCAGCCTGATGGGTAGTGTTTGCTGCTCAGGTTGGAGAATGTTTAGACTCTGGTGGGTAACGGGGGCTGCCAGGATAGAAGTATGTGCCAGCATGGTAGGGGGCACCTACCAGGACTGTAAGTTTTGGACCCCTGACAGGTAGCGCAGGCTGCCAGGGAGGGGAAGAGCTCTGAGGGCTCTATTTAAACTGATACTCTTACAGGAGGTCTGTGAGCAAGCATCCTACCTAACAGACTGGTACAGTGTCCTTGTTTATGCCCCTATGAGAGCTTTGGGGAGAACCCAGAGTGAGCATTGGAGGGCATAGATTTTCTCAGAGGTGTCACCAAGGTGGTTTTCTTGGGGAGGCAGCTGAAGAACTTGGTGTGATCAGACCTCTGGGAAAAAAGCTGATTACTTTGTGACTGAAAGCCCAGACTTAATCACCTGGGTGAGTAAAAACAACACATAGACATTGATCTATGGTTGAATGGCCTAAGTGGATTGCCACTTGCAAGGGCCCAGTCAAGCGCCAGTTTAATGTAGACTCATGCCTGGGTCTACAGGTTCTGGTAACGGGGACTGAGATAAAGAACCAAGGTGGTTCACAGAATCAGCAGAGAAGACTAGTAAGAAGGAATGTTTGATCACAGTGAAGACTAGTTGAGGGACTGTTGGTTCATATTGAAATTTGGAACCAAAATGGTTCATTGTGCAGGTGGAACCAAAGTGGTTCCTAGTGAGGATAAGTTGAAGAGCTCAGAGATCATGATGCAGGAGTAGCTGGTCATGATAAAGGAGTAGCCAGAGGACTGATAAGCTGTTGAAAGACTGAAATGAGCTGTTTGCTGTCCAAGATTGTCAGGAATGACATTTCAATACTTGTATTGAAAACCCAAGAGTTGAACCCCAGTTCCCTGAAAGCAGATTGAACCCTCCAGAACAGTCCAGGACCCGCCAATCTGTTAAGTCACAGGCTCAAATTTTTAAATTACCCCACAATCTGCCGGCCTACTACAGAGGATTCCCTGGATAGTTGCCAGTCTACCGCCAAACTGGTGCAATGAAGACCCATATCTACAAAGAAGATGTAACCTGGTTAACAGAGGTTGGAGAAGAACCTACTGCCAACTTTCCAAAAGCCAATACTGAAGTTTTGAAATCAACATTAGAAACCTTGGAATCAAACCCTGACCCTCCAAAGACTACTCAAGTCACACAAAGTGGACAGGAACCTGCCCACTTGCTAAATTGCAAACCTGAGTTGACAAGTTGCTCTGAGGCCTGCCAGTCTCCCAAGGACAATTCATCAAATGGTCACCAGATTGATGCCAACCTTGAGCCACCAAAGATCCAAACCTATGCAGAGGTTGCAGCTTGCCTTAAGGAGGTTAAAAGCCTATTTTTAACTCTGCCAATGATCACCATCAACTGCCAGCCTTCTGTCCAGAAGGGGTAGTACAATTGAACTACTCAGGTGACATAGTGAACAGTGGCGGAGGAACAAAGCATTGTCACTTCTATTTGACAGAGCAGGCACAACCTGGATCTGCTGCCCTCAAGATTCTAAGCCAAGATCCATGCCCCGCCAGTGCCTTGTCTGCAAACCTGAACCCTGCAAAAATCAAAGAAGCAAAGTCCCATGGTATAAAAACCCCAGCAGTATGGTGATGACCACATCATCATTTTTGATAATAAAGTTTTATGAACCTTTAGTTCAAACAAATCTTATCTTACCTAGTCTTAGTGATCATCCATCTTAACTCCATTCAAGTAGACTGTCAGGCAACCACCCCCTCTGGAGACCAACCTGCCGATCCTACCCGGGCACTATATCATCCCCCAGGAGCCCCCTTTGGACCTGTGCATTTTACCAAATACCCGCCCAACCTGTCCTACGCAGAGTACAGCTTGGAGACCATCCTCATTGCTGACCCCTTGGCTAGGACTAGAGAAACTGAATACATAGGACATGAAGGAAAGTGGTACAAAAGGCCGCCAAGATTGTTCAAAGACAAGTACAATTGTCTGCCTGCCTACTTTGTCCCCATGACTCCACCCTTAACCCCACAACCCGACCACCCAATGGAGACCCCCACTGCTGTAGAGACCACATCCACTCAAATTTTTTGGAGTAATCTATATCATCTTGACAGGAATGGTGGATTTCATGGTCCCTACCTCTGGACCCTGGTCCTTACTTGGGCAATCCATGTCTTACATTATCAAGTTAGCACCCATTCTATGGTGGGCTTTACCCGCTGGCTCAGCCCAACCCCATCCTGAGCCGCCCAATGCCTCTACCTATGCCTGGTTTCCTGACAAAGATGGACTGATTGCTGGCTAAGCTGAAGAGCTGGAAGATGTGGTTGAAGATCATGATGCAGGATTAGCTGATCATGATACAGGAGCTGGATGAAGGATCAGAAGATAATGAAGAACTGGTGGTCTGGAGAAATAAGCCAAGATTTTGCAAACTTGATTTGCCAAGGTGGTGAAGTTTGGAATGTTTTGCCTTGGTTTAGCAGTAAACTCAAGAAGGAATGTGGATAGAAGTGTGAGTAAGAGATTTATTTACTAAGTTCATAGGATAGATGAAGGTATGTTGCTATGAGAGCTGGATACAAAGTTGTTTTGGTGGGATGTTTTCCTTGGATTTTAAAATATTTGTAAGTATATGAAGAAAACTTTGAAGAGGTCCAAAAAGAACAGTTTAAATAGTATTCTGGTATTTAAATTGGTTTAGGTTGAATGCAGGGAAGAATGGTTCTCTAATAGTGAACCAATTAACGGTTTGGTGCGCAAAGAGTTGTTGCTTTGAGCAGTTTGAGTGGTGGAAATTGATTTCCTAGTTGAATCGCAGTGGAACTTCAGAAATGGTTCAGTTTTGCGCTCTGCATTTATTGGTTGAGTTCTGTAAGGTTTTCTGATGAAAATGATTGGTTGGAAGCCAAAAGCTTAAAGTATAAGCAATGAAATAGTGAATTAATACTTTAAGCTTATGAGAAAGTAAGTATGTAAGATTAAGTTATTATAAGAAAAAGTGAGTGGCAATGGTTTAAGATTTTGAAGAAAGCCATTTTAAAGGCGGAACGGTTGGGAAAAGGACACTATAAGAAGGTAGCTAGCTGGAAAGTTACAAGGTCTTTCCAGGTATTTAACAGAGTCTTTCTGGGTCTTTTAAATTTCTGCTGAAAGGTTTTTGGAAGCCTTTTGATTACCAGCAGGAGTTTGGTTGGACTTATACAAGTGGAATAACAAGGTCACTGGAGCTATAAAGAGAGCTGAAGCCCAAGATAACGGAGCAGGAGCCCAAGAATAAGAAGCTGGATCCTAAGCGCGGTGCAGGAGTCTGATTCTAAGGCACATAAGTCCAAGTTTAAGGAGAAGAAGTCCAAGACTAAGGTGCAGGAGTCCAAGATATTTTTAGAGGACTCCAAGTATTGGCAAACCCACATTGTTTCCCTGATTCACTGGGCAATATACCAGAAGGTTTCTAATGGGATCCTCCTTCTGAGAGTGAATAAAAGCCCATTTTGACCCCTATACATATTTCTGAGATACATTTTTCCTTACTAGAGAATGGCAACTCCTTCCAGCTGGTCACTGGCTATGACCCAGGAAACACTTTGGGGACTGGTGGACAGGAACCCCACACTCCCTGCTCCCAACGCCAAACTGGATTAATACCAAGCTTGTGTCCCCAACACACTCAAGAAAATCCCCAAGGCTCCGCCTTCCAGCACCCCAGGGGGAGATGTCACAACATCTTTGATTACTCCCTCTTGGGGAATTGATGCCCCAAGTAGTTTACCAAATGAGTCACCAAATGTCCCACCAACTAATCATTAAGATGGTGGCACCACTATCATTCAACCATCTATTACAAGGATCACACAATCCAGCTCCTAAGCGGAACACAACTTGAGTAAGCCTTGTGACTTAAGAGGAACATTACTCTGATAAGCTCCATGTCATCACAACATACATGGAAAGCATGTGGCTTTCAATGATACTATATATAATCTCATATTTATATCTAATAAAGTATCATTCTCTTCTTAATCTTCCCCTTTATCTTGTTTATTATACTTCCCAGAAGTATATACTCAGCAACACCTATCTTTCTAAAAGCTATAACCTAAGCTATATAAACTCCTTATTTTAAAGCAAAGACATTAACTATCAAAAAAATTTCTTTCCCATTTGCTCAAAATTTGCTGAAACAGCATAGCTATGTCATCTCTTTTAATGGCAGTAAAGCAAGTCTGAATAGGGCATACTAATATTTATTGTTAATAATGGAGTTAGGCAGCCAGTATTGTAGGCTTCATCATGTTTGAGGTAAATATTTTAATATCTCTGATATCTACTGGGCAGCACTTTGGTCTCATCAGATCAAATTAACTTCTTTTTATAATACATGCTGTGAAGAACATACTTGTAAAAAATGCTAATATTTCAACCTTTTGTTGCAACCAAGATTACTTCCCTGCCCGCTAACATATCTCACAATACAAAGGGGTGCTAGCAGAGACACTGTTGGGTTACTGTTCATCAGTCCTCATTGTGTGTCCTGGGTCATAGCCAGGGGCTGGCCAGAAGGAGACGTTATTCCCTAGTAATAGTATGTGACTAGTTTGGAGCTTATACCGGGCTTGCATCCCAGCAAACTCCTCCAGGACTTTCCCTATCACTACGCGAGCATCACCTCCATGCACTTGAACCTCAGCTGGGGCTAGACTCTCTGGAGGCTTATACCAATTGTTTAAGAGTCTTGTGAACTCTTGTACAATAAATTATCTCCCACTATATGTCATTTCAAGATGTCTAATTAACCTCTCCCACTCTTATTAGAAAGTTTTACTAGTGGCAGATCTTATATAGCTTTGAAAATAGGTATTCTTGTCCCCTTGACTAGAGTAGAAGATATTGGGAAGCTCACTCATAGGTGCTAACTATACTACTCAAAAATTTGGTCAGGTGTCAAATGGGCTTTTATTTGCTTTCAGAAGGAAGATTTCCTTAGAAATCTTCTTGTATATGGCCTGAGTGTGGGATACAATATGGGGTTGCCAATACTTTGAGTCCTCCAACAATCTTTTGGACTCCTTGTACTTGATCTTAGACTCCTGCACCTTAGTCTTAGACTACTGCTCCTTATCTTGGGCTTCTGCTTCTTTATCTTAGTATACTGCTCTTTTTCATGCTCTTGTGGCCTTTACAATCTACTGTTTTCAATCCTCAAAATGCCTCAGACTGCTCTCCCTTTTATAGCTTCTTGATTCAGCCCTTTCTCCTTCTCAGAACTTTGGTTTTACAGGCTTAAACTATCCAGTTTTTTCTTCTCTACAATATATTAAACTTTGTCTCTTACTTCAGCCAATTAAAATCCAGCATTTCTCTGTTTGTTCCCTCATTTTTAGGCTTAACACCTTTGGTTTAAGCCTTAAAAACCTTTGATTAAACAAGCTTTGACCCACAGCCAATCATACACTCAGATTGAACTGTTTTGCAAAAACGTTTTCCCAAATGACTGCTCTTGACCCAGGTTCAAACCCTGCGTTGTCTTTCTCCAGATAAACACTGGCTCCACATTTCAAACAGTTTCACTGTGATTCCTGTCACGTTTCCCTGGGCAAACTTGAGCACTTCCACCTATGTTTCACTTAAGGGATTTTCAAACCCTAATTTCTTAATTGTTTCTCTGTATTTCCCTGTGTTTTCTTTCCATTTTCACAGTTTGAACCTGCCTGCTACTTGCTTTTTGCTCCTTCTAATGACTTTGGCAAAACTCCAGCCTTTTCTCTTAGAGTTTCTATGTTCTGTTTCCATCTGCTCTGTCTCCTTCTTACTCAATAATTTCTTATAAATTCACAGTGTCTTTTCTGTGAACTGTTTTTTTTCTTTTCTTATCTTTTAAATTCTTTCTTTTAAATCTTTTTATCAATTATTTTTATCATTTTCCTTAATTCTTTTTCTAATGATTTCTTCTAATACAATCTTATTTCCAAATATTCAAGCTTCTTTTCTTCTGCCTCTGCTAGTCTGTCTCAGTCACCACTAAGTCCCTTTGCTAGTCCTGCTCTATGATCTTATAGTTCTTCAACTAGTCCTGCTCCATGATCTTCTAGTCCCGCTCCATAATCTTCCAGTCCTTTACTATAATATTCTAATCCTTTACCTAGTCCTGCTCCATGATCTCCTAGTCCTTCTTTGTGAACCATCAAGGTTTCAAACTTCACTATGAACCACCAAGGTTTCTATCATTCTCTATGAGCCACCAAGGTTCTGCCCTTCTCTGCAGTCCCCGTTACTAACACCTCAGACTCAGGCAATAAGTCTTCACAAGTGATTTAGCATTTAACTGGGGCCCCATAAGTGACCATCACTAAAGGCCATCAAGCACAGACAATCCTCATGTCTGTGCAGTTGTTTTTACTCACCCAGGTGGTTAGTTCTGAACTTTCAGTTGCAAAGTAACCAAATTTACTTCCAAGAGACCTGTTCATTATCAAGTTCTGCAGCTGCTTCCCCAAGCAGCTGCCCTGATAATGTCTCTAGGCATATCCATGCCCTTCTGGTGGCTTCAAGATCTTCTCAAAGCCTCCAAGAAGACACAGACAAGGAAACCTTACCAATATGTTAGGTAAAGTTCTTCCCTTGCAGTTCTCCTGTAAGTGGTTAAAGGATCTCAGAGCTACCTCAGCTCATCTTTTCCTTTTAGTCCCCTGTTACCTACTAGACTATATCACCCTCCAGCCCTATTAGTCACCAGTTATCTACTAGCCTGGGCACTATCCTTTCCCAGAAGTCCTAAGTTACCTACTGGGTTGGGATCTCATCCTTTCTTAGTAGTCTATGTTATCTTACAGGTTAGGACACAATCCAGATCTGGTAGCCACCATTTAGCTACCAGACTGGGACCTTCTCTGCCTCTAGTAGTAACCAGTTACCTACTAGGCATTTACCTGCCCTAAAACCACTATACTTCTCTAACTTTAAGTTTAGATTCTTTATTGTGGCCAAATCAGCCCTTGCCTGCACAACTGCTTCCATGTGGACTATCACAGACACCCTATAACATGACTAATAGTATGGGTTGATCTGGGCATGATGTCAAATTACAGTCACTATCTCCTAATTATGAGTGTTGCCAATTTGATGCGCTGATCACCTCCTCAAGTTATTCTCAGTCATAACATTACATGGAACACACCACTATGCCACCCTATGGCAACCTGTGGCACCCAAATATAATATCAGCTGTAGTATTCTTAAAATAAACACATCTTATTCCTATTCTTGTCCTTTCTATTTTGAATGCTGTCTTTACCAATTCAAATACTAAAATACTATTGGTTCTGTTGCAATAGCATCCTAGTGGTTTGTTTCTCCAAGATGTGAGATGAAGTTAGTTAACTACCCTCTCCCTCACACTAGTGTCAGAGTACCGTGTCCCAGGGAAAGGACTGTTAGCCTTAGCTGCCAACTT
The DNA here is from genome assembly GCA_014839935.2 of Entomophthora muscae. NCBI lineage: Eukaryota > Fungi > Entomophthoromycota > Entomophthoromycetes > Entomophthorales > Entomophthoraceae > Entomophthora > Entomophthora muscae. Next base: position 507,372 of record QTSX02000013.1, on the reverse strand, counting down.
GCTCTGCTGGGTAGAGGGTAAAGCCCATCATAGGAGGGGTGCTAACTTGATGGGATAAGATGCTGATTGACCTAATAGAGCCCAGGGTCCAGCAGCTGGAACCATAGTGTCAACTAACCCAGCCAAGGTGATGTAGGCAACACCTGCATATTGGGTGGCTGTGGGAGGAGTCAGACCAGGGATGGGGTATAGGCAGTCAGGTTTGGGTGTTGGGGGTGCTTCCATATCTGTCTGGTAAGCATTCAAATAGTTGTATTCCACATGGGGGTTGGAAGCTGGTTGCTGGCACCAGGTATCCTTGTGGAAGGCTGTTTGTGGGGTTATCTGTTGGGCCAGGTGGTCTGGGCGGGGGGTCACCTTCACAGTAAACTCCCTGTAATCTGGTTTAAGTGGATAGTCAGAAAAATGCAGTGGCTCAATGGGTACTCCTGGTGGATGATAAAATGTGGGCCAGGTTTTGGGAGCTTCTTCAGGAATATGGGCTGTCAGCCCAGGATTTTCATTTGGAACAGTAGTAAAAAGGGAAACAACCAAGACAAAATAAGGAATAAACTGGTAGAACCAAGGACCCATAATCTTATTTTTATTTCAGAATGGCAATACCAATTGTCAAGACTTAATGGAGTTTTAAATATCATTTTAAATGTTAAGTTTGGAATCTAGCCCATCACCTGATTGCTAAGCTGCTCAGTTTCTTCTGGCCTGAGAGCTCTGGCCCCATCCTGGATCTTTTGGCCCGTCATTTCTTCTGCTGGAATGACTTACATATGACGTTCCAAAGATAATATCCTCAGGCCTCATCATTTTCACTGATGTTCCTGTCATTCTGGACCAAGTGACCCTCAGAAACCCCAAGCCAGGTTGATCCTGGACCCATGGTCTGAACATCTCCAGGAGTCACTTCAAGGTTGTCATAGGCCTGAAGATCATGTGGCCTGGCAGCCCAGACTTCTAACATATCATATGAGTTTCCTTGAGACTTCAATTTATCAAGCTGAGCAGTAAATCCCTCCCCAGATGACCCATCAGTCAATATAGAAGTGACAGCATGTTGATTCAGTGCTTCTAGAAATCTAGACTGGCCTGGATTAATCACTGTTTTATGATGTTTCTTCATACTTCACAAATCTGTGGCCTGGCGGACCTGCAAATTTCCCTGATTAACCAGGTTCAAATCACAGCTTGTTCCAGCTCTTTCATTGGCTAGCCGCAAAAAACACAGGCAGACAGCCCAAGGGTCTGCAAGATCCTCACAACTATCAGAATCAGGTCCCAAGTTTGACTCTCCTAATTGGAGTTTTCCACTCATTTTGAGAGAACTGTCATTCATGACAACTAGGCTAATATTCTACCGGCAGCATTAATGGTATGTTGCAACTGTGTGAACTGCAACACAATTAAAAGCCTATATGAACTTGTTTATGAATAAAAGACAATCATTGTTGGTACCACTATGGGACTACACCTAATCCTACCTAAAGAGCACTTGGAAATAATGAACCTACAGTACAACAATCCAGGCAAGACCAAGATAACAAGAAAAAGAAAAGGATGGAAAAAGAAATAATATCTGTTCAGGAAGAAAATTTTTAAGTAGGAGATAAGATCTGGTTGGTGAATCATTACTTACACAGATTGGAGCCTGGACTAAGAGCACCTGATGTTATCATGGAAGCCAATCCTAACAACATCTAACTTATCAAGAAAATTAGCACACAAATAGCCCATAAGTTAATGCATCAAAACCAACTCAGACTATGCAAAGCCAGACAGACACAGATAAATTAATGTATACAGGTATCAAGTCCAAACTGGATTAAAACCAAGCACACCTCCCAGATATCCTCAAGAAAATACCCAAGGATCTGCTTCCCAAGACCTCAGGAAGATATGTTGTAGCATCTTTGATTACTCTTTTGCAGGAAATCATTTCCTCAATAAATGAATTGATTGGCAAGTAAAGTTGGCCCTAGAGCATAATCCAGATAGTACACCAGGATCAAACCCTTGATTTTCAAAGGAACCCAGATGTTCCAAGCCACATAACATCAATGAGCTACATTTTCAGGGAGCCAACCTTGGGCAGCCGGCCCGTTGTTTCCTGGGAACACACAGGCCACAGGTTTTGCGGGCAGAGCCCACCACAAGATTGAGGCTAAATTAATAAGATAAGACATTGAATTTTCCACCCAGAACCACAGGCCAGCAGCCAGAATTATAGTGTCAATCACCCCAGTGAGAGTGATATACAAAACCCCAAACAGCTTATTGTTATGGTCCAGGGGGAGGTCAGGTGTAGATGCAAGCATTGATTTGGGGGTCACTGGCTGTTTCATGTCCAACTGGTATGTGGGCAGGAAGTTATATTTTTCTCTAAAAAACTTGGATTCAATTACGTGTCAAGGACCTTGCCTATTATATCTGGCTGCTGATTTTACGCAGGCCAAGGGGTATTGTTCCAGGATCTTTTCAAGGGTGTATTCCTTGTATTCAGGCTTCAGCAGGTACTTTTTAAAGTAGACAGGACCAAATGGGGCACCTGGCAGACAGTAAACTGCTGGCAGAGGGGCAGGCGGGCCACGAGATCTTGTGCTGAGCTGGTAAATTGCAAAGACAAAAAAGGCATTAAATAAAAAGACCAATGTCTCAGAAGCTTTTATTTAAAAATGAAAATAAAGTCTTAGTGCAGGGTCTATGGATCTAAATAGTACCTGGCCGCCAACCTTTAAATTTTTCATGTGGGGTTTAACATAGGATCAGGGAATATGAGGTTGGGTGGCCAGGACACCCAGGTTCAGGAGCGGCAAAGTGGCACTGCTGCTGAGTGTTTGCTTATTGATCAAAACCTCTGAAAAGATTGCTTGATTCTTCTGTTATCAATTCATGGTCATGGGAGCAGGCTTCAGGCCCGCATTTTCCTCCAGTGATAAATCTTGATTAGCCACTAGTGTAGACTTCAAACTCATGAAGCTGCTGTAAATTCAGAACCTGAACGTAAAAATGCGGGACTGTCAAATCCTTGGTCCAAATTTTGAATCACTTTTGCAGGATGGCCTTTTTTAATTAAATTGAATTCTTTGAGTATTTATTTTGAATATTTGAAAATGAAGGAACTCATAGACACTTTTCAAAGTTCAAGTCATACTGCATATTTCCTATGGAAAAAATGAATTAACTGGAATCAGATTTGAAGTATTCAAATCCATCAACCATTTTTATTAAGTTTACTATATTTTTTTGGAAGTTTTGGATTGTCAAATCCAAGAACCAAATTTAAAATCACTTTTGAATGCCACTAGTAAACTCAGATATTAATTGCAGGAACTGGAATCCAAATTGAATGTACAGTAAGAAACTAGGACAAATCAACCCAAATCAAGAAGCTCCACTCTTGATAAAATCAAATGAAAAATCCAATCTCAACAACCATGTTTAGACATGAAATTAAGTGAAATGTAAAATTGTCTAAACTGGAAATGATGCAATATTCTTCACTCTAAATCACTAATATAGCAACCATAAACCCATATAAGGATATATGAGCTACCCTCCTGATGACGCAGAATTTTTAAAAGTTTTATGGCCCCTGGCGTAGCCAGGGGCCATAAAATTTCTTTTCAAGGAAGAAAGGAGGGGGAAAGATAAACCATCAGTTTACTACACTATGTATTCATGTATTGCTATTAAGGATACTTGATTACAGTAGATTTTAAAAAAACGCTAATAATAAAATAGAATTATATATTACAATCTATCTTATCATGTTGTATTTTCCTTGATGTGTTGATTGTTCATTTGCTGTTGATAATGTGCTTTCATTTAATTGGATAGTTTCACCTACAGTTGCCTTAGCAATAGGAAATCAATTTGCGTCCACAACCACAGCTGGTCTCGGGGAGGCAACTTGATTTCCTATTGCCAAGGCAACTGGAGGTGAAACTATCCAAATAATTTAAAGCACATTATCAACAGCAAATAAACTATCAAAACATCAAGGAAAAGACAACATGATAAGATAGATTGTAATATATAATTCTATTTTATTATTAGCATTTTTTAAAATCTACTGTAATCAAGCATCTAAATTTTAGCCACCCTAAAATAAAATAGGGTGATTTTTGAGAATTCCTATGATTCCTAAAAGAATTAGCACAAATCCACTCCAGATCCTTTGACATCCTTTTTGAGATACCCATAAATTATATTTATTTTGAATTCACCGCATTTTTGATTTGAAATTTGGTTCTTGGATTTGAAAATCCCGCAATTTCAGATTCGTTAATTTTTACATGATTTATATGATTTGTTTGACATACAGGAAATCTCAAATTGTACATTAGAATCCTGCATTTCTTATTCATGTATCCCACATTTGTTTGCTGAGGGTTGTCTTTTGTTAGTTGAGTTATCTGCTCAAGGGATTCAAAATTTGCCAATTTAAATAAACCAAAAAAGTCAAATTAAATGGTTTATTTTATTAATTTTTTTTCCACTCAACTGAGTTGCCCACAAAAGTGATTCAAAATTTGGACCAAGGATTTGACAATCCCGCATTTTTATGTTCAGGTTCTGAATTTACAGTAATGGTAGGAATTTCTTTGCCTCCATTAGGCAATTTGTCTGATCTTCCATTTGGTGCTGTAGTTTCTAAGGTTTGGCTGGTACAGTAGTTTTAAAAGCTATGGTGACAACCATAAATACTTCAGATTTAAACAAAATGATTTTATATTTAAGTAAAATCCAACTTTCAGGTAAAAATATATGCTCTGTTAATAGGGGTTTTTGGCTTTAATGGGCAAAATGAGTCAATACAGCTAAGAAGTGCTCACATGCAAAGCAAAAATGATTTAAAATACAATCCAAAATACATTGATTCACAAAAAAATGGTGTGAGTTGACTTTTGACGTGCATATGTTTACTAGTGTGAATTGGTGACAAAATACACCCAAGCAAGGTGAGTCAAAACTCAATCCAAAAACAAAACACAATAGGAACTCACTATGTAAACAAAATCACTCACTTAATGTGTGCAATGGATTGTAATCATCAATGATACCAAGGTATCTAAAATAAGACACAAGATCTGAAACATAAATTTTAAAAATATTGTTTTGGGTGCTTAATTTGGCATAAAATCTGGGAAAATGGGTGGAAATTATTTTGTGTATTCTAAAATGGGTGTTGTAAATCAGAAACAACTAATTAAGAAATAAAAAATCTATAATTGGGATATTGGGTGGGAAAAACTCTAATTAAATATTTATATTCAGATAAAAGCAAAAAATAAAATTAGGGAGTAACTTAATTGAAATTTATTTAATATTTTATTAAATTTTAAAATGGAAGGAACACAACACCAGAGTACCAATGCACCTGTTGTGCACTGCAGTTGCGGTTGCCCCCGCGGGTCAAAGAATAGAGTTAGTGCAACCCAAGTGCCTACTTAAGGAGGAGACAGGAGAGGAGAGTTCCATAGTGACGCTGCACTGACACAGTTGGTTCAAGGAGCACAAGCTGCTATGGTGCAGAGCATCAATCCTTGGGCCCCCAAGCTGACCCGGAAGCCCACCAAGGTCACCACTACAAAGAAAGTTAGAAACAAGGAGGTAGAAATTACTTTGTATGTGTTTGATGTTGTGTACCGGCCAGAGTCAGTCCCGTCAGCCATGCTGGAGAAGGTGAAGCCTGTACTTGATACTAGCTATAAGCCCTACATCAGTGATGGCAACCATGAAGAGGATAAGGAGCCTGATTTCTACCAAACTGATGAGGGGCAGTTAGTGTTGAAGAAATTTTCTGCGTTCTACACCAAGGTACCCATTCCTTGCAAGCCTGTCACCAATCAGGATCCCATTTCAGCTACTCCTGCTAAGCCTGCCCAGAAGCGCATCCCCAACATTAAACACATCATCCTGCTTAATCTAATGTATGAATCAGGCAATTACAAGGCGGCCACGGCCCTTGTTGGAGTGGATCCCAAGTACGCCTCCAAGACCTTCAACAAGTTCATTAACACAGGTCAAGTCCTTGCTGCGGAAAAATCCGTGCATGTTTCCACCATGCTCACCAAGGAGCACAAATGGGCAATCCGCCAGTGGATCACCCAGGACTGCCATCTTGAACTGGCAAATATATAGGCAATGATCAAGTCCACTTTTGGGGTTGAGGCTTCTATTTCCTTTTACTACCATCTGCTGAAGGGGATGCGCTTTTCCTGGAAAAAGCTTGGGGTATCTCTGTACAATCAGAATAGCCCAACCAACATTGAGACCAGGAAAAACTACGCAGAGGCGTACACTGCCCTTAAAGCCAAGAGGACAGTCAAATTTTACTATATTGACAAATTGGCATTTGCCTTGTCTATGCGCAATTCATATGGCTATGTCCCCAAAGGCTTCAATGACGGTATGGCTTGGCGTGCTACAGTCCGCGCCACAGCCTACTCAATGGTGGCTCTCCTTGGTCCAAAGGGGGTTGAGCTGTACCAAATGATACTAGGCTCCCACAATAACTGTACCTTTCTAGCATTCCTCCAATTGGTCCAGAAGCACCTGAGGCGCACAAGCCTGGGCTTCACCAACATCATTGTGTTGGACAATGTTGGTCTCCACAAAGTGGCTGACATTCTTGAGGAATTCCCAATGATCAACACCAGCATTGCTGTGGGCCCCCAGCAATTAGCCACAGAAAATTTGTGCCTTCTCTTCCTCCCAGCCTATTTACCCTTCCTAAATCCCATTGAGGAAGTCTTTGGGTGGCTCAAGTGAGTTGTCAAGCAAGGAACCTGTGGGGTTCCTGGTCACCAGTCCCCAAAGTGTGTCCTGGGTTGTATCCAGGGACTGACTTGGAGGAGTTGTCATTCTCCAACAGTGGTGAATGGTTGGTTAGAAGCTTTTACTTGGCCTGCATAAGAGCAAACTCCTCCAGTACCTTCCCAATCACTAGGCAAGCGTCTCCCCCATACACTTGTACTTCAGCAGGCGCCAGCCCTTCTGTAGGCCAATACCAATCCTGTAATAGTCTTGCAAACTCTCCTCCAATAAACTCTCTTCCTCTATTTGTCATTTTCAGATGCCTAGTCACTTTCTCCCACTCCTCCTGGGCAGACTTACTAGAGGAAAACTTCCTGCACCCTAGGCAATAGGATTCCTTGTCCCCTGGGCTAGGATAAAAATGTGGGGTAATTGAATCATAGGACTTATATCCTTTCTTAACACGGGAAATTTGGATAGGGGTTGTAATAGGCGCTTTATTCACAGTCAGAAGGAAGATCCCCTTAGAAACCTTCTGATATATGGCCTTGGGATAGGGAATAATGAGAGGTTTGTGTAAATACTTGGAGTTCTTTAACAATCTCTTGGGCTCCTTGTACTTGGTCTTTAGCTCCTGCTCCTTGGTCTTGGGCTCCTGCTCCTTGATCTTGGGCTCCTGTGTTCTAATCTTGGGCTCCTGTGGTCTGTTCCAGCTCTGGCTTCCTATTCTTGGTCTTTGGCTCCTTCTGTAGCTTTTGTGGCCTTTGTAATCCACTTGATCCAGTCCCTGAAGAGTCTCAGATAGCTCTCCCTTTTATAGCCCCTTGTTTCAGACCAAAAACCTCTCTTAGAGCTCTGGTTCTTCAAAGCTTAAACTATTCTGTTTTTCTCCTTCTATAATATATTAAACCTTTCAACTTACTTCAGCTAATGAAAGCCCTGAATTTTCTGCTTCTGCTCCTCATTTTTTAGGCTTTAACTCTTAAGTTAAAGCCCTTAAAACACTGATCAAATAGACTCTGGCTTGCAGCCAATTACACGCCTCAATTCAACGGTTTTGCCAAAAAAGTTTCCCCAGATGACCTGTCCTTGACCCTGGTTTGAACCTGAGGCTGTCTTGCTCTGGGTAAACAACTGCTCCGCGTTTTGAACAGTTTTGCTGTAATTCCCGTCACATTTCCCCGGCAAATCTTGAGTGCTTCCACATATGTTTTACCTAGGCAAATTTTGACCCCTTGATTTTTCAACGTTTTTCTGTGTTTCTTTCAACGTTTTGCAACTTTGAACCTGCTTGTTGCTCGTTCTTTTGCCTCTCCTAGTTGTTCTCAGCAAAATTTGCTCTTTTGCCCTTACAGTTTCTCCATTCTTTTTCCATATTCTTTCTGGCTCATTTCCTCTTCCATTCTTCTTCCTAAAATAACATATAGTTCTAACAAACTATATGTTATTTTTCCTCCTCTTTTTATTAATTATATGATATTAAATCCATTTTTAATCATAATTAGGCAGTATTTAATTATTATTTAACTGCTTCTTTTTATCTATTTTCCTCTCAAAAGACACCAAAATCAGCTCTTCCAGCCTCTGCATCCAGTCTGGCTAGTTCATCCTTTCAGCTCTTCAGTCCCTCACCACAAACTTCTGGTCCTTTGGCCATCCTACTTTATGATCAGCTAGTCCTGCATCATAATCTTCTTGTTCTTTAACTTCTTCTCAGCCAGTTCCTCAACAAATCCTCACTAGGAACCTCCTTTCTTCCTTCTACACACCAAACCATTTTGGTTCCTACAATTCAATATGAATTAACAGTCCATCAAATAGCCTTCATTGTTTAAACAGTCCCTCCTGCTAGTCTTCTCTGTTAATTCTGTGAACCACCTTGGTTCTTTATCTCAGTCCCCATTACCAGAACTTGTAGACCCAGGCATGAGTCTACATCAAACTGGTGTTTGACTGGGCCCTTGCAAGTGGAAATACACTTAGGCCATTCAACCATAGATCAATGTCTATGTGTTGTCTTTACTCACCCAGGTGATTAAGTCTGGGCTTTCAGTTGCAGAGTAATCAGCTCCACTTCCCAGAGGCCTGATCACACCAAGTTCTGCAGCTTGCTTCCCCAAGCAAACTGCCCTGGTGACACCTCTGAGCAAATCTATGCCCTCTAATGCTCACTTTGGGTTCCCTCAAAGCTCCCATAGGGGAATAAACAAGGACATCCTACCAGTCTGTTAGGTAGGGTGCTTGCTCACAGACCTCCTGCAAGCGTATTAGGGTACGTAGAGCTCTCAAAGCTCTTCCCCTCCCTGGCAGCCCACGTTACCCGCCAGGGGTCTAAAACCTACTCCCCCCAGACAGACAAAGTTCCCTGCTTGCTATTTCAGTCTTCACCCTTCCGCAGCCACAGTTCCCTGTGAGGTGAAGCACTATAGTCCAAAGCAGCCAATTTCTTCTGCTGGGTGGAGGCAACATCTGCCCCTGGTAGTCCTATGTTACCTACCAGGCAGACCTTACTTACCCTAGTAGACCATGTTACCTACTAGGCTCACCCTACTTACCCCTAGTAGCTCTATGTTACCTACTAGTTTACAGCGTCACCAGCTAACCACACATTGTCACTCTTCAGCATATTGTCTTTATTTGAAGCCAAATCAACCCTTGCCTGCAAAACAGCACACATGTAGATCACCACAGAAACCTAACTGGTACCAAAGACCTGTTTAATTTTCTGCAGGCTGGGATCCACACTGTCATGAATTTTGATATTAAGATATCTCACTATGATATGCTTAGTACTAATTTGATCCATATATGCAATAGCATTGATGCTATCAATTTGGGCTTAGCCAATATTTAGCCTATCAATCTTATTGCACCATCACACTATCCATGCAAAACTACCCTAGAAAGACTTATTCTAATTTGATCCAATCTTCAGTACTTCAAGAGATACAGCAGTGTTTGTGATTATATTACTGGATAATAATACATTGTTCCTCTTATCAAGCTCCAAACCAGTGCCTGCCTTGTTGAGCTCATATCTCTGAAACTTGGACTTGAACCTTATTCTGAGACTTATCCAGTATCACCTGATCTCTGTAGATCCCTCACATGATATACTAGGATCAATAGAACCTTTCCTGAATGTTCACATGACTGTTCATGTTGCCCTTTGTTCATCCTGAAGATGGAATGAGTGACTATATAATCCCCTCATTCCTTTTCTTAATAAATAAACTTTATTCATATATCTATTATAAGTCCTCCTTTAATAGTCAACCAGTCCTAGGACAACAGGGTTAGGCTCTACCCTTACAGGGGTTCCTGTCTCATAGGCCTTGTGTAAGCCTGAAATTACAACACACATCCTCCCAGCTGAGACTGTGGCCAAATTATATGGCCACACTGATTTGTTCATCCCCACATGCCTTGCCAAACAGCCAATCAATTAAAGGCTTAGTGTTTTCAACTTTTTTATATTCTCTAATTTACTATTCAAGATTTATTAATTATCATTTTATATTTAGATGTTTTCAAGCCTGCAATCACATTCAGAAGTACCATCAATGAAGGTTAGTAATTTATTTATCTATAATCACTTTTTATTGTGTCATCTAAGGGTATCCCAAACACTTGATACTGGATTACGCGAACGCATTAATATCACTTTTGGTGAATAAATATAAAAATCAAATTAAAAAAGTTAAATGTAAAGTGTACAAATTAGAAGTAGATTCTATTGACATATATTATTAGGCTTTTATTAAGACCTTCTCTGGGATATATTTTGCAAATCTTGTTTGCTAAAATAAGGATTAGAAAATTTTGTTATAATAAAAATAATATAAATTGTAATGAAATTTATTGGAAGAGAGAATTTATTAAGAGCGCCTGTAGTGAGTTCTTCTGTATGTACCCACCCTGCAATAGAGGTGGCGCACAACCTGCACTGCCACACTGTGGACGGCAAATACATCCTTATTAAAATATTCACGGCGGCTAGTAAAAGAGAGTAGGGTCAGGTGCAAATGGAGGAGCAGCTTCTCTGGTGGGGCTGCAAACCTTTAGATACCAGCCAGGATCAGGGCGTCCTGGATGACGTGATCCACCAAGTCATACCTGGGGGGACCTTCTTCCTGTCCAGGGAGAGCCTGGCCTCATCAATTCCTAGGAGGACCCCATCAAGATCCTCCACGATGGCACCCATTCCAAAGTAGAAGAGATACCCCAGATAAACCACCAGATGAAGCCTTTGCCCAACAAAGGCTTCTGTAAATTTGCACAATTTATTGAAAGCTGCACTGATCTTCTTTTCATGCTTGGTCTTTGCAAAGGTCAGCTCCATGGCTGCAGGGACTCCTGTCTTGTTGGCACTCCATGCCAGCCCAAAGTCTGCCAAGAGAATTTCAGTTTTCTTGACAGCTGTTGCGTCTGCAACAGCCAATTTTCCCACTGTGCGCCCAAAGTTGTCCAGCAGGTAAGAGAGTGTGTGCTTCAAGGGGTAGCAGAAGCAAGCAGCTGAATGGGGCCAGCTCATCTTCAGTACATTCTTGAATGGGAGCGTTGCCAGGGCATCCCAAAAAGCTCAATGAAGTTTACACAGTAAACTCAATTGAGGACCACTGGGTCAATGTGGACCAATTGGGCATCCTTGTAGGCAGTAGCTGCCCACTTGGATGCTTCCTTGGCATGCGTAAGTTCACTGAATGCCTCTTGCAACATCAGAAAGAACCTGTGGACCCTGTCTTTGAGCTTCTGCAAGACAGGGGGGACAGATAGAGCTGTTTTGCCATGTGAGTGGCAAAATTTGAATAAAAGGTGGGCGGGACAAAAGGAACCAGGACCCAGCAGAGTTCAACATTAATGTTTTCTAAAAAAGGCAAGTATTTTGAAATTGTTATTAATTTTATTTTTTTAGATTACCTTTGCGGGTTTCCTCCTTGCTGGTGGCTTCAGCAGGCTTTGCCATTCTTGGTGCAAGTAATTGTGCTGGCAATTCAGTGTCCATGGTTCTTGCGCGCTTTGCAGGTTTGAGATGCTCATACATATCAGGGCCGTTGACCCAGATGGATGGCACAAAGAGGGCAAAGGAATTGAATTAAAGGCCTTCCACAACATGCTTCTGGACATTTAAAAGCCGTTCAATTGTTGTTTTGGGGGTGTCTGGCATCTTGGCCATGAGTGCCTTGGCAGACACCTTTTCAATTTTTTCCCCTGTAAGGACGGCAACCTTGTGTGAGATTAGGCTGATTGACCACAAATGATCAGGCTAATTATTGCACGCAGATCATTATCATTTACACGCCGTACTATTACTAGGCTGATACTCTATTAAGTGTAGTAATTATATGCCATATAATCACCAATATATTATAATAAATATGGCAGTTATACAATTTATAATCACTAATATATTATGATGGATATGGCAGTTATACTCCATGTAATTGTTAGTTTATTGGGATAGATGCAACAATTATACACCGTATTATCACTGATTATCATTCCAACGTGTTATATTATACACCACATAATTACTAGTTTATTATAATTGACAGGGCTATTATATGCTGTATAAACGTTAGCCAATATAGTGGTTATCATTGATTACACAGCGTGTAATCACTAAATCATCAATTGTATATTGCCCATACCATCCTGCTGGATGTTGTATCAACTCAGCCTCACCTAGCCTAGTGGTGTTTATGAATTTATCAAACAAGTGATGTGCATATGTCAAGGAAATACCAAGTTCAGGTCAGCATTACACAGCAGATAATCCATAGGTCAATACTGTATTGAGTCTGCTATTATATGGTGTATAATCCCCAAATTTGACCTGTTGCATTAATAAGCAGAAGGCTTTCCAGCCAGAAAAGGATCACTGATTAAGCCCTACAAATGGAATACTGGAATTCTACCTTTCAATGTAGGAGGGCTGAACAGGGACAATTTCTAAGCATCAACTAAATACGGTAAAGTTTCACAGCACAATAATAGGTGTGTAAGATACAGCCAATTAATAAATGACAGTAGGCTAGCTCAAGAAGAGCGTAGGCTGTAGCTGAAGTACCATGTACGCCTGCTAAGGCCAGTAGCAGCACACGTGCCAAGGACAGCCAATCAGGATAGGCACAGCCAGCAAAGATGAACCTATTGTGAAGGTAGCCAATGAGAACTGTCTGAAAGGACAAGAACAAGGATTGTTGCAGTATATATTGATACAGACGTCTGAAAGGTTAACAACAAGTTCTTAGTTACACCTGGATAGATTGCAGCTGCTGGCTAGATTGTACTCCAGTTTCAATAAACGTAATTATCTTCAAAGCTCTATTCTATTGTAGTCTGTAGTGCTTTTGCATAGGATTAGGTAGAGTACATTGGCAAGGCTAACATCTATCTGTAGCTTTGAACATACCATCAATAACCCAAGTTGCTCAACACCTTGACTTTTGCCTTGACCTTGCAGTCAATGTCTTTAATTTTGGCACTTGCCAAGTCAAGATCCTTCAAAAGCTTCTCCAATTCTCTCATTGATTTTTTACTAACCTTTTCATATGTTTTTATAGCTTTTGCCCCAATAAATTCTGTATTATTTTGATACTGTTGCCTCTTTGTTTATTCTCTTTTGTTTTCCCATTTACTACATTATTCTATCTTTTTACCCATTGTGTATATGTTTTATGCTCATCTCAATATGTGTTGTTTGCTTTGTGTTGGCATTGTTTCCTTAATTATCATATTAATTTTGGCGCTTTGCACAGCCCCTTGTGAAAATGTTAACAACAATTTGGTGATCAGCTAAATTTGAATTAGAAAATTATAGGTTAACTGTTTTTAGATAAAGTTGTTACTGATCTGAATTCAAAATCTTAATGATAAACTTTAAGCCAATCAGGAGCTGAGTGATAAAGTGATTGTTGTGACATAAAGGGTCATTCAATAATTCTTTGATGCATGTGCACTAATTAATATGATTGGCTGGATTGTTTGCTATTGTGCGCCATTGCCGCTGTGGCAAGTTGTTGGTGGACTAGTGCCCAATCAGCTGCTGGGTTAGCACTAGTCCACCAACAACTTGCCACAGCGGCAATGGCATACAATAGAAAACAATCCAGCCATTAATATTAATTAGTGCACATGCATCAAAGAATTATTGAACAACCCTTTATGTCACAACAATCACTTTATCACTTGGCTCCTGATTGGCTTAAAGTTTATCATTAAGTTTTGAATTCAGATCAGTAACAACTTTATCTAAAAACAGTTAAACTATAATTTTCTAATTCAAATTTTAATAATCACTAGATTGTTGTTAATATTTTCACAAGGGGCTGTATTTGGGCACTAAAAATAACTGTGTTCTGGATCTAGATACACAGCATAGTAAATATATGATTTTATAGAAATAAGCTGAACATAAAGAATAAAACCAACTATAAACAAAGAGAACATGAACAATTGAAATTCAAAATAAAGATAATATAAATAGAAAATGTTTGGTGACAGGGGGGTTATTGGGGCAGGGAAGAGTGATGCCTAGTAGGCAGAATAGCGCGGGAAGGAAGATGTAGAGGAAGTGCTGGCCTGGGGGGTCTGGGATTGGGTGGGTGAGGCTGGAAGGTGGGGGGTGGTGGCGGGGATAGGGGTAGGAGGATTGCGCGTGATGGCTGCCATATAACGCTTGTCATATTCCTCGTCTGTCATTGGCTGGATGGGATGGTAGGTAGCAGTGGCACAAGGTGAGAGGTGCTTGTCCTTCTGTGATTGGTTGCCCATGTTCACATGGAAGACAATTTTGGCAAACAAGTCAGCCATCATTTGGCAGCCAAAGAGAAAATTGTGGTCAAGGACCCCAAGATAGAGGTCGTTGAAAGCCTGAGGGCGGCGCTCCTGTAGTGTATCTCCAATGTTAAAGAAGACAACATCAGCCAGATGGATGTCTTTGTGGCCAGCTGGGTACACAGAGGCCTGGTGCCTGCGTTGCTTGATGGCCTCAAGGGCAGTGAAGCTACCCTCCATCTGGTGGCTCAAGAAAACCTGATGCTTTGAATTTGAGCCATCCCAGGAGTTGAGTAATCCACCAAGGATGTGGCTGTACTTGTAGCCCTTAGTAAAATCTGGGTTTGTCCAATAGTAGGCAAAACTCTTGGCTGAAACAGCCAGAAATGAACTAATGAATGTCACCTTCTTGACCTTCTTCCTTCTATTCTTGGCGGCGGCTTTTCCTTGCTCACCAAAATTGTCAAACACAATTGATAACTTGTAGTAGAAGATAAACATGACATCATCTGATAGACTAGTCAAGCATCAGACCAGGGTTGATTTGATGTCTAGATCATACGGGGAATCCTCAGTGCCATCCCATTGGTCACTGGCAAAATTGGTAAGAACCTGTATGGAAGCCACCTTTCTGTGCATCCAGAGCTGCACCATGCGCTTGGAGACCCATATGTTATGGTGCGCAAGCTGTTTGTGGACCTGGGTTAGGGGAAGCTTGGGATCCCGCTGGAGGAGGTCAAGCATTATTGGGTATGCCTCATTGATTTGGGACTCAGGGGCCTTCTTTGGCTTCTTGGCCGTCCCAATCAGATTCCCCTTTTTCATTAAGTTATTGAATTCCTGCATTATTGTGGCTCAGGTGAATTGCAACTGGGCGGCAATCTGGTCCTATGACAGACCCTGTAGGTTTAGTGCCACAATTTCCTGGAGAATTCAGGTGGTGATTATTTGTTGCTTGGGGCGCTGGGCCACGGGAGCTGAAGCCTGATTTGCTGTAGGGGGGCAGGTTGGCTAGCGGCAAGAAGTTGTTTCAAATCAAGGTTGTCATCCTGATTGGTTGGTTTACAGGCAGCTTGTGTGGGGGTGGGTACGGGTGCAGGGGAAGAGCTAGACACTAACTGACTCTCAAACAAGTCAAAGCCATATGGGTTGGGGGTCAGTAACAGGTCAGCTTCTTTGTTACCTGCCTCAAAGGCTTGGGTATAAACAGGTGCCTCCACGCCCTGAGCCTCACCTCCATTGAAGCTGGCTTGGCTGCTGGCACCGTCAAAAATGTTGCTAGTAAAAACCATTGTAAAAAAACCTAGGATAAAATCACTAAAAGTAGAAATTTTAAAATTTAATGATTTATTTTTATTGTAATCTTGAGTCCATATTTGGAAGGTTCTCAAAACCATTCCATACAAATCTGGAGCCATGAAAATGAATAAAATGCCTTTGTTCCTAAATTGGATAGCTCTTGATTGGCTGTTAAACTGTTATTTTTCTATTTTAGGCTGCTCATACTACACATCTTGTGTGAGTTCATTTTGTTTCATGCTTGTGGAATCTTGCTTCTAGATTGCTCAAATTTTGTTTCATTTTAGTCCTTCTGTTGGTGCCTCATATGAATCCTGATTAGATTATAATATACTCTAGAACAGCATCCATCCATTTCACTTGTTGCGTCAGTTCATTTTGTTTGTGGTTTGAGCTACACCGCTTGATGTTTGATATAATTTTGTATAATGGGCTAGTGAAATTTTGTCTTTTGTTTGACAGTTCATTTATTAACTGAAATTTTATAAATTAATTGAATCCTAAATCTTGCGCGACTTGGATTTTGTTCAAATCTGAAATCATTTTGTTTAAATCTGAAGTATTTTTGGTTGTCGCCATAGCTTTTAAAAATACTGTATCATCATCTAGGGAATCATGCTTGTCCTCAGCTCAAGGGGGCTCAATCCCAGGAAAACGCAGGTGGCTGGCCCTTTGATCCTTGGGGCTAGCAGCCTGCGGAGAATCAGGGTCAGGGTTCAAACCCCGCCCTTGGGCCTGGGTTTCAAGGAGAAGAAATTTGTCAATCCTGACATAAATGCATGATATATGGCTTATCAAAAGGCTATATAACTTTTTGTGTACAAAAAATATGACATTCTCCTCATAAATATTCTTCTTATTTTGGTTTAGATACTTTTCAAAGTACACACTCAGTACTATCACCCTTTCTATTCAGCAGGTGAAGTTGGTTGATGAAAAGTATACCAAGCCAAAAATGCCATCTTTTGCTTATAAATATTGATTTTCAAAGAGGTTTATACTTTTCAGCCCCATTCACATTGGATAAAATAGTTTTATGGGGAACCTTACTCAAAAAATCTTGTAATTTTTTTAAAAAATATTGTGTAGTTGTAAAAATTGGAGGGGGCAGATTAACAAGATACATAACCTTGCTCTCAATCATAACTAAGATCATGATTTCAGCAACAGCTAAAAGGTTGTAACCAACAATTCCAGGGAGACCAAGAAGAGGGAAGAAATCAACTGAAACCCAAAGTAGCAAGTAAAGCCCAATGTTCAAATTTATTAACAAATTATGAGCTTTATTAGATTAGAAAACAATGAAGCAAGGTCCTTTACAACTCTTGCATTCATTAAAGGGAGGGGTGAAAATGGGAAGAGAGATCAAATGTCACAAAACTAATCAACCAATGGTATGGGGAAATATGAGTGCATCTCTTGAGGCAGGAAAATATGGAAAATTTTTGAATGGATAGAATCAAAAGGAGAACCAACTCAGCTAAAATTTAGGGACCGGCTTTGAATGCACATAACACTGCTCCTGGCTGCTCTTGCATATGATATTTAACCAGATGTGTCTCTTGGGTGGGTTAGGTGGGACATCTTCAGAATAATTACACACTGTAATAATATGAGGGCTTCACTTGGGCTTTTTTGATGACTTTTTGGATAAATGTCCAAACACAATTTGGTAGAAATCCCCAAGCATTTGATGAAGAGTGAAGTGGAGGCCTAATGGTGAGGCATAACTTTACGGTAATCTTTAAAGTTTGAGCAAATCACCATCTATAAATTTAGGTTTTCCAAGTTTTGCCTTACCCAATCCCAAAGAGGATTTCTGCAATCTCTTCAAGGGTAGTCTATACTGTTGGAAGAACTAGCTTGTTATTTATTTATTTATACTTCTAGAAGCATTTAAAGTGGGTATGAACATCTCACTGCTGACTTCTATTTATAAACATACTTATTGGAAGTCTGTTAATATGTAAAATATGGCTTACTTTAGAAATCAAAGTGAATGATACATTGATACCTTATTGGCAATATACAAGCCCCTGTATATCTGAATCTTATAGCCATGAGCTTTTAGTTGGATAAGGGTTTACTGGGATCTTCATACTGATAATTAATCATCTGAGTTGGGGCTTACTCTGATCCAGCTTGGGTCTGCTAGCTTCTTGACTAATAATCTGGATTTGGGATCTCTTATTAATCAAGATTATGGATGCTTTGTCTCAGCCCTGGCTAGGCTTTGGCTTTTTGCCGCTACAGCCAAAACGTAATTACTGTTTATTTAAACATTCTAAAATAAACCTTTGAATTCAGTGACCCAGAGCCAAAAAATGGCCGAGCTGCCCAGGGCTTGGCCGAAGCAGCCCTATCCAAGATAGAGATACCAAATACACTATGAAACTAGTATGTACCTAGGGTAGGGACAGGAACAGCTATTGTGCAAGCACAGTGTCACAAAACATTTTTTTGGATGTTTTGGATTGAATCACAAAAAAATTTGGGTGGATTTGTGCCACAACTTTTAGAGTAGGTCACAATTTGTGCCTCACTCCATTGTGTAGATCACAAAATATAAAAAGAAAGGTGGTTTTCAAATATGAAACAAATGATTTCATTTTGTGAAGGGCGCATGATGTAAAATTAGAATGGTTCTCAAGGGTGAAACAGATGGTGTCATTTTGTGCAAGGCACATGATGCAAAATTAGAGCAGCTTCTGTCACTGAATTCTATTTTTTAACTACAATTTATTAAAGCTTTATCTGCCATTATCTCACAACAATAGCTTTAATTATACCACATTTTGCTTTAGATAATTATATTAAAACTATCAAAATATTTATAAATGTCTACCTCAATTGAAAGGAATAGGTTGCATACTTATAATTGGACACAATACAAAACAACATGAGATTGTGCTTAGTCACATCGCAATTTGTGCAGATTTGTTCTGTGAATTTAGGAGCAGTGCACAAAATATGGCAGTTGCAATTGTGAACTGCCCCCTAAATACATAAAACAAATCTGCATGGATTGTGATGTGACATGAAGGTCACAAAATGAATTGTGCTCAACTGACAAAGTCACAAAACCAATTGTGCCGATTTTGGTGCCCGTCCCAACCCTATATGTAACATGTTTCTGGGCTTATTTTTAAGAAAAGCCTGAATGGGGATTTAAAAAACATTTAAGACTAGATATTTAAATTAAATATATTCGAGGATGATTATTTTAATAAAGGTAATTACGGAAGAGGACCAGTAATTGATAGAAGCTGGATTAGGCACTACAACCTAAACAAAGGGAACGTGAGAAAGAATGGATCGTCAGTTTAAATCCATCATCGAACTGGTTTAAGAATGTATATGAACTATCCAAATTAGTTTTGAAATATTAGATAAAGCAAAGTGTTGGGGCCTTGTGCGCTTTGTAGTACTTGACTTTGTTGCGGTTGTACAGGTCTTCAAGTGCATCCATGTATTGCTTGTGGATGCTCAGAACTTTCTCCTCGGAAGGATTATCATCCTGCTGAATGTCGATAGGCTTTCCAACTGATGAATGTTAGCAGGAGTAATTAACAAAGTCTTACCGACTACTGTGATGGGCAGATTATGTGGTAAAATACCAAAGTTGTAGTTGTAGACGCCCTTTCCGAAAAAGAGGGGAAGCGAGAAACCAAATACTTGCTTGAAGAAATGCTGCCCTTTTTGTAAAAAAGTTCCCTCCTTCAAAGTTATTTGGTCGAAGAGTGAGTTTTCTCCAAACCCAAACACGGGCACGAGAGAAGAGCCGGCTTGAATAGCTACTTTGACAAACCCATATCTCTTGGAAAGGATCAGCGTGGCTAGCTCAGGCTTGGTGTATAGTGCCTCTTGAGCTCCCCCGATCATTACTACACAGCAAGAGCCAGGACCTTTACTTAAATTGTTAAGGAGCGAAACCTTAGAAGAGCTAATCCCTCCAACAGCAAGCGCGATTTCTCGATAGAAGGGAACTTTGAAAAGAAGATCCAGACCTACAAGGCTAGTCCTTAAGCCAGGAAAAACTTGGCTAACACCAAGCGCTTCAGTTGCAAAGCATACAAAAGCTCCAGTCCCATAAATCCCATGGGGATGATAGCCAAAGAGATATGTTTTTTCCGGAGACAGTTCTGATTCCTTAACCAGACTAACAGGGAAGTAGTTTGCAAAGGCTCTCCACACTAAAAGCTCTCGGAACCATTTGGATGCTCGGCCGCCTGTGAAATGAGTGTTGTCTTTGAAAAATGTGCAAGTAATATCGGTAAAGTGGTACCCAACAAATGGGTACGAAGAGTAAAACTATAGATATCCCTAAACCAATCCAAGGAAGTAAATACGTGATGAATACGATGGCAGTTTGGAATTCGGGTGAATTTGGAAGATCTATTATGGCAAGCTGAAAATCTGGAAGAGTGGAAATCATAGTCCAAGTAGAGAAAAGTTTACATTGGGGCCTATTTAATACACATTTTGACCCAAGCAGAATGCCTTTATCGTTCTAACTGAAATTATAACCACGAGATTATAGCCTAATGTCCAATTAAGCTATAGGTTACTAACTTGAAACAGTAATATACATTACTAACTCGATACCGCAATACTTCTAATTAGCTCAGCTATGACTACTCAAAGCTCAGCACAGTACAGAATGGTAAATTGATCTACCAGTAACCCTTCAAATGTCCTAATTTGCGAGGCGTGGACCCTGCATTGATAAGTCGTAGATATCGTTTAAACCTTAGCCCGAAGAGCCAATCATAATACGGCGGAATCTTTGTATTCAATGAAATTAGAGCTGCTGGAATTGCGAGGCAACTAGATTATTGTATTTTAGCTGGGCCGAACTGGGGTAGCAGATATCCCAAAACATTACCAATTGCAGGCCTGAAAGCGCTGCCAAACGGTTATTTCAACTGCTGGGGATTGTGGAGAAATGCAGGAAAAGAGGAAGAGTCGGAAGTAGACATAATTTATTGGATATCGAAGAAATCTTATCATCAACTTTTTTGGAATATTGCAATAAAATCCCATACGGTTCAAATAAAAGAGTGAAAACAAAGGAGTATTTCTTCGCTGGGAAGAAGTAAATCCACAAGTTTAAAGCTTTCCCACTGTACTACCCTTCTAAGGCTGGGTGTGACTAGGGCTGCGGTGGACCACCTCTGGCTAGTTTCCGGTTTATAGTGTAGCGGTGAACTGTAAAAATACCAAAAAAGGTAAGCTAGTCAAGACGTTTATTGTGGTTCCACTTTATATTCTGACACCTTATCTTCTACACAAGGTAAATTTAAGGTGACATAATGTAAAGTTGAACCTTATTGAAGGTGAATCAAATCCACCTTTAAAGTTAACTGATGGTACTATCTAAATTATTTGAATTAATCAATTAACTAATAACACTATCAAACTCCCTTGTTAAACTAAGTGTGGTAAAGTTTGAGATGGCTCCTGTTCACTGGCTGTAGAAAGCGTACTCCTTCGCCATCTTTGAGGTAGTAGTTGAAATTGATCCTAAACATGATAGAACTAATAAGGGCCCGACCATTTGGTTTCAAATTTAGTTGAATGTGAGTTATTAAGCTCAGTTGCCATCTTTAGGACTTGCTGACCAATATTGAATATGGGAAGTGAGGGGACTATTTTCTCATATTTATCTTTAAACTTGATGGCCTTGGCTGCTATGTTCACCTCTGCCTTGTCTTGGGTGTTCTCTTAATGGCTAGCTGTGGTTTGATAGTTTGGTAGTGGGGATGTCAGGTTAGAATTGGGGATTCCATACTGCCACTCAATCCTATGAGGGAAAGAGCCCAGGCAAAGATTAGGGCTGGGAAGGTCACAGTTTTTGAATCATAATAAAATATTCCAAATATAATTTAAATTGAAAATCTGTGACATTTTCAACCTTAGTGAAGATAAGCAAAAAATCAAGCCAAGGCACTCAAAAGAAAATCAATAAAGGTTTATTATTATAGATAATTTAGAGGAGACAAACACCAAAATGGAAAAAAATGATGAGGAGAAAGAACTAGTAAATTCTGAGGCCATGCAAAAGGAGGATGATCAGATACAAGACATCTGAGTAAGTGTCTATCACCTAATTCATGGCAGCTTTGGTAACTAAGTTTTCTACATAGTATCAGGGAACCAACCTTGGGCAACCAGCCCATCTTTTTCAGGAATTGGGTGGACCGCAGGATGGGCAGATAAAGCTCACTATAGGATTGGCGCTAACTTAAATAGTCACGACATAGATTTTCCCACCCAAGACCACAGACCAGAAGCTGGGATTATAGTGTCAATCATCCCAAAAAGAATGATGTAAAATATGCCAAACATCTTATTTAAATTTTTTAGGGGAAGCTCAGAGGCAGACATGAGAATTGGTTTGGGGGTGATGGGTGGTTCAATGTCTAGTTGGTAGGCAGGGGGAAAGTTGTATTTATCTCTGAACAGGTGGGGGCTCAGTAGTAAACCAAGGTCCCTTTCTATTATACCGGGTCAACTCTATATTGTGGGCCAAGGAATCACAAGAAAGTGTATTCTTAATAGTGTATTCTTGATACTCAGGCTCCAAAGGGTACTTTGTAAAGTGGACATGACTAAAAGGGGTGCCTGGAGGTCAAAAACTTGCGGGCAGTGGGGCAGGCGGGCTGGAAGAATTGAAGTTAAACTGGCAGATTAAGAAAGATAAAATACAGCAATAATTGGGAAACCAATATCTCATACACTTTATCCAAAAATAGCAGTAAAGTCTGACACAGGGTCTAATGATTTATATAGCACCCCACTACCAGACTTTAACTCTACTGATTGGAAATCACTAAATTGGGAAACAGGGATTTGGGTGGGTGGGGCGCCTGAGTTTGAGGGCAGCAAAATGGAACTGGTGCAGGGTGGGCTTTTATTGACTGGTTCTTCCAGAAAGGTAGCACTAACCTTCTTTTCTAGAGCAATATCCTGGGGGCAACTTGTTGATCAGCACCTTTCTTGAGGGCTGCATTCTGATTGACTACCAAGGTAGACTTCAGGCTCATCAAGCCAATGACAGGAGCCTCCTTACCTTCATTAGGCAACCCATTGTGTCTTTTGCTAGGTGCCATCATTGGTAAGTCTACTCTAGTATCCTCATCTTTGAGAGTATTAGAGGTTTGAATCAGAGAGGATTTGATCCAAAAAACATCTGCGGCCTACCCCCTGGTTCTCAGGGCTGGCGGCCTGCGGGCAGTCTCAACCAGGGTTTGAAACCTGTTTCAAGTCTTGGGTTTTGAGAGAGAAGAAATGTCATTCATGACACATATGCCCAAAGCCTCAAGTGAAGATCCAAGTGTTTAAAGAAAATTAGTATAGCTTTATTAAAAAATAGGCCTGTCAAAACAAGTTTTCTGCAGGGGAGAAGAAGGTATTAATAAGCTTCAATTTGAGCTCTGGTTGCAGTTTATTATTTGGGAGGAACTATTTTGATGCAATACACCATCTCAAAAACACCAAATTTAAAGACATTATCTTGAAGGCTTTTGCAACAGGGTCTGGATTTACATAAGTAAAATTAAAAAAGCTTAATAAAACTTATTGAATAGCTAGTTTTTATATAGTAGTTTCTAATATAGCATCTTGAAAGACAGCAACTGTCATGGCCCATACCAGAGTCCGGCTGGACTCCTGCAGGGGAGGCAGGCCAGGCCTGGAAGGCCAAGTACAAAATAGGTGCAATCCTAACCAGATAGTTGACTGCAGTAGCTAGGGATCACCAACTCCCAGTATGGGGCACAACCTGATTGGCCATCCCCAATACTATGATATAGACAAAACCCAACTTACTGAAGTCCTGGGCAGGAGGCACAGTTGATAAGGGAAGAGTAGGAGGGATCTCCAGAATGGAGGGCAAAATGGTCTCTCTTGGTGGCCAGGAAGAGCAAATGTGTGAGGTTGTAAAGTGTAGTGGAGTTGCAAATAAATTCAAACAGAATAGTTATATTGGTGCAAAAGTAGATAGATCTTGCAAGAAAATAAGTAATCCTGGGCATAAAGTCATTTATTTTTAAGATATCAACAGTGAGGAGGGCTTCTCCCCCTCACTACTTATACTTACTTTAGATTCTGTGGCCTTTTGTGCCACCAGGGAACTGATGGCCTCAATTTGAGTTGAATTTACAATTTTTGCTGGAATTTATGTACTTGGACAAGGGGGTGAGATCTCATTGGTTGCTATATCACAAAAATTTCTTGAAATGAAGCATGCCAAGATTCCACAGTTATTTATAGTTCCTGCAATTAATCAATTGCCCAATTGCGCTCTGGATGTGCCATTTCCCAAAAGGTGAGTGGCCCAAATTCAATAATAGGCCCAAAGCCAGGGATTTGAGGCTTGTGTGCCTCTCAAATCCTGGGCCATTTGCTAGTCAAAAGGGGGGGTTTTCTTGCCCTGGAAGATACTTTGTGTGGATTCCCATGCTGTGGGTTTTCTCAACCCTAGGGAGGCCAGCTGACTGTCCAGGGCAATCTGGGCCCTGACATCATCCCCTACCATAGTCTAGCTTGCAGAGCACAACTCTTTATTACAAGACTTATATTCCTTCAGCAGGGTGGCAACATTCTCCAGGTTAGATTCTGGTTCCCAAGTATTCTCTTCATGGGGGTATCATTTCCATTTGACCAGGAAGTGAGGTTTTTGGTATTGGAGTTTGTGTCCCAGGATGGCTTTGACCTTGTGTTCTGTAAAGCCTTCTATTTTGATGAGTGGGGGAGCTGTTCTCACTATCTGGTGCAGGAGAGAAGGTCATTTCTTTTTCAATAACAGGGGGCGGTGGAATACATCATGAATCTTCCATCCAGGGGCAGTTCTAGTTGGTAGGCTACGGTACCAATGCATTGTAAGAATTTGTAAGGACCTGTTTGTTGGGGGCTCAAGCTAGCGCAAGGGGCAGTGGTCTTGTGTACTTTGCGCTGAGGTACACAAGGTCTCTTACTTCAATTGGGGGCCAGGGCTTTGTTTCTTGTCAGCAAAATCCTTGTATACTTGTACTGCTCTTCTCAGGTTCTTGGCACATTTTTCTTGGCATACATGGATGTTGCTAACCCAGTCTTGTCCTTTGGGGTTGTCAGCTTCTTCTGTGGGGGGCATCCCATGTGGGGTTGAATCCGTAGTTGGCTTTGAAGGGGGACATACCAGTGGAGCTGTGGTCTTGGTTGTTTTACGCAAACTGAGACATTGGTAGGTGGGTTACCCAATTGTTCTGTTCCAAGTTAATGTAGCATTGTAAGTACTGTTTGGGGACCTGGTTTACTCTCTCAGTCTGTCCATTGCTCTAGGGGTGATATGCAGTAGACAACAATCTTTTTATTCCTAAGTACTTTAGGATTTGGGCCCAAAACTTGGAGGTGAATTGTGGGCCTCTGTCTGAGACCACTTCTCATGGGAGTCCGTGGTTCATGAATACTTGGTTCCAGAATAGAGTGGCAGTTTCCTTTTCTGTTACTTTGGTTGTTGTTGTAATGAAGTGAGCCATCTTGGTGAAACAATCAAAAGTTACAAGGATGGTGTTAAATCCTTTTGAATTGGGTAGCTCCACAATGTAGTCCATGAAAACTGACTTCCAAGGGCCTTCTGCAATCTGAATGGGTTGTAGTAATCCTTCTGGCTTTCCTTGCTTAGGTTTGGTGCGTCTGCATGTCTTGCAACCACTGAGGTATCCTTTGATCTCTGGCTCCATCCTGGGCCACATGTAGGTTCTTTGAATCCCTTTGAGAGTCTTTGTACGTCCAGGGTGTCCTGATATGGGGGAGTTGTGGTATTCCTTCAGTATCTCTAAGCACATTGGGCCTTCTGGTACATAGGTGCGTCCATGTAGCTGCAGGGTGTTTCCATGTAGGGAGTAACCATTTTGGTAGTATCAACTGTTGATATCTTTCTTCAAGTCCTCCATGATAGAGATGCAGTGCTGATCTACAGTCTGAGCTAGTTGGATTTCTTCTCTTCTACTGGCTAGTCCCAGGAATAGGAGAATTGGCTCAATCATGTTTGGGGATAGCAAGGATTTAGTGTTGAATTCTTCAATCTCTTTGGCACTAGGGAAAAATTTGGCTCTTTGGCTTAGGGCATCCGGTACAATGTTGATCTTGTCAGGCTTGTAGCTGATTGATAAGTTATAATCTGCTAGGAATAGGGCCCATCTAGCTTGTTGCTGATTCAGTTGTCGCAGTTTGAAGAAGTATGTCAGGTTCTTGTGATCAGTCATGATTCTCACTGGGTGGCTGGCATCACACAAGTATCTTCTCCAATGTTTCAAGGACAGGATGATAGCAAGCATCTCTTTATTGTAGATGGGGTAGTTCAACTCAGGCAGAGTGAACTTTTTTAAGTAGTAAGCTACAGGGTGCAGCTTACTATCATGCCCCTCCTGAAGCAACACCCCCCAATGAAAAGTCAGAAGCATCTATTTCCACAATGAAGGGCTTATTGTAGACTGGCATTGCTAAGATGGGGCAGAAACAAAGACGTTCTTTAGCAACTCAAAGGCTGACTTGGTGGCATCATCCCACACAAATGGGTGTTTCTCAGAGGTGAGGCGGGTCAAGGGCAAGAAGATCAAAGAAAATTTTTGGACAAATTCCTGGCAGAAGTTTGCCAGGCCCAGGAAACTTCTGACCTCCTTGCAGTTCTTAGGTTCAGGCCATGACGTCACGGCCTCTATTTTTTCAGGTGTCATTGAAAAACCTCCTTTCAGTACATTATACCCCAGGAAATCTACTTCTTCTTGGAAAAACTCACATTTCTGGAGTTCAACAAAGAGTCTGTGTTCCTTGAAGCATTGTAGGACAGCTTAAAGGTGTTCAACATGTTCCTCAGATGTGCAACTATAGATGAGGATGTCATCTAAGTAGGCTATGCAATACTGATCCTTAAGTCCTCCCAAGACCACGTCCACCATAGTTTGAAAAGTGCTGGGCGCTTTGCACAACCCAAACAACATAACTAAGTATTTAAAGAGACCTTGACTAGTCTTGAAGGTGGGATTTCATTTGTTGCCAGGCCTGATCCAGATCTGGTTAAAGGCATCCCTCAAATCAACCTTTGAGAAGATGTTGGCTCCTGAAAGCTGGTCTGAGAGGTCTTCATCATTGGGTACAGGGTTTCTGTTCTTCACTGTGATGCTGTTTTGGTCCTGGTAAATGACACAGGGACATAGGTCACTGCCTTTCTTTTTAACAAACAATAAAGGGGACAAACAAGGAGATTTGGAGATGCGTATATATCCCTTCTTCAATATCTTGTCCAAGCACGCTCTTAAGGCAGCTTGTTCCTTCATTTTAAAACTATAGACAGGTCCATGCTTAGGTTGGGTTCTGGGGAGAAGGTCAATGGCGTGGTCAAACTGGCTGTGTTTAGGCAAGGCAGTGGCTTCTTCTTCTGAGAAAACAGACTCCCAAGGCTTCAAAAATTTTGGGATCTCATCTTTTCAGGATTCAATGGTGATTTTATTTGTCTCAGGGGTCTGCTGGGGGTTCAGGCAGGAGACCTCTAAGGTTTGGCTCTCATGAGTGACAGTCACTTGATGGTTCTTATAGTCCAAGTTCAATTGGTGATCAACCCACCATTAAAAACCTATCACTACAGGGGTGGGAAGCTTCTCCATGACATGGAATCTGGTGGGCAGGAGTCTCTCATTTAACTTCAGGGAGACAAACTATTTGCATTTGTGGGACAGGTCTGTTGTCTTGTTACCCAAGGTTACCTGTTGGGAGTTTTCCTGGATTGGTACACCCAGTTTCTCAGCTAGGCTACATTCCATGTAGTTGAGGGTTGCCCCAAAGTCTAGGAGGGCTACAGTGTTCACCTCATGGTAATGGTAATATAAAGTAGTTTCAATGACAGGATAAGACTGGTGTTGAAACTGCAGGCTTGACCCGCCAGCAAGGTTCCAACCAAGCAGGTTTGTGACCTGCAATCCAATTATCCAGTCACTCAAAGCCGGACTAGGAAGTCAACTTGAATTACTAAATCCAACAACATGAACAGATGATGATCCTTTATGGTGGATACCTTGTTTTGGCGCTTGACTCATTATCAGGATCAAGCCGCCCCCTTCTTCCATCCAGCTGTGTGATCACCAATCATGTTCCTGTTATCCTTGATTCACATGAACTATATAATCACTATCTCACAATAAAGATTATTATCTATCTTCTAAATATTTTTCCCCATGTAACTCTGCTAAAACAGCACAGTTACAACATTGGTAGCACAGGTAGGTTCTCCATACTACCTTATCTTGAAAAATTCTGCCCGTTGCCAGCACACGCCGCAGCCAACAAATCCTTGACAGAATTATGTCTGGCCTCCTGCCTGACTGGACTCCGTACACCCCTGGTACTGCCATAACCAATGGTTTTGTCCTGTACCAGAACATGGTGATCCTGCTACCCACCTTCAATGCCAAGTCTGCACAAGGTTTCTTTCAGGCTCCCTCCTTGATGCTGCAACCAGCTGATAAAAACACCATGTCTGCCTACATAGCTCAAAGACTACAGAGCGCTGCCTTGGAACCTTTTGCCGGGGCTAACAACAACAACGCTGCCGCATGGATCCAGTCTGCCCAGAGCAAGCTGGCTCAAATGGAATGCCCACAGCAGTTTTGGATCACAGAAATTTCCATTTTCCTGACCCATGAAGCTGGCATCTGGTGCAACAAGTGGCACAAAGAGCACACCAACAAGAACTGGGGTACCTTTAACCAAGACTTCCTGGCAAGATTTGTGCTTAAAGATACAGTGCTCATAATCATATGCCAAGTAAAGAACCTGACCCAGACAGGCACTGTGAAGGAACTCACCCGCGCCTACAAGGAACTCCAACTTTGTGCACCATCCACCATGGCCTTTGACACCCCAGCCACACACCTCATGTACTACGACACCCTCAAGTTGCATGTGATGAGGCATGTGAACCTGGACCAGGTGACCAACCTGCAAAGCCTGTACTGTGAAGCAGAGAAGGCGGAACAAACATCCAACGCACTGCATAAGGCACAAACTGGGAAATGAGAAAGACCCAAGGATTCCCATCCAGGCGGGCGCTTCTCTCAATCACCCCCTGGAGGCAACAGGAATAACACCAACCACAAACCCACAGGTTTGAATAGACATGGAAATGGAAACAATGGTCAGTCAAACCGGACCCATTTCTGTGTCACTGCCACACAAGGCAACCAAGACAAGGGAAAAGCCTGGGGAGAGCACTAAGCAAGCCAAGCTCTCCCCACGCAACTCCTGACTTGCCCAATGATGAGTACCAACCCGAGGACGTGGACTAATGCCCAATAATCCAGGTGCCCTCAGAGGACCCAGTACTGTACACCATTGCCAGACATCCCAATAAATTGATATCCTATCCTTTCTGCTTTTGCAGTTACACAGGCTCAGCACTCCTGGATTTGGGCGCAGACCAAACCCTGGTCAACAGTAGCTTTGTGGATAAGTTCAAGCTGGCCACTAATCCTTTGCAGATTAAAAATGTGGTCCTGGATGACAAACACCACATTGCTGTGACAAAAGAAACTTCCCCCTTCTCCATCATGCTTGAGAACCTCCACTCCACCATTAAAGGTCCCGTAATTGACTTCCAAAAGTTTGACATTGTGCTGGGACTAGAATGGCTGCAAAAGAAGAATCCTCATGTAGAATGGGCAACCTCAGTGTTGACCATCAAGCGTGAAGGTGTCAACCACCAGATCTACCCTGACTCTGTGGACCGACTTCTACGCAACCATGTCTTTGTGTGCATCACAGAGACCCAGGACAGGAAGAAAAACCTGAAGGCAATTGATTGGGACTCATTCCAGTACAAGATCATATATTTCAAAGAGCATCATGATACTTCCACACCTCAGGACCGCGAAATTGTGGCCCGCCATCCAGAAATCTTCAAGGAAGCTCTTCCAGGCTGCCCCCTGAGAAGCATATTCAGCACTCCATCCAACTCAAGGGGGATGTACCCAAGGCACGCCCTATCTACAGGCTGACCCCAATCAAAGACAACACCTTACGCGCCTACCTCAAGGAGGCATTGGAAAAAGGACTTATCTGCCCCTCACAGTCTCCCTTTGGGGCCACCATATTCTTTGTGGCTAAGAAGAACGGTACCTTACATCTGGTCACAGACTACCAAGCCCTAAACAAAGTTACCATTAAGAATTGTTACCCACTACCACTGATTGACGACCTCTTTGATGCCTTGGGAGGAGCCACAGTCTTCTCCAAGATTGATCTGAAAGCAGGCTACAACCAGATTTGCATTAAGGAGGAAAACATCCCCAAAACAGCCTTCCACACTAAATACAGCTCCTACAAATGTGTGGTGCTCAACTTTGGTATGTTCAATGCCCCGTCCACCTTTGTAACCTTCATGAACAAAGTATTTGCACCCCACATAGGCAAGCACACCCTAGTTTACCTAGATAACATTATTGTCTACAGCCCCTTGGTGGAACAATACCACAAAGACCTCAAGGCAGTCTTTGCTACCTTGGCACAACACAAACTGTTGGCCAAGCCCTCCAAGTGCCAGTTCTTCTGTGAGCAACTACCCTTCCTGGGACACATAGTATCAAAGGACGGCATCAAACCCAACAGTCAAAAGATACAGGCCATCTGCAAGATGCCACCACCCAAGGATAAGTCATAACTCCACACCTTCTTGGGAATGGTGGCCTATGTACGCCGCTTCATATCTGACTGTGGCATTTTGACTGCTCCCTTATCCGCCATAACAGGCGCCAAGTCCAAGTTTGTGTGGACCCCCCAACATGACCTCTGTTTTAGATGTCTCAAGGAGAAACTCACAACAGCTCTCATTCTACAATACCCAAAATGTGACGGGGAATATCAAATGGAAACCAACGCCTCAGATGCATCCATTGGGGGAGTACTTCAAATCAAAAATAATGTCAGTGACTTCCTGCCTGTAGCTTATGAATTGCAAAAATTAACAGATGGCAAGTGTCAATAACCTATCCACAACAAAGAACTGTTGGCTATTGTGCACTGTCTATTCAAATGGCGCTGTTACCTAGAACAGCAGGAAGAATTCACAGCATTAACCGACCACAAGTTGCTCATCTATTTCAAAATGCAAGCAAATCTGTTGCGCCGCCAAGCCTGGTGGATGGAGCTATTGGAGAGATTTAACATGCTCATCCAGTACAAACCTGGGGCTGAGCTTGCCATGGCAGACGCCCTGTCCCACCTGTATGTCTGTGCTTCAAGAGGAGAGAATGGGCTTGACCCAGACTGGCCTCTTTTAGTACTACAAACAAAGGACAAAGGTTTCCCCCCGGCACAACTGACATAACAAAGAAAATAGTCATCAAAAATGAGCACCTATTTGCTGATGTATATGGGACCCTACACAAAAAAATGTCTGACAGTACAATCATTCCCTATATTCCCACGCATCAGCAAGTTGACATCATCCTACGCTATCACAGAGACCTTGGATATATCAAAAGCCTAAACCTATATGAGTTCCTTAAGCACAAGGGCTGGTGACCAACCTTATATTGCAATGTTCAAGAAGTTCTAGACCAATGTGAGGTATGTAAAAAAATTTCCAAAAGAAAAACCCCTCCAAAGTCAGTACTTCCCATCTACACACAACTACCCTTCAAAGTATGGGCTCTTGACATTGTTGGCCCCATGCCAGGAAAACACAATGACAAGAAATACATCATCACCACCATTGACTTCACTACAAGATATCCAGTAGCCCAAGCAGTAAAGGCACACACTGGCAATGACGTACAACAATTTATTGGCAAGGAGATAATCAGCAAGTTTGGAAAGCCAGAACTCCTGATAATCAATGGAGGGAAAGAATTGACCTCTGAAACCACCAATATATACCTCGCAAAAAATGGGGTCAAACACATTGTAAAAACATCATACCACTCACATGCTAATGGATGTGTAGAGCAGCTTAATGGTAGCCTTGTGCAAGCCTTATCCAAACTCACTGCCAGGAGACCTGAAGACTGGTATAAGCAGCTACCAACTGCACTACTTGTGTGTTGAACCTGAGTGAACAGATCCACCAGAAAAGGCCCATTTGAACTGGTATACGGCACACAGCCAAATATCATTCAAGCATTGACAGGACCTAAACTGGAAATTCCAAGTGAAGTCTCTCCATGCTCAGATCCTCACGTTGTAAGAGCTAACAGCAAACAAACAGTGAAGGAGAATGAACGTCTACAAAAAACCTTTGTCCTCATCTGCAATAGACATGAAGTTGGGGACAAAGTTTGGGTCATGAATGTTGACAAGAGCAAGCTACAACCCAAGAAAGTGGGGCCAGCAATCATTCTGAAGGTAAACAACAATAACACTTACCTTGTGCAAGAGCTTGGAAAACGCAAGCAAGACAAGATCCTAACCATGATTGCCTACGGCCCTGCAAAGCAAGACAGAAATAACAAGAAACCACCCTGTCCACCACAGAACAGCAACTAGTTCAATATGGTGCCCAGGCTCCTGACAACCTCCCTGAAGACCTGCCCCTAGAGGAGGCTGACCTTCAGTTGGGGGGGGGGGGGTGTCAAAACCGCAGGCTCAATCCGCCAGCAAGGTTCCAACCAAGCAGGTTTATGACCTGCAATCCAATTATCTGGTCACTTAAAGCCGGACTAGGAAGTCAACTCAAATTATCAAATCCAACAACATGAACAGATGATGATCCTTTATGGTGGATACCTTGTTTTGGCGCTTGACTCATTATCAGGATCAAGCCACCCCCTTCTTCCATCCAGC
This sequence comes from Entomophthora muscae, assembly GCA_014839935.2. Lineage (NCBI taxonomy): Eukaryota > Fungi > Entomophthoromycota > Entomophthoromycetes > Entomophthorales > Entomophthoraceae > Entomophthora > Entomophthora muscae. The sequence goes on along the minus strand of QTSX02000013.1, from coordinate 474,729 downwards.
TGTATGATCACCAATCATGTTCCTGTTATCCTTGATTCACATGAACTATATAATCACTATCTCACAATAAAGATTATTATCTATCTTCTAAATATTTTTCCCCATGTAACTCTGCTAAAACAGCACATTTACAACACTGGGAAGCATTATTTATTGCTGAGATGGTGGCCCCCTGGGTTCTGTTGGAGCAGCTAGTGCAATCCTTGGATAAATGTCCACTCTGGTGGCAATAGAAGCATAGTCTACTTCTGATGTGATTTTGGTACTCTTCTGGGGTCATGTTCAAACAGGGCCTACTTGCACCAGGGGTTTGGTTGTTCCAGGGCTGACCAGCATGGTATCCTTGTGGTTAGCTGAAGCCCATGCCTCTGGTGATAGCCAAGAGCTTGTCTTTGGGAAGGTTGCATTAGTGGTGTCTCATTAGGCTGGCATGCTGTGGGTTCAGACTGTTTCTGAAATGCAACCCTGATATGTCTTCAGGAAGCTTGGTGGCCTCTGATAGGCATAGGAATTGTTGTATGTAGTTATCTGGGTTTTCTCTTCCTTGGTTCAGGCAGATGAGCCCCATTTAGGCTTGGATCTTGGCCCCAGAAGGGGTGGTTGCAGAGTTCATTCTCTCCAGGAATTGGTTGTAGGAGAGTATGGGGTCTGGATCTTGCTCTAGGCTGGTCAAGAAGGTTTCTCTGGAGTCATCCTTTAGTTGGGTGGCCACCATCATAACCTTCTGAGTGTTCTCTGAAGCTCTTGGGGTGGGCATGGAACAGGGCGTTTACCATGAGCATTCCTTTTCTGAAGCCAGCCAAGTCCATTTTAGGCAGGTCAGGAAAGGTTGTGGGAGCAGCAGTATTCTGGTTCAAGGTGGAGATGGTAACAGTCTGGACTTGGGACGGCTTGGTGACAATTTCTTCTTGGCTTTTGTTCTTTTCTGGTTTCTTGGGCATATACTGTCTTATGTAGTAAGCTGGGGTCAAAAATAAAAGCATTCAAGATGCCCCTATAATCAAAGAAGAATAGGGGCCCAGGGTTACTAGTTTTGATATGGTTGACATACTTTAATGGCCCATACCAGAGTCTGGCTGGACTCCCACAGGGGAGGTGGGCTGGGCCTGGAAGACCAAGTACACAATAGGCGCAATCCTAACCAGATAGTTGACTACAGTAGCTAGGGATTGCCAACTCCCAGTATGGGACACAACCTGGTTGGCCAGCCCCAATACTGTGATATAGACAAAACCCAACTTACTGAAGTCCTGGGCAGGAGGCACAATTGGTAAGGGAGGAGTAGGAGGAATCTCCAGCATGGAGGAAAAATGGTCTCTCTTGGTGGCCAGGAGGAGCAAATGTGTGAGGTTGTAAAGTGTAGTGGAGTTGCAAATAAATGTAAACATAATAGTTATATTGGTGCAAAATTAGATATATCTTGCAAGAAAATAAGGAATCCTGAGCATAAAGACCTTTATTTTTAAGATATCAACAGTGAGGAGGGTGTCTCCCCCTCACTACTTATACTTCCTGTAGATTATGTGGCCTTTTGTGCCATCAGGGAACTGATGGCCTTGATTTGAGTTAAATTTACAATTTTTGCCAGAATTTGTGTACTTGGGCAAGGGGTTGAGATCTCATTGGTTGCTATAACATGAACCTTTCTTGAACTGAAGCATGCTGAGATATCACAGCTATTTATAGTTACTGCAATTAACCAATTGCCCAATTGCGCTCCCAATGTGCCATTTCCTGATAGATGAGTGGCCCAAATTCAATAATAGGCTCAAATCCAGGGATTTGAGTCTTGTGGGCCTCTCAAATCATGGGCCATTTGCTAGTCAAAAGGGGGGGTTTTCTTGCCCTGGAAGATACTTTGTGTGGACTGTGACAGTCCACATGTTTGGTGGTTTGCAGGTGGGGCTAATGTTGGCCAAGCAAAAGTTTGGTTGTTTGTTGCAGATAGAGGCCTAGTAGGTAGCATAGGACTACTAGGGGTAAGTGAGGTGAGCCTAGTAGGTAACATAGGACTACTAGGGTAAGTAAGGCCTGGCTGATAGGTAACAAAGGACTACCAGAGGCAGATGTTGCCTCCACCCAGAAGAAGATATTGGCTGCTTTGGGATATAGTTCTTCACCTAGCAGGGAACTGTGGCTGCAGAAGGGTGGAGACTGAGATAGCAAGCAGGGAACTTTGTCTGTTTGGGGGGAGTAAGTTTTGGACCCCTGGCAGGTAACACGGGCTGCCAGGGAGGGGAAGAGCTCTGAGGGCTCTACATACCCTAATACACTTACAGGAGGTCTGTGAGCAAGCATCCTACCTAAAGGACTGGTAGGGTGTCCTTGTTTATGCCCCTATGAGAGCTTTGGGGAGAGCCCAAAGTGAGCATTGGAGGGCATAGATTTGCTCAGAGGTGTCACCAAGGCGGTTTGCTTGGGGAAGCAGGCTGCAGAACTTGGTGTGATCAGGCCTCTGGAAAGTAGAGCTGATTACTCTGCAACTTAAAGCCCAGACTTAATCACCTGGGTGAGTAAAGACAGCACATAGACATTGATCTATGGTTGAATGGCCTAAGTGGATTGCCACTTGCAAGGGCCCAGTCAAACGCCAGTTTAATGTAGGCTCATGCCTGGGTCTACAAGTTCTGGCAATGGGGACTGAGATAAAGAACTGAGGTGGTTCACGGAATTAACAGAGAAAACTAGCAAGAGTGACTGTTTGGTCACAGTGAAGGCTAGTTGACAGACTGTTAATTCATATTGAATTGTGGGAACCAAGATAGCTTGTTGTGCAGAGGGAACTAAGGAGGTTCCTAGTAATGATTTGTTGAGGGACTGGCTGGGGATATGCTGAAGGACCAGAAGATTATGATGCAGGACTAGCTGATCCTGATGCAGGATAGCCAAAGGACCAGAAGTTTGTATTGCAGGACTAAAGATCTAAGAGGATGTGATTGCAGGACCAGGAGATAACATGAAGGAACTAGCCAGACTGGATACAGAGGCTGGAAGAACTGATTTTAGTGTCTTTTGAGAGGAAAATGGATAAAAAGAAGCAGTTAAATAATGATTAAATACTGCCTGATTCTGATTAAAAAAGGATTAAATATTAGATAATCAAAAAAATAGAGGAGGAAAAATGACCTAAATTTTGTTAAGACTGTAAATTTATTTAAAAAGGAGAATGAAGGAAGAAGAGAGCAAGAAAGAGGCCGGAAATAGGACAGAGAAACTGTGAAGGCAAAAGAGCAAATTTTGCCAAGAACAACTAGGAGAGGCAAGAGGACAAGCAGCAAGCAGGTTCAAAGTTGCAAAGCGTTGAGAAAAACACAGAGAAACACAGAGAAATGTTTTGAAATCAAGGGGTCAAAATTTGCCTAGGTAAAACATATGTGGAAGCACTCAAGATTTGCCGGGGAAATGTGACGGGAATTACAGCAAAACTGTTCAAAACGCGGAGCAGTTGTTTACCCAGAGCAAGACAGCCTCAGGTTCAAACCAGGGTCAAGGACAGGTCATCTGGGGAAACTTTTTTGGCAAAACCGTTGAATTGAGGCGTGTAATTGGCTGCAAGCCAGAGTCTATTTGATCAGTGTTTTAAGGGCTTTAACTTAAGAGTTAAAGCCTAAAAAATGAGGAGCAGAAGCAGAAAATTCAGGGCTTTCATTAGATGAAGTAAGTTTTAAAAGCTTAATATATTATAGAAGGAGAAAAACAGAATAGTTTAAGCTTTGAAGAACCAGAGTTCTAAGAGAGATTTTTGGTCTGAAACAAGGGGCTATAAAAGGGAGAGCTATCTGAGACTCTTCAGGGACTGAAAAAAGTGGATTAAAAAGGCCACAAGAGCTACAGAAGGAGCCAAAGACCAAGAGAAGGAAGCCAGAGCTGGAACAGACCGCAGAAGCATAAGACCAAAGTGCAGGAGCCCAAGATAACAGAGCAGGAGCCCAAGAATAAGGAGCTGGATCCTAAGCGCAGCACAGAAGTCTGATTCCAAGGAGCCAGAGTCCAAGTTTAAGGAGCAGACGTCCAAGACTAAGCTACAGGAGTCCAAGACCAAGTACAAGGAGTCCAAGATATTGTTAAAGGACTTCAAGTATTGGCAAATCCATATTGTTTCCTTGACCCCCGGGCCATATACCAGAAAGTTTCTAAGAGGATCTTCCTTCTGAGAGTGAATAAAAGCCCATTTTGACCCCTATAAATATTTCTGAGATACATTTTCCCTTACTAGAGAATGAAAATCCCTTCCAGCTGGTCCCTGGCTACAATCCAGGACACACTTTGGGGACTGGTGGACAGGAACCCCACATGGACTCTCACACTGTGAGTTTTCTCAACCCTAGGGAGGTCAGCTGACTGTCCAGGGCAATCTGGGCCCTGACAGCAACTGTCAGCATTTAAACTGTCTCATGTAACATCCTCCATGCCGACAATTCCCAAAAAATATTTTTGTATTTTGATTATATGTTTATTGATTTTTTTACCTTAAATAATTTTTCCTAATGTTAAAAGTTAAATTTAATTTTAATTTTCTAAGTTTTAAGTGAAATTGTAAAAAATAAAGCTAAAATAAAGTTTGGGATTGTCAACATGGAGGATGTTACATTTAGACAGTTTAAATTTTGACAGTTGCCTGAAAGACCACATTGCAAAAACATTATCAAAAATAAAAATTGTGTTATCCAAATAAGATTTTTTAGTATAAAATTACATAGTAAAGGAACTAAAAAATATTGCAAAATGCACTATCTAGAAAGACAGAATCTGGGCTTCACCAATAATTATACTTTTTGTGGTAAATCTGAGTATTTCCTCTATTAGATGGGAATAAAGTAAGGTACTGTAGTTTTCAAACCTGTTGAGATAAACATATATTATTCAGTTTAGAACACATGAACTCAGTCACAAAACATATTTCAACTGAAACCAGTTGAAGGTTAATTTACTCAATAAAGCTTTCATTTATCTAGGGCCGGAAAACAAAAATAGTCAATCACACAACAACAGTAAAGCCAAATACTGAATCCTAGGGTTGAGATAGCAAACACATTAAACCCTAATTCAAAACAAATGCAAATCAGTTGCTTCCTGAAGCATTCTACATCAAATTTGATAATGAGTGTGTGGCAAATATGATATAAAAAGAGAACACATGTGTCAGGAATATTCCTGACAACACCTTGGTTCAGGACAATATTTTGTTTACAATTGGACTTGATAAACAAAATAAAAAATTGCAGCAGTTCCCCCTTATTGGGGAAACTGCCGCAAAAGGCCAAGCCAAGAAATCAGGAATTAAAAATAAAATTTTAATTTGGACAGGTTTTATATCTGCCTGCTGGCTACTGGCTGCACGCCAAGCCAGCCAGCCCCCGCCTGCCCACCCACCCACCCACTCCTGCCAGCCAGTCCCCCAGCCATCCCGCTGAATGGGGAAATTTCCAAATAGGGAAACCCAAAAAGGCAATTTCCCCAAACCCAAATGGAGGGGGAACTGCTGCCCAAATTTGGAATCTACCAAATTTGGGAGGGGCTGACAAGCTGCTCAACCCACCCATTCCTGCATTAACTGCAGAATTCAAAATTGGATGCATGAAAGCATCCAATGATACACCAAGCCAATGCAAGCCCAGAAGTAACAATTCATTGCCTGCACACCACTTCCAATTCCCCTCCTAATAGGGAATTCCAGACAACACCAAGTGTTTGGGATTCCCTGTCCAATGTTTTACTCTATTCATGCCCCCACAAGGATGATATTATATAATAAAGCCAATTCACTTGATGATAGTTTGTTCTATCATTGAGTGAAATTACCCCTCAATAGTATCACAGAAATCAACCAGAACTTTACCCTACAAGAAAGTTAAAAGACACTAAGCTTTGTCTGCCCTTTCCCAAGATCAGAAGATTAACAATATAATCTTCTCAGCTGTTCTCACAGCCTGCCTAGGAATTGGGGGCCACCAATACAATCATCAGCATGGGCTATTCAATCAACCACCTGGCAAGTACATCTACAAGGAGCCAGCACAGCTAAACTCCTCCAAGAAGTACTCCTGGCCCATGCTGGTATTTCCCCACTCCACCCAGTCTGTAGCTATATACACCTGTATATACTATGTACTCACGTATTTTGCCAGTAAATTTGGACATTATAACATACATGCCAAGGTCTTTAGATGGATGATGACGGTCTATCCCATTGTGACGGAGCTCACAGGTTTCCAAGTTGCTAACTTGGTACCTTATTTTGCTAAAACACTCCCCAAGTGTTGGGTCTTTACAGCATGAGGTTCAGTCAAAAAAGTGATGAACTCAAACACAAAACAACTCATTTTTTGAAAATATTGATTATTTTTGGGACTCAAATTGGAAATAGTAGATTTCATGAGTGAATCCACCCAAATCTATTCAAGGAACTACAGCATTATTTTCAATGTATGTACATCTAAATTTGAACATTTATGTCTGATAGAATGTCTCAAATAAGAGCACTCATTTAAATAAAATTAGGTTTCTAGAAATACTTTGCTTTTCTGTTTTTAATATAATTCTTACTGCTTTTAGTTTACAATGAGTTTCACAAGTGAAGATAACTTTGATATTGTCAAGGAGCAGTACCAGGAGCTAATACAAGCTCAGGCTGCTGATCAAGGGAGCGCAACCACTGTGTTTCCTGTGTACACCCAATTCAATGCAAGCCGTGAGGAGGCCAAGTTGTATGTGTCACCAGACCCATCCATGGGTGTCTTTTCTGATAGCCAATATGGTGCTCCCCAAAACAGGCCCAACCTGTGTCTGTGCCACATTCTGGAGACTGGGCAATTGTGGACCCCTCTAATCAAATCCAGCCATCACTCAAGAGTTTGGGCCAATCAGAGCAAGCCCTTCCTAATTCTGGTCCCCTTATTCCTGAAGCCCACCAAAAACGCCAAATAATAACCAATGAAATCATAGAGGAGATTGCAAGCCTTGACCAGAATGGTGTTAGTTTTACAAAAATAGTCATTTGGCTTCAATTCACTGAGGCAGTGATCAAGCAGGAGTTCTGGGCCCTCTTAAAGAGAGGTGATAACAAGCTGGTCATGAAGCCAAAAAAGCAGGCCAACTCCCAGATCAAGGAGGTGTATCCTCTGATGCTTGCCCTAATCCAGCAGGATCCTTACCTCCAATTGACTCAGGTCCATTGCCTACTTGGGCTCCAGGGCAAATTCATTGCCAGCTGCACAGCGCAGCTCTGGATGCATGGGCTTGTAGTTGGTGTTTTAATTATGACCAATTGGCTGGCTGATGGGTTGTATGATGGATCTGATTCACCCTATTTCCCTGTGATTAGTGCCACCCTCACCCAATGCCTGTCCTCTATTTCAGACAATATTGTATTTATATCTTATTATAAATTGTCATTAAAATTCCACAATTATGGCAATTTGTGTGAAAAGAACGCTCCCAAGGGAAAAAAGAAGGAAGCACAGGAATAGGTGATTGGTGCATTCCTTGCAGTCTCCCCAAAAGGGACTATTTTCTACAGAACCACAACCAGCTATACCAATGTATACTGGTACAGAAAATTCCTCTCTGACCTGCTTGCCACCTGGAGCTCAGCCAGTTCCAGCTTCAAAATCTTCCTGAGCCACCAATGGAGTGCACTGAAGTGGCCTCCAAGAAGATTGAAGCAGATGGCCACAAAGTTTCAATTTTCCCTGCCGGCCATGCTGATTTTCACCTGGGTGATGTATTGTTCTTCACCATCAGGGACACCATCTGTGGGTGCAACCCCACAACCTTCATCCAGGTGCTTAGTGCGGCCAACAACCCCTCTGTGCTGTTTCCCCGTCAGAAGGTTGCTGACATGTTCACAAAGATGGTCCTCAATGCTCATAGCAGTAACCAATCATCAAAGGATGTAAAGCTTCCCCCTTATGAGTCCCCTGCATACAAGCCAATCAATGTGCTCCCCAAGCATGAATATGATGTCATGTACCATCAATTTCTTCAAGCCAATCAAGGCAACCATGCGCTCTTGATACCTCAAACAGCCCCAGTCCCCATCCAATCATCCCAATTGCACGGAACCCACCCCCAGCCAATCATGCTCTCCCCTCATAATCCAACCTGCCAACTAGTTTTCCCCGCCCACTCCCACATTTTGCCAATTAAACCTTGTCCCCAAACAATTTTTTAATTACATTATATATTGGTTTAACTAGCATGTATTTTATTGTGATAAGATATATTTTATATTTAACTACAGTGATAATTTGATTTTAATAATGCCACAAGTTAAATACAGCTGTTTAATATTCATTTATTCTATTTATTTCTATTATAAATTTAATATTTTTGTAGCACTACAATCAATTTAATTTAAGAGCATACAAGTGCTACAGGCCAGCCAATCAGAATTGTCATTAATTTTTGTTTTCCTTGATGCTTGGCTCAGACAGCAACTGTGGTGAAATTGACTCCCTGGTACTCGACAATCTGTTGAGTACAATGTAGTTGACTGCTGCATATGTGAATCTAATAGTATTTTTGGCTTAAACAATTTTAAGCTATATTTTACTAGTAATTCAAGGGTTCAAACCAAAATATGATATTAAAAACACTGTAATTTGACTCTTTTTAATAAATCTGTTAGTTAAAAGATCAATTTAAGGGGTAATTTATAAGTAAATTTACTAATGAAAATTAAAATCACTTGTGTTTGACACTTTTTAAGCCAAATCCTAATTTTGTTAATAAAACACATATGTGCTTATAAAATTTTTATTATTTACTATTATATTTTTATTGTTAGTGTTCATAGTTGTTGATTAAGCTCCAAAGCACCACTATACTGGATTTAGAGGTTTACATATTAATCAACTACCTCACTTGTTTTACATTATGTCTATTCTGGGTTTGTAGATCAAGTGGTGTCACATAAATTAAGCCCAATTTATTAATAGATTTCATATTTAATTTATAAAAAATGGAAACTTGACTCCCTCCTGTTTGACACTATCCACTTGCCACATGATTGGTTTTGGATTTAAATAATCAAAGGCTTGGAATTAAGGCTAAATTAATAAGCAACATACTATGGGCGCCACTCAACACCCACCAACTTGACACTTTAACTGGGGGACTAGAGCAGAAAGCTTCTTAACCTTTTAACACACAATATGGTAAATAAAACACTCCCAGCTCCTCCCTATACACTATTATCAATAATAAACATATTCCTACTCATTTACTTTCTAAATTTATGTTCTATTTTTTAATTTTTTGTCATATGAAACTGCCTTGTTTTTTGGTTAACTTTTGAAGGTGGTTTTAAATTAAGCAAGTTTTATATGTAAAAAACAAAGTAAATTTGATCTTTCTGCTTGACTCCGGCATACTTGACAGTGAGAATTAAGCTTTTCCCAGATGATTGACAGTGCTGAAATTGACACTTTACTATGTTTTGAATTTTAAACTCCTAATAAAAAAATTCCAAATAATTTTTTTCTGATTATAATCTACTACTCTTTCTGCTACTCCCCATTTAATTTTTATATATTTTATTTTATTTATAAATATACTTTTTCATTGATTTAGCCCTAAGATGTTATACCAAACCTAACATCTTTGAGACTTCATCAAATATCACTTATTTTCTGTTTTACCCTTTATATCTATACTTTGTGTTTCTATTTTGCTTTCCTTTACCTCTTTGTGTTTTTATGTCTTTCATATTGCTTTATTTACAATACTAAACTTTTTTTAGCAAAGATTATCTAAATCCAACAAGCAGCTAAGCGCCAAGCCTCCAAGGGCTCCAATGAACTAGCCATCACCCCCAAGTGTGTCAAAAAGCCTGTAAAGGCAAAGTCTCCCACTCCATCTCCTCCCACTCCCCCCCCTCCACCCTCATCTTCAACTTCCCCCCAAGCCCTCAAATAAAAGTGATGACTCTCTCACTGATCACTCATTTTACAAGTCAGAGGTTGACTCAATGCTCACCAAAAAATGGCATGCTAAGAAAGAAAAGGCTATAAAGAAGCCTACCTCTTCTTCTGTCAAGAAGATGGAGGCCTCAAAGCAGGCATCAAAGAACCCCTTCCCCTCCCCTCTGATGGCTCTTCTCCCCTTCCTTCCTCTGACCCCCAGGATGAGCCAGAGGAATACCCCAAGAATTTTAAAGCTTCTGACCATGTGGCTTGGGATCCACTGGCCATCCATAACACTTGTAATGTGGATGTGGAGCTCAAAGTTCCCAAGCTTTTCCCCCTTCTACTTCCTAATCATGTCTGTGAAGGGCGGCACTGACTGTGTTGTAGATAATTACATCTTCAATTTTAATAATCAAAAGCGCACCACCAAGAGCAAGCACTTTTTTTGCGAGGATAAGACTTGTGGGGCCCACCTGAACACCAAAGGCTGGGAAAGTGTCACAGCTGAGAAGGAAGAGCACACCTGTGAGCCCCCTAATCACTTAATTGCAAGGATGCTTAAATGGTACCTTGTTCTGGTCATTTCCTTCTCTGCAAACCTATGTGCTTCCAATCAGGCTATTAAGGCCCTCCATCACCTGAAGTCCAACAATCTTAAGTTAGTGCCTACACAAAAACAGCTGGTTAAGTTTATCAGCAATAAAAAAATTGCCAATAATTCCCCTTCCCCCAAGACCTCAGACATTCTCTCAGAGCTCACACTCACCCACAAGCTTAAGAAGCTCCCAAGTGGGGAGGTCTTCCTGATTCACAATGACAGCCCAGGGTTCAAGGACCACATGATCTGCTACTCAGCTCAGCAGAACCTGATAGAGTTGAAAAGAGCGTCAAACTGGATAGTTGGTAGTACCTTTTTCACTTGCCTCTGGATGTTCTACCAGCTCTGGATGGTACAAGTTCAGATAGAAATCCAGGTGATTCCACTTGCTTTATTACTTCTTCCTGGGGCCACTGAGGCCATTTACGCCCAGGCTTTTGCCATCCTCTGCCAAAAGCTTTACTTCTTTTCTACCACAAATGATCCCAATAAAACCCTCCCCACACCTGCGTCAACCCTCCTGATGCTGACAAGGATCAGGCCACCCTGAATACAGAGAAAAAGGTAAGACTAAGAGCTCTTGGACCATACATATGCTTTAATGACTTTGAACCTGCTCAGTTCAATGCATATGCACAGCTGTTTGATAGGAAGGTGCAAGGGTGCCACTTTCACTTCTTCCAAGCAGTTGCTTGCAATGTGCAAGCTCATTGTCATGAATTGGGCCTTGGGGACGTCTTGTTTATTAATATCTTAGTTTGCTTGCTGGTAGAGTATATTTGTAGGCCTAAACATGAAATAATACAAGTCCAATGACTCTGTAGTTTTTACCTTTAATTCTAAGGTAACAACTGAGTAGAGTATAAAAGCAAGATGTAAATTTGACAGAATATTTAATTTGAGGGAAAGAAATGAAGTTTATATAATTGAAAGGCTGAACAATGGATACAGGAGTGTTATTAACACCTGCACAATTATTTGGAACATTACAGCATCTTCTTGTGTCCACCAGGCTCTTGCATCCACATTCCTTCCTTTTAGGGATGATTTGGACAATCTAACAGGGAAGAGTAAGTGCACATTACTCCAGAGTTGGCTTCAGTTTGCAGCTATCCATTACAGAAGTTGCTAGCAGTTCCTGAACCCAATCCATCAGGATGTAATAAGTTGGCCAAATTACCATAACATCTGAATTATAATTAGGAATGCAAATCTGTTGGATCTTACAAATTTGAGTTTAAATCAAATTAGCCTTGACCACCAGAATTAATTACACTAATAGCCTTGACCATTCTATCCATACAATCTAATTTACAACATTTTCCACCACTATAATGAACAAGGGTATAAATAGAGAGCACTTCACTCAAGGATTGCACAGGTCAGATAACCAAAATAAATCATCCAGAACTTCCAGAGCTTCAACTGTTAGAGCCAGAGCAATGGCAAACAAAGCTTCCAGGTTGGTTAAGGAGAAAAACGCTCAGAATAAAAGCCAGAAGAGAGCTGAATGCTTGGTAAAGAGAATCCAAACCTCACAGGAGCAAGAACCAATAATTCAGCTGGAGGCTCAGCAGGAAGAGGGGGTCACCTGGTTTGATCTTTCCAGTGTGCTAAACTGGGAAGATGCTACTGAAGTCAAACTTGGAGCAGGACCTCATCTGCATGCTCTATTCCAATAGATGTTGAAGGAACCGTCCAACCTGACCCAAGCTAAGATCAAGGAGGGAAATTTTTACCATTTCCGTTTCAAACAAGAAGCAGCACTGAAATATGCGGAAAGTCAACTTCAAGGCTTCAATTGGAAAGGGAAGAAGTTTGACCAGGAACAAATAGACCTTGTTTTGGCGATGATCTGGGGAATTATTTGGGTATGGTGTCATAAGGGAAAAGTGGACCTAGAAATGGCCAGCTGGGTTGATAAATATTGAACAAACTTTTATATCCAGCGGGTGACTGCAGGTCTTCTTACATCCCTGAACCTTAACAGCAAGGACATGTGCACTAGACTAGCCCCACTGGGAAATCTATTCACCATTACTTCTGAAAAGCCAGCAGTGGCTGAGGTGGAGGATGTTTTCATGCTGTTCAAGGGGCTCATGTGGGAAATTTATAAACCAGACATTGCCTTGAACCAAAAGTACTGGAGCAGAGAGCATCTTTTCTGGGGTGCCTTGGTAGTGGGAATTGGATTCCCAGTCTGGATGGGGCTCAACCAGGCATAGGCTTGGGATAAATACCCTGCTTATCCTATTTTCTGTCTGTGGCACTTTAAAGAGGACTACACTGAGGATACTGGAGGCCTGTATGGTTCTTCTCACATTGACTTGCCACTTGAAAGCAGTAATTTCCAAGCACTTCAAATTTCAATAAAGCCCTTTTTTAGTATATATGCATTATTCCTTTCTTTCTGCTATGTGGACAAAAACCCATGTAATCTTTTTACTAATCTTTTTCTTGTTTTGGGTTATTGTCCTGAAGGGGAATTACTTCTGATCACTAGGAGCCATACACATGTATTGCACATGGACTCTAGTGACCAGCTGTCCAGTGATAGGTTCCTTTAGTATATAAATGTCAGGACCTACTTTCTGGATGACCTTAACAGGTCCTTGCCATAGGGAGGCAAGTTTGCTTTCACGCCCATAGTCTCTGTTGCTATAAAAGTAGACTAGGTTTTCAATCTGATAGCTAGGGAGTGAAGGGCGTTTAGATTGGGCATGCTCTACATCCTTTTGCTTAGTGCTCAGGTTGACAGTATAGGCTTTAGCCTGTATTCTGATCAAGGTCTGAGCCAGCTTATGGAGGTAGGCATCTGGGGTGACCGCAGGGTTGGGCTTCACCAAGAGTGAACAGATGTGGAGGGAACCCAGGCTTGCAACCATACAGGAGTTGGAAGGGGGTTTTGCCTGTTGCTCTATGGTAGCCAATGTTGTAAGCAAAGTTGACTACAGGCAGGTAAGTGTCCCATTCTGACTCATGTTGGTGTGCTAGTTTCCTGAGAATCTGTACCAAACTTCCATTGGTCTGTTTAATCATTCCATTAGTTTGGGATGGTATGGGGTGGATAATGTGCCTCTGATACCCATCAGTTGATTTAGCCTGGGTATAATATAGCTGGTGAAGATGTTTCTGTTGTCAGTTAACAGCACCTGAGGACATCCATGGCGGTAGATGATGTGTTCTAAGATGAACATGGTTGTAGTGAGGGCAGACTGATTTGGAATAGCCTTGGTTTCAACCCACTTGGTCAACTGGTCTACAGCCACTATGATATACTTGTTTTTCCCTTTGGAGACTGTCAAGGGTCCCACCACATTAATAGCAACAGTGTGGAAAGCAAATCCTGGGCATATCAGCTTGTGCTAGAAACTTGTAATCTTTGGGCGTTCAACATTGCAATCATGGCAAGAATCCAGAACCTCAGCAACATCAGAGGTCATTTCTTCCCAGTAGCAATACTGCTGTAAGTGATCAAGGGTCTTTTGTATTCCTACATGTCTTGTAGCTTTGTGTGAAGCAGCTACATAGTCTGTTCTGAGTGAGGGACGTAATTATGGTAACCAGCTTTTCTTGTAGAGCTTTAAGAATTGACCATCTTTAACTTCAGTGTCCACTGAAAGTTTTTTAATAATATTTTGGATTTTGGTGGGCTCTTCCCCCCACAAAAATTGGTCAACTAATAATTTCTAAGAAAGCTCATTGGCAAAAGAGAATACAAGGGCAATGATAGGCAGCTGTGAGAGAAATTCTGCATTCTGGTTAACGGCACCAGCACAATGCACTATGTCATAGTCAAAGGCTTGGAATTTAATGACCCAGCAAGCAAGCCTTCCTTCTGGGTCCTTCAACGTTTTCAGCCACTGAAGAGAAGAATGGTCTGTAACCACAGTAAAGTGTACACCTTGTAAGTATACTTTAAACTGTTGGTAAGAGTAGATTACTGCTAAGCATTTCCTTTCAGTCACTGTTTAGTTATGCTCATGACAGTTCAAGGTGCAAGAACAATATCTGACAGGGTGTTATAATCCATTATCATCTAACTGGGAAAGGACACCACCAATGGTAGTGAGACTAGAATCTGTGTGCGCCACAAAAAGATTCTCAAAGTTAGGATAGGCTAGTACAGGGGCACACATTAAGGTCTGATTCAGAGTGTTAAAGGCCTTTTGACAGGCAGAGCTCCAAAAGAAGTCCACATTGGCACAGAGAAGATTGAATAGGGAGTCACCAAGTGTGGCAAAGTTTGGTATACCTTTTTGATAGTAACCAATCATTCCCAGAAAGACTTGGATATCATGTTTGTTGGCTGGTACCTGTATTTTAGAAATTGCTTCCCCTTGGAAGGTGCAGGATGTAAACCATCTTTGCTGATCACAAACCCTAGGAATTCCAAGTGTTCCTTGAAGAAGCTACATTTTTGTGGCTTTAGCTTTAGGTTGGCTTTTAGTAACCGTTGGAAGACCTCTTCTAGGTGTTTTAAATGCTCATTAAATTTTTTGGAGCAGACATTAATGTCATCCAGGTATACAAGCAAAGATGTGATCTTTAAGTTACCCATAACTGCATACATAGCCCTCTGGAAAGTGACAGGAGCGTTAGTCAGTCCTTGGAGCATCTGTGTGGGCTAAAAAAGTCCCTTCTCAGTAATGATAGCACATTTCTCTTGTCCTCAGGTGGAAGGTCAATTTGCCAATAGCCGCTTATTAGGTCCAAGGAACTGAAGAACTTTGCTCCTCCCAGTCTGTTCAAAGTATCATCAATACATGGAAGGGGGTAGGAGTCCTTCTTAGTGATGAAGTTCAGCCTTCTATAGTTGATGACCACTCTGTTTGAGCCATCCTTCTTTTTGACAATAAGAAGGGGGAAGACCAAGGGCTTTTGCTGGGTACCAGTAATACAGAGCTTAGTAGCTTCTGAAGCTCTTTGTTAGCAATATTCTGGTTTGCTTGACTATGACAATTAGGACAAGACCAGATTGAAGGCTGTCCTTGGGTTTCAATGGTATGCTATACTCCAATGGCTTTCCCAAGGTCCAAGTCATCTCTAGCAAAGACTTCCTTGTACTTGTCAAAGAGGGCCAGAGCCTGGTCCTTTTCTGGTTCTATGAGATCAACCAGAGAGTCATAAGGGATTAAGGGCAAGACCAAGGGTAAATTCACAGGAAGTCCTAACCCATCAAGTCCAGCAAAGGGTGAAGCTTGGAGCAAGTTGGCATGTTCTTCCAATATGATATATCCCAAAAGCAGATTCTTATGCCAGTCAAGGGAACAGGGCTAAGGCTGGCTAGAAGGATATAGAGCTCTTCAGGTACAGGCATGACTAGTCCAGGGAAGATCCAAGGTTCCAGACGGGAGGCACCATGGTGACCAAACACTTCTCCATGTAACCCAGAAGGAATCTCTAAGGACAGACCAGTGTGGTGAATCACTTGAGATCCAGAGGGAATAGTAAACCCAGAAAAAGCATACAAGGGGATTACTTTGTACTCCTTAGTTGACAATGGAAGCATCCTGAGCTTCCTGTACCGTAAGGTATAGGCCACAGGAATATAACTGTCAACATACTCCATGTTGATGAAGTGAAGCTTCTTTTTGGGGAGATCAACTACCTTAGCACCATTGTAGTACATGGGGATAGTTTGACCTAGTATTTTTAAGGTATCATCACCATGTTTGATGATAGTCCTGTACCTTGTTAAGAACCCTGTACCAATAAGGATATCATAACTGTGGTTGTCTAGAACTATAGCAGGGGCGGTTACAATCAACTTCCCAAACCAAAGGGGCAATGGCAAGTAAGCACCCACGGCTTTAGTGGTAAGTGGACCTGCAATCCCAAATAGCTCTTGGTAGTCCAACTCTGGAGCCAATTCATTTTTTTGACCAGCTGCAAGGAGATAATGTTTCCTGGTGCACCTGAGTCAATAATGGCCTGGACTTTAATCTTGTGGACCATCATGTCAATGTAGGTACAGTCTGTTCTATCAGTTCCATTGCTTAAAGATGTTACTTGAAAGACGTCTATATCTTTGTATTTGCTAAGGAATTCCTCCAAAGCTGTACACAAGGTAGGACTGAATCCCTTGAGGGCATCCAGAGAAGCAGAGACATTGACAGACTTTAGGATTTGTGCCATTTTCTTAGCGCTATCACTTTCATGTGTAGCTTCTGTAGTAAGGAGAGTCAACTGCTCAGTGTAGGGAAGAGCAACAGTTTCCCAGGATTCAGGGGTAATCAAGGGTTCCTTCCTTATTCTCCTGCCTCTGGTGAGGGCATTGATAGTAAGAATTATATGAAGCTGGTCTTCTTCTATCTCCTGGGAGTCAGGATATCAGAGCAAGGGACTAGCGCCAGGGTCAATGAAGCCTAGGTTAGGGCTTGCTGATGTGGGGACTTTGGGGCCTGCCAATTCCAACGTCAGGGCTGTGTTGGGTGGAGGAACACAGCCGGGGGCACCTGAGTCTTCAGGTGAGAGGGAAGAAGGTGGAGAGAGAGGAGGTACATATACATGGGCAACCAGGGATTTCTCCTCATCCTAGCTGCTCAGCAGTTTTTTGGCTCATCAATTTTAGAAGCTTCCTCATCCTCTTGATCCCCTTCATAGTCATACTCCTCTTCTCCTACATGATACACCTTGGATACTGTTTGCTTGTATTTCCTAGACATGTGGCCTGGCTTCCTGCACTTGTAGCAGGTGCAGGTGTTACTGGTACCAGCTGTTCCTTGCGTGGATGAGCTTTCACCAGTCTTAGGATTTTCAATGGAGGAAGGTTTATGCCTGTTCTCCTGGAATGTTCTTGGTCCAGAGGGCATGGGGACTTCAAAGTCATCTCTTAAGGTGAGAAGGTTGCAAATAAGATCAGAGACGTTGTGAGTTCCATAGATTCCAGACTTCAAAGCAAGAGAGATTCTTATTAGGTTGTACTGCATTAAACAGGGCAGAATTAACATCAATGGAGGAAGCAGCCTTCAAGGAGATCAGGGTCTAGTCTTCTAGGTAGAACCTATCAGAAAATCCTTGCATGGTTCCACCCTTTTTAATGCCTCCTTCCATAAAGTCTATTTTCCGGTTGTTGAGGGCTTCTTTGCTGCCAAATTCACCATTAAAGCTTTG
Organism: Entomophthora muscae; assembly: GCA_014839935.2. NCBI lineage: Eukaryota > Fungi > Entomophthoromycota > Entomophthoromycetes > Entomophthorales > Entomophthoraceae > Entomophthora > Entomophthora muscae. Next base: position 457,107 of record QTSX02000013.1, on the reverse strand, counting down.
GAGACATTGGCAAAGGTCCATTCACGTTCTGGGAGTCTGTACATGATGATTGTATGTGTCTCAGAATCTAGGCAGTTGAAGATAGCAGAGTTCTTCAATGCCTCATCAGCCCCATACATTGTGTTTTAATATAGCCTCAAGAACATGGTGACATTACTTTTCCTATCAAACTTTAGCAAGTTGACAGGCTTAAAGTTAGGGATCACATTGCTTGTATTGAATGGTCTTTGGATGGGAGAGCGGTTGCTTCTGAAAGCCTGGTATCTGGCTTCTGAAGCAGCCTGACGTTCCTGAAATCTGGTTTGTTTGAGAGTAGCCAGGGGATTGTCACTGCTCTCCAGTACTGCTTTAGTCATCATGATGTTCCTAGGGACGTTTCTTTGGACAGCATCATCTTCATCATAGCTGTGATAAGATTCATTGTCAGAGGAGTGTGCCTGGCTTCCCAAGAAAAGTCTACTAATGGACCTAGGTTCTTCAAAATGTACTGTTCTCCCTCTGGGAGGGGAGGCCGTTAGACGGGCAGTAAGGCAGTCAGTATGATATTGGAGAATAAAAAGAGTGGCACTGGTGTCCTTGAGCTCTTTTCTGATGACCTGGTTTTCTTTTACCAGTCCATCTACTTCATCCTCTAAGCCTTGTATATGCTGACAGGTGGTCTTGGTAAAGGTTCAGTTGACCTTTTCTAAGGCAGGCTGTCTTTGTTGGTCATGTTTGGGACCAGAATGAAGGGCCTTGAGGTCCTTTTGTCCTTCAGCTAATTGGGACTGGAAAGTGCAGAGATCTCTATACAAGAAAGTATTGTCCTGTTAGAGTTCCTGGTTGTCCTTTTCCAGGGAGCAGAAGTGACTGAAGAGTTCCATCACTTCTTTATGGAGCATATTGGTGTCATTCCCTGTGGGCTCTTTAGCTGTAGGGCCTGGGGTAATTTTTTCCAGTTCCTGTGCAATGGCCTGGAAGAGATCCTTGGAGCTTTTGACATTAATAGTCACTAAAGAGATCCAATGTGAGTCCAAGCCATAGTTGCTTAGGATTTGCTGAACCACCTAGGGTATGTAAATATGAAATGATTGCTACATAGCTTCCATGAATTGGGTTAAAGACATCTGGTTTCTGACTAACTCAGCAATCTGTTGGTTAATCAACCCAAAGTTTGCACTGAGTTCAGAGTACAGGGTCTTCAAGAAGTTCTGCTGGGCTGCAATCAACTGACCTTGATGCAGAAGAATGTTCTCTTGACAGGCTAAGTGGACTCAATTATGGAAGATAGCAGGGTGTACAAAGTAATAAAAGTAATCCTTCATATGGTTAATGGTCTTCATGTCCTTCTTGAGCTGGTTGGGGGTGATATGGCTCAGGGTCTGGAACCTCTCTCTGATGGAGGGTTCATATGCTGGCAGGATTTCCAGGCAAGCCAAGTTCTCTCCATCTTGAAATGCTCCTTTGTTCATTCCTTGGATAGTGGAGTCAAAAGTCTTGGAGGAGGGAACTATGTTGGTGTTCACTGGATTAGGGATAGCCACATTTAAGTCCAAGGTTTTGTAGCATTGAATGGTAGGAGGTCTCTGTACATCTCCCATAAACTGGCTAAGTACAGGAAGTTCCTGGGGGATTTGAGGAGAACCATCCTGGTTGGCATTTTCCAGGAAAGAGATTTCTGGTGCCTGCTGGAGTATGCTTCTCAGGTATGCCAAAGCAGAAGCAGAGAGAGGATCATTCCCTCCCTGGGCTGAAACAGGACCACAGCAGGGGGTCCTGCAGGTTTGTAGTTTCCGGATGGATACATATCAGGAGTGAGCACCAATGTTGTGAATTGATCCTTGGGGACATCTTGTGTATTAACGTCTGAACTTGCTTGCTGGTAGAGTATAGTTATAGGCCTAAACACAAATTAATACAAGTCCAATGACTCTTTTGTCTTTACCTTTGATTCTAAGATAACAACTGAGTAGAGTATAAAGACAAGATGTAAATGTGAAAGTGTATTTTATTTGAGGGAAAGAAAGGAAGTTTATATACTTGAAAGGCTGCACAATGGGTGCAGGAGTGTTATTAACACCTGCACAATTGTTTGGAACATTACAGCATCTTCTTGTGTCTACCATGCTCTTGTATCCACATTCCTTCCTTTTAGGGATGATTTGGACAATCTAACAGGGAAGAGTAAGTGCACATTACTCCAGAGTGGGCTTCAGTTTTCAGCTGCCCATTACAGAAGTTGCTAGCAGTTCCTGAACCCAATCCATCAGGATGTAATAAATGGCCAAATTACCTAACATCCAAATTAAAATTAGGAATGCAAATCTGCCAGATCCAACAGATTTGAGTGAAAATCAAATCAGCCTTGACCATCAGAATTAATTACACTGATAGCCTTGACCATTCTATCCATACAATCTAATTTACAACACCCATGCTGAGCTTAGTAGGTTGATCCAGAGTGATACCTCAGACACCTGCAAATTTTTGCTGGAACAATTTAGTGCCTTTGGCTTTTTTAAAGCCAGAGAATACTACACAAGGGTTTAAGGTTTTCTCAAAAGATCCCTAAATAGCAAAGCATCTAGAGTTCAGGCTTTTCTTTGAGTACTTTGAACCCCAGTGAATTGGGAAGGTTGTTGTTCAGAGGTGAGGTAAGGCCCAAGCCAAGGCCAGCTGGAATGTGTACTGGGCTGCAGTGAATGGTGAGCTGAAGACCACTTCAGCACTTGAGGCGTATCACAAACACCTCATGTCTAACTTTGGGCTCCACCCAAAATTCAACAAATTCTTATCCCTCCTCCAGCACAAGCAGGAGAAAACAATCTCCAAGCTGCGTGACTTGGCCAACTGCGTCCCCCCACCAAGTTGACCTTCTTCACCAATGTCATCCAGAATATGGCCAAGCACAAGTATAAGGCCTTGGAGATCAAGAAGCAGCTTGAGCTCATTGAAACTGCCCTCTTGGAAGTGGCCAAAATGAAGAAGGGCAAAAAGGGGGAGGAGTAAACTTGCTTGCTTATATGATTTTTACTTTTAACTTTTTAGCTTTCATTTTTACTTTTTATATTTAATCATTTAGTTTTTAGCTTTAATTTATCTATTTTTTAATTTAATTAAATAGTGCTGCTTTTTATGTATATATGGTAAGTTTGAGATAAATAGTCATAGTTGAAAGTGAATGAAATATCTTAATTTTTGTTAATTTCTTAATGAAACATAAGATACTCACAGTTGTACTTATAAGAACTATATCAAATAAGTTTTAATAGTTCTTCATATTTTCCTAACTTCTATTGTTGTGTTTGTGTTTATTTTTGATTCCTTAGAATTTTAATGTTTATGGTAATCAAAATGTTTTTATAATGAAGAGTGTAAATTACACAGTAAAATGAGAAATAATTACATATTTCTCATTATTCTTATTGATTTAAGTATGTTTTTATTGCATTTTTGGGAGCTTTGGGGTCAATTTAGTATACTATAGTTGTATAGCTTAATTATTTATATTAAAGGTTTTCAGTACATCAAGATCTGTCAATTAAAAAAGTGACAATTTCTAGTAGTCAATCAGGCAAAAAGCTGAATTCTCACTTTAATTAATAGTCAATCACCAGGGAGTCAATTTTACCTCAGTTCTGGCTCAGACAAGACACCCCTCTGTTATTGCTCCCAGTTTAACTTAGTAATTTAGCCAGTTGAAAAAAGCCTGACTTTGTTTTCCAATGGTATGTCAACTTGTGGTCAATGTAGCACCCAATTGCTGGCTTCTCTGGTGCTAGATTGACCACAAGTTGGCATACCATTGTTTACAAAGAAAGGCTTTTTACCAACAGGCTTAATTTACCAAGTTAAACTGGGATTAATAACAAAGGTGTGTCATGTCTGAGCCAATAATCAAGGACAATGTAAAAATAATAAAAATCCTGATTGTCTGGTCCTTGTACTTATAGTTTCTTAAATTCACTTGATTGTAGCGTCACACAAAGATTACATTTATAACATATAAATGCATTATTAAATAGCCTGATGAACAAATTATCCACTTCATCACATACACCTGTTCTAAAATATGTGGTTAACATGTAACCCTTGAAAGCAATTAACTTTTTTAATAAATTTTTATTCCATACATAATTAATATACCAAGTTAAGAACAAATTATGTTGTACTGGGACAAAGCATGTCAATTAGAATACCCCAAGTGGGTTGATATATACAAACAATATACAGAATATTAATATAAATTGAATATTATGTACTTAAAGTAAATAAAATTTACAAAATTATATTTAATGATAAATTTATTAAACCTTTATTAGATTAAAAGCATAGATGTATTTTTTGGGATGTTTTTTATTGGTATAAAAGGGATTGTGGAGGGACAAGAAAAACATGGCAGAATTGGAAGCACTGATCAATGAGTTGGGCCAGCAGTGGCAAAGATTAAGGAGGTTAATAAAAAGATGAAGGACAAGCTCAAGGAAGTGGTGATAGGAGGTGAAAAATTAAACAAACTTACAGTGAAGGAGTTAAAAAGCAAAATACCTAATACATTAGACAAACTTTCAGCCAGGCTCTTAAATGTCCAGAAAGATGTGCTTGCAGACTTATAGTTCAAGCCACAGGAATTTGCAACAATGTAGGGGTGTCAAAGGATCAAGAGATGTTTGAGAAATTAAAAAATAAATAAATAACATAAACCAACATGATATGACCAGTAACTTGTAATTGAGAAGATACATGAAGCTATCCCTATTAAGGGGGCAGCTGGAGAGGATATAAAAGTATATATGAAAATAAATAAAAATAATAACATTTTTTATTAGGGTGGGCATGAAGGCAAACTAAAATAATTTCTAAAACCATATGTAACCAGGATCTTCTACAGCAACTAAGTTTCTCATATAAGGGTTATGCTAGTTCTGATATCAATCATCTAATCCAAAATTTTAGACAAATTAAATGAAACTTACCCCATCAACAAAACACAACTTGCCAAAATCCAACCAAAACTAGAAGACACTGAATGACAGGTTGCGGCACTGGCTGTGACCCCAAAGATTCACCTCAACCAATATGTTTCCCCCCTAACTTCTGCAAGCTATTCATCCTTCTTTTCTGGGACTTTTTAACACCATTCTGTGACAGAAATTGCAGGATAGTAAGAAGCTGTCTCTAAGTGGTGGAGAATTACCACCCAAATCCACATAGAGTTAATTATTAACCACCAACACAACTTCAGATACTGTTTTGTAAAATTTCCAAATGAGAAACTAGGATTAAGTAAAATAACTAATCCCAACCAGAGTATCCCAAGATAAATAGCCTGGGAAAGCATCAGAGTATCTTCAGAATAAAATTCAGGACATTGAGATACCACAAGTTTTTCAGCTTTGAAGACGGGTGGAACAAATCCGAGATTGGAAGGCATGGAATTAACATTGGGCAGTGTCAACAACAAAGTGCCAACAGCCAGGCCCCATCTTCCAGTAATAATCTGGCTGAGAATTGGATTGTAGGGGATGTAGCATAACAACCCAACTACTGGATGCATTCTTAAAATAAAATTAGACCAAGAGCATTGTGATTTTTATTGAGTAAATTTTTAGGAGGACTCAACTCTTAAGAGTTGAAATAGTGAAAATTATTCAATATATATCAAAAATTGACTAAGCAATACCGCTTGGATTCTGGGCTCCTATTCCTTCCACATTGTTAAGTGAGTATCTAGTCCAGGTTGCAAAGAACCCTTGAGTGACCAACTTCTGATGACTATGCTGATAAATAAGTTCATATTGGGTGACACTTAAATTGCGTTGATTTATTAACATCAACTTACAGGGGGGATCAGATTCAACTGGCAAGCTAGGGCAGCTTTAACCCATTTTCAATCAACTGTTTGATTCAAGTCCATTAAATCAGTCAATTTTGTTAAAGGGTTTTGGGCTTTCCAAGCTTTCCTACTCAGCCAGATAATTCCTGGCATTATGGAACTTACTGTGAAACATGCTGTTTACAACTTACCCAAAATAGAGAGAGGACAAGAAGAAGTCAGGTTTTTTTTCCTGCCTGAGTACACATTATCACACATCTTGTTGCAGATCCTGAATGGATTAGACGTAAAGTCGTCCATCTAGGGGTTAAGCAATGGAACAATTGACAGTTCCGCTATTGCATCCTGATTCTACTAGTGATAAAAACGTTTGAAACGCCCCTAAAACTGGTGTTTGATTTGCCTTTCAAACGCGCACAAGGCATGGGCTTCACTTCTGGAATTATAAATAGAACAACAAAGTTATTTATATCTATCTCCTTAAGAGAAGCTGGGAGGAAGCAGTTGTTCTCTTGCGTGGGACTTTTAGCTGTGCCAATCCACTCTCCTCCATTTGGGAAGTTTGTCTGTGTGTGCCTCCCTGCCTCTGGTGGCAATTCCCCTGCCTCACACTATATAAGTGTGATACTATCTAAATAAATACCAGTTTTTTCTATACACCTTATTATTATTCTGTCCTTCATAGGCTGTCACTATACCATCAACAGGTATAGTATTGAGAATTAGGTCACTGACTAACTGTTTGTAGAAACTAGTAACCCTTTGCTGCAACTTTTACGGCATTGGCGCTCATGTCTTACAACACCAACAGCTCCCACCCCCGCAGTCCTTTCAATGAGGAGGGAGGAATGCCCCTGGCCCAGTCTCCTGCCACTGCTTCTCCTTACCACCAGGCACCAGCCTTTACTGCTGCTAATGATCATGCTGGGGAAAGAGCAGGCGCTCCCTATGGCCTGCCCAACCTAAGCCAATTCATGCCAGAACATCAACGCCCCCAGGCTATTGTTTCTGGTCAACCACTGCTCCTACAAGCCCCTGCCCCCTTAGAGATGGATGCCAACTCTTCACCTTCCAAGGACGCCATCCGTAATGCCATACACACCATGGATGCTGGTGCTGCTGGCAATGGTTCTTGCTCTGAACACCTGACCATTCAGCAGCCTTCTGCTGAAAACGCCTTGGTTTGCTTTCAGAATCTCTCCCAGTTCAACCCTGACCAGCTCTTCCATGACCTCTGTACTGTTGAATATATCAAGGACTACCTACAACAATTCACCCATCCTGCTGTATGCCACAACCAAATGCACCTGGGCTGCATCCAAAGCCTAGTGTATGACCAGGGAATACTGGTATCTAACCAACAGACGTTCCTCTGGGTCCTTTACTCTGAGCTTGGAAATACTTTCACCACTGTCAATCAGTATCTTGCCAAAGTCAACAACACCCAGAACACCATGCTCCACTGGGTCAATACCATCAAAGCAGGTATAGCTAAGATAGTTCCAGTGCATTTAGTACAGACCCTCACCCATCAAGGTGTAGATGCCAATTGAATTAGTGTGGTTACAAACCACGTGCTGGAGACTGGTCCCATGGTTTGAATCCTGACTCATGAGGTGGAATTCTTAGCCTGCCGCCTTGCCACCATCCCCTTGTTCACCCCACTTCTGCTGCCACCAACAACTTCCCTTCCAGCGCCCTTCTTGGTTGAGACATCCTTGAGCTCTTTGATCACTACAAGAAGATGCAGACAGAATTGGTCCAGCAGAGTGCCAATCTTGCCTTCCTGTTTGATGGCTACCACACTGTATCAGAACTTCAGGATTGTCTCAAACTTTGCCAATCACATGACAGAGCCAACAGCCAGACCCAAGTCAGGAAGGACAAGGAAGTGATAGCCTTGCTCCAAGCTGAGCTTGCCACCCACAAAAAGCGCATCACCTCTCTAGAAGATGACTTGGATATTACCTGTCAGGAGAACAAGGTCTACCAAGATGAGCTGGACAAGCAACAACTTCTCCTGGATGCCTTCCAGAGCCAATCGGATAAGATGGACAGTAAGATTATGGCCGTCAACTCACAGGCTATGTCCATCAACTCCAAGAGTCACCACAGTCCACTGAGGTCCTCTAGTCCTGAGTTCTATCATAGCTACAAAAGCAATGAGGACCACACTCAATTAGCTCCTAACACTATACAAGTATTAGAGCCAGTACTGGAGTCTGAGGATGACGTCCTGGCCACCCTTGAAGCTTCTGGAGCTGCTCAAGACAGAGAAGGTGAATGTGAAGCCCAGCAAGAGGAAAATTGTTGCCGCGTCTCTGAGGCTAGGTTTGCTGCCTCCACTCTCAGCTGTTCCTGTCTCACCCGCTCTCTAGTGAGGATCACACCTGCTCCCCTCCAACATGACTCCAACAACTTCAAGCCTGTCAATTTACCCAAGTTTGACCGCAAGAGCAATGTGGCCATGTTTTTACGTCTGTACCAGAACTCCATGTATGGCGCAGACAATGTCATGAGGGATTCCACAAACAACAACTGTCTGGATGCTGAGACTCAAACCATTATCTTGCCACGTCTCTCTGAGAATGGCTAGACTTTTGCCAATGTCTCCAGAGCCTTGACAGAAGAATTTGGTAGCCAAGAAGCACTCCTTGGCTGTAAGATGGACTTTGCTGACACCAAGTTAAAGGTGAGGAAAACCCTAGAAGACTTCACTTCTAGGTTCTACCTTGAAGCTCAAACTCTGGCCCTTAAGTCAGGCATTTACAACGCTCACACCGTACCAGATTTGATCCGCCTCCTACGCACCTACAAGGAGGAGTTCAAAGTCCCTCTTCCTGAAGGCTGCCCTTGCCAGCAATCTGAGCATAGATCCTGCGTGGTTGTCAATATTCCCAAGCCTTCCAACAAGGTTGTCCTGCTCCAGTCAACAATGGCCCCCGTACTTGCTTCAAATGTGGTATGGCTGGCCACTTCTCTTGGGAATGTAGGAATCCACGCCAAAAGATCCGTCATGTAGGCATGGAGGACACTAAGGAGGACTACGCCAAGAACGCTGAATTTAGGAGGACAATGAGGACCAGTCAAAAAACTACTAAGCAGCCAGGACAAGGAGAAATCCTTGGCTGCCTTTGTAATTTCAACACCCTCATCTCCTCCCATACCACTGCCCCCTGACAAACCAGATCAGAGCCCTGCTGCCTTGCCATCCTCTGGGACCAGCCCTAAGGATGAACCCTCTCTGATTAACTTCAACTCCCAACCAATACATGAGGATGCGGAGTCTGATGGAGTTCAAGTGGACCTCCTCCATTGAGTCCTCACTATTAACACGTGAACTCATTGGACAACACTTTGCCCTGAGGTGGTTATCCCCCAAATAGCTTGGAGAACAGTATCCTTACCCTATGCTGAGCAACTGGCTCAACCAGGCGTTGAAGTCACTCATGAAGAGGACAGTGCTGAACAGCTGGCCAAGCTTCTCTGCACAGTAAATGTCTCAGCACCACTAGAATCCCTCAAGGAAGTAAGCCCAGCTGTGGGAGCTGCCATGGCTACCTTCCTGGAGAAGTTCAAAGGACTAAGTGTACACCAGGTCTTGAAGATTGTGGAGATCAGAGAGGACCACCAGAATTGCACCTATATCAACCTGGTAGTGAACAAGACTCATGTCTGGGCCATACTGGATACTGGTGCCCCTGGAAACATTATATCTTCTTGGCTAGTTAAGAAGCTTAAGCTGGCACTGGACTTGGCCTACCATGAAGAGTTTGGTACTGCTGGGCCACTGACTACTAGAGCAAAAGGAGCCTACTCTTCTCTCCCTCTTTGCTTTGAGAAGCTAATGGTCACTGCTCCTGCTATAGTTCTGGAAAACAACAGCTATGACATTATTATTGGAACTAGCTTCATGGTTCAGTATGGCACTGTGACTAACCATGGAGACCATACATTTGAAATATTGGGCCATTCCATACCCATGTTCTATCATGGTGATCACCTGTCTTACCTGCCCTTACGGCGTCTGCATTACATCAATCTGGAGTACGCCAACAGAGAGCTTCCAGTTGCTTATACACTGTGTAGTAAGAAGTTCAAGGTGCTACCTCTCTCAATTGGGGAAGCCAGGGGTATCCCAGTCAACGCCTCCTATAATGTGACTATCTCACCTGGCGCCCAGGTGATCCACAATACAGGCCTCTTGCTGGCTCTACCAGCTGGCACTCATGGAGAAATCTTTGGCATCCCTAATGCCTCCAGACTAGAACCATGGGTTGCACCAGGCATCCTCATGCCAAGTGAGAAGGAGGTACTCATACTCTTGGCCAACATGAGTTGTGAAGCTATGGTTGTCTCCAAACACCAACTTCTGTCTTATATAAGGCTGGAAGAGCATGACAACCTGCAGGAGACTTCCCCCTTTGCAGACTTCTCTGAGTTGGGTCTACCTTGTGAGCAACCACTGGTGCTATTGGTCATAAGCCGCAACTCCCTATCTGGCCTCTCTGAAGAGCAGAAGGATCAAGCTATGGATCTCTTTGCCCAGTATAAAGATGTGTTTTCCAAGGATGATTATGGCCTGGGTAAGGCTGCAGATGTTGCTCATCATATTGACACGCAAGGCAGTCCACCTATCTGCTCCAGACCTATATAGCGCAGTCAAGCCAATCATGCTGTGGCTAACAAAGAGCTTCAGAAGCTATTGGGATCTGGCTTACTGGTCCCCAGTAAAAGCCCTTGAGTTTCCCCTCTCCTGATTGTCAAAAAGAAGGATGTCAGCAGCCGTGTGGTGATTGACTACCGTCAACTGAATGCTGTTACCAAGAAGGATTCATATCCCCTCCCTTGTATTGATGATACCTTGGACCAACTGGGTGGCACCAAGTTCTTCAGCGCTATGGACCTTATCAGTGGGTACTGGCAGATTGACCTACCCCCTGCTGATCAAGAAAAATGTGCAATCATCACTGATCAAGGGCTATTCCAACCCACAAGGATGCCTCAAGGTCTGTCCAATGCCCCAGCTACCTTTCAACAGGCTATGGATGCAGTGTTGGGTGACCTCAAACTCACCAGTGTCTTGGTCTACCTGGATGACATTAATGTGTTCTCCCAAACCTTTAATGATCACCTACAACACTTGGAGGAAGTCTTCCAGAGGTTACTTGCAGCTAATCTCAAGCTCAAGCCACGCAAGTGTAATTTTCTTCAAGGAGCACCTTGAGTTCTTGGGGTTCATCATTAGCCAAGATGGACTCCACCCTGTACCTCTGAAGGTGGAAGCCATTGAGCAAATGCAGATCCCGGCCAATAAGCGGGACGTGCAGGTCTTCCTGGGGATGATTGGGTACTACTGCCGCTTCATCCCCAACTTTGCATCCCTGGGTGACCCCCTTTTTCAGCTTCTCTGAGCTGATAAGGAATTCTTCTGGAGCCCAGCGTGCCAATCTGCCTTCAATGCTCTCAAAGAAGCACTGACTGCAGCCCCTGTGCTGGCCTACCCTGACTTTTCCAAGCCATTTGTGGTTCATACAGATGCTAGTCTGATGGCAATTGGGGGTGTTCTCTCCCAACTGGACTCCAATGGACTTGAACACCCTGTTGGATACTGCTCATGTAAGCTTAATGTTCACAGAGGAACTACACTGTCACCAAACAAGAGTGTCTGGCTGTGATATAATCCTACCAACAGTTCATAGTCTATCTCCATGGGGTACATTTCACAGTTGTAACAGACCATGCCTCCTTGCAATGGCTGAAGACCCTCAAGGACCCCAAAGGATGTCTGACACATTGGGTCATTAAACTTAAGGCTTATGACTACAAGATCATTCATTGAGCCAGGGCAGCCCACCAGAATGCTGACTGTCTCTCCCGCCTTCCCACTGTTACCTTAGTATCCCCCATGGCTGACATTCTCTATGACAAGCTTATGGAGGACCCTTCTTTGTGGGGAGAGGAGCCAGTAGAGATACAGAGGGCTCTCAAGAAGTTAGCTGTTGATACCAAGGTCTCTAAGGGACAGCTCCTGAAGCTTTGTGGAGACTCTTGGCTACCCTACATACGCCCATCCCTACGCATGGACTCAGTGGTGGCAGCTCAGAAGACTACTGGCCATGGTGGCATACAGAAGACATTAGCTCTGTTACAGCAGCACTGCTTCTGGGAAGGAATGCACACTGACATAGAGATACGCTAGCCAACTTTCATGACTGCAACATTGAGAGGCCTAAGGTTGCCAAGTTTCAACACAGACTTGTACGCCCTGGGTTTGCCTTCCACACTGTAGCCATTGATGTAGTGGGCCCCCTGCCAGCTACTAACAGCCGCAATAAGTTCATCATTGTGGCAGTTGACCATCTGACTAAATGGGTAGAGGCCAAGGCAATTCACAACCAATCTGCACTGGTGACAGCCACGTTCATCCTGGAGAATATCATATACAAACATGGTTACCCCCAGATCCTGCTGACAGACAATGGTACCAACTTAACCAGGTATATCATCCCCTGCCTCAACCAAATGATGGAAATTTGTGGGACACTATCCACTCCTTATCACCCACAAACAAATGGCATGATAGAGCGCACTAATGGGAGCCTGGTCCAGATACTCTGGAAGCTCAGTCACCAACATGAGACTGAATGGGATACCTTTCTGCCTGCGGCTACCTTTGCATACAACATTGGGTACCATCAGGCCACTGGCAAGCCGCACTTCCAACTGCTCTACGGCCAGCAACCAGAACTTCCCCATTTACTTTATTCCTTGCTAAAGCCCAGCCTGGCTGTGTCCCCAGAGGAGTACCTCAACAGGCTGATTCAAACTCTTATTTGCTTGCAATCAGAGGCCTACACTGTAAACTTAAACCATAAGTTGCAGGACCTAGAACGAGCTGCATTCAAACGCCCCGCCTTATCCACTTACCTGGTAGGAGACTCAGTCTACTTCTTCAGCAATAGAGGGTACGGCTGCAAATCCAAACTTGCCTCCCTTAGGCAAGGTCCAGTTCAAGTTATCCAGAAGACCAGCCCCAACTCCTACACCCTTAAAGATCCCCATTCTGGGAAATTGATCACTAGAGTACACGCTCAGTATATGTGTGCTGCTCCTAGTGACCAAGAGTAAGCCCCAATGAAGACAATAACCCAAAAAACAAAAGCCTAATTAAAAAATTACATGGGTTGTTGTCCTGTTTGCAATAGTGTTGCACCAAAGTATGAGGAATAAGAATAAAAGAACAATGTATTTATTGGAGACTGACAAGACTCTTCCAGTACCACACCAACTGTTCTACCACCTGAATGACAGCCAAGAAACACAACTGGTTGCCTACAGATCCACAAAGCCAATGACCAAGGATTAGGCAACAAACCCCCACCAAGCAAGACACATGATTGATCTCAATGTCCACAGGAAAGGCGACCCCCAAGAAGATACAGTCCCACAGAAGACTCTTGCAAAGGGCATACTCTACTGGGACCTGACCACCCACCCCATAGAATAAGGATAAGGCCCACTCAAGGAAGACCCCCATGTTCTCCTCCTGCTTGGTATCACAGTGGTTGGTTCCTTAAGAACAAGGTTGCCAGCCATCACCATTGGCACCAGATGGGCAGTCCTCCACTGTGTATGACTTCAACACTTCCTGGAAGGCTTGCCAAAGACGTTGCTAAAAGTTTTCAGAGGTTTTCCAACTGACTGGTTGAGCCTTGGTAACTCCAGGTGTTGCCCAAGCACAAAGGACTGACTTCACTATGTTGGATACCGTCCCCTGTTGCAAGACTGAAAGACCTTGACCCTCAAATTGGAATTCCTTCAGCTGAGCCTCCAATTATTCTTCTGCCGCCCACATGGAGAACTGCCAATGGATACTGTTACCCTTTTGCAACCCAGTTCCTGTCACCTCCCTGGGTTCACTCAAAGCTAGGAACAGTGCAGCAAACAATGGGTCTGTCCCCCCTAAGGCCAGCTGAGGCACCAGTAGCTGATCTAAGTGAACCCCCAAGTTCAGATATCTGCCATTCACATCATGCAGCACTATTTGCTTCTCTGCTGCTTTCACCACCTCCACTGGCCTGGTATGCTTGCGCCTCTTTGGGATTACCACTTGCACCTTCTTCAAGACTCTTCTTGTGACTCTTCTAGAGGGACTGTTCACCATAGCTGTCACCTTGAGACACCAGTCATTTTTAAACCTGTTGTCTAATCCAGTGGAGGGAAATGTTGCAGATCCTGAATGGATTAGACGTAAAGTTGTCCATCTAGGGATTAAGCAATAGAACAATTGCACGGTCGCGCTATTGCATCCTGATTCTACTAGTGATAAAGACGTTTAAAACACCCCTAAAACTGGTGTTTAATTTGCCTTTTGAACGCGCACAAGGCACAGGCTTCACTTCCAGGGTTTATAAATAGAACAACAAAGTTATTTATATCTACCTCCTTAAGAGAAGCTGGGAGGAAGCAGTTGTTCTCTTGCGCGGGACTTTTAGCTATGTCAATCCACTCTCCTCCATTTGGGAAGTTCTTCTGTCTGTGCCTCCCTGCCTCTGGTGGCAATTCCCCCGCCTCACACTATATAAGTGTGATGCTATCTAAATAAATACATTTTTTGTCTATACACCTTATTATTCTTCTATCCTTCATAGGCTGTCACTATACCATCAACAGGTATAGTATTAAGTTCTAGGTCACTGACTAACTGTTTGTAGAAACTAGCAACCCTTTGCTGCAACTTTTATGGCACATCTTATAAAAATTTTAAAGAAAAAGTATCCAACTTTATCAATAGTTCCTCTGCTGCCCTGTCCCATGTCTTTGGTGTCCTTGGAGACTTAGGAGCTTCCTGGAGCTCCAACAAGACTTAAATCCTATTGATCCTGGAAAAACCTTTACAACAATCTCCCTAAAAAATGATTAACCTATATAATAAAATTTGTGAGTTATTGGCCCTGTTTTCAGGGCAGTGACTTCATTCATTTGTTTTCCTAGGTCTTGTTATAATGATAGGGATTTAACCAGAAGCTTTTGACACTTGTGAAATAATAATTCAGCTGGATAAAATATGATATTTACTAGATGGAAAAAGGATTGTGTCTGATTATATCTCAATTGAGCACATTATTAAAGACAAAGTTATTCTTGCTGCTACCTATGGAATTTCATATTCACTGGAAAAGATCATCCTGATTAATTGTATCACAGTATTGCCATAAATTAAATTTTCTGGAAGCTATTATTATGAGAGCCATGCCAGCATACACTTTGGTCCTAGAAATGTCTATTTCATTTCAAAGAGAGGTCCTAGAATTCCTCCAATCCAACCCTCAATAAATATCATCCTATTCAAGTTTTAATCTTATTATATATATTTTTCATTAAAATCTCCTATATTTCCAGACAATTATCTCAAACCTATTAAATATATGTTAACATATCAAAATTTTCAGCTGATCATTTTTCTTTGCTTTGCTAATTTTTATTATGCCTGACAACTCATTATGCAGAATTATAAAAAGCACTTTGATAAATATAAACTAAATAAAAAATATAAAAAAATAAAGTTAATAAAAAACAAAAGAGAAGCCACCTATTTAATTGATTGGCAGTTTGGTAAGGCACTCAAGGAGAAAAAATCATCATGGCCATAGAATTTAGCCACAGTCTCTGTCAAAGTAGTTTCCATAATGCCAGTAATTGTCTGTCCTAGTTGCAAGGCTCAGAAGACAGGCACACAGTTAACCAAGTTAACTGAGTTGACGGATTTAAACCAAACTCTTGATTTGAAAATAGGTCATTGCTGCTCTGTTTTGTCAGCTTGATTTGATCACCCTGTGCAAGTTGACACTGATAAATAGACGTAATCTGATCATCACTCAATACAACTCATTTATCAGAATGACCAACAGAAATTAATCACTCAAGGGTTTTTGCGTACTGGACAAGGTACTCTTTAGATGTTGTAGGCAGAATAGGAGCCATGAATCCAGATGGTATTGCTTAGTCAAAATCTGGTACATATTTGAAAATTATCACTGTTCAACTCTTAAGAGTTTGACTCCTCCCTAAATTACTTAATAAACCAAATATTCTCCTGGTCTAGCTTTATTTTAAAAATTTATCCAGTAGTTGGTCTACTCTGCTAAATTGTAAATTCACTGCCACCTCTGGCTTTGGACTGCTCAATCTTTCCCCGTTGTACCAAGAAAGGTCCCAAAACGCCTGCCAAACCCCTCCATTTGTTGAATGATTTAGCTCACACAGTTGATGAGAGGTTTGTGCTGGCTTATCCTGTGGAATCCCTGCCTTTGGTTGCTCCTTCCTGGGAAGAAACCCTGGTTAATTTGGACTACCTATTAGCCTGGTGTTGTCCGTTTTTAAAAACTATCAGAGCCACCCAATCAGGTGTTGCCACATTGATGCTTGATAACCCAATTGACCCCCAAATGCCTGGCATCTCTTCCAGCCAATCAGATTTGATTTTGGAAATTGGAGTAAAACTCTCCAGTCCCCCTGAGCCCATCCAGCAAAGTTTTGTACCTAGCCAATCAGGTTCACCCCCAACTGTCATGTGACCAGTTTTTTGCAATCCATTCCTTTTAACCAAGCAAGGGGACTTTCAGTACCCTGCTTGTCTATTTTCCCCTTACATTAAAGTCTGGAGTCACCTGCACCTTAATTTTCTTAATTTTGAGTTGCCTGGAACCAGTTGCGTCCCTAAAACTCAAAATATTAGAGTGTAGCCCCTGCCCTAAGCTTACCTTTAGCCAGCTGGTTTCAAACCCGGCTTCTCTTCTGGCTCCTTGTACAAGTGTTCTTTCACTTAGTTGTTGTCTCTTTTGCTCTCACCTTCAAAATCAAAGCTCAAAGCTCAAAATTTCAATTGAATTTTCCTATAATTTCTATCATTATCTCAAATTTTCCTTTAAAAATCATTGTTTTCAAACCCAATTTTGCTTACAGTTATAATCCAAGGGCCCCAAGACAACAGCAAGGCTACCCAAACCTGTTCTGCTGTTTTCCCAAGGATTTGCCAAAGACTACCCTAGTCTTGCCATTTTCTCTCCATTTTCTCCAGAAACTATACCATCCTACCCCAAATTTTGTGCTGGTTCCTTCTATGATACTGCCGGCTCTTAAATTTGCCGTCTTTTCCCTGGCTCCATTTCTCTTGCTTCTGTGGTCCACCTCCCCTGACCTGTGGGGGAAAATCTCCTCATTGGCCCATCTGGTAGGTAGCAACCCTGCCAGTCTCTAGGACCTCCCCAGCAGTCTTCTCTTTTCCGGAGAGGCTGTGGTTAAGATCCTGACGTGTGACAATCTTGACCTGGACGTTGTGGAGCTTGCTTTGCCTAGTTCTGAAGAGGTAGTGCCCCCCACACCTCCTCTTCCCTCCATGGTTCAGAAGAATGTGGTAACCCCCAGGTCCTCCAAGGTGGCCTCTCCTGCTCCTACTTGCAATCCCTGGTTTGGTTGCTCACTGGTCTGATTCTAATGGGTTTGAACGCCTACTTCCCCAGTTGTCCCTGGTGTCCTCCCTGTGGTCCCCTCTCCAAGCGGCCATCCCAGCTGCGCACTGGATGGCATCCTGGTGGTTTGTTGCACCGGGATGGGAGCCAAACTTAGTTAGTTTAGCCCCTCTCTCTCACATAAATACTGTATAACTTGATCTTAAGTCAAATTATTACTGAAAGATGGTACCCTGCCTTGGTTACTTTGTTGTCAGCGCCCTCTAACGTTACTCCAATACCTCTTAATCTTGGTGTCTTTTCTGCTGAATCTGAAACCAAGACAGTTATACCTTCTCAAAGTCTAGAGTTTTATTCTGAAGATACTTTAATCCCTTCTCAGGTCATCTACTAGGACTCCTTTGGTTGGGTTTAATCATTTTGTTGAGCCCCAGTGTTTCTTTTGAAAAAATTTCCAAACAGTATTTGAAGCTTTGGTAATGGTTAATCCTTAACTCTATGTGGATTTGGGTGATTATTCCCCACCACATGGAGACCTCTTCTTACTATCTGTAAATTTCTGTCACAGTCTTAGCTGTAAAGGTATGGACCCCAACCTGCAGCAAATTAAACAAGTCTTAGGGCCCAGATGATGTCTCCCACTTGACAACTTGATTAAGCCACCCAAAGACCTCCTTGATTGGATTCAAGAATGGGGAATAAGCAGGGAGGAATAATAGGTGCATATTTGTTGTGGCCAATCACTGTGAGCCAATTTCCTTGTCCATCTTGATAATTGGGAATTTCTTGAGAATATTGGCCTCCTTGTGGAGCCTAACTGTGATGGTCCACATGTTTGGTGGTTTGCAGGCAGGGCTTATGTTGACCAAGTGGAAGTTTAGTGACTTTTTTTGCAGGTAGAGGCCTGGTAGGGAATAATGGCTACTGGGGAAGGTAATGCTTGACTAGTAGGTAAGAAAGGATTACTGGAGGCAGATGATGTCCCCATCTGGCAGGAGATATTGGCTGCTGTGGGCTAGAGGTCCTCACCCAGCAGTGAAATGTGGCTTCTAGGGATGAGGAATGAGATAGCTCAGCAGGGAAATTTAGCTGCTTGGGGTGGGGAGTGGTCCAGCCTGGTGAGTAGTGTATGCATTACAGGCTGGATGTTGTTTAGACCCTGGCAGGTAACGTGGGCTTCCAGGGAGGGGAGGAGCTTTAAAAGCTCTATGTACCCTGATACGCTTACAGGAGGTCTGTTCAAGCACTCTACCTAACGGATTGGTAGGGTGTCCTTGTCTATGTCCCTATGGGAGCTTTGGGGAGATTCCAAAGTAAGCATTGGAGGGCATACATTTGCTCAGGGGTGTTACCAAGGCAGTTGCTTGAGTAAGCAGATTCAGAACTTGGTGTGATCAGGCCTCTGGGAAGTATAGCTAGTTACTTTGCAACTGAAAGCTCAGACTTAATTGCCTGGATGAGTAAAGACAACGGCTAGACTTTGATGATCTATGGTTGGATGGCATAAGTGGACTGCCACTTGCAAGGGCCCAGTTAAGCATCAGTTTAATTTAGACTCATGCCTGGGTTTACAGGTTTTTGGTAACAGGGACTGAGATTTATAACCAAGGTGGTTCATAGTGTGGGATCAACAGTGAAGACTAGTAAGACAGACTGTATGATCACAGTGAAGACTAGTTGAGGGACTGTTAGATCATGTTGAGGATTAGCTGAAGGACTAGATGATCATGATGCAGGATTGGCTGAAGGACTAGAAGATCATTCTGTAGGATTAGCTGATCATGATGCAGGATTATTTGGAAGGACTAGAAGATTGTTGCAACCAAGTTTCCAGACTTGCCTTCCAATGTATCTTACAATACACAAGGGGCGCTCAATGAGTTACCCCTTGACATATCCAACAAAATGAACTAATCTGATGGAAATATTGAGTTGCAGGCACTTTCTCCCAATTAGGAGTCCTACCAATTTGACCTGCTGATCCCCGTACAAGTTATTCCTTGGCTTCAAACCTTACATGGAACACCCCACTATACCACCCCCTTGTGGCCTTGTGGCTTTCCCCATATAGTATATTAATCACAATATTTTACAATAAACAATACATTATTCTATTCATTCTTATCCTTTCTATTGAACTATTGTCTTCCCTAATCAAATACTGAACTCTAATTGGTTTGGTTGCAACAAGATCACAATTCAGGATTAGCTGATCATGATACAGGATTAGCTGGAAGAACTAGAAGATAATGATACAGGATTAGCAGGTCATAATGCAGGATTAGCTAAAGGGCTAGAAGATCAGGATGCAGGATTAGAAGATCACAATTTAGGAGTAGCTGAAGTACTGGTCTAAGCTGTTTTTTGATGATAAAGGGTTGTTTGCTAGACTGAAAAAGGCTGTTGATGAATGAGGAAGGACCAGAAGATCATGGTGAAGAGCTAGCTGAAGTACCAGAAGATCATAGTGCAGGACTAGCTAAGGGACTAAAAGTTAGCTAAGAATGACTAGTATAAGTGGATGCAGGAGCTAGGATTCTTGTTTTGGACTCTTGGAAATGTAGATGTTTATAAGAAAGAAGCAGTAAAAGAATTCATTAATGCTGCCAAAAGATATGATATAAAGATGTAATTAATTATCATATAAATAAAAAGAAAGGAAAAGAATAAATAATCTACATTGTTTGAACTGTAGGTTTATTGGAAGCTGATTGAGTGGAATGGTGCCAGAATAATGGACCAGTTAACGCTTTGGTACATAAAGAGTTGTTGATTTGAGCAGTGGAAATTTATTTCCTAGTTGGATCCAAGTAGAACTTCAGAAATGGTCTAGTTTTGCGCTCTGCATTTATTGGTTGAGTTCTGGAAGGTTTCCTGATGAATATGATTGGTTGGAAGCCAAAAGCTTAAAGTATAAGCAAGAAAACAGTGAATTAATACTTTAAGCTTTTGAGAAAGTAAGTATGTAAGCTTAAGTTATTATAGGAAAAAAGTGAGCGACAATGGTTTAAGCTTTTGAAGAAAGCCATTCTGAAGGCAGAACTGTTAGGAAAAGAACACTATAAGAAGGAGGCTAGCTAGAAAGTTACAGGGTCTTTTAAGTTTCTGCCAAAAGGTTTTTGGAGGCCTTTTGATTGCAAGCAGGAGCTTGGTTGGATTAATACAAGAGGAATAACAAGGCCACTAGAGCTATAAAGAGAGCTGAAGCCCAAGATAACAGAGCAGGATCTCAAGATTAAGGAGCTGGAGCTGGAGCTTGAGATAAGGAGCTGGATCCTAAGCGCAGCACAGGAGTCCAAGTCTAAGGAGCAGAAGTCCAAGACTAAGGTACAGGTACAGGTGTCTAAGACCAAGGACAAGGAGTCCAAGATATTGTTGGAGGACTCCAAGTATTGGCAAATCCATATTGTTTCCCTGACCCCCTGGGCCATATACCAGAAGGTTTCTAAGGGGATCTTCCTTCTGAGAGTGAATAAAAGCCCATTTCAACCCCTATACATATTTCTGGCATACATTTTCCCTTACTAGAGAATGACAACCCCTTCCAGCTGGTCCCTAACTATGACCCAGGACACACTTTGGGGACTGGTGAAAAGGAACCCCACACTAACATTATTTAGCACAATAATGTTGGTGTACCCCCAGCTAGTGATTCTGAGGTGCTCCTGAATCAATTAGAGAGATTGCAGAAATTTATTGTTGTTATGGGATCACTTGATCATCTGGTAAAGCTCAATAATGAGAGGACCAAGAAGAGTCACCATCAAGAAGGCTACAGAATGAACAGCTGCACACTGGGTTACATCATCCTTGGAACTTTTAGGCATATAGCCATAGGCATTGTGCATGGATGACGCAAAAGACAACTTGTCAATATAATAGAACTTTGCTGTCCCCTTTTCCTTCAGCGCAGTATAAGTCTTGGCGTATTTCTGACAATCTTTAATGTTGCCTGGGCTGTTCCAATTGTACAGAGAACCCCTGAGTTTTTTCCATGAGAGTTATAGGCTCTTCACAACACAATAGCAAGTTAAAACCAAAGCCTCAATCCCAAAAGCAGATTTAATCATTGACTGTATATTTTCCAGCTCAAGATTGAAATTCCTGTTGGTCCACTGCTTTAATGCACATTTTTCTCCTTAACCAATAGGGTTAAATTGTGTTTTGATTTCTCCAAACAGAGAACAGTACCTGTTTTCAGGAAAATTTTATACAGCTTATGTGCAGATTTTTCCAAAATACAAACAATTGCTATAGTCTACTTGTAGTCCTGTGTCTTCTTTATGAGCCTGATAAAGGTCTCACAGGTGGAGTTGGCAATGACAGTGTATTCAGGATTTTTGGCTTTGGGAAGGGACTCTCTGGGCTCTGCCACAACACAGGGAATAGGCACTTTTCTATAGAACACATCAACCTTTTTGAGCACCTGCTGCCCATCTGTGGCTTGATAGTATTGTAACTTGCTATTATTGTCTTGCCCTTTGACATCACTCATTTAAGGCTCATACATGGTGTCAAGGACAGGCTTTACTGTCTCTATAATATTAGCAGGAATAACATCACAGCAGTATACAGGGTTAAATATCAAGGACACCCTCTCAGTGGTGACATCATTTACTTTTCTGGTGATGATGACTTTTGTGTGCTTTCTTATCAGCTTTGGGACTTTAGGATTGATGCTAGCTGCTCTTCCAGTCAGGCTGCCTTGGATTTTTTCTAGTATTTTTGTAGTTTGGGTTTCACCACCTGCTTCAACACAACTCATGCTGTCTATCTTCTGTACCACAACCACTCTGTTTTTTGACCTACAAGGGCATCCATGTCCGCAGTGTACTCCTCTGGCTCCTTGGCTCTGTTGTTTTGATGAATCCATTTTGGTATAAAACTAAAATTAATTTAAATCAGTCTATATATATAATTTATTTGTTGTAAATTTTATCTGTCTAAATTTAGTAGAATAAAAGCTTATAGTCACTACTGCTTATTTCAAATTAGGTTATAAAATTTCTTTATTTATTATTTTTAGTTGTAAATGTGCACTGTTAATTATATTCTTTGATAAATTTGATTTTTTTATAATTTTAATTCCAAAAAATAAACTTAGATCATGTATTTTTTTTATATTCTAGATTACATGTCTTAATTAGGACAAGCTGGTAGCAGTATTATGCATTCACTGATTTTTTTTGATATTTGATATTTTTGTTTTTGATTCAGTTGCTATTGGGGCTTGTTGTTGGATCAAATTTTTAAATTTTGTGACTGGGTTTGATGTGCTCTTGAAAAACATAGTAAAAATATTAGTTTATTCTTTTACAGTAGTTTTAAAAGCTATGGTGACAACCAAAAATACCTCAGATTTAAACAAAATGATTTCAGATTTAAGCAAAATCCAAGTTGCACAGGATTCAGGATTAAAATAATTAAAATATTTTTGATTGATAAATGAACTGTCAAACAATAAAAAAAATTACTGGCCCATTATACAAAATTATAGCAAATATCAAGCGGCACAGTTTAAACCACAAACAAAATGAACTGCCACAGCAAGTGAGATGGATGGATGCTGTTCCAGAGTATATTATAATCTGATCAGGATTCAACTGAGGCACTGACAGAAGGACTAAAATAAAAAAAATTGAGCAATCTATAAGTAAGATTTCACAAGCACAAAATGAAATGAAGTCACACAAGATTTGTAGTATGAGCAGCCTAAAATAGAAAAAAAACAGTTTAACAGCCAATCAACAGCTATCCAATTTAGGAATAGAGGCATTTTATTAATTTTCATGGCTCCAGATTTGTATGGAATGGTTTTGAGAACCTTCCAAATATGGAATGGTGATTAAAAAAATCATAAAATCTTAAACTTCTATTTTTAGTGATTTTATCCTAGGTTTTTACAATGGTTTTTAACACCAATATCTTTGATAGCGCCAGCAGCCAAGCCAGCTTCAATGGAGAAAAGGCTCAGAAAGTAGAGGCACCCATTTAAACCCAGGCCTTTGATGCAGGTAATGAGGAAGATGACCTGTACTTGACCCCCAACCCCTATGGCTTTGACTTTTTTGAGAGTCACTTAGTGTCTAGCTCTGTCCCTGCCCCCTTACCCATCCCTGCACAAGCTGCCAACCAACCAGTCAATCAGAATGGCAGCCCTGGTTTAGAACAACTTCCCACCACCAGCCAACCTGCTTCCCCTACAGCCAATCAGGCTTCAGCTCCTGTGACCCAACACACCAAGTGCCTAATCATTATTACCCAAATTCTCCAATAAATTGTGGCACTCAACCTGTGTGGTCTGTTTGGGGACTAAATTGCTGACCAATTTCATTTTACCCAAGCCACTATCATGCAGGAATTCAATAATCTGATGAACAAGGGGAACCTAATTGGGACAGCCAAGAAGCCATATAAGGCCCCAGAGTCCCAGATCAACAAGGCATACCTGATCATGATCAATCTCCTACAGCAGGACCCCAAGCTTCCCCTGACCCAGGTCCAGAAGCAACTTGCACACCATGGAACTTGGGTGTCTGAGAGAATGGTGCAGCTCTGGATGCACAGAAAGGTGGCTTCAATCAGGGTGTTGACCAATGGGATGGCAGTGAAGATTCCTCATATGATCATGCCATTGAGTCCACCCTGGTCTGATGCTTGACAAGTTTATCAGATGACGTCATGTTCATATCCTATTACAAGCTATCAATAGCTTTTGATGATTATGGTGATCAAGGAAAAGCCTCACCAAGAATGGAAGGAAGAAGGTCAAGAGGGGGACATTCATTGATGCATTTTTAGCTGTTTTTAACAAGGGTTTTGTCAATTATTGGACAAACCCTGATTATACCAATAGCTACAAGTACAGCCAGATTGTTGGTAGATTAATTGACTTCTGGAACAGATCAAATTCCACCTACCAGGTTTATTGAGCCACCAGATGGAGGATAGCTCCACCGCCCTCAAATCTATCCAAGGACACGGGCATCAGGCCTCAGTCTACCCCACCAGTCATACAGATATTTATCTGGTTGATGTAGTGTTATTCAATATTGGAGACACAGTCTGGCAGCACCTCCCCAGGCGTTCAATGATCTCTATCTAAGGTGTCCTCAACCACAAGTCTCTCTTTGGTTACCAAATAGTGGATGACTTGTTTGCTCAAATGGTTTTCCACATGAACATGGGCAACCAATCACACAAAGATAAGCACCTCACACCCCATGCCACAGCTAACTATCAGCCAATCAAGGCAATGGCTAATGAGGAATACAACAAGCAGCATATGGCAGCCATCACAATAAATCCTCCTGCCTCTACCCCTGCCACCACCACCCCCATCTTCCAGACTCACCCACCCAATCCCAGACCCCCAAGCCACCACTGCCTCTACACCTTCCTTCTTGCGCTATTCTGCCTACTAGGGATCATTCTTTCCTGTCCCAAAATAAACTCCCTATTACCAATCATGTTCTATTTATATTATCTTTATCTTGAATTTCAATTATTTGTTTTCTCTTTGTTTAAAGTTGGGTTTATTCTTTATGTTCAGCTTATTTCTAAAAAATTGTATATTTACAATGCCATGTATCTAGATCCAGAATACAGTTATTTTTGGCACCTAAACACAGCTCCTTGTAACAATATTAACAACAATTTGGAGATCAGCTAAATTTAAATTAGAAAATTATAAGTTTATTGTGTTTAGATAAAGTTGTTGTTTCTTTGAGTTCAAAAACTTAATGATAAAATTTAAGCCAATCAGGAGCCAAGTGATAAAGTGATTGTTGTACATAAAGGGACATTCAATAATTTTTTGGTGCATATGCACTAATTAATCTGATTGGCTGAATGTTTTACCATTGTGCGCTATTGCTACTGTGACAAGTTGTTGGTGAACTAGCGCCCAATCAGCTGCTGGGTTAGCACTAGTCCACCAATAACTTGCCACAGCAACAATGGCGCATAATGGTAAAACATCCTGCCAATCAGATTAATTAGTGCACATACACCAAAAAATTATTGAATGTCCCTTTATGTACAACAATCTCTTTATCACTTGGCTCCTTATTGGCTTAAATTTTATCATTAAATTTTTTAATTCAGAGAAACAACAAATTTATCTAAACTCAATAAACTTATAATTTTCTAATTTAAATTTAGATGATCTCCAAATTGTTGTTAATATTTCACAAGGGACAGTGTAAAGTGCTAAAAATAATATTTCAATTAAAGAAACAATGCCAACACAAAGCAAACAACATATATTGAGTTAAACGTAAAACATATACCCAATGGGTAAAAAGATGGGATATTGTAGTAAATGGAAAAAACAGGGATAAACAAATAGGCAATAGTATCAGAATAACACAGATTTTATTGGGGTGAAAGCTATAAAACATATGGAAAATTTAGTAAAAAAATCAATGAGAGAACTTGAGAAGTTATTGAAGGACCTTGACTTGGCAATTGCTGAAATTAAGGAAATTGACCGCAAGGTCAAAGCAAAAGTAAAGTATGCTGTCCTCAAAGGCAAGAAAATTGACAAGGTGTTGGCCAAGGAGCTTATGGCCAAAATACCCAACACCCCTGAGAAGACCATTGAGCATTGTCTTAACATCCAGAAGAAAGTTGTGGAGGGATTACAATTCAATTCCTATGCCCTTTCTGCACTGTCTGTCCAGGTCAACGACCCTGAAATGTATTCCCACCTCAAACCTACCAAATAAGCAAAAAACAGAGAATACAGAATTTCCTGCCCAACTGCTTGAGCCAAGAATGGCCAAACCAGCAGAGGCTGTGGGCAAGGAAATCCCAGAAGAAGGTAACCTAATAAAAAATTAATAAAAATTTGGAAATACTTATATTTTTTTAGAAAATATAGACAGCAAAATATGCCAGGTCCTGGCCCCCTACGTCCTAGCCACTTTCTATAGCAACTTTGCCAGCCACATGAGCAAGAAGCTGGTCCTATTCCCCTGTTTTGCAGGAGCTCAAGGATAGGATTCACAGTATCTTCCCAATGTTGCAGGAGGCTTTAGCTGGGCTGACACATGGGGAAGGGACATCCAAGTGGGCAGTTAGTGCCTACAAGGATTTCAAATTGGTCCACCTGGACCCGGTATCCCTCAGTAGAGTTTACTATGTAAACTCCATTGAGCTTGTTTGGGACGTCCTGGAGATGGGCCAGGATCATGCAGCTGCTTGCTTTTGCTTCCCAGTGGAGCACACTCTCTACTACCTCCTGGAAAACTTCAGGTATGCAGTGTTAAAATTAGCTGTTGCAGACGCAACAGCCACAAAGAAGACAAACCCCTCCTGGAGGACTTCAGGCTGGCCTGGAGTGCCAACAAGACGGGGCTCCCTCTGGCAATAGAGCTCACATTTTACAAGACCAAGCATGAGAAGAAGATTAGTACCATGTATAATAAATTCCGTGAGTTTACAGAAGCCTTTTCTGGACAAAGGCTTCATCTGGTAGTTTACCTTAGATATCTCTTTTACTTTGGGATGAGCACTGATGTGGATGGCCTAGAGGGTTCCTTCTTGGGATCAACAAGGCCAGGCTCTCCCTGGACAGAAAGAAGGTCCCCCCAGGTTACAACTTGGCTGACCACATAATTCAGGACGCCCTGGTCTTGGCTGGGATTTACGGGTCTGCAGCCCCACCAGAAAAGCTGCTTCTGAACTACCACCTTACCCTATTGCCTTTTATAAGTTGCCAAGAATACTTCAATCAGGGTGTATCCACTGTCTACAATGTGGTGGTAGAGGTTGTGCACCACCTCCATTGCCAGGTGAGTACATACCAAAGAACCCATTACAGGCGCTCCTGATATATTTTCTATACCAACAAATATATTTACATTTTAGATTTTTTTATTATAATTAATTTTTAAATTACTTTTGTTTTAGTGAACTATTACTTAGAAAAAAATATTATAGAAGGTCTTTATACATGTATATTAAAGGCAACAGCGCCCATGTCAACATTAAAAATGTCAACAGTGGCCATGTCAACACTTTTAATGTCAACACTATAGTAAAGTGACAACCCGGTTTTACTTAATGTCGTTTCCTGGATTCAACACTTTTTCAATTAACAAAACACTTTACCCTGAACATTTTTAATATAAAAAAATATTTTAAAATAGTTTATTATACTAAAATGACCTCAGAAAATTCAAAAATGCAATAAAAAATTACTATAAGTAATAAGAATAAGGAGATATAAGCAACTATTTTTCAGTTTACTATGTAAATTGCACTCTTTATTATAAAATTATTTTTTATTCCCATAAAAATTAAAATTCCAATGAACCAAAAATAAAGATATTTTTATATACCATAATAGCTAAAAAATATAAGAAAATTCTTATTTTAATTTATTATATTTTATATAAGTTTAACTGAAAATATCTCATACCTTAAAGATAAATTACCAAAATATAAGATATTTCTTACTAAACCACATTAAAACTGTATCTGAAACTTACTGTTTATAGATGAAAAATTAGTACACTATAAAAAAATTAAAAAATTAAAAGTTTAAAAATAAAAATATTCAGGCAAAGCAAGGTTTATTAAGCTAATTAAAGCCACCAGCAAGAGCAGTGGCAACATCCTCAAGGTACTTCTTAATCTCTGCCACCTTGTACTTTTTCTTTACCACCTTCTGAACGTCCTCCCGGTAGTCCTGCTCCTTGGAATTTTGCTTCTTGGGGGCAACCTGGTTGGCCAGGTTGTGAAACTTGGAGACAGTCTGGGCCTGCTCCTCCTGCAGCTTCTGGAAGAACTTGTTATATTTGGGGTGGACCCAAACTTCACCTTCAAATTCTTATGCCAAACCTCAAGGCTAGAGGTGCTCTTCATCTCCCCCTTGAAGCAGGCACCCTGGCAATTCCAAGGGGCAGTGGCCCTGCTCTTACCTCTCCAGGCAGTCACCTTTTTTCCTTCCCATTGGCTCTTGAAGTAATCCAAGTAACCTTTGAAGATGTTGGTGTGTTTCTTGATGTAAGCGTCCTCCAGGAGGGCCTCAAAGCCAATCCCAGTATGCTCTGGGCGCACAAAAGCCAAGGAAGCAAACTGAGTTAAGGCAAAGTGGCACTTCCCCTTACCATTGTTAAGATACTTCTCAAAAAGGTCCTTCTCACTCTTGAGATTCTTGATGAGGGCCTGCCTAAAATGGAAGAAGCAGCCCTGGACTTCTCCATTGAAGGTGGCCTCAAAGGCTCTGAACTGAGCTTGCTCAAAGTCCATTATAATAAACTTTGGCCCAAGTGAGCGTGCATGAGCTAGCTGCTCAGTAACTAGGGTCAACTAATCCTTCTCAGTAGAGGAGGGATTTGCCCTTGTGGCATGAGTGGGAGGGGGAGCTGGTTGGTGGGAAGGGAGCTCAAAGCATCCTGGACAATCTTGAAGGCTCTGGTGTAGACCTCAGTCTTGGCACCAGGAAGAAGAAAGAAGACAAGGGGGATAGCCTGGTCATTGAACTGCCCATGCAGGACCCAAAGCTGCTTGAATAGGGAGGGGCAAGTAGCAAATGTGCCGTTGCACAGCCAGGTGGTAGCAGTATTGAGCTGCTCCAGGTTTTTGGGTTGTGGCGTAGTCTATAATCCTATCCTCCACTTCCTGCCCATTGTCATGGAGCAGGAACATCTCACCATCTTCTGTCTTCTTGAGGGCATCTGTGAGGACCAGATCTTCAATTTTAGTGGCATTCTTGGCCAGGGGGTTTGAGGCTTGACACCTATTACTTATGAACTTGACCAACTGATTGTGGGTTAGCACCCTCTTCAAGTTGGTTGGGGAGAGGTGCTTGCAAGCAAGCACAGCCAGCTGGGTGGTGGAAAGATCTTTGGAGGTGGGTATCACCTGGAAATTTACCACTTGAGGAGGCAGGCAATGGTGGTATTTGGCATGATACAGGTATGCTTGCCCTTGATGGTTTGGACCAAGTCCCAGCGCTCAGTGTTGAGCCGCACTAGGCAGGAGCGGTCCTTGCAGGTGTAATGGGGGCTCTTGAAGCCCTGGTTGGCATTGTTGCAAGAAAAAATATACCCATTGGCCACCATGGCTGGCCCACCCTTTACGCTCATGATTGGGAAGTATTTGGGCAAAGAAGAGGGAACCTTAAATTTGCCGTCAACATTGCAGATGTTGTGGGCCAACAGAGGGTCCCAGGGGCCAGCAGGAGCATGGCGGAAGCCAGGGAAGTAATTGGGACAAGGCTTTGAATCATCCCCAGATGAGCTTGAAGGGGGAGTTTGGTGGTGGTGTGAAGCAGAAGGGGGCTTATTGTGGTGCTCCTCATGTGCAGGAGACTTATCCTTGGGTGGGGTCTTTTTGGCTTGGCACCGCTTCTTGGTTGGCTCCTTGTCAGAAGCTGAGTTGTAGAAACTGTGGTCAATAACTGAACCATCAGTTTCCTCTCCCCAGTGAAGTGAGCAGGGCTCTTCTCAGGAGAGGGCTCAGGGGAGGGCTTTTGGGATGGTTTGGGAGTGGCCTTCTTTGATGAGACAGGCTTCTTCTTGGTGGCTTTGGTTGGCTTAGATGGACGCTTGGTTCCTTTGGACGTTTGGAAGTGTTTTTGTCCTAAAATAATAAGTAAAATGGTTTAAAATAAAGGAATGTATGTAAAAAAACAAACAAAACTACTTAAAAAGCATAATATATAAAAATTAAATCTTAGATGGTTTTATTGGTATTTAAAAGTTAAAAAATACTTGTTCAGTTTTTATTTTATTAAAGTTATAAATAAAAAATTAAAATTTAAGAGAAATATGCAAAATTATTATATTTAGATGTAGATTTTATTTTAAAAGTTATAAAAAATGAAAGAGAAAAGTTAGAAATATAACATATCAAAAAATAAGAAGTTTTTATTATGTAAAACATAAAGTTTTATATGTGAGAGCTGAAAAGCGTTGACATTATGAGTGACAATTAGTAAAAAAAGATAAATTCTCACTGTCAATTACAAAAATTGTAGACATTATTTTTGACAACATTGTCACTATCAACATTTTTTAAAAAATTTACTATGTTTTTTCATAGTACGCTTAATTAAATTTACGCAGGCTAGCAAAATTAACTGTTTTCTGTGTATTTTTGTTCACATATAAAAATTAAAAAAAACATATGAAAATAAGTAAAAAAAGTATCAAGGTTCTTTATTTCTTTAATAAAAATAATATTTGGGTAGTGGTAATATGATATATTACCATTGTATATATGTGAAGTTGTTAAAACATTGGCTAAGATATTGAAAAGGGTAAAATGTTGACAACATCACTTTTGGCATTCTTTATATGAGGTGACATATTAATCTAGGCTTAATTGTTCCACTCTAATTTGCTTAACTCCACCCCAGGGGATGATCACAAGCAAATAAATGACATTTATGAGTGTTGACATTATTTTTAATAATAAATTCTATAGCAACTTACATAGTAACTCACGCTTAAATTATTTGATTGCTGTTAGCCACCAATCCACTTAATATATTAAAGCAGTAATAAGTGCCACATATATTTATAACAAGAACATTCCAACAATCAAATGTATGCACACTGTCTTTTTCAATATAATAATTCAATAAAAAAATTTTAAATGTGCACTTATTTTTTTACTATAGATGTTTCAGTTTTGTTATTAAAAATAAGTTCAGCTTAAAAAGTGTTGACATTGACACTTTTACATTGTGAAAACAAATAAAAAATAAACTAACTTTTATTAGTAAAAGTAAAGGAAAAATCTGGTTAAATCAAGTTTTTTATTAAGCTTAATATTAAATTGTGTTGAGATGGCCACAATTTTGTTATGTTTTCTGGGTTTGCACCCCTTAACTCTTTAAAAAAGAATTAAGCTAGCGCAACTAGCAAAAAACATAGGAGATTTAGAGTTTCAAGTCAACAGTGGCTATGTCAACAAAGTGCCAACATGGGCGCTGTTGCAAAAATTCCACCCATTTTCCCAGATTTTATGCCAAATTAAGCACCCAACACTATATTTTTAAAATTTATGTCTTGGATTGTGTGTCTTATTTTATATACCTTGGTATTTTTATTGATTACAATTTGTTGCACACAACATTTGAGTTGTTTTATTTATATATTGAGTTGCTATTGTGTTTCAGTTTTGGTTTGAGTTTTGACTCACTGCGCTTGGGTATATTTTTTCACCAATTCACATAGTAAACATATGGGTCATTATTTTAGGGATTAGGCCATTTTCTAATACACATGCTGCCCAAGTTGCAGCATAACACAGTTCAATTTTGAAAAAATCAAATTACAAATGTTTATATTTAAAACAGTAATAACTCAACAAAAAGTTAATATTTTTTCACACCGCAAACTATCAAAATGAAGCTAAGAATCTTATCTTTTTATTGGTGTTAAAATATTAATATATATAATATTGAATATTAAAGCAAAATCAATTTAAAAGAGCATATGTCATATTTTATTATATTATTTTGATAATAAAATAAAATAGATTGCTTAAAGCTTAAAAAAGTTAATTTTTCATTAATTAATATATGCTTTTTATTTAACGAAATTAAAGATAAGATCAAGAGCATCATTTCTGCATTTTATTTTATTTTATTTAAAAAGCTTAATTATTTAGGATTTTATGGTAGTTTAAAGTTAGGACGTTAATTTATTTGCTGTTTAGATGAATTTTGAGGTTCAAGTGAACTGCAAACCTCAAATTAAGCATTTTTTAAATACAATTCTTTAATATTTTATCATTTTAAAATTACACAGAACAGTTATAATTAAGTTAATACATCATTTTAATTGATTTGCATAGATTACAAAGAGTATATGATGTAATTTGATGCTTAGCTGATACACATATATCACTTGTGCATGAAAACTGGGGATTTCATTTATTCTAGAAATATAAATTCAAGTTGAAATTGTAAATAAAGCTGTCACATCATTTCTTTCAGAATGGTGTCATAAGGCTTGGTATATAAGAGCTAAAGCACCACATAAGGTTTACTTCAAACCATCTTCAAAAAAAGATATAATTCCTGCAACCAGCACTCTTTTGCAAGGCATCTCTACAAAGCATCTCTTTATCAGCAATCACAAATCTAATATTATGGAATCTGTTAACTTTACTTCTGCCATGAAGCCATTTTCCTCACTGGGAGCATCAACAAAAAGAGAAAGAATTGTTATGCTAAAGAAAGCATTCCTCTTTGTTTCTGGAGGCAATCTTAATTCCTTCATCAATCACTTCCTCACTCAAACTGAGTTTGGAAAAACAGAGTTCATTCCTTTAATTCAAAATCAGAAACTAGATGGGATAATTGACAACTTAAAGGATCTTCTGAAATCTGCTCCTCAAAAGCATCTCCCAGCCTTGAGATCTCTGGTTACTTCCAGTTACTCTTTAAAAGAGCTTACTGATGTGGGATTTAATATAACCAAAAGTGAGTTTGAATACTCAAGAAAAATAAATATAAATAAAAATGTAAGCTTAAACAAAAAAAGCTAAAAAGATAATAACTATTCATTAAAAAAAGAAATAATCAAAAAATAATTAAAAAACTACTGGAAAATTCTTTTGAAACAAGCCAGTTTACAAAAAAAGCACCAGAAAAAATTTATAAAGACATTGAAAAAGAAATGAATGAATATTCAACTGAAATAAAATATTCTCTATTAAAAACAAAAAAAGAAATATATGAAAATATGAAAATAAAAAATGAAATTTCAATATCACTTTCAACTTATTATAAATTAATACCAAAAAATATAATAAAGAGTAAAAAAACAAACTGACATGTGTAATATTTGTAACTTAAAAAGCATCCTTAGAAAAAAGAAAAGAAGAATGTGAAAGTAAAAACTTATTATTGCCAGAATCTATAAACAGTGACTTAAAAGCTATTAATCAGCACCAAGACTTTTATGCTCATCAAAATAGGGAATATAAGAAAGATATCAATGAATTAGATAATAAATCATGTATTATAGTCATAGATTTTAAGGAGAATTTAAAAGTTGGTGGTGGTCCAATTGAAACCAATAACTGTTTTTATTCCAAAAGACATATTTCTTTATTGGGGTTTGCATTGGTATTTAAAGAAAATAATAAAGTTAAATATGAATACCATGATTTTTTATCTCAAATATTGTCTCATGATTTTTTGTTTTCAGGTGAATACCTAATAAGTCTTCTTAAATCAGATAAGTTTAAAAAAATAAATAATATCAAAGTATGGACTGATAATGGAAACCATTTTAGATCCTATGAATTCTTATATTATCTATTTAAAGAGGCACCACAATACATTAAAGGGTCTATTAAATACAATAGATTTGTAAAATGTCATGAGAAAAGTATTGTTGAGGGTCACTTTGGTGTAATATCAAAAACATTAAAAGAGAAAGAAAATCAGCTTTATATTAAGAATATAAATGATATTAAAAATATTTTTGAGCAAGAAGAAAAAAGAAAAGAATTATATAAATCAGGCTATCAGGCTCAAATATTTCTCAAAAGTCATTCTTTTATATTTATGAGAGAAAAGTTAGGCCTATAAGGAGAGAGCTCAAAGTTAAAAATCTGCGCATTAATCTTTCATATTTGATGAAAGATGGGAAGTTGTATACTTCACCTTTAACATTTGAAATTTTCTCAGAATATTCTGAGATAACTTATCATTTGAAATCACGTGATGATACCAGAGAAACAAAAATATCAGAAGATGTTAGTGGTGCATTAGGGCAAGTTCATGAAGTAGGGCAGCTTACTAGAGGGTGTATTTTAAATATAGTTATCAGTCTTTCAAAAACAACAACCTTTTTTGAAACAAACTAAGAATATTTATGATGAGCCAAAGATAGGGTAATAGCATTTATAGCTTTGAGGCTGCTATTACTCTCCCATGCAACTCATCATAAATATTTTTAGCTTGTAGTATATAGTAGCACTTAAGATATTTCCAGCAATATTATAAGGTGCAATTTTCAATTCTAAAATTTATAAATTATTTTTTTAAAAAAATATCTAAGCCCAAGATCAATTAAAGATTTGACATTGATTGTATTTTAATCTTTCTGAATAATTTGAATATGAATAGTGTAATTAAGTTATAAAATAATCAGTCCATCACTTAGGCACAACAAGAAAAATAATGACCCATATGTACACCAAAAGTCAAATCACACCATTTTGTTTGTGAATCCATGTATTTTGGATAGTATTTTGAATAGTCTTGCTTTGAATGTGAGCAATTCTTTGCTGTGTTGACCCATTTTGCTCATTAACACCAAAAATCCCAGCTAACAGAGTGTATATTCTAGCCTGATAGTTATAATTTGCTTAAATTTGAAATCATTTTGTTTAAATCTGAGGTATTTTTGGTTGTTGTCATAGCTTTTAAAACTACTGTACTGAAACTCATGTGTTTTAGTGCTTGGTACATTTGTTGTTGAATCATCATGCATTTGTTCCCAGTTTGCATAGGTCATTGTGTGACTGGACATTTTTGCCAAATAGAACACATGATTCATGAAATTAGCTTCTATTTCTATCTAAAAAGATGAAATTTGTTGTGTGACTAAACCCATGCGTTCTAAATTTAATAATATTTGTTTATATCAACAGGTGTGAAAACTATTATATGTGAGAAGTGAAAATTGTCAACATTATGAAAGACAATTAGCAGAAATATGCTGAATTCACATTGGCATTAGGAAAATTGTAGACATTAACAAAGACAACATTGGCACTGTTGACATTTTTTTAAAAAATTGCTGTTTTTTCATAGTACACTTAATTAAAGTTAAGCAAACCAGCAAATATTAACCGTTTTTGATGTGTTTTTGTTCACATAATAAAATAAAAAATAAAACATACAAAAATAAGCTAAAAAATCATCAAAGTTGATTATTCTTTATTAAAATTATGTTTAGGGAGTGTGAATATGATATTTCACCATGAACTATATTAGAATTTATTAACAAAGTTGTCTTGGGTAATAAAAAAGGTAAAGTGTCAACCTTACCACTGACAACATTCTCAATAGGAGGTGGCATAGTAATTTAGGCTTCATTGTGCCACTTGTATTTTTTTAAATTCATCCTGGTGGTTGATTGCAAGCAAATAGTTGACATTATTGCCAATAATAAATTCTATAGTAAATTACATACTAAACCAGGCTTACATTATGGGATTGTCATTAGCCATGAATACATTTATGATATGAAAGTCGGATTAAGTGGCACAGATAGATTTATAAGATAAACATTTCAACAATCTGCTATATGTGTTGTAGGTAATTCTATATATTGATTTAATAAAAATATTTTTAAATGTCATTATAATATTTATTTTTTAAATGTTTCAGTTTTTTTATTAAACATAATTAAGGCTTAAAAAGTATTGACATTGACACTTTTATGTTGTGAAACCAA
Organism: Entomophthora muscae; assembly: GCA_014839935.2. Lineage (NCBI taxonomy): Eukaryota > Fungi > Entomophthoromycota > Entomophthoromycetes > Entomophthorales > Entomophthoraceae > Entomophthora > Entomophthora muscae. The sequence continues at coordinate 421,378 of QTSX02000013.1, read as the reverse complement.
CTTGGAAAAAAACTAGATTTTGATTAGTAAAAGTAAAAGAAGATTTGGATTAAATTGATATTTTTATTAAGCTTAATATTAAATTGTGTCAAAATGACCACAATTTTGTTGTGTTTTCTGGGTTCTCACCCCTGAGAGCTTTAAAAAATAGGGATTAAGCTAGTGCAACTACCAAAATTATTAGTACTATTAACTTTTGAGTCAACAGTGGCCATGTTGACAAAGTGTTGACATGGGCACTGTTGTCAGGCTACCACTGTTGCAACTGTGCCAAAAGCTGTAGTTACCAAAAGAAAAAATAGAAAACACAATTTAAAATAGTTTTATTAAAGAAAATAAGAGAGATTTTATACCTGATAAGAGGCCACCAGTGGGTGGTATGTGGAAAGAGGTTTCTTAGGGTTGATCTTTGATAGCATGTGATTGATTCTATTTGGACAGTATGAGTTGATTACTAGCTAGGGTAGCTAATGGGGTTTTTGTAAAATGGCATGATTCAAAGGTTGTCTAAATTAAGTGACAGGCCAAGTTAAGTCAGGGGCAGAAGAACTATCTGATCTGCTAAGGGGTTGGCTTGTTGCAAAACATGAATAAATAGTTAGTACTTTTTAGAAGATATAAATAATTTAAACATGTATATTTTGAATTTGTAAAAATTCTAGATTTTTCAAGTTTATTTGTAGTATCTAAGTGTAAGGGCTAGCCTTATGGTGCCCAGAACAGGGTTCAAACTCCCACACCAGGTTGCCAAGCAAAAGCGCAGGCAACTGTAAAAGCCCACTGGAGGATTCAAACCCCCAACCACCTACCAGGGCAGGCGTAGAGCAGTTCAAACTGCATTAGCCCATTTAAGCAGTTCAAACTTTTCACTGGGTGAGAACTGGCCTGGGGCCAGTATTAAAACTGGCACGGGGGAGCTTGTGGCTCCCAAAGACATTAGGGCACCCAGTCTTAATGCTATAATTGGGCTGGGTGCACCCAATGCCATTTTGGATCAGATCTACTGGGTTTTTCAGCAGATCTGTTATCAAACAGATCTTTTGCAAAATTCAACCAGAAGATCTGCAAAACTGCTGGTTCTTTCTGCTCTTGTTTTCACTGCTACTAATTGCACTGATGTGTTAATTAATAACATTGCAGAAAATGAGAATGCTGATAATGCAGTCAATAAATTGTCTGCTCACAGCACCTCATTTAAACTGCAAGGTTCAGAGATGCCTGCAGGTTGTGATAAAGATAAATTTAACCATTAATAACCAGATAATGATTCAAATCCTGAAGGATTAAGTAGCACTGTCCCAGCCTCTTGCCTCAACCAAGTGAAATCTCAGATTGATAGAACCAGCCAATTATCTTCCAGCCACCAACAGAATTTTCCTTCCCAGACCAAGTCACTCATATCCCAATCCTCACTTCCCAAGCTAACTACCATTACTTCCCAGAAGCCAGTACCCAAGAGATGGGACACCAAAAGCTCTCAAGAATTAGAAAGTAGTTTATTCCAAGGTAGACCAGATGAATGGTATAAAACCCACTTTCCCACACTTAAATCAAGTGCAGACAACATCAAATAAATTGAATGAATCTATCAGTTTTTTTGCTTTATTAGGATTTCAATTTATACACCACTTGAGCAGAAGTCAGACTAGAGTACCATCCTAGACCTACACCCATGGACTACCAGCCAGGTCCAGACCCTGGAATGGCTTGTATTTCCCATGACTTCCCTACTTCACCCCTTTCATAGTCCTACAATCACAGTAGAGCTGGGATGGTTAGAATGACCATCCCAGTCTGGCCAAAGTTGCTGTTCCCAACCTTGGTGCCTACTGCCCATTAGCTGCAGAATTGCTTTATTTAACCTGTTCTGCTCCTTTCCTCTATTGGGCCCTTGTGACATGTTACCCTGATGGCTTGAGCTCCCCTTCAGCACCTTGGTATATGACTGCTGCTGGCCATGATACTAAGTATTTAAACTTACAATACTAAAAATAAAAATATTTTTATTTAGTATTATAAGCATATTTTAAGATTTTTATAAATAAAAGCATAATAGTTATTTATTATATTAATTGATTACAATATTTCAATGTTTTTCTATTAGAACATAGATATGTGATAAAAACTAATTTAATATATTTTTAGTCTATCATTTTACAAAATAAGATTACACCCATCATTTGCATAAGAGTTGATAGTTTTTTGAAGAAAAATCAGTTAGTTTAAGAAGAAGAAAACAATTTAAAAAGATATAATTTTGAAATATTTTTTATCAAATTCATCTTAATATTAAATAGTAAGAGGTTATTTATAAAAAAGATTGGTAGCAATTTTTTATTTTTAATTACTTTTATTTAATCTATTTGGATTTAAATTGATTGCCTTATGCTACCCCCCAGCAGTAACAAACCGACTGCTGTAAGGACCACTAAGTATAATCACTTTAAACCAAACAAATATATATAAATAGAACATGCAGTCTTTTTTGACTTATCATTTTTTGGAGATGGGGTTATTGCGGGAGCATGCACTGACTTCTGTATAGATGTGAATGGCTGCTATTTGACATGGGAATTCTAAAGCTGGGTAGGTGACAGGAGCTCTATAAGTGGCACAGGCTTTGATTTGGTATACCATCTATAGTGGTTGGTGTCAGCAATTCTGGAGGATTTACAAGCTTCTTAAAGCATCCTGATAGGAGAAGTAATGTCAGGTGGGGAGAGGCAGCAGCAAGAAGAGGTGATTGTATGTTAGATGCTATTGGGATATTTTGGTTATATAGGTGAACATTGGATAAAGGGGAAATGCTTGGTTGCTTAGTATTTTATAATTCCTTGGCAAAGCATCTCATTGTCGCCATCAATAATCAGCCTTATATATATTTTTATTCTATGTTAGATGTGAATGAGATGATTTGCCTACATAAGTGAATAATGGGTAAAGGAGAAATGCTTGGTTGCTTAGTATTTTATAACTCCATGACAAAGCACCTCATTATCTCCATCACTATTTAGTCTTATATATTTTATTTTAATCTTACACTGTTTATTTCAGAGCGTAAATATCAGGAACCAAGCAACTGAGGGATACCTGTTTTCTTCTGGCAACAAACATTACACCCAAAGCAAAACCAGTTGAAATAATTCTTTAAATACAAATATATTAAGTTCTATAATAAATATTATAGAACTGTTTGTGATTGGCTGATACTGCTTGTTATCCAAAATATGGGATAGTGGAAATGTGCAAAGTGTAAGTGTATTTCCTTTGACTAACATGGATGTAGTGTGATAGCAGTATCACTTAAACAGTGTACTTGAACAAAACAAAAATAAAAGGATATCCTAATCTTCTCACACATCTAGCCCCACTACTTCATCACATTTCTCTCCCCACATTCTCTTGACTGTGTTCCTTTAACACTTTCTTGAACTCAAAATAAAATTGTTTTTTTTTTAAAGATTAAACAAAACCAATACCACTATCAGTTAGCTGTAAAGATGATTTTGGTTTGCCCAGAAAAAATTATTTATCCTCTTACTTTGCTTTAGGTAGTTTCATAGTTTGTTGCTTTAGCTGTCAATTTCATTTTAAAGGCATTTATTAAAGTTATTTTAGTCTATATTTCTTATTTGATGCAATAAAAAATACAGCTCTACTGGGAGCCTCTGACATGATATGAACATTTCCGAATTATTTGCATCTTTACTTCAATAATTACGCTTTAGAAATGAATTTATTTATAAGCTTGGAAAAGTCCCGTTAGAAAAATTAGCTCACTTTTGCATTGACTCTTCGGTTCATTGCTGTTTATATTAAACTATGACTGGGGCTGTTTTGGCCAAGCTCTGACCTTCTTCTGGTTTGGGTTATTTTAAAAACGTTTTGATAATTTAATCATCTAAACATCTGTTTTAGCTGTAAGGCTGAAGCATCTCTAGTTGTAATTTTTGGGCTTAATTTATTTAAACTTTAAACCTTTTAGGGGTTGACGCGAGCTCTTATTAATGAGAAAATAAACAGCTTTAATTTTTCGCTTGATATAAATATGTGCATAACTCGGCTTATAAAAGGGATACTATGGAAGTAGTCAAAGTTAACTTTTTTGGTTTTTAAGGCATTTAACTTCATATATTTGAATTCAAACCATATCAACAAAAAATATTAGAAAAAACTATACCAATTTCCTACCCAAAAAAAGAGGATATAATTTGACTTTGTGCCTATTTTTAAAATTAATTGTTTTACGAGGAAAGTTTAATTTTATTAAAAGTTTAATGCTTTTCAAAAAATACGTATCTATTAGCATAAAAGTTATCATATATATATACATGAAACTTCTTCATAGTGCAGCCATTAACCTAATGACTACAATTCCCGATTCAAAGCTTCTGTACTAGCAATCTTAGACTTAAAATATCAAAGAACATATGCCGTGCTATATTTACTATAATTCGAATTTATTATCCTGTAATATAAACTAAAACTGCTTTATTCAGTAAGTTGTTATATTCCAAAGGATTACATTGAAGCTTTTTTATTTATTAACTTTAAAAGTACTATTTCTTATAAGATTAATGTTAGATAGCTTATACTTTAATAGATTGCGAAATCTACTTTATACATAATGAATTAAGTCGTAAAGCACAAATAAATGGAGAGATTATGCAATAACGTATAATGATTGCCACTTGTCTAACACGGTAGAGCACAATCATGATCCTTAATATGACCACTTACAGAATAAAGTCCCTAATCATCAAATAAATACCTATTTCTGATTTATATCCTCAATTATATAATCTCAAACGATTATCTTATGTAAAAGTGCGTATGTCTGTCATTAACGTCAGCTTAAGTGCCCTCAATTTTTAAGAAAGTATATTAATTAATGTTTCATATCACTTTATATTTAAAGTCAATAGCCAGACCAAAACATTGAATTGGCACATTCTTAAATTCAATAGCTTAAATCTCATGTGAAAGCATGTAGGTTGAATCCAGCAGAGTGTGGCCTGAAATATGTAGAAATGAGAATATAAACTATTCAGACTTAATAAATTTCTGGCTAACTGCCTGATTTTTAAAGTCATTAAACCTTAAAACCACGGCATTCTGGCACATTTGCTATAATATCTAACATCATAATGTTTTTATTGAAATTGAAAGGGAAACAAAAGTTTTTTATAATAAGATTACAATTTGGATTGATTTTATGCACTTTTATATTAAGAATATTCAAACTGCATGGTGAGGATTGATTTGAATGAAGAAAAGTAAGCTTGATCACTTCAAAGGAATCTAATTTAAGTTGTAAACATAAAATCAAATGAATAAAATTAGTTTGAGTGGGAGCTGGTTGAATAGCATATTTTAATTTATTGGGTTTGAATTGTAATAATAGAAAAGTCTACTTGGATTCATCGCCTAATCTAAGTGGGCGAAGATTATTTAGGTTTACTTTTCTTATCATTACATCATCCTAATTGTAATTTCAGCAGAGTAAACAAGCTGTAATATTATTGATGAAAATGAACTAACTATAGTTCAGTATTGAATGGGGGAAAGACAGCAGTTGTAAGAGAAAGGAAGGAAATTCGAGATAGGATGCCAGCTTTATTGGGAAATCAAGTTATTATATGATAAAGGGAAGCCACAGAGCCACAAGAAAGTAGTGTGGTGGCATGATTAAAATATAGTCTGAGTTTCAAATAAGTTTTTTTTGAGTTTTTTACTGAAAGTGTCTTCCCTCTTTATTAAGTACTGTCCTGTATTTTGACATTTGAGGTAGAAGGCAGCATGTGATTTGATACAACATGGAGTAGCTCATTGAGCACCTCCTTTGTATTGTAAGATACATTGTAAGGCAAGGTATAAAACTTGGTTGTAACATTATTAAAAACTCAATAAAATAAATTTCATGAAAATAGAAATAAATAGATAACCTTATACAATAACCCTTATCACAATGGTACAAAATTGTTAGTCTAGCTTCTGAAATTAAGACTGAAATACTGTATTAGGGTTGAGAAATAAAAAAGTACCAAGTTAATATAATTTATTAAAGTATTTTTAAAAGCTATGGTGACAACCAAAAATACCTCAGGTTTAAACAAAATGATTTGAGATTTAAGCAAATTCCAACTATCAGGTTAAAATATACACTCTGATAACAGGGTTTTTTGGTGTTAATGGACAGAATGGGTCAACACAGCAACAAAGTACTCACACACCAAACAAAGCTATTCAAAATACAAACCAAAATACATGGATTCCCAAAAAAATGGTGTGAGTTGACTTTCAGTGTAAACATGCTTACTATGTAAATTGGTGGCAAAATACACCCAAGCGCAGTGAGTCAAAACTCAAACCAAAAATGAAACACAATAGAAACTCACTATGTAAACAAAATCACTCAAATGTTGTGTGCAATGAATTATACTCAAGAATGATACCAAGGTATTTAAAATAAGGCACACAATCTGAAACATAAATTTTAAAAATATTGTATTGGGTGCTTAATTTGGCGTAAATCTGGGAAAAAGGATGAAAATTATTTCAGGTATTCTAAAAGGGGGTTGTAAAACCAAAAACAACCAATTAAGAAAAAAAACCTATAATTGGGATATTGGGTGGGGAAAACTCTAATTAAATATCCATATTCAGATAAAAAGCAAAAATAAAAAACCAATGTGTAACTTAATTGAGTTTTATTTAGTATCTTATTAAATTTCAAAATAGAAGGAATACTACAACATAGTATTAATGTACCTGTTGTGTGCCACAGTTGTGGTTGCCCCTGCGGGTCAAAGAACAGAGTTAGTGCAACACAAGCGTCTACTCAGGAAGGAGATGAGAGAGAAGAGTTCAATAGTGACGCTGCACTGGCACAGCTGGTTCAAGGAGCACAAGCTGCTAGGGGGTGGAGCATCAACGCAAGGGTCCTCAAGCTGACCTGAAAGCCCACCAAGGTGACCACAACAAAAACAGTTAGAAACAAAGAGATTAAACTTACCTCATATGTGTTTGACCCTGTCTACTGCCAGGAAGCAGTCACAGCAGCCATGATAAAGAAGTTGAAGCCTGTGCTTGGCACTAGCTATGAGCCCTACATCAGCGACAGCAATCAAGAAGATGTCAAGGAGCCTGAGTACTTCCAAACTGCGGATGGGCAGCAGGTGTTAAAAAAGGTTGCTGCATTTTATACCAAGGTGCCCATGCCTTGCGTACCAGTTGCCAATCAGGATCCTGGCTCATCTGAACCCACCAAGGCTGCCCAGAAGCGCATTTTCAACACCAAGCACATAATTTTTTTCTGGCTTATGCAGGACTTTGGTGATTACAAGGCGGCTGCAGCTCTTGTTGGGGTGGATCTCAAGTACGCCTCCAAAACATTCAACACCTACATCAATACTGGCCAAGTTCTTGCCGCAGAGAAATCCTTGCAAGTTTCCACAATGCTCACCAAGGAGCACAAATGGGAAATCCACCAGTGGATAACCTGAGACTGCCATCTTGAACTGGCAAATATACAGTCAATGGTCAAGTCTACTTTTGAGGTCAAGGCTTCAATTTTCTTTTATTATCATCTGGTGAAGGGTGTGCAATTTTTGTGGAAAAAACTCAGGGTATCTTCTTTAACAGAAATGGCCCTTCCAACATCAATTTTAAGAAAAAATACACAGAGGCGTACACTGCCCTCAAAGCTGAGAGGACCATCAAATTTTATTACATCAAAAAATCAGCATTTGCCTCATCAATGCAAAATAAATATGGGTATGTCCCCAAAGGCTCAAATGACAGGATAGCTTGGCGTGCTGCAGTCTGGGCCACAGCCTATTTGATGGTGGTTGTAAGGTCTTGCCCATAGTGGTGCAAGACTATAAACTAAAGCGTGTAAAGCATTAGGGTTAAGATTCCAAAGTTATAAAAAGGTAGGTACTGTCTGTAATATAATCTTACAGAATCCTGCCAAGAACTTATACTGGGTTACAAAATGAGTGATAGAGTTTAAGAACCCTAAACAAAGAAGATAAAGCAAGGTGTTTAATAGTGAACAATTAGTAACTAAGGGAACGTCAATATTGGGATACTCTCCATCAGCAAACTGGTACATATAACTATTAAAAGATTTATTAAGGGAAAATAATGGATACAACAAGCCTAAGGCTTGCTGTTTTACAACTTCCATTTATTTAACTAGGAGAGAAAAAAGAAAGAAAAGAAGAAAACTTAGAATAAATTAATAAAAATTGAAATTTCTAAAGATTTAAGATCTAAAGTTTAAAATTAATAAAGATTGAAGGTAAGAAATCACGTAGAATTTTGGCTTAAAGACTACTCTTCAAAAGCTTTTTATTTATGGTAAAAGACTTCATTCAGTTGATGTGATAGGCAGAGGGGAAAAACTAGCCAAGGACAGGAGCAACTGGAGAAGTTATAAAAGAACCTGGAGGAGAAGGAGAAAAGAAGCCTCTAGGAACTGCAAATTGACAACGTGACACTGAGGAAAAGCAACAACGTAACCAGTAGTTTAAAAAGGTGAGAAAAAAGTAAAATTCTCTAACTTCAAGTAGAAAATATTAAGCTAATAGAATAGCTAGAAGAAAGAAGAATACGACAGCAATTCAAATACAAATTGATGTAAAAAAATAAGGTAACTAACTTATAATACTTAATTATTAAATTTTTAACTTGAAATTTCAAATATTTAAAATAAAAGAAAGATTAAATCAAAGCAAAAACAAAAAATATGATAAGTTTTAAAAAGCCTGCCCTTTGGGGCAGGGCATGACAGTGGCTGTTCTTAGTCCAAAGGGGATTGAGATGTACCAAATGATATTGGGATCCCACAACTGTAGGACTTTCTTATCATTCCTTCAATTGGTCCAGGAGAACCTGAGACGCACAAGACTGGGATTTGCCAATTTTGTTTTGAAGGATAATTTTGAACTCCATAAGGAGGCAGGTTTTTGAGGAATTTCCAACAATTGACATCAGCATTGCAGTTGGCCTCCAACAATTGGTCATATCAAATTTGCGCCTTCTCTTCCTCTCTGCCTGTTTGCCCTTCCTAAATCTCATTGAGGAGGTCTTTGGGTGGCTCAAGCAAGTTGTCAAGTGAGGGACCCCAACTGGGACCAAGGATCTCTTTGATTTGCTGCAGGCTGGGATCCATGCCCTTCCAGCTGAGACTGTTGCCAAGTTTTATGGCCACACTGATTTTTCATCCCTGCGTACCTATTCAAGGAGCCAATCAACTAAATGGCTTGTCTATTTCAATTTTTTATATTATTTAATTAATCTTTAAGTTTATATATTATTATTTTATATTTAGAAGCTTCCAAGCTTACAATCTCATAAAACAGCACAACTGATGCAGATGCCTAACATTTTGTATTGCAAATTAATTTATTTTATTATATTCTGTGGTGACAATCCAAAACATTTAATACCAAAATACAATAAGTATATTTAAATATCACTTCCATCAAATAAATATAAAAAGTATAATAAAAATTTAAATATAAAGTGCTCAAGTTAAATGTCATTTTTAATAAAAGAAATTTATTATAACTGTATAAATATCCGCTATAAGATATTTTTGTTTTAGTAATAGATTGCTAAAAAAAATTTAAAAAATAATTATACAGTAGTTTTCAAACCTGTTGAGATAAACATATATTATTCAGTTTAGAACACATGAACTCAGTCTAAAAACAAAATCAAAAATCAAGGAATTTATATTAAATTACAATAGATTTGGATCAACTTTGATTTTATTTTTAGACTGAGTTCATGCATTATAAACTGAATATTATACATTTTTCTCAACATGTTTGAAAACTACTGTAATTAAAAATAATATAAATTTTAATGTAGATTTATTGTACAAGATATTTTATTGAGGTTGCCTGTAGTAGGTTCTTCAGTATGTACCCACCCAGCAATGGAGATGGCACACAACCTCCACTACCAAACCATGCACAGTGGATACACTCTGGCTAAAATATTCCTATCTTCTAGTAAAAGGAAGGATGATGAGATGGGAGTGAAGCAGTAGCTTTTCAGGCAGGGCTTCAGACCCAAAATTCCAGCCAGGACCAGGGCATCCTGGATCACATGATCCACTGAGGCGTATCCTGGAGGACTTTCTTCCCATCCAGGGAGAGCCTGGACTCATTGGTACCAAGAAGGACCCTGTCCAGGTCCTCTATGCTGGTGCCCATCCCAAAGTAAAGCTGGTACCCCAGGTAAACCAAAAGGTGTAGCCTTTGCCCAGCAAAGGCTTCAGTAAACTCACATAGTTTATTATACACAGCACTAATATTCTTCTTGTGCTTGGTCTTGGCAAATGTGAGCTTCATTACCAGAGGGAGCCCTGTCTTGTTGGCACTCCAAGCCAGCCTAAAGTCTGCCAGGAGGATTTTAGTCTTTTTTGCAGCTGTTGCATCTGCAACAGCCATTTTTATCACTGCACACCTGAAGTTCTCTATCAGGTAAGAGAGTGTGTGCTCCACTGGGAAGCAGAATCAAGCAGCTGCATGTGCCTGGCCCATATCTGGTATGTTTTTGAATGGGAGCGTCTCCAGGACGTCCCAAACAAGCTCAATGGAGCTTACACAGTAAACTCCACTGAGAGATACTAGGTCCAGGCAGACCAGCTGGGAATCCTTGTAGGCAGTAACTGCCCACTCAGATGCCCCCTTGCCATGCGTCAGCCCAGCCAATGCCTCCCTGGACATTGGGAAGATACTGTTGATCCTGTCTTCAAGCTCCTGCAAAAAAGGGGGGATAGCACCAGCTTCCTAGCCATGTGATTGGCAAAGTCACTATAGAAGGTGAAAGGGACAAAGGGGATCAAAACCTGACATATTTCTCAGTCAATTATTTCCAAAATAAAAAGTAAGAATTTAGGAACTTTTATTGACTTTTCTTTTTTAGATTACCTTCTTGTGTTTGCTCCTTGCCAGCAGCTTCAGTAGGCTTATCCATTATTGGCACAAGCAGTTGCGCTGGCAATTCAGTATCCTCTTTCCTGGTGCATTTTTCTGGCTTGAGATGTACATACATCTTGGGGTCATTGATCCAGACAGATGGTGCAGAGAGGGCAAAGGACTTGAACTGAAGGCCTTCCACAACGGTCTGCTGGACATTTAACAGGTGCTCAATTATCTTCTCAGATGTGTCTGGAATCTTGGCCATCAAGGCCTTCACGGACACCTTGTCAATTTTGTTCCCTGTAAGGATAGCAGTCTTCATTTTTGCTTTAACCTTACAGTCAATTTCCTTAATTTCAGCAATTGTCAAGCCAAGGTCCTTCAATAACTTCTCAAGTTCTCTTATTGATTTTTTTACTAATCTTTCCATATGTTTTTATAGATTTCACCCCAATAAATTCTATGTTATTCTGATATTATTGCCTCTTTATTTATCCCTGTTTGTTTTCCTATTTACTACATTATCCCATCTTTTTATCTATTGTGTATATATTTTATGCTTATCTCAATATGTGTTGTTTGCTTTGTGTTGGCATTTCTTCCACAATTGCCATATTATTTTTGGCACTTTACACAGCCCTCTGTGAAAATATTAACAATAATTGTTAATCAGCTAAATTTAAATTATAAAATTATAAGTTTATTGTGTTTAGATTAAGTTGTTGCTGATCTGAATTCAAAACCTTAATGATAAACTTTAAGACAATCAGGAGCCAAGTGAGAAAGTGATTGTTGTGATATAAAGGACTATTCAGTAATTCTTTGATGCATGTGCACTGATTAATCTTATTGGCTGAATGTTTTACCATTGTGCGCCATTGCTGCTGTGGCAAGTTGTCTGTGGACTAGTGCTAACCCAACAGCTGATTGGGAACTAGTCCACCAATAACTTGCCACAGCAGAAATGGTATACAATAGCAAAAGATCCAGCCAATCATATTAATTAGCACACATGCATCAAAGAATTATTGAACAAACCCTTATGTCACAATAATCACTTCATCACTTGGCTCCTGATTGGCTTAAAGTTTATCAATAAGGTTTTGAATTTGGATCAGTAACAACTTTATCTAAAAATAGTTAACCTATAATTTCCTAATTCAAATTTAGCTGATCACCAATTGTTGTTAATATTTTCACAGGGGGCTGTGTTTAGGTGCTAAAAATAACTGTGTTCTGGATCTATATACATGGCATAGAAAATATCTAATTTTACAGAAATAAGATGAACATAAAGAATAAAACCAACTATAAAAAAAAGAGAAAATGAATCATTTGAATTCAAGATGGTGATAATATAAATAGAGAATGTTTGGTTATAGGGAGTTTTATTTTGGGATAGGAAAGAGTTATTCCTAGTAGCAGAATAGCGCAGAAAGGAGGTTGTAGAGACAGTTCTGGCTTGGGGGGTCTGGGATTTGGTGGGTGGGTGGGGCTGTCAGGTGAGGGTGGTGGTGGCGGGGGTAGAGGTGGGAGGATTGAGTGTGATGGCCGCCATATATAGCTGATTGTATTCCTCATTAGTCATTGCCTTGATTGGCTGGTAGGTGGCTGTGGCATGGGGTGGAAGGCGCTTGTCTTTCCTGCAATTGGTTGCCCATGCTCACATAGAAAATCATCTGCACAAACAAGTCAGCCATCATTTGGCAACCAAAGAGAGACTTGTGGTCAAGAATCTCAAGATAGAGATTGCTGAAAGCCTGAAGAAGGCGCTCCAAGAGTGTGTCTCTAATGTTGAAGAACACAACATCATCCAGATTGATGTCAGTGTGGCCGGCAGGATAAACTGAGGCCTGCACCCCTGGATTGCCCCAAGGGTGGTGGAGCTACCCTCCATCTGATGGCTCAAGAAAACCCAGTGAGTGGAATTTGATCTATCCCAGGAGTTGAGCAATTTTCTAAGGATGTGGCTGTATTTGTAGCCATTGGTGAAATCAGGGGGTTTTCAATAGTATACAAAACCCTTGGCCAAAATAACCAGAAACGCATCAATGAATGCTCCCCTCTTGACCTTCTTCCTTTCATTTTTCTTGGTGACTTTTTCTTGCTCACCAGAATTGTCAAAAACAATGTATAGTTTTAATAGGAAATGAACATGAGGTCATCTGAAAAGCTTGTCAAGTATTGTGTAAGAGTGGATTTGATGTCAGGATCATATTGTAATTTCTCACTGCCATCCCATTAGTCCTCACTGCAATGGGTCAACACCAAGACCAAAGCCACTTTCCTGTGCATCCAGAGCTACACCATGCAATAGAAACACATATGTAATTGTGGGGTTCCTGTCCACCAGTCCCCAAAGTGTGTTCTGGGTCATAGTCAGGGACCAGCTGGAAGGGGATGTCATTCTCTAGCAAGGGAAAATGTATCTCAGAAATATGTATAGGGGTCAAAATGGGCTTTTATTCACTCTCAGAAGGAAGATCCCCTTAGAAATCTTCTGGTATATATACCAGGGGGTCAGGGAAACAATATGGGGTCTTCCAATACTTGGAGTCCTCCAGCAATATCTTGGACTCCTTGTACCTTGGTCTTGGACTCCTGAACCTTTGTCTTTGGCTCCTGCTGTCTATTCCAGCTCAAGCTCCTAAACTTTGGCACTGGCTGCTGTATCTTGGGCTTCTGAATCTTTAGCTTGGTCTTCAACTCCTTCTGTAGTCTTAGTGGCCTTTGTAATACACTTGATCCAGTCCCTGAAGAGTCTCAGATAGCTCCCCCTTTTATAGCTCCTTGTTTCAGTCCAAAATCACTCTCTAAACTCTTCTTTTCTAAAGCTTAAACAATCCAGTTTTTCTTCTTCTACAATAAATTAAACTTTAAAACTTACTTCAGCTAATGAAAGCCCTGAATTTTCAGCTTCTGCACCTCATTTTTTAGGCTTTAACTCTTTAGTTAAAGTCATCAAAACACTGATCAAATAAACTTTGGCTTGCAGCCAATCATACGCCTTTATTCAACTTTTTTTGCCAAACAGTTTGCCCAAATGAGTTGCTCTTGAATATGCTTCAAACTCAAATCTGTCTTGCTCCATATAAACAACTGCTCTGTGTTTTGAACAGTTTTGCCGTGATTCCTGTCACGTTTCTCCGGCAAATCTCAAGCACTTTTGCCTATGTTTCACATAGGGGATTTTAAAACCCTCAATTCACAATGTTTCTCTGAGGTTCTCTGCATTTTCTTCAAAGTTTTGCGCCTTCAAACTTGCCTGTGGCTTGCCTCTCAGCTCTCCTAGTTGTTCTTGGCAAAATTTGCATATTTTCCCCACAGTTTCTCTGTTCTGTTTCCGGTCTCTTTCTGACTCCTTTCTCTTTCATCAAGTCTAAATGAATTCCAGTTTAAACACTGTAAATCATTTTTTTCTCTTTATTTTTCTTTTAAAATAATATGATAATTAATTCTTCTTTCATATTATAATATTTGGCAGTATTAAATCCTTGTTTAACTGCTTCTTATATTAATAATTCCTCTCCTAAGACACCAAAATCAGCATTCCAGCCTCCCTTTCCAATCTGGGTAGTCCTTCCTCAACATCTTCTAGTCCTGCGCTATCATCTTCTGGTCCTTCAATCATCTATTCCAGCTCTTCAGTTTAACCAGCAATCAGTTCATCTTAGTCCACAAACAGCTTTGTTCAGTCCTCAAACAACTTATCATCACTAGGAACCACCTTGGTTCCACCTGCACAATGAACCCTTTTTTGGTTCCAAACTTTAATATGAATTAACAGTCCCTTAACTAGTCTTCACTGTTATCAAACAGTCCTTCTTACCAGTCTTCTCTGCTGATCCCATGAACCAAATTTTCTCTTTATCTCAGTCCTCATTACCAGAACCTATAGACCCAGGCATGAGTCTATATTAAACTGGCGTTTGACTGGGCCCTCGCAAGTGGCAATCCACTTAGGCCATTCAATCATAGATCAATGTCTATTCATTGTCTTTACTCACCCAGGTGATTAAGTCTGAGCTTTCAGTTGCAAAGTAATCAGCTTTGCTTCCAAGAGGCCTGATTGCACCAAGTTCTGCAGCTGCTTTCCCAAGCAAACCACCTTGGTGACACTTCTGAGGAAATCTATTCCCTCTAATGCTCACTTTGGGATCTCCCCAAAGCTCCCATGGGGACATAAACAAGGACACCCTACCAGTCTGTTAGGTAGGATGCTTGCTCATAGACCTCCTGTAAGTGTATCAGGGTACATAGAACCCTCATATCTCTTCCCCTCCCTGGCAGCCCGCGCTACCTGCCAGGGGTCCAAAACTTACAGTCCTGGTACCCAAGCAGCCTACCATACTGGCACACTCTTCTACCCTGGCAGCCTGTGTTACCTTCCAGGGCCTAAACATCTTCCAGACTGAGAAGCAAACACTACCCATCAGGATGGATCACTTCCCACCCCAAGCAACTAAAGTTTCCTGCTGAGCTATCTTATCCCTCACCCCAAGCAGCCACAGTTCCCTGCTGGGTGAGGACCTCTAGCCCACAGCAGCCAATATCCTCTGCCGGGTGGAGACAACATCTGCCCCTAGTAGTCTTTAAACCTACTAGTTAGGCCTTACCTTCCCTAGTAGCCATCATTCCCTACTAGGCCTCTACCTTCAACAAGCAATCAAACTTTTACTTGGCCAACATTAAACCTTCCTGCAAACCACAAAACATGTGGACTGTCATAGTCATGGTGCACAAGTTGTTTCTGGACCTGGGTCAGGGGAAGCTTAGGGTCCCGCTGTAGAAGATTGAGCATTATTGGGTATGTATCGGTGATATGGGAGTTGACCTGCTTCTTTGGCTTCTTGGCCGTCCTAATCAGGTTCCCCTTGTTCATTAGGTTGTTGAACTCCTGCATGACAGTAGCTTGTATGAATTGTAATTGGCTGGCAATCTGGTCCCAGGACAGACCACACAGATTGAGTGCCATAATTTCCTGAAGAAATTGGGCAGTGATGATTTGGCGCTTGGGGTGCCGGGCTGCGGCAGCTGAAGCCTGATTGGCTGAGGAGGGGGGCAGGTTGGCTAGTGGCGGGAAGTTGTTCAAAATCAGGGTTGACATTCTGATTGGTTGGATGGTTGGCAGCTTGTGCAGGGTGGGTAAGAGGAGCAGGGACAGAGCTAGACGCTAAGTGACTATTGAACAAGTCAAAGCCATAGGGGTTGGGGGTCAAGTACAGGTCAGCTTCTTCATTACCCACATCAAAGGCCTGGGTGTAAATAAGTGCCTCCACGTTCTGAGCCTTGCCTCTATTGAAGCTAGCTTGGCTGCTGCTGGCTTGTTTACTGATGCTGTCAAAAATGTTGCTAGTAAAAACCATTATACAATAAAACCTAGGATAAAATCACTAAAAGTAGAAGTTTAAAATTTTATGATTTATTTTTATTGTAATCACCATTCCATATTTGGAAAGTTCTCAACCTCATTTTACACAAATAAGGATCCATGAAAATTAATAAAATGCTCTTGTTTCTAAATTGGATAGCTGCTGATTGGCTGTTAAACTGTTATACTTCTATTTTAGCTTCTCATACTATACATATTGTGTGAATTCATTCTGTTTTGTGTTTGTGAAATCTTTATTCTAGTTTGCTCAAATTTTGTTTCATTTTAGTCCTTCTGTTGGTGGCTTGTATGAATCCTGATCAGATTATAATATATTCCATGAAATGTCATCTAAACATCTCACTTTCTGTGTCAGTTCATTTTGTTTGTGGTTTGAACTTCGCCTCTTGATGTTTGATAAAATTTTGTATAATGTGCTAGTGAAATTTTGTTTATTGTTTGACAGTTCATTTGTTCACCAAAAATATTTAAATTATTTGAATCCTTAATCTTGCGTGACTTGGGGTTTGCTTGAATATGAAATCATTTTATCTAAATCTGAAGTATTTCTGGTTGTTGCTATAACTTTTAAAACTACTGTAACAGTAGGAGTGATAGGCAGGTCAGTAATGTCTTCTTCCATTGAAAGGCTGGAAACGTCAGGCAAAGAAAGGTCCTGAATTGGAAGAGATGTGGAACCATATAAGGTAGTTTCAAAGGGAGTAACCAAGAGGCTTACAGTCCCTGTAGTGAGCACCATTTTTTTTGTGTACTTGGGCACAGCCAAGGGACACAGCAGGAAATCCTATCAGTAGAATTGGGTTTGTACTAAGCAAGAGGTTAGTCTTCAGGGATGAATAAGAAATTTACCTTGAGGCCCTGAGAATGATAAGTATCAGAAATATCCTCTAGAAAAGACTAGGAAGATGGCGCAAAATTACAAGAATAAACACAAAGAGAAAGTGTAAATATAAATTAATTTTATTGGATGAATATGAATGATTCTTATATAGTAAATATTCACTAAAACTGTTAGAAGGACAGATAAATCACTAGACTCTCATAAGTGGGTCAAGGATCACTCATGTCATCATTCTGAATGTAAATAAGTCCTTTACCTAATTTGGAGTGAACCCCATTTTGAGTTGAGAAAGGCAACTGGAGGATTTTGCACTCAAAATGCAACTCTACCAAAGCCAAAATGAATAATTCATGAATATTGGGATTCACAACAATGTGTAGTATGTGCAGCCTAAAATATAAAATTAACAGCCAATCAACAACTATTCAATTTAGGAAAAGAGGCATTTTTTATTCATTTTCATGGCTCCTGATTTGTGTAAAATGGTTTTGAGAACTTTTTAAATATGGGCTTGTAATTACAATAAAAATAAAGTCATAAAATTTTAAACTTATACTTTTAGTGATTTTTCCTAGTTTTTTACAATGGTTTTTTCTAGCAACATTTTTGACTGCACTAGTGAACAAGACGGCAGCTAAGACAGCTTTGATAGAGGTGTGGCTCAGTACGTGAGGGCTCTTGTTTACACTCAGATATTTGATATGGATAATAAGGAAGTTGACCTGTACCTGACCCCCAACTCATATGGGTTTGACTTGTTCAGTATTCACCTAGCATCCAGCTCTGCCCCTGCCCCCTTTCCCAACCTCATACAAGGCACCAAACAACCAGCCAATCAGAATGACAACCCTGGTTTGTAACACCTGCTCACCAACAGCCAAGTTGCCCCTTCTGTACGTAGGTTACATAATGCCGGGTATTGTCCGTCAAGTAAGAGGCTTGGAGGCCAGAAAACCTGTATTGAAATTGACCAAGTTACAGATTTAAACCAAATGGTCAATTGAAATGGGTCAGCTGCTCAGTCTCCAGCTGAAACCAGCTCCCCCTTTTAAACTGTGTTGATATCAACGTATTGGGTCACCTGTGCTTGTTATCGTATGGTTGTCAGACTGTCACAGGGTTCTTTGCACCTGGCGATTTTTGCAATTGGAGGATGGGGTCAGCTCAGGTGGTTTGCTTAGTTGTTTTTCCGGTATATTTGATAGTTTTCCCTGTTTTAATTCTAGGTTGAGTCCTCCTAAATTTACTCATAAAATCAATTATCCCATTTTTTTTTATGCATCTTTGTCGTTGTTGCGTATCCGTTTGTTCTGCCAATCATTTCTGGTGGGGCCCTGTGGCTTTTTGTTGGTGCCTCCCAATGTCATTTCTCCAGCCATTTTCAGCCCTCCCCCCATTCTTGAAATGATTTGTCATTCTCAATCCCGTTTTTCTGTCTTGTTTTCTCGTCTTTCTTGTTCTTTGGTTGGTAATTGTTCTGCTTAATCCTGGTTCAATTGGTTTCACATTCTGCCCGTTGGTGTTATCTCTTCTATTGTTTGGGTGGTTTTCCCATCACTTAGAAACACTCTTTATCCATGTTTGTCACACCTTCAGCTAACCAGGCTAGAGCGCCTGTGATCCAGCGCCCTAAGTGCTAAATTATTACTACCCAGATTCTCCAGGAATTTGTGGTGCTCAACCAGTGTGGCCTCATCTGGGACCTGATTGCCACCCAATTAAAATTGACCCAAGCCACTGTCGTGCAGGAATTCAATAAACTGATGAACAAGGGAAACATTATTGGGATAGCAAAGAAGCAGAAGAAGGCCCCAGAGTCCCAGATCAATAAGGCATGTTTGATTATGCTTGATCTCCTGCTGCAGCACCCAAAACTTCCCCTGACCCAGGTCCAGAAACAACTTGTGCACCATGGCATATGGGGTTTGGAGTGTATGGTGCAGCTCTGGGTGTACAGGAAAGTGGCCAGGGTCTTAGTGCTGACCAATTTTGGCAGCAACCAATGGGATGGTAGCAAGGATAACCCATATGACCCTGACATTGAATTTATTCTCATCAAATGCCTGACAAGTTTGTCTGATGACATCATATTAATCTCATATTACAATTTGTCAATTGCTTTTGACAATTTTGGTGAGCAAGCAAAAGTCACAAAGAAAAATGAAAGGAAGAAAGTCAAGAAGGGGACGTTCATTGATGCATTTCTGGATGTTTTAGCCAAGGGTTCTGTCTATTACCAGACAAACCTCAATTTAACCAATTGCTATGAGTATAGCCAGATTCTTGGTGGATTGCTAGACTCTTGGGACAGCTCAAATTCCTCCTATTGTGTATTCTTGAGCCACCATATAGAGGGTAGCTCTACTAGAATCAAGTCAATCCAAGGACGTGGGCATCAGGCCTAAGTCTACCCAGACAGCCACACAGACATCCATATGGCCAAATTTGTGCTCTTTAGTGTTGGGGACACAGTCTGGGAGTGCTGCCCTCAAGCATTTAATGACCTTTATCTTGGTGTCCTTGACCATGAATCTTTTATTGTATAGTTGCTGGTGGCAGACTTGTTTGCCCAAATTGTCTTCCACATAAATAAGGGCAGCCAATCACAGAAGTACAAGCGCCTTCCATCCTGGGCCACAGCTGTCTATCAGTCAATAAAACCAATGACAGACTTGGAATATAACAAGTATTATATGGCAGCCATCACAGTTCATCTAGTTGGTTACACCCCTGCCACCACTAACCCCAAACTATCAGCCCCATCCATCCATCCATCCATCCCCAGACCTCTCAGACCAGCACCACCTTCACACCTTCTTTCCCACACTATACTGCCTAATCAACATTAATAATCCTTTCCCAAATAAACTCCCTATTACCAAACATTTTTTATTTATATTATCTTTATCTTGAATTTTAATTGTTCATTTTCTCTTTGTTTATAGTTGGTTTTATTCTTGATGTTCAGCTTTTTTGTAACTGTGCTGTTTTAGCAGAGTTACAAGGGGAAAATTGTTTAGAAACTAGATAATATTTTTTATTAAGAGATAATGATTATATAGTTAGTGTGAGTCATGGATAACAAGAACATGATGATGTTGATCACACGGTGGGATGGTGAAGGGGGTGGCTTGATCCTGGTAATGAGTCAAGCTCTAAAATGAGGTATCCACCATAAGGGATCATCATTTTTTCATTTTGTTGGATTTGGAAATTTGAGTTAACTTCCTAGTCTGGCTTCAAGTGACAGTATAATTGGATTGCAGGCCACAAAACTGCTTACTTGGAGCCTGGCTGGCGGGTCAAGCCTGCTGTTTCAACACCCCCCAGCTGAAGGTTGGCCTCCTGTGGGGGCAGGTTGTCAGGGAGATTGTTGGGAGTCTGGGTGCCATACTGGATTAACTGTTGTTTGGTGGTGGTTAGCACAGTCTTGTGTTGTTTCTGTCTTGCCTTTCAGGGTATCAGGCAATCATGATGGAGGACCTTGTCTTGTTTTCATTTTCCAAGTCTTTGCACAAGGTAAGTGTTGTTATCATTTACCTTTAGGATGATTGCCGGGCCTACTTTCTCTGGTTGTAATTTACTTTTTTCAATGTTCATGACCCAAACTTTCTTGACAACCTCATGTCTGTTCTGGGTGGGGATGAGTGTCTTTTTTAAACGCTTCTCTTCTCTTTCTGGTTGATTTCTGTTGGCTTGTATGACCTGGGGGTCTGAACAGGGTGGCACCTTCCTTGGTATTTCCAGCTTGGGTCCTGATAATGCTTGAATAATGTTGGGTTGTGTTCCATACACTAACTCAAAGGGGCCTTTCCTGGTGGATATGTTCACACAAGTTTGGCATACAAGAAATGCAGTTGGTAGCTGCTTGTACCAGTCCTCAGGTCTCCCAGCGGTGAGTTTGGCCAAGGCTTGCATGAGGCTGCCATTTAACCGCTTTACTTGCCCATTGGCCTGATGATGGTATGGTGTTGTCACTGTGTGCTGAACCCCATTCTTGGTGAGGTATACATTGGTGTCTTCAGAGGTCAATTCTTTGCCTCTGTTATTTATTAGGAGTTCTAGCTTTCCAAAATTGCTGATGATTTCTTTCCCTATAAATTGTTGTACATCATTGCCTGTATGTGTTTTGACTGCTTGTGTCACTGGCCATTGTGTGGCAAAGTCTATTGCAGTAATGATGTTCTTCTTCTCATTACGTTTTCCTGGCATAGGGCCCATAATGTCTAGGGCCCACACCTTGAAGGGCAGTTGCATGCAAATAGGTAATACTGACTTAGGTGGGGTCTTGCTCTTCACAAATTTCTCACATACTTTGCATTGGTCCAAGACTTTTTGAACGTCTTGGTACAGGGTTGGCCACCATACTTTGTGTTTAAGGAATTTTTAGAGGTTGCAGCTTTTTGTGTGCCCTAGGTCTCTATGGTAACGTAGGATGGTGTCAACTTGCTGATGTGTGGGAACATAAGGGATGGTGGTTCCGTCGGACATTTTTTGATGTAAGGTTCCATACACATCTGAAAATAAGTGCTTGTTATTAATGAATGTTTCCTTTGTTATGTCTGTGGTGCCAGGGGGAAGCCTTTGCCCTTTATCAAAAGTACCAAGAGGGGCCAGTCTGGGCTGAACTCCATTCTTTCCTCTTGTGGCTCAGACATACAGGCGCAAGAGTGCATCCGCCATGGCAAGTTCCGGACCAGGCTTGTACTGTATGAGCATATTGAATCTCTCCAGGAGTTTCATCCAGCAGGCCTGACAGTGGGATATATTTGCTTGGGTTTTGAAATATATGAGCAACTTGTGGTTGGTCAACACTGTGAATTCTATCTGTTGTTCTAGATAACAACATCATTTGACTAGGCAGTGTGCAATTTCCAACAACTCTTTGTGTGTATAGGGTAATGGCACTTGCCGTCTATCAGTTTCTGTGATTTGTAGGCTACAGCAAGGAAGTCACCATTATTGTTTTTGATTTGCAGTACTCCCCCAATGGATGCATCTAAGGCGTCTTTTTCCATTTGATACTCCCCATTGTGTTTGGAGTACTGTAGGATAGGTGATGTTGTGAGTTTTTACTTAAGACGCCTAAAGCAAAGGTTGTGTTGGGGGGTCCATATAAACTTGGATTTGGTGCCAGTTATGGCAGATAAGGGTGCAGTCAGGATACCACAGTCAGGTATAAAACAACGTATGTAGGTAACCATTTCTAAGAATGTGCAAAGTTCCAACTTGTCTTTGGGCAGTGGCATTTTGAAAATGGCCTGGATTTTCTGGCTGCCAGGTTTAATGCCATCTTTTGAGACTATGTATCCTAGGAAGGGCAGCTGTTCACAGAAGAACTGGCATTTGGAGGGCTTGACTAGCAGCTTGTGTTGTGCCAGGGTAGCAAAGACTGCCTCTAAGTCCTTGTGGTGCTGCTCTACCAAGGGGCTATAGACAATAATGATGTACAGGTAGACTAAGGTGTGCTTGCCTATGTGAGGGGCAAACACCTTGTTCATGAAGGTCACAAAGGTTGATGGGGCAATTTTTATACCAAAATTGAGCACCACACACTTGTATGAGCCATACTTAGTGCAGAAGGCCATTTTGGGGATATGATACTCTTTGATATGTATCTGATTGTAGCCTGCAGTTAGGTAAATCTTGGAGAAGACTGTGGCACTTCCCAGGGCATCAAAGAGGTTGTCAATGAGTGGCAGTGGGTAACAATTCTTGATGGTAACTTCATTTAAGGCTCAATAATCTGTGACTAGGCGCAGGGTGCCATCCTTCTTGGCCATAAAGAATACAGCGGCCCCAAAAGGAGATTGTGAGGGGCGGATAAGTCCTTTCTCCAAGGCCTCTTTGAGGTAGGCACATAGGGTGTTGTCTTTTTTTAGGGTCAGGAAATAGATGGGTTGCACCTTAGGTACAGCTCCCTTGAGTTGGATGAAGTGTTGGATATGCTTTTCTGGAGGCAACCCAAGTAGAGCCTCCTTGAAGATTTCTGGATGGCAGGTTACAATTTCACAATCTTGAGGAGTAGTGGTGTCCTGGTGGTCTTTGAATTGTTGATCTTGTATTGGCAGGAGTCCCAGTCGGTTGCCTTGAGGTTCTCCTTTTTTCCAGGGTCTCTGTGATGCGTACAAAAACATGGTTACATAGGAGTTGGTTCACTGAGTCAGGGTAGATCTGGTGGTTGACGCCTTTGCATTTGATGGTCAAATACCAAGGTTGCCCAGTATATGTGGGGGTTGTTCTTTTGCAGCCAGTCCAGACCCAGTACAATTTCAAACTTTGGAAAGTCAATGATAGGGCCTTGGATGTTGGAGTGCAGGTTCTCAAGCATGATAGATAAGGGGAAAGTTTCTTTTGTCATGGCAATGTGATGTTCATCAGCTAAAATCATGTTTTTAATCCTCAAAGGATTAGTGGTTAACATGAACTTATCCACAAAGCTACTGTTGACTAGGGTTTGGTCTGCACCCAAGTCCAGGAGTGCCAAGCCTGTGTAACTTCAAAAGCGGAAAGAATAAGATATCAGTATATTGGGATGTCTGGCAATGGTGTAAAGTACCAGGTACTCCAAGGGTACTTGGATCATTGGACACTGGTCCACGTCCTAAGGTTGGTGCTTGTTGTTGGAAAAGTTGGAAACTGTGCAGGGAGAGCTTGGCCTGCTTAGTGCTCTCCCCAGGATTTTCCCTTGTCTTGGTTGTCTTGTGTGGTAGTGACACAAAAATGAGTACAGTTTGATTGGCTGTTGGTCTGTTTATATGTTCATTGGAGCCCACGGGTTTATGGTTTGAGTTGTTGTTGCTATTCCCAGGGGGTGGTCAATTGGAACGCCTGGCTGGGTGAGGGCCCTTGGGTCTTTCTTGTTTTCCAGTTTGCGCCTTGTAGAGCATTAGATGTTTGGTCTGATTTCTCCGCTTCATAATACAGACTTTGTAGATTAGTCACTTGATCCAGGTTCACGTGTCATATTACATGCAACTTGAGTGCGTTGTAGTACATGAGGTGTGTAGCTGGGGGTCAAAGGCCATGCCAGAGGGGGCACATAGTTAGAGTTCCTTGTAGGCGCAGGTGAGTTCCTTCACAGTGCCAGTCAGAGTTAGGTTCTTTACTTGGCGTATGATCATGATTTTGGTGTCTTTAAGAATGAATCTTGCCAATAAGTCTTGTTTGAAGGTGTCCCAATCCTTCTTGGTGTGTTCTTCATGCCACTTGTTGCACCAGGTGCCAGCGCCATGAGTCAGTCAGATGTAGATCTCTGCAATCCAGAATTTCTGCAGGCATTCCATTTGGGCTAGTTTGCTTTGGGCAGATTGGATCCATTCAGCAGTGTTGATGTTGTTGGCCCCAGCAAAGGATTCCAGGGAAGCACTTCAAAGTCTTTGGTCTATGTAGGCTGGCATAGTGTTTTCATTAGTTGCACAAGGCATAGAAGAGGGAGCCTGAAAGAACCCAAATGCTGAAAGGGCATTGAATGCAAGGATTGGTATCACCATGTTCTGGTAGAGGACAAACACATCAGATATCTTGGCACCAGGTGTGTATAGTGTCCAATCTGCTGGGAGGCCAGGCATAATTCTATTGGGAATTGTTGGCCACAGCAAGTAAGGGCAAAAGGTGAAATTTTGCAAGATAAGTTAGGATGGAGAACCTACCTGTCCTACCAATGTTGTAACTGTGCTGTTTTAGCAGAGTTATAAGGGGACAAGTGTTTAGAAACTAGATAATATTCTTTATTGAGGGATAATGATTATATAGTTAGTGAGAGTCATGGATAACAGGAACATGATGGTGTTGATCACATGGTGGGATGGTGAAGGGAGTGGCTTGATTCTGGTAATGAGTCAAGTGCCAAAATGAGGTATCCACCATAAGGGATCATCATTTGTTAATGTTGTTGGATTTGGAAATTTGAGTCAACTTCCTAGTCTGGCTTCAAGTGACAGGATAATTGGATTGCAGGTTGCAAACCTGCTTACTCGGAACCTGGCTGGTGGGTTGAGCCTGCTGTTTTGATATCTTATTTCTATAAATCATCTATTTACTATGCCATGTATCTAGATCCAGAATACAGTTATTTTTAGCATCTAAACACAGCCCCCTGTGAAAATATTAACAACAATTGAGTGATCAGCTAAATTTAAATTAGAAAATTATAAGTTTATTGTGTTTAGATTAAGTTGTTGCTGATCCAAATTCAAACCTTAATAATAAATTTTAAGCCAATCAGGAGTCATGCAAGAAAGTGATTGTTGTGACATAAAGGATCATTCAATAATTCTTTGATGCATGTGTGCTAATTAATATGATTGGCCAATTTCTTTGCCATTTGTGCATCATTGCTGATGTGGCAAGTTGTTTTTGGAATAGTGCTAACCCAGCTGCTGATTAAGCACTAGTGCAAAAACAACTTGACACAGCAGCAATGGTGCACAATGGCAAAGAAATCGAGCCAATCAGATTAATTAGCACACATGCATCAAAGAATTATTGAATGATCCTTTATGTCACAACAATCACTTTCTTGCATGGCTCCTGATTGGCTTAAAATTTATTATCAAGGGTTAAATTTGGATCAGCAATAACTTAATCTAAACACAACAAACTTATAATTTTCTAATTTAAATTTAGCTTATCATCAAATTTTTGTTAATTCCTTCATAAGGGGCTGTTTAGAGAGTTAAAAAAATACAGTAGTTTTTAAACCTATTGAGATAAATGTATATTATTCAGTTTAGAACACATGAAATCAGTCTAAAAACAAAATTAAAGTGGATCCAAATCTATTGTAATTTTATATAAATTCCTTGATTTCTAATTTTGTTTTTATACTGAGTTCATGTGTTAAAAACTGGATAATATATGTTTATCTCAACAGGGTTGAAAACTAATGTACAGCAATTATGGAAGCATGGTAAAGCACAAAGAAAACAATACACATCTAGATTATCTGAAAAACATATACACAATGTGTAAAATGATGGAATATTGTAGTTAATGGGAAAAAACAAGGGTAAACAAAGATGCAATATTATCATGATATAACAGTGTTTATTGGGGTAAAAGCTATAAAAATATGCAAAGGTTAGTAAAAAAATCAATGAGAGAATTAAAGAATCTTCTTGAAGTTCTAACTCAGTAATTGCTGAGATCAAAGAGATTGACAAAAAATCTTAGCTTAAGTAATGTCTGCCATCCTGACAGGAAATTTAATTAACAAAGTGTTGGCCAAGGCACTGATGGCAAAAATTCCTGATACATCAGAAAAGACAATTGATTGTTTTCTCAACATCCAGAAGATTGTTGTAGAGAGCTTGTAGTTTAAAGCCCACACCTTCTCTGTGATTTCTGTCTGGGCTAACAAGCCAGATTTTTATTAAAATCTCAATCCTGCAAAGAGAGCCCAGAAGGAGGAGACCAAAATGCCTGTCAAGCTGGTTACACCAAAGAAAGCCTGCCTATATTGAAACAGCAGGCTCTACCCGCCAGCAAGGTTCCAAGTAAACAGGTCTGTGACCTGCAATTTAATTATCTAGTCACTTGAAGCCAGACTAGGAAGTCAACTCAAATTACCAAATCCAACAACATGAACAGATGATGGTCCCTTATGATGGATACCTCATTTTGGCACTTGACTCATTACCAGGATCAGGCCACCCCCTTCACCATCCCACTGCATGATCAACACTATCATGTTCCTACTATCCATAACTCACAATAACTATATAATCATTATCTCTCAATAAAGAATATTATCTAGTTTCTAAATACTTGTCCCCTTATAACTCTGCTAAAACAGTAAAGTTACAACATTAGTAGCACAGGTAGGCTTTTCATCCTACCTTATCTTGTGAAATTCTGCCTGTTGCCTGTACTTGCTGCGGTCAACAAATCCTTGAAAGAATCATGTCTGGCCTCCCACTAGACTGGACGCCATATCTGCTGGGTACCAAAACACCAAAATGATTAATACTATACTAGAGCATGCTTGTACTGGTACACACCTTCAACACCCTGTCAGCTCAAGGCTTCTTCCAGGCACCTATCATTCTGTCCTGAGCCATCAACCAAGGAAATATACCATGCCCATCTACATGTCCCAAAAACTTTGAAGTGCCACTTTGGAACCATTTTCTGGGGCCAACAACAACAACACCACAGCTTGGATTCAATCTGCCCAAAGTAAACTGGTGCAGATGGATTTCCCACATTGCTTCTGGATTGCAGAGATATCCATCCAACTCACGCACAATGCAGGCACTTGGTGCAATAAGTGGCACAAAGAACATACTCTTAAAGACTGGGACACTTTCAAACAAGACTTCTTGGCACAGTTTGCATTGAAGGACACTACCCTCATGATCATACGCCAAGTGAAGAACCTGAACCAGACAGGCACCTTAAAGGAACTCACACACACTTATGAAGAACTCTTCCTATATGCCCCTGCAGATGTGGCATTTGACACTCCAGCCACACAACTCATGTATTGCAACACCCTCAAGTCACACATAATTAGACATGGCAACCTGGGCCAAGTAACCAATCTGCAAAACCTATATTGCAAAGCAGAGAAGGCAGAGCAAAATCCAACGCCCTCCACAAAGCGCAGACTGTGAAGAGAGAGAGACCCAAAGATTCTCACTCAACTTGGTGCGCCACTTGCCTGCCTCCTGGAAACAGCAACAACTCAAACCATAAGCCTGCAGGTTTGAATGGGCACAGAAACAGGAAAAATGGGCAGTCAAATTGGACCCATTTCTGTATCACTGCCACTCAAGACAATCATGACAAGGGAAAAGACCAGGGAGAGCATTAAGAGAGCCAAGCTCTCCCTAAACAATTTCTGACTTGCCCAACAATGAGTACTGCCCCAGGGACGTGGACCAATGCCCAATGATCCAAGTACCCTCAGAAGACCCAGTACTTTACACCATTGCCAGAAATCCCAATAAACTGAAGTCTTATCCTTTCTGCTTTTGCAGCTACACAGGCTCAGTACTCCTGGACTCAGGCGCAGACCAAACCCTAGTCAGCAGCAGCTTTGTGGACAAGTTCAAGCTTACCACTAATCCTTTGAGGATAAAAAATTTGGTCCTAGCCAACAAATATCACATTGCAGTGACAAAGGAAACAGCCCCTTTCTCCATAATGCTAGAGAACATGCACTCCACCATTCAGGGACCTGTCATTGACTTTACCAAGTTTGATATTGTACTGGGGCTGGACTGGCTATGAAAGAATAATCCCCACATAGACTGGACAGCCTCTGTATTAACCATCAAGTGTGAAGGCGTCAATCACCAGATCTACCCTGACTCAGTGGATCAACTCCTGTGTGACCATGTTTTCTTACGCATTACTGAAACCCTGGACAAAAAGGAGAACCTCAAGGCAATTGATTGGGACTCCTGCCAATACAAGATAATACACTTTAAGGACTGGTAGGACACGCCATTTTGAAAGCGGCATCTTGAAAAACGCTATTTTGAAATACACCATCTCAATTTTTGCTATCTCAATTTTATAGTAAAAATATCATTTCAATTTACAGCATTGCAACTAAGAAAAAACAGGTTTCAAAATTTTAGATTTTTGAACCCCAAAAAAATTCTCAAAAAATAAAAATTAAAAACCATTTCTAGGTTTAAAAACCTCAGAATTCTAAATCTGCAATAAAAAATGGGGTCAATTAGTAGCAACAAGATTGTGTAAAGCCCAAAAGTTAAAATATACCCAAAAACAACTATTTTCATCTATTATAACTATAAACCATACTTTAAAACAAGCAGATATTTCTACCAAATACTAAATAAAAGTCAAAAATTAATAAAACTTAGAAAATGAGAAGTGCAATAGTTTATTGAGGAAGGCTCATACATTGTTTGAAAGAGCAACAGAGATGGCCTGAAGATGCTAAAGCTTTCTATCCTTGGGATAATATGCAAGACCACCTTGATAATTTCAGTATATTTCTTTACTGCCTTAGTCTGCTTGGGGATTGCCCTTGGACTTCATGCCAGCATTGAAGAGCCGGGCAGAGATGGCTTGCTGGGGTTTTAAATGCACCATTATTTTGTTGAATTTGGGCTTATGAACCCAGACTCTTGTTGAAAATTGGCTATACCACCCTTCAAGAGAAGAGGTGGTCTTGATCAAAACATCTTTTACCTGCTTATAGCAGCTCACTGGATTAAGTGACTGCCTTTTCTGATGCAGTGTGCTCCTTCTAAAATACCAACTCATTGAGTTTCAAATTACTCAATGAACAGAGAAAAAGCTGCCTGGTTGGCAAGGATATAAGGATGGCAGAGGAGGGCATCCTAAAAGGCATTGGTCTCCTCCTTTCTTATAAGGGCAAGGGCAGAAAAGCAGTTGAAAACGTCCTTGGCTTCTTTATTGCCTTCAGAGTTGAACAGATCATGAAGATCAGAGCACTTTTGGAGGAAGCAGCAGAGTGCCTGCCAGAAGCGGAAGTAGCATCCCTGTGGGGAGCTCTTGAAGACTCTGATGAAGGCATTTTCCTGAGCCTGTTCAAAATCCACTACTAGATATTTGTGGTAGGAAAGGCTTTCTGGCTGCTTCCTGGTTGGGGTGGCTCCCTCTTCCTGGGACTGGGCCTTCTTCTTGCGCCCTCTGGTTTCCTTTGGCCCCTCTTCAATGGTTGGGAGGATCTCATCCAACTTGGCCTTTAAAATTATAAGAGAACAGACATAAGTTTCCTGCTTCTTATTCAGGAGGAAAAAGAAGACCAGGGGAAGAACCAGATTTCTAACCTGCCCATGGATGTTCCAAAGCTGGCTAAATAGCTTTGGACAGGTGTAGAAAGTTTCATCTGCAAGCCAGGTCTTGCATTTCAACAGGTTGTGCAGATCCTGTGAGGTGGCAAAGCAAATAATTTGCTCTGGGGCACGTTGGCAGTTGTTGTGGAGAAGGAATCTCTCCTCATGATGAGATAGTTTTTTTTCCTTGGTAAGGATCAATTTCTCAATTGATGAAGCACTGAAGCCTTCAGTGCTCAGAGCATATCTCTTATTAGTGAGATATCTCTGTAATTTGGAGGCGCCACCAACAGTGGCAAGTTGGGTGTCATTTAAATTGAGGAGGGCATCATTGATGACCTCAGTGGCGGTTTGATCTTTGGTGGTTGGGATGACCTGGAAAAGAAACCAGCAGATCAGTTGGTACAAGGGATCAAAAGGCTTTGCACAGTCATGCCCAGTAGTCAGGGTCTTGAATCTAGTGAACCCATATGTGGTGAGTCTTACAGGGCACCCAATATTATCACATTTATAGTGATGTTGGAAGATTGGTTTCTTTCATTGTTACAGCTGAAGCTGTAGCCCTTGTGAACAAAGCTTGCACCCCCTTTCTTAGTCATTATGGGGTAGCTGGCTTAGTATGTGGTGGGCACAGCAAAGGTGCCATTTCAATTGCAGATATTGTAGACAGTGTATAGATCCCAGAGCTCAATTTGCTCATCTGTAGGAGCACCAGGCTCAGGATCCTGTTCCTCTCCCTCTTCAGGATCTGAGGTGGTATCAGAGTGGTGGTTAAAGTTGAATAACTTTTCCTGGGAATCTGAAAGGGAGTAAAAAAAGGAGAGTGTGGAGGGGTTGGGCTTGTTTTCTCATGTTCAGGGGAAGGTGTGGGTGTCTTGGGGGAGCTTTACCCTTAGCAGGCTGATTTTTAGGGGTAGCTTTGGCCTTCTTGGACTTGGGAGGAGTGACCTTGGACTTGGAGGCCTTGGTGGCGTAGGCTTGGAAGGCATCTAAAAGTGAATTAGTATCAAAATATGGGAAATTTAGGGGTTGTTTTTAAAGAGAAAAATGAGAATGTTTTAATATAAAAGTAGTTATGTTTTTACATAGAATTGTAGAGAAAGTCTTAAAATATATAATATCAAAATTTCAATGTTTTTTTTTTGTAAAAAATATCTTTTTATTAGTAACGCAAGTATGGAAAACTTTGAGTTTTGACTGAAACCTTGCAGTCAAAATGGCGTTTTTGAAGTGACATAATTGAGGTGCTGTAGCTCAAAAACATAGTGTTTTTGACCGTTTTTTATATTAAATTAACAAATTTCTGGTGGAGCTACCTCAACCAGGCCAAAGAGTAAAAATTGAATTTCTCAAAAACTAGATTATACAACTGGGGTCAAAAAGTACCCAGTTGTTTAGAGGAGATAAAAAATATATATTTGCAAATTTTCATATGCTTTCTTATATTTTTTATTAATATGGTTTTTAACGTCAATTTGTACTTTTGAAAAGTGGAAAGCAAGAATTGTGGTGGGGGAATCAATATATTGTAGCCTGGCATCATATGTACTTTCCCCTTATTTTCCCCTATCCATTATGCTCATCAAATCAATTGGGTGATATGAAACTTGGTGGAATTCAAAGTGATGTAAAGTGAAATGGCGTAATCATCCCCTTCCATATTAAAATCACTATTAAAATATTTTATTAAGAGATCCCTTACCAACATATCCATGTATAAGTAAAGTTATAAATTACATATAATAAAACTGGTTTTTTTACCCAGCAATGACAATCACTAGAAGGACTATCATTGTGGTGTCTTTTTAGGTTGTTCTTATTATAAGTGTCTTAGATTAATACTATAGGATTATCTTCTGGCACTATACAAAAGGCTTTATTTTAGTTCAGGTATAAGCTTATTTTAGTTAAAGATAAATAGCGTAATTCTAAATGCCGTAAAGTTGAGATGGCGTAAACACACCCCACACTAAGTGATTTCATATGTAAATAAATTTAACAAAATAAGATTTAATTAATCTGACTCAAAGTGACAGAATCAAGATAGCGTAAATTCAAGATGCTGTATTATAATGGTATATGTAAATTTTAACTATTTTATTGTTTATTTTATTTTTTGTGATTCAAAATCACTAATGCAAAAAACGCCATCTCAAATTAAATTTGAGATGGCGTAAATTAAAGTGCTGTTTTCAAAATGGTGTGTCCTACCCAAGGATCACCAGGATACCACTACCCCTCAGGATTGCAAAATTGTAACCTGCAATCCAGAAATCTTGAAAGAGGCGCTATCAGGGTTGCCACCAGAAAAACACATACAACACTTCATCCAGCTTAAAGGAACTGTACCTAAGGCTCAACCCATCTACTGACTCACCCCAAACAAAGACAACACATTATGTGCTTACCTCAAAGAGGCGCTGGAGAAAGGTCTCATCCGCCCCTCACAGTCTTCTTTTGGTGCTGCTGTATTCTTTGTGGCAAAGAAAGATGGTACCCTTTGACAAGTCACATATTACCAAGCCCTAAATGAGGTTACAA
Source organism: Entomophthora muscae (assembly GCA_014839935.2). Lineage (NCBI taxonomy): Eukaryota > Fungi > Entomophthoromycota > Entomophthoromycetes > Entomophthorales > Entomophthoraceae > Entomophthora > Entomophthora muscae. The sequence continues at coordinate 388,885 of QTSX02000013.1, read as the reverse complement.
TCAGAAATTGTTACACACTCCCGCTCATTGACAACCTCTTCAATGCCCTGGGTGGTGACAAAGTATTCTTCAAGATTGACCTAACCACAGGCTACAACCAAATCTGCATCAAAGAGGAAGACATAATCAAAACGGCCTTCCACACTAAGTACAGCTCATACAAGTGTGTGGTGCTCAATTTTGGAATGGCAAACGCGCCTTCAACCTTTGTGACTTTCATGAACAAGGTGTTTGCTCCCCATATTGACAAACATGTCCTAGTATACCTGGAAAATATTATTGTCTACAGCCCTTTGGTAGAACAGCACCACAAGGACCTGGAAGCAGTTTTTGCTACCCTGGCACAACACAAACTGCTATCTAAGCCCTCTAAATGCCAATTCTTTGGAAAGCAGCTCCCCTTCCTGGGACACATAGTCTCAAAAGATGGCGTTAAACCCAATAACCAGAAAATTCAAGCTATCTTTAAAATGACACCTCTAAAAGACAATTCAGAACTCCGCACATTCCTGGGAATGATTGTCTACATGCAACAGTTCATCCCTGACTTTGGCGTCCTGCTTGCATCTCTGTCTGACATAACTGGTGCCAAATCCAAATTCTTATAGACCCCCCAATGTGACCTTTGTTTTGGACGTCTTAAGGAAAAGCTCCCCACCCCGCCTATCCTACAATACTCCAAACACAATGGGGAATATCAAATGGAGTCAGACGCCTCTGACTCATCTATTGGGGGAGTATTAAAAATCAAGAACAGTGATGGCCAATTTTCTGCCTGTAGCCTATGAGTCACATAAACTGACAGATGGCAAGTGTTGTTTCCCCATACATGACAAAGAATTGCTGGCCATTGTACATTGTTTGGTCGGATGGCGTTGTTTCTTAGAACAACAGGAGGAATTTACAGCTCTGACTGACCACAAATTGCTCATATATTTAAAAACTCAGGCAAACCTCTCCCACCAACAAGCACAATGGATGGAACTCATGGAAAGGTTTAACATGATCATACAGTACAAACCTGGTACAGAACTTGCCATGTCAGATGCACTTTTGTGCCTGTACATTAGAGACACAAGAGGTAAGAATGGACTTGACCCAGAATGGCCTCTCCTGGTAATCCAAACAAAGGGTAAGGGCTTCCACCTGGCACCACTGACATAACAAAGGAGACAATCATCAAAAACAAGCATCTATTTTTCAATGTGTATAGGACCTTACACTGCAAAATGACAGACGGAACCACCATCCCTTACATCCCCACACATCAGCAAGTTGACACCATCCTACGTTATTACAGAGACCTAGGGCACACCAAAAGCCACAAACTCTACAAATTCCTTAAACACAAATCATGGTGTCCAACCTTATACTGGGATGTCCATGAAGTTCTAGAGCAATGCAAAGTATGTGAAAATTCACAAAAAGCAACACCCCTCCTAAATCTGTACTGCCTATTTATTCACAACTGCCTTTCAAAGTGTGGGCCCTAGTCATTGTGGGCTCCATGCCAGGAAAGCACAACAAAAAGAAATACATCATCACTGCTATTGACTTTGGCACTTGCTGGCCAGTGGCACAAGCAGTAAGATTTCACACAGGCAATGATGTGCAGCAGTTCATAGGAAAAGAAATTATCAGTAGTTTTGGAAAGCCAGAACTCCTGATAACTGAAAGGGGCAAAAATTGACCTCTGAAGATACCAATGTTTACCTCACCAAAAATGGGGTCCAGCTCACAGTGACAACACCTTATCACCCTCAGGCCAATGGACGCGTGGAGTAGCTGAATGGCAGCCTAGTGCAGGCCCTGGCCAAGCTCACCGCCAGGAGACCTGAGGACTGGTATAAGCAGCTAGAAACTGCACTCCTTATATGCTGGACCCGCGTGAACAGATCCACTGGGAAAAAGCCCCATTTGAGTTAGTTTATGGCACATAACCAAATATTATCAAAGTGCTATCAGGACCCAAGCTGGAAATGATCAGTGAAGTTCCACCCTGCTTGGGCCCTCAATTCATACAGGCCAACAGCAACCAACTAGAAAGAGAAGAAAAACGCCTACAGAATACCTTTGTCCTCATCCAAAACAGACATGAGGTTGGCAACAAAGTCTGATTAATGAACATTGACAAGAGTAAATTACAGCCGTAAAAAGTGGGCCCTGATATCATTCTAAAGGTAAACAAAAACAACGCTTACCTTGTGCAAGGGCATGGAAAGAGCAAGCAAGATAAAGCTCTCCACCACAACTGCCTAAGGCCCTGCAAAGCAAGACAAAAACAACACAAGACTGTGGTACCCACCACAAAACAACTGCTGGTGAAATATGGCGCCCAGGATGCTGAAAAGCTTCCTGACAACCTTCTCCCAGAGGAGGCCAACCTTCAGCCAAGGGGGGTGTCAAAACAGCAGGCTCAACCTGCCAGCAAGGTTCCAAGTAAACAGGTCCTTGAACCACAATCCAATTATCCAGTCACTTGAAGCCAAACTAGGAAGTCAACTCAAATTTACAAATCCAATAACATGAACAAATGCTGATCCCTTATGGTGGATACCTCATTTTGGAGCTTGACTCATTACCAGGATCAAGCCACCCCCTTCTTCCATCCAACTGTGTGATCAACAATCTTATGTTCCTGGTGTCCAAGATTCACAATGACTATATAATCATTATCTCTCAATAAAGAATATTATCTAGTTTCCAAATTTTCCCCCTGTAACACTGCTAGAACAGCACAGTTACAACACCTAGATTTAAGTCCCAAGAAAGAAAGCCTGCAAGGAAGGTACATCTATAATAAAATAAATAAAAGTTCTTAAATTGTTACCTTTTTTAGAAATAAGTTATGGCGTAATATGCCAGGTCCTGGTCCCCTTTATCTCTGCCAAGTTCTAAGCCAACTATGCTAGTTATGTGGATAGGCAGATTACTCTGTCACCCCCTGTTGTGTGCAAGCTCAAGTGTTGGATCCATGGGATCTTCCTAATGTTGAGGGACACACTTGCAGGACTTACCCATGCTGATAGGGCATCTGATTGGGCTGTTGCAGCCTATAAGGATGTGCAAATGGTCCACCTTGACCTGGTGGCCCTTGGTGGAATTTACTTTGAAAAGTTTATTGAGCTTGTTTAGGATGTCCTGGTGAGGCTCCCATTTAAGAACATACCAGAGATGGGCTGCGCTCATGCAGGTGCTTGCTTCTTCTTCCCAGTGGAACATATTCTTTCTTACCTCTTGGAGAACTTTGGGGGCAAGGTTTTGAGCTTGGTTATTTAAAAAAAAACAGCCATAAAGAAGACAAATTTCCTCCTTGCAGACTCTGGGCTGGCCTGAAGCAGGGATGAGTCAGGGGTGGTCTGGTCAGGGAAACCACATTTGATAAAACCAGACACAAAAAATAGTGTGGTGTTTAATAAACTGTGTGAGTTTAGAGAAGCCTTTGCTGAGAAAAGGCTCCATCTCATGGTTTATCTTAGGCTCTTGTTTTACTTTGGGATGGGCATCAGCGTAGAGGACCTGGACAGGGTACTTGTAGGGATAAACAAGGCCAGGCTCTCCCTGGACAGGAAGAAGGTCCCCCAGGCTACAAATTGGTGGACCATTTAATTCAGGACGCCCTGGTCTTGACTAAAATTTTACAGGTTTGCAGCCTTACCTGAAAAGCTTCTGCTTCACTCCCATCTAACCCTACTACCTTTTAAAAGCTGCCAAAAATAATTTAAAAGCAGTGTATCTACTGTTTATGGTGTGACAGTAGAGGTTGTGTGCCACCTTCATTGTCAGGTGGTTGCATATCAAATAACCCATTACAGGTGCATTTTAATAAAACCTCTTCCAATAAAAATATATCATAAAATATAATTTTATTTTCTAATATAATTAATTTTAACAGCTTTGCTAAAATAGCAAACTATTACTAAACAAAAAAATCTTAGATAAGGTCTTTATACATGAGTAATAATATTTGTTAATAAAAATCACAAATATAGTAGTTTTAGAAGCTATGGCAACAACCAAAAATACCTCAGATTTAAACAAAATGGGTTCAGATTTGAACAAAACCCAAGTTGTGCAAGATTCAGGATTCAATTAATTTATAAAGTTTCAGTTAATAAATGAACTGTCAAACAAAAAAAAAATTTCACTAGCCCATTATACAAAATTATATCAAACATCAAGTGGTGTAGTTCAAACCACAAACAAAATGAACTGACGCAACAAGTGAGATGAATGGATGCCATCCTGGAGTATATTATAATCCAATAAGGATTCATATGAGGCACCAACAGAAGGACTAAAATGAAACAAAATTTGGGCAATCTAGAAGCAAGATTCAACAAGCATGAAACAAAATGAAGTCACACAAGATGTTTAGTGTGAGCAGCCTAAAATAGAAATATAACAGTTTAACAGCTAATCAACAGCTATCCAATTTAGGAATAGAGGCATTTTATTCATTTTCATGGCTCCAGATTTGTATGGAATGGTTTTGAGAACCTTCCAAATATGGAATGGTGATTGAAATTAAAATAAATCATAAAATTTTAAACTTCTATTTTTAGTGATTTTATCCTAGGTTTTTTACAATGGTTTTTAACAGCAATATCTTTGACAGCGCCAGCAGCCAAGCCAGCCAGCCAAAAGTTCAATGGAGGCAAGGCTCAGGGCGTGGAGGCACCTGTTTATATCCAAGCCTTTGAGGCAGGTAATGAGGAAGCAAACCTATACCTGACCCCCAACCCCTATGGCTTTGACTTGTTCAGTAGTCACGTAGTGTCTAGCTCTGCCCCTGCTCCTGTACCCACCCCTGCACAAGCTGCCCACTAACCAATCCAATCAGGATGGACAACCTTAATTTGGAACAACTTCCTGCCACCACCCAACCTGCCCCCCTACAGCCAATCAGGCTTCAGCTCCCCTATCCCAGCGCCCCAAACGCAGAATAATTACTGCTCAGATTCTTCAGGAAATTGTGGCGCTGAACTTGCAGGGTCTGTCCTGGGAACAGATTGCTAGCCAATTGAAATTTACCCAAGCCACCATAATGTGGGAGTTCAACAACCTAATTAACAAAGGGAATCTGATTGGGACAGCCAAGAGGCCCAAGAAGGCCCCCAAGTCACAAATCACTGAGGCATACTCAATTATGCTTGACCTCCTGCAGAAGGATCCCAAGCTTCCCCTGATCCAGGTCCAGAAGCAACTTGCGCACCATGGCATTTGGGTTTCTGAGCGCATGGTGAAGCTCTGGATGCATGGAAAGGTGGCTTCAATATGGGTTCTTACTAATGTTGCCAGCAACAAATGTGATGGCGCTGAGGATTCCCTGTATGACATTGCCATCAAATCAACCCTAGTCAAATGCCTGACAAGTTTGTCTGATGATGTCATGTTTATCTCCTACTATAAGCTATCAATAGCTTTTGATGATTTTGGCAAGCAAGGAAGAGCTACCACCTAAAAAGAAAGGAAGAAGGTCAAGAAGGGGACTTTCATTGGAGTGCATTTCTGGATGTTTCAGCCAAGGGTTTTGTCTACTATTGGACAAACCCAGATTTCACCAATGGCTACAAGTACAGCCACATCCTTAGTGGGTTGCTTGACTCCTGGGATGGCTTAAATTACAAGTACTAGGGTTTCTTGAGCCACCAGATGGAGGGTAGCTCCACTGCCTTGAGGCCATCCAGGGACACGGGCACCAGGCCTCTGTGTACCCTGCTGGCCATGCAGACATCCATCTGGGTTTAAGGAATTCCATTCCTTATATAAATAGGAAACCAGATTTGAGTTTTTTAAAAACAATTCATGAACCAGAAATTGCATTTTTAAATGCTAAATCAGAAAACAAGAACAAAACCAAAGCCATTAATTTAATCAATTTGAAAACACATTTGAAATTGATAAATAAATGTGTTTTATTCAATTCCAAATTGCAAAATCAAAAGAAAGCGTAAAAACAACAAGCAACACATAAATTCTAGTTTAAATTTGGTTTTGAAAGCCTTGGACGATAATAACAACAACAGGAACAACAATTCAGCATATGAAATTGGCTCCAATCACCAGACAAAGCTAATAAAATCAAAATTGAATGTGGAAGACATCCAAAACAGATTTTGATGGATCCAAGAGACAAACCAGAACCAGCAATCCAACCAAGCCAGAGAAGTACTGCACATCCATTCCCTGAAACCATCCACAACTATAGTGAAGTAGAATACTACAATGCAATATTCCAATCTGCCTCTTCTTGCATTGCAGGCTGCAGCCTGCTGCAGTTCTTCAAGGCAATACTTCTCAAATCACTCTTGCAGGTCCACCTGGTAACCACAATGTTCCCTTCATTACTTGAGCTCCAGTATTTAAACTGGCAAATTTTCCCCTTTCAAATTGCTCCAACAATTTCTCTTATTCCTATCAACCAATAAATCTATATTTTTAACCTCTAAACACTTGATTAGTAGATTCTAAAGGTTCCCCCTCCAACAGCATGAAGTTCATCTTCCTTGTATGGACTTTTTGTGTGTTAATCAGTTATGGGCAAGCCAATGTGAACTTCAAAATCCCCAAACCAACTCCTACCCACAAATCAGAAGACTCAATCTGGTACCATTTTGGACCTCATTGCTGCCATGCCCCTTACGTAGAAACAGCATAATTCCCACCTATTATTCACCCCAAGGCAACCTGGTTGGTCTTGGGGTACACCAGCGTCTATTTATCTTCTAAACCACTTTACTCCCTTCTTGGGAAGATTTCGCTTATTTGGTCAGCTTCTACACATGTTAATGATAGGGATTCCAGTAGGGTCCACTCTAGTCAAATTCAACTTGGGAGCTCTCCTCAATTTGATTGGAGAGAGACTTCCCAATGAGTGGATCCCTGACACTGGGTGATGTTGTCTTCTTCAACATCAGATCTACACTACAGGAGCACTGCCCTCAGGCTTTTAATGATCTTTATCTTGGGGTCCTTGACCACAATTCTCTCTTTGGGCACCAAATAGTGGCTGACTTGTTTGCCCAAATGGTTTTCCACATGAACATGGGCAACCAATTATGTAAGGATAAGCACCTCTCACCCCGTGCCACAGCCAGCTACCAGCCCATCCAGCCAATGACAGATGAGGAATATAACAAGCATTATATGGCAGCCATCACGCAAAAATCCTCCTGCCTCCACCCCCGCCACCAACACCCCTCACCTGCAAGCCCAACCCACCCCAATCCCAGACCCCCCCAGGCCAGCAGTGCCTCTACGTCTTCCTTCCCACACTATTCTGCCTAATAGGCATCACTCTTCCCCACCCCAATAAACCCCCTGTTGCCAAACATTTTCTGCTTATATTATCTTTATTTTGAATTTCAATTGTTCATGTTCTCTTTGTTTATAGTTGGTTTTATTTTTTATGTTCAGCTTATTTCTATAAAATCATATATTTACTATGCTGTGTATCTAGATCCAGAACACAGCTATTTTTAGTACCCAAACACAGCTCCTTATGAAAATATTAACAAAAATTTGGTGATCAGCTAAATTTGAATTAGAAAATTATAGGTTAACTATTTTTAGATAAAGTTGTTACTGATCCAAATTCAAAAACTTATTGATAAACTTTAAGCCAATCAGGAGCCAAGTGATAAAGTGATTATTGTAACATTAAGGGTCATTCAATAATTCTTTGGTGCATGTGCGCTAATTAATATGATTGGCTGGATCTTTTGCTATTGTGCGCCATTGCTGCTGTGGCAAGTTGTTGATGGACTAGTGCAACCCAATCAGCTGACTGGGTTAGCACTAGTCCATCATCAACTTTTCACAGCGGCACATGCACACAATGGCAAAAGATCCAACCAATCATATTAATTAGCGCACATGCATCAAAGAATTATTGAATGAACCTTTATATCACAACAATCACTCTATCACTTGGCTCCTGATTGGCTTAAATTTTATCATTAAGGTTTTGAATTTGGATCAGTAACAACTTTATCTAAAAACAGTTAACCTATAATTTTCTAATTCAAATTTAGCTGATCACCAAATTGTTGTTAATATTTTCACAAGGAGCTGTGCAAAACACCAAAAATAATATGAAAATTGTTGCAGTTGAATGGATTAGACATTTAGTTGTCCATCTAGGAATTGAGCAAAGAACAGTTGCGCAATTGCGCAATTGTATCCTGATTTTACTAGGGATAAAGACATTTAAAACGCCTCTAAAACAGGTGTTCAATTTGCCTTTCAAATGCGCACAAGGCACGGGCTTTACTTCCGTATTATAAATAGAACAACAAAGTTATTTATATCTACCTCCTTAAGGATCCATGTGGGGGTTGTTCTTTGCGGTGGAATTTTGTGTGACAATCCACTCTCCTCCATTAGGGAAGTCCTTCTGTCTGTGCCTCCCTGCCCCTGGTGGCAATCCCCCCCTCACACTATATAGGTGTGATACTATCTAAATAAACACCAGTTTTATCTTATTATCTTCTTTTCTTCTGTCCTTCCCCGCTGTCACTATACCACTACAGGTATAGTATTAAGGTAAAGGTAGTAGACTAACTATACGTAGAAATCAGCACCCAGGTGCATATTTTACGACAGCAATTAAGGAAACAATGCCAACACAAAGCAAACAAAACATATTGAGTTGAGGGTGAAAAATATACACAATGACTAAAAAAATGGGATAATGTAGTAAATGGGAAAACAAACAGGAATAAAAAAAGTGGCAATGGTATAAGAATAATACAGATTTTATTGGGGTAAAAGCTATGAAAACATATGGAAAGGTTAGTAAAAAATCATATGAGAGAATTGGAGAAGCTGCTAAAGGACCTTGACTCTGCAGTTGCAGAGATCAAAGAAATTGACTGCAAGGTCAAAGCAAAGGTGAAGGCTGCTGTCCTTGAAGGCAAAAAACTTGACAGGGTGACATCAAAGGCATTAATGACCAAAATGCCTGACACATCAGAGAAGACCATTGAGCGCCTGCTCAACATTCAAAAAACGGTGGTTGAGGGCTTGCAACTTAAGTCCTTTGCCCTCTCTGCGCTGTCTGGATGGATGGATGGATGGATGACCCTGAAATGATTTCCCACCTAAAACCTACCAAGCAAGCAAGGGCAGAGGATAAAAAATTACCTGCGCAACTGCTTGCGCCAAGAATGGCAAAGCCTGCCAAAGCTGCAGGCAAGGAGGAAACCCGTGAGGTACATAAAAAATGATAATTAATAAAAATTTTAAAAATACTTCCTTTTTGTGTTAGAAAACATTGACAGTGAACTCTGCCAGGTCCTGGTTCCTGTTTCCCCCATATTCTATTCAAATTATGCCACTTACATGGCCAAACAGCTCTATCTGTCCCTCCCTGTCTTGTGGGAGCTCAAAGACAAAGTCCATGGTACCTTTAAGATGATAAGGGACACACTAGCCAGACTGATGCATGCCAAGGGGGCGTCCAAGTGGGCAGTTACTTCCTACAAGGATGCCCAACTGGTCCACCTGGACCTGGTGGTCCTCAGTGGAGTTTACTGTGTAAACTCCATTGAGCTTGTTTGGGACGTCCTGGAGACGCTCCCATTCAAGAATGTACCAGAGATGGGCTGGGCCCATGTGGCTGCTTACTTCTGCTTCCCAGTGGAGCATACCATCTCTTATCTCTTGGACAACTTTGGGCGTGCAGTAGGAAAACTGGCTGTTGCAGACACAACAGCCGTAAAGAAGACAAAAATCCTCCTGGCAGACTTTGGGCTGTCCTGGAATGCTGACAAGACGGGGGTCCTGCAAGAAATGGAGCTGATCTTTGCAAAGACAAAGCATGAAAAGAATATTAGTACTGTGTATAATAAGCTCTGTGAGTTTACAGAAGCCTTTTCTGGGCAAAGGCTTCACCTTGTTGTTTACCTGGGGTTCCTCTTCTACTTTGGGATGGACATGTCTGTAGAGGACCTGGAGAGGGTCCTTCTTGGGATTGACAAGGCCCAGCTCTCCCTGGATGGGAAGAAGGTCCCCCTGGGTACAACTCGGTGGACCATGTTATCCAGGACGCCCTGGTCCTGGCTGGAATTTACAGGTTTGCAGCCCCACCAGAGAAGCTGCTGCTTCACTCCCACTTGACTGTACTCCCTTTCACCAGCAGGCAGGAGTATTTTAACCAGGGTGTATCCACTGTCCATGGTGTGGCAGTGGAGGCTGTGTGCCACCTCCATTGCCAGGTGGGTACATACTGCCAAACCTATTATAGGTGCTCTTGATTTTTTCTCTATACCAATAAACATCTTAATACTCTAGATTATTTTTGTTATAAATAATTTTTTCAAGTCTTATTTTAGTAAACAAGATTTTCAAAATATATTGCAGAAACAGTTTTCATAAAAGCATAAAATTATATGTTAATAAAATAAATTCAAATTTGTACACCTTACATTTAATTTTTTCAATTTGATTTTTATATTTATTTGACAAAAGTGATATAAAATATATTTGTGTAATCCAGTATTGAGCGTTTGGGGTAACCTCAGATGGCATAATAAAAAAATATAAAACAAAATAAATTATTTACCCATTGATGGTCTTGCCAAATGTGATTGTGTCAGGAATCACTTCCCTGACCACAGTTATCCAATAGTTAAAGACCTAAACCAGCTCCCAAATTTGGACAATCTAAGTTACTACAACTCAATTAATTGTCAATTAATTGTTTTTATTTCCCACAGCAATGCAGATGCAAGTAAAACCTGCAAAGAACTCAGTACTATAATGCATCTAAAAATAGTCTGCATCATAATTCCTGCCACTGCATGTGAGGCATTACACCTGGGTTTCAAACTCTTTAAGTCTGTACTCCCAATTCCACCCCCTAGTATAAGAACTCCCATCTTAATCCCAAGTTAATTGTTCAATTAACATTTATTTCTACAATAAAGCAATCTAGCCCTATTATTCACTCAAATTTTTAGTAGTATCTCCTAGTTTAGGTGATTGGAATCCCCTATTTGTGGTCTGTAGTCCCCATCTGGCTCTCCTTGTTCCTGTCTTGTATCATGTCTCAGGGCCCAGCTACCTTGTGCTTCCCTGGCCCTTGTCCAACCCCTACCCTACAGCTTGAAGAGCTATCTCCTGTTGTAGAGAGTAATGGACCCTTGTTTGATTCCCCAACTGTATTTTCCTCTATAAAGAGGGCCCCTTACAGATTGTTGGCTTAGAAGCTTCTAAATATAAAATGTAATTTTATTAAATCTTAAATAGTAAATTAGAGAATATAAAATAGTTAGACATCCTAAGCCTTTAATTGATTGGCTGTTTGGCTAGGCACGTGGGGATGAAAAAATCAGTGTGGCTGTAGAATTTGGCCATAGTCTCAGCTGGGAGGGTGTGGATCCCAGCCTGGAGCAAATCAAATATGATCCTCTGTCCCAGATGGGGTCCCTTGCTTGACAACTTGCTTGAGCCACCCAAAGACTTCCTTGAATTTGGTTTTCAGAATGGGCAAATAGGCAGGGAGAAAGAATAGGCACATATTTGATGTGGCCATATTGCTGTGGGCTCAACTGCAATGCCTAGTGTCAATTTTTGTAGATTCCTTGAGACTATCTGCCACCTTATGGAGCCTAACATTGTCCAATAAAATAACACTTGTGAAGCCCTAGGCTAGTGCACCTAAGGTGCTCTTGGACCAATTGAAGAAACAATAAGAAGGTCTGGCTGTTGTGGGATTGTGGGGTTCCTGGTCACCAGTCCCCAAAGTGTGTCCTGGGTCATAGCCAGGGACTGGCTTGGAGGAGTTTTCATTTACTAGTACAGGATGATGGCTAACTAGAAGTTTATACTGAGCCTGCATCAATGCAAACTCTTAAAATGCTTTTCTTATCACTAGGCAGGCATCCCCACCATGCACTTGTACTTCAGCTGGTGCTAAACCTTCTGTAGGCCTGTACCAGTCTTTCAGCAACCTAGTAAACCCATTCCCAATAAACTCCTGTCCTCTATCTGTCGTTTCAAGGTGTCTAGTCACCCTCTCCCACTCTTCCTGAGAGGGTTTACTAGTGGCAAATCTTCTACAACTCTGACAATAGGTATTCTCTTCCCCTTAGCCAGGGTAGAAGATGTGGGATAATTCACTCATGAGAGTTATCTGTACTACTTGGAACTTTGAACAGGGGTCAAAATAGGCTTTTATTCACAGTCAGAAGGAAGATCCCCTTAGAAATCTTCTGATATATTTCCTGGGGGTCTTGGAAATAATAGGGATTTTTCAATACCTTGGAGTCGCTCCAATAATATCTTGGACTCCTTGTACTTGTACTTGGCCTTGGGCTCCTTCTCCTTGGTCTTGGACTCCTGCACTCTGCTCCAGCTCTAACTCTTTATCTCCTAGCTCCAACTCCTTTGTCTTGGGCTCCTGCACTAGTATCTTGGGCTTCTGCACCTTTTTCTTATGCTTAAGTCCTCTGTGAATTCCTTGTAGCCTTTGTAATCCACTTGTTTCACTCCTTGAAAAGCCTCAAATACCTTCCCTTTTATAGCTCCTTGTTTTAGTCCTGATTCTCTCTCAGAACTCTTGTTTTCCAAAAGCTTAAACTATCCATTTTTTTCTTTCTCTACAATATATTAAACTTTATATCTTAATTCAGCTAATAAAAATGCTGGGTTTTCTGCTTCTTTTCCTCATTTTTTAGGCTTTAACTCTTCAGTTAAAGCCCCCAAAACACTGATAAAACAGGCTTTGACCTATAGCCAATCAGACGCTTGGATTCAATGGCTTTGTCAAACAGTTCACCCAAATGACTTGCTCTTGACCATGGTTCAAACCTGGCGCTGTCTTGTTCCAACAAACAACTACTCTGTGCCTCTAACAGCTTCACTGTAATTCCTTTCACGTTTCTCTGGCAAAACTCAAGCGCTTCTGCCTATGTTTTACTTAAGGGATTTTTGAACCCTCAATTATTCAATATTTCTCCAAGCTTCTCTGCATTTTCTTCAGTATTTTACCACTTCAAACTTGCCTGTCTCTTGCCTTTTGCCTTTCCTAATCATTTTGGTGAAATTCCAATACTTGTTTTTACAGATTCTCTGTTCTGTTTCCAGACTCTTCAGGCTCTTCAGACTCAATCAACTCTTAATAAATTTACAGTTAAACCCCTGTAAATTATTTCCTTTTCTCTTTCTTCTTTTTATATGATAATTAATCCAATCTTTTTATCATATCTTATGGTAGCATTAATTAATTTTTTACTGCTTCTTTCTCACTATTTTTTCTCTCAAAAGTCTAAATAAGCATCCTAGCTCCTGTATTCATTCCAGCTAGTCCTCCCAAGCCATTTTACTAGTTCCTCAGCTATTCTTGCACTATAATGTCCTGGTTCTTTGGCTAGTCCTTCACCATCATCTTTTGGTTCTTCAGCTAGTCTTTTGCCATGATCTTCTGGTCCTTTATATTCCTCAACAGTCCTTTCCAGTCTAGCAATCAGCCCAGTCATTTCCAGTCAGCAGTCAGTCCTTTCCAGGCTATCCATCAGTCCTCAACATGAACCACCTAGGTTTTAATCCTCACAATGAACCATCTTGGTTCCAAAATTCACTATTAACCACCTAGGTTCCAACTGCACTATGAACCATATTGGTTCCAATCCTCACAATGAGCCTTCTTGTCTCCAATTCTCACAATGATCTTCTATTCCCTCAACTAGTCTTCACTGTGATCATACAGTCCCTCTTACTAGTCTTCACTGTTGATCCTACTATAAATCCTGTGGTTCCATTGTCAGCCCCCAATACCAATACCTCAGACTCAGGAAATAATTCTATAAGGCTACTGGCGCTTGGCTGGGCCTTGCAAGTGTCCTCCACTTAGGCCATTCAACCACAGACAATCCTCATGTCTGTGCAGTTGTCTTTACTCACTCAGATGATTAAGTCTGAGCTTTCAGCTGCAAAGTAATCAGCTTTACTTCCCAGAGGCCTGATCACATCAAGTTATGCAGCTGCTTCCCCAAGCAACCACCCTGATGACACCCCTGAGCATAGTCATGCCCCCAAAAGCCCCCAAGGAAACACAGACAAGGACACCCTACCAGTCTGTTAGGTAAGGTGCTTGCTCACAGACCTCCTGTAAGCGCACAAGGGCACATATAGCTATCTTAGCCCTCCCTTCCCAGGCAGCCCATGTTACCTGCAGGGTCACATCATTAACCAGCCCTGGTAGCCCGTGTTACCTACCAGGGTGGCCCACTCCTCACCCCTAGCAGCCATCATTCCCTTCTGGTTGAGAACAACTAACCAGCCCCTAGCAGCCAAAGTTCTCTGCTGGGCTGGTTCATCATTTGCCTCTAGTATTCCCTTGTTACGTACTAGGAAGGCCTTACCTTACCTAGTAGACAATGTTTCCTACTAGGCCTATACCTGTTTTAAAACCATAGCACATTATCAATTCTCAGCATTGCGTCTTTATTTGAAGCCAAATCAACCCTCTCCTGCAAAACTGCATCCATGTGGATTTTCAAAGGAATCCTAATATCATTTGGTACATCTCAATCCCTTTTGGACCAAAGAGAGCCACCATGGAATAGGCTGTGGCGCAGACTGCAGCACTCTAAGTTACTCCATCTTTTTAACCTTTGAGGACATAGCCATAGATATTTCACATAGACAAGGTGAACACTGATATGTCAACACAATAGAATTTGACAGTCCTCTCAGCTTTGAGGGCAGTGTACGCCTCTGTGTATTTTTTCCTGACATTGATGTTGGAAGGGCTGTTTTGGTTATATGAAGATACCCTGAGTTTTTTTTACAAAAACTGCAGACCCTTTACTAAATGATAATCAAAAAGGAAATGGAAGCCTTGACTCCAAAAGTGGACTTGACCATTGCCTGTATATTTTCTAGTTGAAGATGGCAGTCTTAGCTTAATCCACAGAAAGATGGTCTAGTGTGCTCCTTGTTGAGCAGGATCAACAGTTGTGTGGATTTCTCTGCTTTTAGAGCTTGTCCAGTATTGAGGCATTTATTAAATGTTTTACTGGTGTATTTGGTATACACCTCAACAATAGTTGCAGCCTGCTTGAAGTCATCAGATTCCTGTATCATCCTGAGAAGGATTATGCACTTAACGTCAGAGACTACCTTCTGGGTAGCCTTTTTTGGTGTAGATGAGCCAGGATCCTGATTGGTGACTGGTACGCAAAACGTTTGAACCTTGTTGTAGAAGGCTATGGCCTTCTTTAGCACCAGCTGTCTCTCTGTAGTTCTATAAAACTTGGGCTCTTTGATGTCTTCTTGGTCACTGTTGCTTAGATAGGGCGTGTAGCTAGTGTCAAGCACAAGGTTAATCTTCTCCATCATGGCTGTTGGGACTGCTTTCTAGAGGTACATGGGGTCAAATACAAAATAATTAAGCTCACCTTCCTTGTTTCAAACATTTTTGGCTAGTGGCAACCTTGGTTGGAATTCTGGGTCAGCTTGGGAAAGGGTTTATACTCTGTGCCCTCCCATCCTGAGCTCCTTGACCTGGTTGTGTCAGGGCAATCTCACTATTTATCTCTCCATCTCCTTTCTGAGTAGGCACTTGTGTTGCACTAACTCTGTTCTTTGATCTGCAGGGGCAACTGCAACAGCGGCGCAGAACAGGTGCATTGTTACTCTGTTGTTGTGTTCCTTCCATTTTAAAATTCAATAAAATACTAAATAAATTTCAATTAAATTACTCCCTAATTTTAATTTTTGCTTTTATCTAAATATGTCATTTAATTAGATTTCACCCCACCCAACTACCTGTTTATAGATTTTTTATTTCTTAATTAGTTGCTTTTGCTTTTAAAACAATAAATTTTAGAATTACCAAAATAATTTCCACTGTGTTTTCCCAGATTTTATGACACATCTAAACACCCAACCCAATATTTTTATAATTTGTGTTTCAGATTCTGTACCTTACTCCAGATAGCTAGATATCATTCTTTTTTAAAATCTTTTGTACACAACAATTGAGTGGTTTTTTACATGTTGAGTTTCTATTCTGTTTTATTTTTGGTTTGAATTTTGACTCACCACACTTGAGGGTATTTTATTACCAATTTACATAGTAAATGTATGTGCACTGAAGGTCAACCCAAACAATTTTTTTGTGAACCCGTGTATTTTTGGTTTGTATTCTGAATACTTTTTTGAAGTATGAGTACTCTGTTGCTGTGATGGCTCATTTTTTCTATTGACACCTAAGATCCCTGTTAGCAGAGTGTATGTTTTATACCAATAGTTGGAATTCACTTAAATCTGATTTCATTTTGTTTAAATCTGAAGTATTTTTGCTTGGCACCATAGCTTTTAAAACTACTGTTGTCAAAACTGCAGGCTCAACCTGCCAACAAGGTTCCAACCAAGCGGGTTTGTAACCCGCAATATAACTTCCCAGTGACCCGTAGCCAAACCAGGAAGTTAACTTGAATTACCAAATCCATCAACATGAACAAATGATGACCCCTTACAATGGATACCTTGTTTTGGCGCTTGGCTCATTACCAGGATCAAACCACCCCCTTCTTTCATCCAACTGTGTGATCAACAATCTTGTTCCTGTTATCCAAGATTCACAATGACTATATAATCACTATCTCTCAATAAAAATTATTATCTAGTCTCCAAATATTTTCTCCTTGTAACTCTGCTAGAACAGCACAGTTACAACATTTGTAGCAGAAGTAGGTTTTCCATCCTACTTTATTCCCCAAAATTCCGCCTGTTGCCCGTACTTGCCGCGGCCAACAAAACCTTGATAGAATCATGTCTAGCCTCCCGCTAGACTGGACTCTGTACACCCCTGGTGCCAAGATACCTGATGGCTTTGTCCTGTACCAGAACACAGTGATTCTGCTGCCTGCCTTCAACACCATGTCTGCACAAGGTTTCTTCCAAACTGCTGCCGCCATTCCCTGACCAACTGATGAAAGCACCATGCCAGCCTACGTAGTCCAAAGACTCTGTAGTGCTGCTTTGGAGCCTATCAGGAAATCCTGATTCATTAGGATTGACTGATTCATATCCCTATTACTGAAGCTGTGGGTTGATTTTGGACGCAACACAGTCAGAGTGACACAGTATTCCGAAATACGGAGAAACTATAATAAGGTTGATATAGTTTTCAAGTCAGAAGACACCTGAGACATTCTGGGTCTCAGATCACGGGCCAATCCAGAAGCTTCTATAATTAGATGTTAAGGATTCTGGATTCCAAATAGGGACGCAGACCTGACCCAGAGATTGATCAGGGAATTACAACATCCTGTTTCACCAAGAGTTGAGACAGAAGACCGCCTGTGCAAACATTGCACATTACACTGAGCACAAGGGCAGGTCAGCCAAATTAGGTGTCAACTTAGTTGCCGTAACTAAGTCAAGGAATATCTGGGCTGAAGAGGAGAAATCAGCAGCCTAAAATATTACCTCATCCCAAACCATTATTTGGGTTTTGGGATCCAACTCTAGGGGATGAAACTAGTAGCTTGGGGATGATAGGCTAGCTAGTAAGAGTTGTCCGCAGCTATACGTCAGTTTGGCCGCTAGCTGTCAACTATAAAGGGGCCTTCCAATATCACTTGGAAGGCAGACAATTTAATACCCTTCAACATCCCTACTAGTCCAAATAGTAGTGGTGTCAAAGTACAATAAGAGCAAATTATTGATACTTGCAAACTCCTGCCAAAACCACCACAGCCGGTGTTGCATCTCCAAAGGACCACAGGACTTCCACCCCAATCAGATCAACTAACAACGGAATACAGCCTGTTGTCACACCAATAGAAGTACATCTGTCCCCATACAGATATCCCATTCCAACATGATTAACTCACCTAATAAAAATAATCTCTCTTCTTCTTCAAGATCCCAAAATCTTGACAGAGCCTTTTGCTGGGGCCAATGACAACAACACTGCCGCATGGATTCAGTCTGCTCAAAGCAAGTTGGCCCAAATGGAATGCCCACAACGCTTTTGGATTGCAGAAATCTCCATTCAACTGACCCACAACGCTGGTACCTGGTGCAACAAGTGGCATTAAGAACATACCAAAAAATCAGGACATATTCAAAAAGACTTCTTGGCAAGATTTGTGCTGAAGGACACCACACTCATGATCATACACCAAGTAAAGAACCTAACCCAAACTGGCACAGTGAAGAGGCTCACCTGCACCTATGAGGAACTCCGACTATGTGCCCCCTCTGATATGGCCTTTGACACTCCAGCTACCTACCTCATGTACTACAGCGCACTCAAGTTGCATGTAATGAGGCACATAAACCTGTACCAATTAACCAACCTGCAAAGTCTGTACCTTGAGGCAGAGAAAGCAGAACAAATGTACAACGCCCTTTATAAGGCACAAACTGGGAAAAGAGAAAGACCCAAGGACTCTCACCCAGCCAGGCGCTCCAACTGAACCACCTCCTGGAGGACAGTGGGAACAATGCAAACCACAAACCCACGGGCTCCAATGGACATAGAAATGGAAACAACAGCCAGCAAACCGTACTCATTTTTGTGTCACTACCACACAAGACAACCAAGACAAGGGAAAAGCCTAGGGAGGGCACTAAGCGAGCCAAGCTCTCCCTGCACAGTTCCCGACTTGCCCAATGATGAGTACCGTCCTAAGGACATGGACTAGTGTCTAATGATCCAAGTGCCCTTAGATGACCCAGTACTTTACACCATTGCCAGAAATTCCAATAAACTGATGCCTTATCCTTTCTGCTTTTGCAGTTACACAGGCTCAGCACTCCTGGGCCTGGGCGCAGACCAAACCCTAGTCAACAGCAGCTTTGTGGAAAAGTTCAAGCTGACCACTAATCCTTTGCGGATTAAAAACATGGTCCTAGCCAACAAACATCACATTGCCAGTGACAAAGGAAACTGGCCCCTTTCTCCATCATGCTAGAGAGCCTGCACTCCACCATTCAGGGTCCTGTCATTGATTTCCCAAAGTATGATATTGTACTGGGCCTAGACTGGTTGCAAAGAAACAACCCTCATTTGGATTGGGCAACCTCTGTATTAACCATTAAGTGTGAAGGTGTCAATCACCAGATCTACCCTGACTTAGTGGATCAACTCCTTTGTGACCATGTTTTCTTACGCATTAATGAAATCCTGGACAAAAAGAAGAACCTGAAAGCAATTGACTGGGACTCCTTCCAATACAAAAACATATATTTTAAAGATCATCAGGACACTACCACGCCTCAAGACCAAGAGATTGTAGGCTGTCACCCAGAAATATTCAAAGAGGCTCTGCCAGGATCACCAAAAGAGAAACACATCCAACACTACATCCAACTTAAAGGATCTGTACCTAAGGCGCGACCCATCTACTGCCTTACCACAAACAAGGACAAGGCTCTATGTGCTTACCTCAAGGAGGCGTTAGAAAAAGGACTTATCTGCCCCTTGCAGTTGCCTTTTGGTGCCGCCGTGTTCTTTGTAGCAAAGAAGGATGTCACCCTACACCTAGATCACCAACTATTGAGCCCTAAACAAGGTTACTATCTAGAATTGTTACCCACTGCCACTCATTGACAACCTCTTTGATGCCTTGGGCGGCGCCTCAGTCTTCTCCAAGATTGAACTAACTGCAGGCTAAAACCAGATCCGTATTAAGGAGGAAGATAACCCCAAAACGGCCTTCTGTACTAAATATGGCTTGTATGAGTGTGTGGTGCTCAACTTTGGAATGAATAACGCCCTGTTGACCTTTGTGACCTTCATGAACAAAGTATTTGCCCCTCACATTGGCAAACACGCCCTGGTGTACCTCAAAGACATTATTGTCTATAGCCCCTCGGTGGAACAACATCACAAAGACTTGGAAGTGGTCTTTGCCACCCTAGCACAACATAAGCTGCTGGCCAAACCATCCAAATGTCAGCTCTTCTGTGAGCAGCTACCCTTCCTGGGACACATAGTCTCAAAGGATGGCATCAAGTCCAACAGCCAGAAAATTCAGTCCATCTGCAAAATACTGCCACCAAGGGACAAATCAGAACTTTGTACATTCTTTGGAATGGTGGCCTATGTACGCCGTTTTATACCTGACTGTGGCGTCCTGACTGCACCCCTGTCCGCCATAACTGGCGCCAAAGCCAAATTTGTATGGACACCTCATTGTGATCATTTGTTTTAGATGCCTCAAGGAAAAGCTCACTACGGCGCCCATCCTACAATACCCCAAACGTGATAGGGAATATCAAATGGAAACAAACACCTCAGATGCATCCATTGATGGCGTACTGAGAATCAAAAACAATGAAGGTGACTTATCTACCAGTAGCCTTTGAATCATGCAAACTGACAGATGACAAGTGCTGATACCCCATACACAACAATGGTGTTGATGGCAATTGTGCACTACCTAGTTAAATGGTGTTGCTACCTAGAACGGCAAGAGGAGTTCATGGCATTGACAGACTACAAATCACTGATATATTTCAAGACTCAGGCAAACTTGTCCAGCCGGCAAGCCCTCCAGAATGAAAATTCCTGGAGAGATTCAATATGCTCATATAATATAAGCCTGGTTCAGAGCTTGCCATGGAAGACACAATCTTGTGCCTGTATTTCAGAGCCATAAGAGGCAAAAATGGGCTTGATCCAGACTGGCCTCTCCTGGTACTCCAAACAAAGGGCAAAGGCTTTCCCTCTGGCACCACAGACATAACAAAGGAAACTGTCATTAAGAACAAGCATCTTATTTGCTGACGTGTAAAGGAACCTTACATCAAAAAATGTCCAATGGAACCACCATCCCTTATATTCCCACCCATCAGTGAGTCGACACCATCCTATGTTACCATAGAGACCTGGGACACACAAAAATTTGCAACCTCTGACAAATTCCTTAAACATAAAGCTATGGTGGCTAACCCTGTACTGAGATGTTCAGGAAGTTCTAGACTAATGTGAAGTATGTGAGAAGTTCACAAAAAGCGGCACCCTCTCCAAAATCAGTACTTCCCATCCGCACACAACTACCCTTCAAAGTGTGGGCCCTAGACATTGTGGGCCCCATGCTAGGAAAGCATAATGAGAAGAAAGTACATCATTACTGCCATAGACTTTGCCACGCAATGGCCAGTGGCACAAGCAGTCAAAGACGCATACAAGCAATGATGTGCAGCAGTTCATAGGGAAAGAAATCATCAACAAGTTTGGAAAGCTAGAACTCCTGATAACTAACAGAGGCAAAGAATTGACCTCTGAAGATACCAATGTATACCTCACCAAGAATGGGGTTCAGACACACAGTGACAACACCCTACCATCTTCAGGCCAATGAACAAGTAAAGCAGTTAAATGGCAGCCTTGTGAAAGCCTTAGCCAAACTTGCTGCTGGGAGACCTGAGGACTGGTACAAGCAGCTACCAACTGCATTGCTTGTATGCCAAACTTGCGTGAACAGATCCACCATGAAAAGCCCCTTTGATTTAGTATATGGCACATAGCCTGATATCATCCAAGCATTATCAGGACCTAAGATGGAAATACCTAGCAAGGTTTCACCCCTCTTGGACCCTCAAGCCATACAGGCCAACAGCAACCAACTAGAAAGAGAAGAAAAATGCCTACAGAATACCTTTGTCCTTATCCAAGACAGATATGAGGTTGGTGACAAAGTCTGAGTAATGAATACCAACAAGAGCAAGCTACAGCCAGAGAAAGTAGGCCCTGCCATCATCCTAAAGGTAAACAAAAACAACACTTACCTTGTGCAAGGGCTTGAAAAGCAAAAGAAAGATAAAGTCCTCCACTATGACCACCTAAGGCCCTCCAAAGCAAGACAAAAACAACACAAGACTGTGCTACCTGCCACCAAACAACAGCTGGTGCAATATGGCGCCTAGGCCTGCTGAAAAACTCCCTGAAAACCTTCTCCCAGAAGAGGCCAGCCTTCAGCCAAGGGGGTGTCAAAACAGCAGGCTTGACCTGCCAGCAAGGTTCCAACCAAGTGGGTTTGTGACCCGCAATCTGACTTCCCAGTGACCTGTAGCCAAACCAGGAAGTCAAC
Organism: Entomophthora muscae; assembly: GCA_014839935.2. Taxonomy (NCBI): domain Eukaryota; kingdom Fungi; phylum Entomophthoromycota; class Entomophthoromycetes; order Entomophthorales; family Entomophthoraceae; genus Entomophthora; species Entomophthora muscae. Next base: position 366,824 of record QTSX02000013.1, on the reverse strand, counting down.
TTGAATTACCAAATCCATCAACATGAACAAATGATGATCCTTCACAATGGATACCTTGTTTTGGCGCTTGACTCATTACCAGGATCAAACCACCCCCTTCTTCCATCTAACCGTGTGATCAACAATCTTGTTCCTGTTATCCAAGATTCACATTGACTATATAATTACTATCTCTCAATAAAGATTATTATCTAGTTTCCAAATATTTTCCCCTTGTAACTCTGCTAAAACAGCACAGTTACAACACTGTATCAATCTTAATATATGTTTTTTCTCCTGGACTGTCATCCTTTCCAATTCCAAATACATGACTATAATTGGTTTAGCTGCAAAATCATGAAATATGCAGAGGCCATGGGAGAAGAAAAATCTGAAACATAACCAAAGCCCCCAGAACAGCCAAAAACAGTGATCAAGGCATGAAAGAATCCATAGGCCAAGAGAAATATATTGTTGCCAAAAATGAATCAAAAACCTGCCCAAAATGATCCGGAATCAGCTCCAGGCCAAACACACAACTGTCTAAACCACTGGTCTCTAGAATTTAAGCCACATATAAAAAGGTCTCACCTCTAGACTCCTGGTCCCTGATTTGGACCAAACCTGAGCTTAACATTTAACTGGGCCTCCCAGTTGAATATTTCAGAAAGACAAGTATAAACAAACAAACATCTTGGAAATTGCTCTTGTGCTATGATTGAGGCTAAAATTCATATCCTTGGGGAGTTTCAATTTACCAATACACCCTTAAGAAGATGACCAAGCTCATGCCCCTAGCCTTTTTCTCCATAGTGAGATACTCAGCTTTTGCTTAATCAAAACATGACAAATATGGACCCAAAATAGACTATGGTCTGGTTGCAACCATCAAAATGACCAAGTATAATCCCAAGATCTGACTATGAGCCCATATTTGATCACTCCCCTGCTATACTTCTCAGCAGTGTATTATCTGCTAAGGTATATGAGAGGCTTCTTTGGGCGCTTGAACCCTGTAGCCAAGTTTTCTAGATCCTCAATGGTTTTCTGGCCAGTCACTTTCTGGCCTATATGCTTTGCTTTTTCCCAGGTTCCCAAGCTCTTGTTGGCTAAGTTACTGTAATGTATGGGGCTTACAATTGAGAAGGGCTAAATTTCCTTTGGAAATTGTTTAAGGCACAGCAAGCAGGGCATGTTATCAGGTGATAAGGTACTTCATGGTGCTACTGGCCTGCTTGATGCTTAGCAAGGGTGTACTCATCACAATGGATGAGAAAGCCTCATTGCAATATTCTTTAGAAGCTTCTTAAGATATCTTAAATTTCTTTGGCTTTTTGGCACACCCAGGCAATAAACCAGGCTGTAGCAGGGCTCACCAAGTGTCCTGATGTGTTAGCTAACAATATGAGTTCTGGAACCTGGAATATGTGAAGGTGGGTTTCTGTAGAGTGTAACAGGCTTCCAATGTTGGTGCTCTTCTACACCACCTTTGAAGGTGTCTACATTATGTTCAGTGTGTGTTGGGAGAGATCTGATTGAGGGTGAGATACTGAAATCTTGTTGGCCTAGGCAGAGCTCATTGTGAACGCTGAGTAACAAAGATGGTCTTGGTGAATGTTATAGACTTCTGAGATATGTCCTTCAGGGATAGATAAGAAGAGTTTTCTGAGAGGGTTAGACATAAAAAATGTTGTAATATTTACTATATTGATGTTGATTAGTCTAAAAGAAGGATAGCTATTCAGCATAGATAGTTTATATTATGCATTATTTCCTCACAAGGATTTGGATATAAAGTACAACCCTTTGATGTTGATTATGAATCTAAGCATAGCCGTTATAACATGTGGCTCAACTGAGAAGATGCTTGAGCCCAATACCTTGAACCCCTTTTCTTAGCCCTCAAACCCCCTCTAGTCCACAGTGCTAATTGGCACTAGACATTAGTCTGAGTCATTAGCACTGAATAGACTATATAACTCTCTTTTTCTTTTCCAATAAACTATTCTTTACTTTTACACTTACTACTTGATATACATTGGTTGACTACTCTTAGTTGTTACCTCCATTGGATAGGTAAAGACTTAAGGTCATCTTATCAGTGGTAAGCCATTGTAAATACAGCCTTTTCTGTTCTTGTCAAAGTGAGCAACCAACCAAGAAGTAAACAGAAGGACTAGAAAGCCACAATTTACGGCACAAACCTTGATCTATCCTTTCTTGGGTCTTTTAAGGTAAGATGTTAATAAACCCAACCACTGCTGCCACTGTTGCAATTGATCTAATTGTAGTTCAGTGTTTGGATTGGGGAGGACAACATTCAAGAAAGTGATAGAGATTTGGACTAAGATGATATTTATTTAAAATATTAAAAGTTCTTATATTGTAGAAGAGGGGCATTGTGCCAACAAGGGTTGAATATGTGACATTGATCTGGATAAAGATTGACAGTGTTCTGGGTAAGGATCATTGTTGGGATCACCATTGTAAATTGGTCTCTCTTCTCATAAGGAAATATGGGATTTGGCTGTTGGAGGGATCATGAGGGAATATGGTATTAGAATTAATAAGGGGCGACTCAATATTTGCCCTTGTATTGTGAGATATGTTGACAAGTGAAGTATCCATTTGGTTGCAACAAAAGAATAATTAAAAAGTGATTATTCATGATTTAGTTTTAAAAAATCTTGAGTTTGACCCCAACAACGAATTCACCCCAATAAGAATCCTTTGATATGGATGCTTTTGCTTTAAGAGATTTGATTTTCCAGGCATACCTATAAGTAATCCTCTTCATCTATAATTGACACTGAATATATAGGGACATAGATGGGAAATAATTAACTTATGCCCTGTAAAAGTTGTGAGATCAAAGAATAACTTCTCTGGGAGTATATCCAAAATATGAGTCTAAAGCAGGCCTTTCAATTCAAGGAAAAGCTTTTGAAACTTAGCTGGCAAGTGAAGATGTTAAGTTGTACATTGGAAACCAGGTCGCTAACAAGTTAAAAAAGCACTTGATTGATGGTGTAGGGATTATAAGGCAGTTTATATCCATTAACTTGTTCCATCAACTTGAGTTGGATCGTAAATTCTAAGTTCAGCTACCATGAAATGGTGCCACAAACGTCATCCCCATACTTTAAAAGTATTGTTTTCTTCCGGTTAGAACATTTCTTTTTCAGCTTCGCCTAAAGGGTAATCTATCACAGTCCCTTTTAGCACATCAATATTTAAATAGTTTCTAAAATAAATAAAACGTCATTTTATGTTACCGGTTAAAGTGTGTGGGGTGTACCTACTTTCTCGCTTTGACTGAAACAAATTCTATTTACATGTATCATCTATTTGTCGCTTGATTTTATAAGAGATATTCTAATTGAACTCTTCATAATGATGCATTAAATTTTACTACCCTTGAAATATATGCTTTCTTAAGGGGCTGTGCTTGTACAGTGAACCTTCCAAAATACCTGATTAAGTTTGATTTAAAAGTTTCTTGGCAATGCAGTCCACGTAGTCCAAAGATTTATGTCGTGCTATTAAAGTTTTAAAGCATATATGAAAACACTAGCACCCAAAGCATTCACAGCTATAGTTTCGACTTGGTTTATAAACTAAACATTATGGTGGAAATGGAACCAGTTCGAGTGTTAACCCCTTATTTTAAGTGACTCAAAGTAATACTTTTGTGGATATTTTTAAGCACTCAGTTTAAATATGAATTTTCCGGTAGCTGGTATTTTAAGCCTATTTAATTCCTGGAAATCCAAAAACCTAACATAAACCTGTTCGCTGATTAAAATATCTTAACAGATCAGGAAAGTATGTCTGAGGTTACTGAGTTCTACAACTTCGCCCTAGAAGTGGCCCACTATGGTGGAAACAAGATAAAGGAAGGGTACTATAGTCAGACTGTTTCTAGCAACCTCCAATCCAAAGCGGATCCATGTGACCTTGTCACCCAATACGATCAAGAGATCGAACGCGAGGCGATTAAAATGATCAAGGATAAGTTTCCTTCTCACAGGTATCCCATATGTTTTCTAATCTCTTTAACAATCTAGAATTATTGGAGAGGAAAGCGATGCCGCTGGCGAAAAATGGTCTTTGACAGATGACCCAACTTGGATCATTGATCCAATAGGTAAATTATTCTAAAAACTGTAGTAATTCTGTAGATGGGACATCAAACTTCGTTCACAGGTATGATATTTAACCGTGTTTAAGCTGATATTGCCATAGGTTTCCATTTGTTTGCATCTCTATTGGGGTGTTTGTTAAAAAGAAGCCTGTAGTGGGAGTTGTGTTCAATCCTATTTTAAATGAGGTATTCTTGCCTTGAACATGGCTCAACTCTTAGCTGTTCACTGCACAAGTGGGAAAAGGAGCATATCTCAACCAGAAGCAAAGACTTCCTATTTTCGACCCTACATCTGCTGTAGTTAAGTCGCCTAGAGACTGCATGGTTATTAGTGAATTTGGAGGCTTGCGGGACTCTGCATCTCTACTTCCAAAATCATCCTCCATGTACAAGTTTGCCGTTGCAGCCCAAGAGGGTGGACTTGGCTGCAGAGGCATTCGCTGCCTAGGCTCTGCTGCTCTTGATCTGTGTCAGCTTGCTCAAGGATCAGCCGATGTTTACTGGGAAGCTGGTCCCTACATCTGGGACATTGCTGCTGCTCTTTTAATCCTTAAAGAGTCTGGGGGCTTTGCCATCTCTAGTGCTTCTCCTAATATGACTTTGGATCAGGCACATAAGTTTGACTTTTTGGCAAGAACTGTCCTTGCTGTACGTAGTCTGGCACCAGTTCCTTCTGATCGCCCTAGATCCCAACAAGAAAATATTGCAGCCGACAGCCATGCTTTGGATATTCTTAACATGTTTAAGACTCACATAGAGAGTGTACCTCTTAAAAAGCATGGCTCAGAATAGTTGGTAGAATATGCATCCCAATTTTAGTCTGGATCTTATTTGATTACTCATTACTTTCTGTACTAGTTATCATGATGTATCCATTTTCAATTAATAATTCTTCTTACTATTTTGAAATTTACTCTACAGCTTTTCACAAAAGTGTTGGCTTTAGCATACACAATGACAAACCTTAGATTTAGACTTTCCATTTAGATATGCATTTAGTAGATTTTAAGAGCGTAAAAAGCTATCAATCACAGCTTGGAGGCAACCTCCAGAATTAACTCATACAGAATGGAACATCCTCCATGTCGACAATTCTCAAAAATATTTTTCTTATTTTCAATATCAAAGATTATTTTTTTCTTGATTAAATAATTGACACTGATAATAGAAGCAATGTTTGATTTTTATTTTGAGCTTTTAATTGAAATTATAAAAGATAAAGCAAAAACAAATTTTGAAATTGTCGACATGGAGGATGTTCCATTCTGTATGAGTTAATTCTGGAGGTTGCCAGCTTGAATAGTTCCCATGGGCTTTATGGATGGCTATCAACATTACTTTTTTATCTTGCTATTTATTAAGGCTTACTATTTCATAAAAACCCAATTAAATACATAAAGTGGCCTTTTAACTGCCAACTAATTTCCAAGTACAGTAGTTTTAAAAGCTATGGCAACAACCAAAAATACCTCAGATTTAAACAAAATCCAACTCTCAGGTTAAAATATACACTCTGTTAACAGGGATTTATTGGTGTTAATGGGCAAAATAGGTCAACACAGCAACAGAAGTGCTCACACGCAAAGCAAAACTATTCAAAATAAAATCCAAAATACATTGATTCACAAACAAAATGGTGTGAGTTGACTTTCGGTGTACATATGTTTACTATGTGAATCGGTGACAAAATACACCCAAGCAAGGTGTGTCAAAACGCAAACCAAAAACAAAACACAATAGCAACTCACTATGTAAACAAAATTACTTAATCAGTTTGTGCAATGGGTTGTAATCAAGAATGATACCAAGGTATCTAAAATAAGACACAAGATCTGAAACAATAATTTTTAAAAATATTGTGTTGGGTGTCTTGAATTTGGCAGTAAAATATGGGAAAATGGGTGGAATTTTTTTGGGTATTCTAAAATGGGTGTGGTAAAACTAAAAACAACTAATTAAGAAATAAAAAATCTATAATTGGGATATTGGGTGGGAAAAACTCTAATTAAATATCCATATTCAGATAAAAGCAAAAATTAAAATTAGGGAGTAACTTAATTGAAATTTATTTAATATTTTATTAAATTTTAAAATGGAAGGAACACAACACCAGAGTACCAATACACCTGTTGTGCGCCGCAGTTGCAGTCGCCCCTGCGGGTCAAAGAATAGAGTTAGTGCAACCCAAGTGCCTACTCAAGGAGGAGACAGGAGAGGAGAGTTCCATAGTGACGCTGCACTGACACAGCCAGTTCAAGGAGCACAAGCTGCTAGGGTGCAGAGCATAAACCCTTGGGTCCCAAAGCTGACCTGGAAGCCCACCAAGGTCACCACTACAAAGAAAGTTAGAAACAAGGAGGTAGAACTTACTTTGTATGTGTTTGACGTTGTGTACTGGCAAGAGTTGGTCCTGTCAGCCATGCTGGAGAAGGTGAAGCCTGTACTTGATACTAGCTATAAGCCCTACATCAGTGATGGCAATCAGGAGGATGATGAGGAGCCCAAGTTCTATCAAACCAATGAGGAACAGCTGGTATTAAAAAAGGTTGCAGCCTTCTATACCAAGGTACCTATGCCCTGTGTTGTGCCTAATGCCAACAAGTCAATCCCCACCGCTAAAAAGCCTGCCCAGAAGCACATCCCCGACATCAAACACATCATCCTGGTTAAGCTAATGCGGGAATTGGGTGATTAAAAGGCGGCCACAGCCCTTGTTGGAGTGGATCCCAAGTACACCAGCAAGACCTTCCAAAAATTCATCAATACTGGTTGTGTCCTTGCCGTGGAGAAATCCTTGTGTGTTTCTACCATGCTCACCAAGGAGCACAAATAGGCAATCTGCCAGTGGATCACCCGGGACTGCCATCTTGAACTGGCAAATATACAGGCCATGGTTAAATCTACTTGTCAGGGAACCAACCCTGATTGGCTGGCTTGCTAGCGTCTGGGAACTGGCGAGTTGCAGACTGGGTGGGCAGGGCCCACCAAAAGATTGGCGCTAACTTAATGAGGTAGGACATTGACTTGCCCAGCCACAATCATGGACCGGCGGCAGGGACAATAGTATCTATTACTCCTGTGAGAGTTATATATATGATTCCAAAAAGCTTGTTGGTATGGTCCAGTGGGAGCTTGGCTGAGGAGGCAGGCATTGGTTTGGGGGTGACAGGTGGCTCTATGTCTATTTGGTAGGCAGGAAGTAAGTTGTATTTATCTCTGAACAGACAGGGCTTGGTAATGTACCAAGGGCCTTCTTGGTTGTATCTGGTTCTCTCAGTAGTTCTGGCCAAGGGGTCCTGGGCTAGTATGTTGTCAGTGGTGTATTCCCTGTACTTGGGCTTTAAGGGGTACTATGTGAAGTGGACGGGACCAAAGGGAGCACCTGGCAGGTGGTGCGTAGCTGGCGGGTTGGCAGGGGGGTCAGATGATCTTTGAGTTAACTGGCAGATGACAAGAATAAAATATGGTAATAATTGGGGAAACCAAAATCTCATAACCTTTATTTAAAAATGACAATGGGGGGTTGGTCTTGGCCTGGCAGGTATTTATCCCACACTGCCAGGCTTCACTTACTGGTTGGGTTTTCTGGGCTTGGGCGGGTTGGCATTAGGTGTCTCAGATGGCAGTGTGGCGCTCAGCACTGGTGGTTTGCCACTGGCCGCTTTGGGATGAGAAGACTTTGAATCCTTCTGTTTATCAATTCAGGTATTGGGTGCCTCTTTGGGTTCAGTGCCTTCCCCGGGACTTTGGGGGAGTTTGGAATAACTTTCAGAGAGAAATTTGTCTATTTCACAGGGGCAAACTGCCAGTGTCAGGCGTTGGCACCTCAGGGAAATTCCCAGCATCTTGCATTGGCGGTTTGCTTGCAGAATCCTGTGGGGCAGCTAAGGGTTTGGGTCCTGGCAGGCTGTCATCAACTTCATCAATTAGCAGTGGGTTATTGCGTTCCCAGCCTATGAGTCTGGTGGTCTGCAAAGAGTTTTGTCCAGGGTTCAACTCTGATTCTTTATTTTGAGATTTAGGAGCATTCAAATTGTCATTCCTGATACTACTTTTGGGATTGAGGCCTCAATTTCCTTTTACTACCATCTGGTGAAGGGAATGTGCTTTTCCTGGAAAAAGCTTGGGGTATCCCCCTACAATTGTAATAGCCCAGCCAACATTGACGTCCGGAAAAACTACACAGAGGCGTACACTGCCCTCAAAGCCAAGGAGATGGTCAAATTTTATTATATTGATAAATCAGCATTTGCCTTGTCAATGTGCAATGGGTATGGCTATGTCCCCAAAGGCTCCAATGATGGGATGGCTTGGCATGCTGCAGTCCGCACCACAGCCTACTTGATGGTGGCTCTCCTTGGTCCAAAAGGTGTCAAGCTCTACCAAATTATATTGGGTTCACATAACAGCAGGACCTTTCTATCATTTCTTTGATTGGTCCAGGAGCACCTGAGGCGCACAAGCCCTGGCTTCACCAATGTCATTGTTTTGGACAAAATTGGTCTCCACAAAGTGGCTGACATTCTTGAGGAATTCCCAATGATTGACACCAACAGCGCAGTGGGCCCCCAGCAATTGGCCACAGCAAATTTGCGCCTTCTCTTCCTCCCTGCTTATTCACCCTTCCTAAATCCCATTGAAGAAGTTTTTGGGTGGCTCAAGCAAGTTGTAAAGCAAGGAACCCCAACTGGAACCAAGGATCTATTTAGTTTGCTGCAGGCCAGGATCCACCCCCTCCCAGCTGAGACTGTGGCCAAATTCTATGGCCACACTGATTTGTTCATCCCCGCGTGCCTAGCCAAACAGCCAATCAATTAAAGGCGTAGTGTGTCCAATTTTTTTATATTCTCTTATTTACTATTCAAGATTTATTAATTATCATTTTATATTAAGATGTTTCCACGCCCGCAATCACATTCAGAAGATCCATCAATAGATGTAGGTAATTTATTTATTTTATTATATATTATTTTATTATGCCATCTGAGTTAATCCCAAACACTTGATACTGGATCACGCAAATAGATTTATACCACTTTGTCAAATAAACATAAAATAGTCTTATAAAAATTAAACGTAAAATGTACAGGTTGAAATTTATTTTATTACCATATTATTTTATGCTTTTATGAAACCTGTTTCTGCAATATATTTTGCAAAACTGGTTTGCTTAAATAAAAAATTAGAAAACTTTATTATAATAAAAATAATATGAATTGTAATGATTTTTATTAGAAGAGAGAATTTATTGCAAATGCCTGTAGTGGGTTCTTCAGTATGTACCCACCCTGCAATGGAGGTGGCACACAACCTTCACCGCCACACCGTGGATGGTGGATACACCCTTATTAAAAAACTACCTCCTGCTGATGAAGGGGAGTAGGGTAAGGTGCAAACTGAGGAGCAGCTTTTCAGGTGGGGCTGCAAACCCGTAAATCCCTGCCAGGACCAGGGCGTCTTAATTTACATGGTCCACCGAGTCATATCCAGGGGGACCTTCTTCCTGTCAAGTGCAAGCTGGGCCTCGTCAATTCCCAGAAGGACCCTGTCTAGATTCTCTACGCTGGCGCTCATCCCAAAGAATAAAATATAGCCAAGGTAAACCACCAAATATAGCCTTTGCCTAGCAAAGGCTTCTGTGAACTCACACAATTTATTATAGACTGCACTGATCTTCTTATTGTGCCTGGTCTTTGCAAAGGTAAGATCCATTGCCAAGGGGAGCCCTGTCTTATCTGCACTCCAGGCTAGCCTAAAGTCTGCAAGGAGGATCTTAGTTTTCTTGACGGCTGTTGCATCTGCAACAGCCAATTTGACCACCACACACCCAAAGTTGTCCAGAAGGTAAGATAGGGTATCCTCCAACGGGAAGCAGAAGCAAGCAGCCACATGAGCCTGGCCCATCTCTGGTACATTATTGAATGGGAGCGTTGCCAGAACGTTACAAAAAGCTCAATGGAGTTTACACAGTAAACTCCACTGAGGTTAACCGGGTCCAGGCAGACCAGTTGGGCATCCTTGTAGGCAGTAACTGCCCACTTGGATGCCCCCTCTCCATGTGTCAGCCCAGCCAATGCCTCCCTGGACATAGGAAAGGACCTGTGGATACGGTCCTCCAGCTCCTGCACAACAGAGGGGGGACAGATACAATTGCTTGGCCACATGAGTGGTGTAGTTGGCGTAGAATGTGGCAGGGACAAAGGGGACCAGGACTTGGCAGAGTTCACTGTCTATGTTATCTAAAAAACAGGTAAGCATTCTGAAAATTTATTAATTTTGTTTTTTAGGCTACCTTTTTGTGTTTTTTCCTTGCCCACAGCCTTGGCTGGCTTGGCCATTCTTGGTGCAATCAATTGATACTGACAATTCAGTATCCTCTGCCCTGGCACGCTTGGCAGTTTTGAGATGTTCATACATCTCCAGGTTGTCAACCCAAACAGACAGCACAGAAATATTGTATACCTTGAACTGGAGACCCTCAACCACCGTCTTTTGGATGTTGAGAAGACGCTCAATGGTCTTTTCTGGGGTGTCTGGCATTTTTGTCATTAGTGCCTTTGCAGACACCTTGTTGATTTTGTCCCCAGTGAGGACGGCAGACTTAACTTTGGCTTTGACCTTGCGGTCAATGTCCTTGATTTGGCAATCATCAAGTCAAGGTCTTTGAGTAGTTTTTTGAATTCTCTCATTTGATTTTTTTACTAACCTTTCCATATGTTTTTATAGCTTTTGCCCCAATAAATTCTGTATTATTTTGATACTGTTGCCTCTTTGTTTATTCTTTTTTGTTTTCCCATCTACTACATTATCCCATCTTTCTACCCATTTTGTATATGTTTTACGCTCATTTCAATATGTGTTGTTTGCTTTGTGTTGGCATTGTTTCCTTGATTGCCATATTATTTTTGGCACTTGAAATGGCCCCTTGTGAAAATATTAACAACAATTTGGTGATCATTAAATTTTAATTAGAAAATTATAGTATTAACTGTTTTTAGATAAAGTTGCTACTGATTCAAATTCAAAACCTTAATGATAAACTTTAAGCCAATCAGGAGCCAAGTGATAAAGTGATTGTTGTGACATAAAGGGTCATTCAATAATTCTTTGGTGCATGTGCATTAATTAATATGATTGGATGAATGTTTTGTCATTGTATATCATTGCCGCTGTGCAAGTTGTTGATGGACTAGTGCTAACCCAGTAGCTGATTGGGCACTAGTCCATCAACAACTTGCCACAGCGGCAATAGCGTACAATGGCAAAACATCTAGCCAATCATATTAATTAGTGCACATGCACCAAAGAATTATTGAATGACCCTTTATGTCACAACAATCACTTTATCACTTGGCTCCTGATTGGCTTAAAGTTTATCATTAAGGTTTTGAATTTGGATCAGTAACAACTTTATCTAAAAACAGTTGACACTATAATTTTCATATTCAAATTTAGCTAATCACCAAATTGTTGTTAATATTTTCACAAGGGGCTATGCTTAAGTGCTGAAAATAACCATGTTCTGGATCTAGATACACAACATAGTAAATATATGATTTTATAGAAATAAGCTGAACATAAATAATAAATCTGACTATAAACAAAGAGAGCATGAACAATTGAAATTCAAAGAAAGATAATATATAAAGAAAATGTTTGGTGACAGGGGTTTATTGGGGCGGGGGAGAGTGATGCCTGGGAGGCAGAATAACACGGGAAGGAAGATGTAGAGGTGAGCTGGCCTGGGGGGTCTGAAATTGGGTGGGTTGGGCTTGCGGGTTAGGGGCATTGGTGGCAGGGGTAGAGGCAGGAGGATTTTGCGTGATGGCTGCCATATAACGCTTGTTGTATTCCTCATTGGTCATTGGCTGGATGGGCTGGTAGGTAGCAATGGCCTGAGGTGGAAGGTGCTTATTCTTACATGATTGGTTGCCCATGTTCACATGGAAAACAATTTGCGCAAACAAGTCAGCCACCATTTGGCAGCCAAAGAGAAAATTGTGGTCAAGGACCCCAAGATAGAGGTTGTTGAAAGCCTGAGGGCAGCGCTCCTGTAATGTGGATTCCATGTTGAAGAAGACAACATCAGCCAGATGGATGTCTGCATGGCCGGCGGGGCAGGCTGAGGCCTGGTGCCTGCGTCCCTGGATGGCCTCAAGGGCGGTGGAGCTACCCTCCATCTGGTGGCTCAAGAAAACCCGGTACTTGGAATTTGAGCCATCCCAGGAGTCAAGTAATCCACCAAGGATGTGGCTGTATGAGTAGCCTTCAATGAAATCTGGGTTTGTCTGATAGTAGACAAAACCCTTGGCTGAAACAGCCAGAAATGCATCAATGAACATCCCCTTCTTGACCTTCTTCCTTCTATTCTTGGCAGCAGCTTTTCCTTGCTTGCCAAAATCATCAAAATTTATTGATAGCTTGTAATAGTAGATGAACATGACATCATCAGTTAGACTATTCAGGCATTTGACCAGGGTTGATTCAATGGCAGTGTCATACGGGGAATCCTTAGCGCCATCCCATTGGTTGCCGGCAAAATTGGTAAGAACCCGTATGAAAGCCACCTTCCCATACATCCAGAGCTGCACCATGCGCTCAGACACCCATATGTTATGGTGCACAAGTTGCTTCTGGACCTGGGTCAATGGAAGCTTGGGATCCTGGTGGAGGAGGTCAAGCATTATTTGATATGCCTCAGATATTTGTGACTCGGGGGCCTTCTTGGGCTTCTTGGCTGTCCTGATCAGATTCCCCCTGTTCATCAGGTTGTTGAATTCCCGCATGACAGTAGCTCAGATAAATTGCAACTGGGCAACAATCTGTTCCCAGGACAGACCCTGTAGATTAAGTGCCACAATTTCCTGAAGAATTTGGGCAGTGATGATTTGTTGCTTGGGGTGCTGGGCCAGGGGAGCTGAAGCCTGATTGGCTGTAGGGGGCAGGTTGGCTGATGGCAGGAAGTTGTTCTAAATCAAGGTTGCCATCCTGATTGGTTGGATGGTGTGCAGCTTGTGCAGGGGTGGGTAAGGGAGCAGGGGCAGAGCTAGAAACTAAGTGATTCTCAAACAAGTCAAAGCCATAGGGGTCAGTGGTCAGGTACAGGTCAGCTTCCTTGTTACCTGCCTCAAAAGCTTGGGTGTAAACAGGTGCCTCCACGTTCTGAGCCTCACCTCCATTGAAGCTGGTCTGGCTGCTGCTGGCTTGGCTGTTGGCACCGTCAAAAATATTGCTTGTAAAAACCATTGTAAAAAACCTAGGATAAAATCACTAAAAGTAGAAATTTTAAAATTTAATGATTTATTTTTATTGTAATCTCAAGTCCATATTTGGAAGGTTCTCAAAACCTTTTCATACAAATCTGGAGCCATGAAAATAGATAAAATGCCTATGTTCCTAAATTGGGTAGCTGTTGATTGACTGTTAAACTGTTATTTTTCTATTTTAAGCTGCTCATACTACACATCTTGTATAGTTTTTTGTTTTGTGCTTGTGTAATCTGGCTTCTAGATTGCTCAAGTTTTGTTTCATTTTAGTTCTTCTGTTGGTGCCTCATATGAATCCGTATTGGATTATAATATACTCCAGAACAGCATCCATCCATTTCACTTGTTGCGTCAGTTCATTTTGTTTGTGGGTTGAACTACACTGCTTGATGTTTGATATAATTTTGTATAATGGGCTAATGAAATTGTTTTTTGTTTGACAGTTCATTTATTAACTGAAATTTTATAAATTAATTGAATCCTGAATCTTGCGCAGCTTGAATTTTGTTCAAATCTGAAATCATTTTGTTTAAATCTGAAGTATTTCTGGTTGCTGCCATAGCTTTTAAAACTGTTGTACACATCCTGATATAAATTCATGTTGTGGCGTCTCCTACAACCCAATCTTTTAAGTTTGGCACAGATACTTGACAACCTTTACTGCATAATACACCAATATTTTCCAATAGCTAAATATACATGGTTCTTCCTATTGATATGATCAGCTCATGAAGTTATATATAGCCTGATATCCTAGCATCAACTGTTACACCAACACTTTATGAAGCTGATAATGCAGACCTTCAGTATTTTTTATAGCTATTGCTGCAGATAAAAACTACTTGCAACCATGTGGGTAAGTCAAATCCCATCACTTTGATAATGATCTTATCATATAAGTTGTAGCTGTGCTTTCTATAACAGCTATCTTGATAAAGAGAAGTGAAGAAAAAGAAGCATTCTATATCAGTGTTGTAACTGTGCTGTTTTAGCAGAGCTACAAGGGGAAAATATTTAGAAACTAGATAACATTCTTTATTGAAAGATAATGATTATATAGTTGATGTGAATCATGGATAACAGGAACATGATTGTGTTGATCACACAATGGGATGAAAGAGGGGAGTGACTTGATCCTGGTAATGAGTCAAGTGCCAAAACAAGGTATCCACTGTGAAGGATCATCATTTGTTCATGTTTTTGGATTTAGGAATTTGAGTTGACTTCCTAGTTTGGCTTTGAGTGGCTGGATAATTGGACTGAAGGTCACAAACCTGCTTACTCAGAACCTTGCTGGCGGGTTGAGCCTGCTGTTTTGGCATCAGAGAAAGAGAGGTTGTAAACTATTGTGGGATTGACTGGTATTAGCTTGAAGAATATGATAGTGTTTCAACTGCCCCAATCAGAGTTCAGTATTTGAATGGGGAAGACAACAGTCCAATATAAAAGACAAAATGAATAGAATACGGTGTACTTTATTATAGAATATTGTGACTAATATACCATATGGGGAAAGCCATAAGGCCACAGGGAGTGGAACAGTGGAGTGTTTCATGTAAGGTTTGAAGCCAAGGAATAACTTGTGTGGGGATCAGCAAGTCAAATTGGCAGCCCTTCTAATTAGGAGAAAGTGCCCACAATCTGATATTGCCATCAAATTGATTTATACCGTTAGATACATCAAGGGGCGGCTCATTGAGCCCCCCTGTGTATCATAAGATATGTTGGCAGGCAAGGAGGAAAATTTGGTTGCAACCATAGGCCATATGGTTTTGATTGGTGTGGGTCAATTGATCTTATTAGTCTTAATTGTATGGCATGGAACCTATTTTATTGAGTGCTATTGATGATATTTTTTGTTAAAAATTTGGTTATGAGGTGTGTTAGGTCCAGGAACAGTTTATAATCTGGAAGATATATCATAATAAATCTCTTAGGCTACACCTTCTTTTCTGGTCCAAAAGATGCAGTGCTTATCTTAATCCTAGATAGAGTCCCTAAACTAGCTAAATAAACCCAGAATGTCTATACAGATGGAGTAAAAAGTTAGTTATCTTATTCAGTTGTTTCTGCATCTCTATAAGTTAGATATCCACTGATTTCAACACCCATTTTCTGATAAAGTTATTACTAACACATTGATCTTTAAACCCATATTTTGAACATATATAATAAATTAGGGGCAGGAAGATATTCCGTCAATTATTTTTCCAACAACTGATTTTCAGTCAAATTTGATACAACTATAATTTTTCTCATATTTAAAATGGTTAACTTTACAATGATAAAAAATCAAAAATCAAAAATAAAGAAAGTTTATTTAATAAAAATTATTCCGTAAAAGCCTTAATATTTTATTTTATTTCTGTTAGTTAAACTTAATTTAATTGGCTTTTAAATAAGTAAATATCTAAAATTAAAATCTCTTAAATACAAAAAAATAGAACTAAGAATAATTAGCTGTGTGAAACATTGCCTCTATTTTTAAATAGATTATATTTAAATTTTTGATTTATTGTAAAGTTAAAGACTTATATATGAATAAAATTATCACTGGATCAGATTTGACTGAGAATCAGTTAACAGAAAAATAATTGACATAATATCTTTCTGACCCGCAATTACACATTTATGAGCCTGTATTTCTGAAACTTTGAAAATCAAGCCAAAAAATTACGCTAGAAAACATGTTATAGCAAACAGGTAATAAAATTAATCATGTGTAAAACTCATACCTTGAATTTTTTTGAGGTAATTTTCTATAGTTTCTATAGTGTGTCCAGAGTTGACCAGTTTAGAAATAATCTTTTTTATCTCATCTTGCTTCCCTAGCTGGTACAGCTTTACCATGCTAATCTTTATTCAGAAGCTTCTCAGTGTTAGCCTTCTTGCCTTACATGGCCTTAAACTATCTATTAAAAGAGGGCTTATTATCCCTGAATGAGTTAGAAATCTTTATTTACTAGCCTTTGAGGAAGGAGATTGTTATTTGCTCCTCTTCAAGCATAACATGATAGCAGTTCCAAGAATCTTGTTATCAGCCTTTTTAGCTCTCAAATTCATCTTTCTACCAAATGTTGATTTCCAAAGTAGTTCCCAACCTCTTTGAATATAACATCATGTTTGAAAGCATATTGATTACTCTGAAGCAGGCTAAGCATCTTTTTAGCATCTGCTAGATTAAATAAGACCAAAATTACAATCCTTTCAAACTTGGCCCCAAGTATAAAGATGGTATCATAATCAATCTTTTAGTACCAAGAATTGAATTTCTTGATATTTCTGCTGACAAACTTTTAAAAGTGAAGGGTTCATCCTTGGAAATTGTACAAAAAACCCTCTGAAGAGGCTCTATACTGATCCTTATAAAATACCAGTACCCCAGACTTACAATTTTCAAGCTTCTTGGGGGCAGAAAAAGAAATCTGGATATTAATTATTTGTTGAACAGGTAGCTTATCTTTATGATTTATTTTTTTGAAATCTCCAAGGCCTTGTCATAAGTTTCAGTGGTAGTGTTGGAAAAACATCAGTACACAAGTGAGATTATACTTCTATAAAATTAAGCATGTATTAACCAGAGCTGTTTAATGACACCAGGATGGGGGGCAAAATATCTTATTAGAGAAAAAACTTCATAATCTCCCAGTACCTTCACTTTGCCTTCAGTGTAGTATATTATCTTGAGGTAGGTAATACTAAAATTGTCTCTATAGAGACAGAATATATTTTTCTTTTTGGTAAAGGTTAGCTCTTTATTGAGCACCCTTCTGGAAAAATTTTTTGAATTATATAATGGCCTCTTCATTCTTGCTCTCTGCTCAATGATGAGCCTAATTATCACCTTGTGATTAGTAACCATTGTCTTCTGATCATTAGAAAGATATTGTATCACATCTGTATCCAGGTTAATAAAGAGCTCATCCTTGTGGGATAATGTTTTCTCAATGATGAATCACTCAATCAGGTGCTCAAAAATATCCTTGGATAGTAAATGATTGTGCTCACTAGCAGAGATCTTGGCGGTATTGAAGATTTTGGTGGAGACCAGGGCACTTCAGGTAAAATTGGTGCACTAAAAAAGCTTGATATCCCTTTTTTATACACATTATTGCTCTTATAGTAAAAGCCCTTGTATACCACTTTCAGCCTGTTCTTAATGGTGACCACAAGAAAGAACTTTTGGAGCTTTTTTGGGATGATAAACTTCTTATCTTTGCTAAAGCCACTCTTAAACATATAATGGAAGTAGCCAGGGTTGCTTAGCTGTCTTTGTTTGCATGGCTTTCTCCTAACTGGCAGTTTATTATCTTATTTTTATCAGTGCTGGTGCTATATGGATCTGGGGATAAAATTTTATCATCTGTGATTTAAGTCTTGTGTTTTGATAAAGGGTGAGATGAAGGCTGGGAAGTGAAGAATTTAGTTTGTCCATAAGTTGTACTGAATACATAGAAATGAGATATCAACAATATTCTTGAAGGCAATTTTTAGAGGCTTTCTTCTTCATGTGAGCTGGCTAAAGTGTGAGATGGTGATCTTTCTGGGCTCTTGGATTTGAAAGATAATTTTGGTGGGTTATTTGACTTTAAAGACTCCTCATTGAATTGTCAGTGACTTTAGAAGCTCCTTTTAGCTCAAGAGCCTTCTTGGGAGCTGTTCTACAATCAGAGTTTAATTAAAAGGTTTGATCACAATCTTTTTAATTCAATGAGTAAATAAAACATGATATGAAGTAGTTGAAATTTTTTAAAATAAAGATTAGATAAAATAAGTTGTGAGAAATTAATTGGGAGGCTTTTTAAAAAAGTTTTTAATATTTAATTTAGGTCTTTCATAACGTTAAAAGTATGGAATAAAAATTTAAAGAGTGTCAGAGGTATGATCTTAATATTTGAAGTTTGTCAAAAGGTATTTTTTATGAATAAGGGTGTTGATAGTGTGTGCCTGGGCTTTTTTGCCAAATCTGCATAGTAAAAAAACCTAAAAATATCAACTAAATTAAAGGGAAGAGGTTTCAGTTTGAGAACCTACATTGGTTTTCAAAGCTGTGGTGCTATGAAAATCAACACAAATGCAGAAAATCAAAAATCAAAAACCAATGATTAATATTGATTAAAAATAGATTTGGGTCTACTTCTATTTTGTTTGCATCTAAGTTGATTTAGCTTCACACCCCAGCTTTGAAAACTACTTTACTTGGTTGATTAAACTGTTGATATAATTTGGAAAAGGGGGCTTTGAAGCCAATCACTGGCTGGGTAGCCCTTAAATATATCAAAGAAAGATACAGGCTGCTTTAGGTTGGCTTTCAACCTGTATATTAGGGCATAAACAATGTTTTTAAAAAGAAATTATGAGTTGTATTTTTTCAGTTGGAAATTATGTATAGTGTGCAATTGATGAGCTAAGGCTTAAATTTAAGGATTGCATAGTGTGGTTTGTTGATGTGTGAGCCAAGTTTGAATAATTTCTGGGATCATGTCAGGAATGACAATATGGACGTAACTGAATCCTGAAGTATGAAACTAGGTTCAAATCCTGAACAAAACCCTTCACAGACTGCCAGTTTCAAAGACTGGGAATCTGATAGCCCACAACCAATTAATAAAGCTGTTGTTAACCTGCCAGGACCCAAATCCTTAACTACACTGCAGGGTTTTGCAAGCAAACTGCCAGTGCAAGATGCTGGAAGTTTTCCCAATGTGCTATTACTTGACACCGGCAGTTTGATTAGTGTTGTGATCTGAGGCGTGGCACAGAGTCACAACAGGAAATCCTAACCTTAGGATTGGATTTGTACTAAGTCTTGATTAGAATGGCAGGAAAGTCTATGTGATTACCTTGTGGCCCTGATTGAATAATATCTGCTAGACATGGCTAGAGAGGCAACAAAGTACGTGGAGACACAAAGACAAAAATGTGAATAGAACTTAATTTTATTGAAAAATAGGAAATGGATTATATAGTGGGTTGCAATACCACAAAACACTACCAGGATGGTAGGATCACTTGCCACAATCATGAGTGGGGCAAGTGAGTTGCGCAGGATCAGGAAACTGAATAATCATATTTCCCAATTTGGAGCCAGCCTCCTTTCAAAGGGCAAAAGCAAAAGAGAGAGATTCTTCCTTGAAATAACCCAACAAAGGCAAAATCAAAACATGGTGAATGGCAGCATTCACAACATTTAGAAAAATGCACAAGTACCCCAATGAGAGTTGTTCTGAACTCACCCAAAGCTCAGGAAGTGGCACTGAACCCAAATTCCTGCCCAACACCCAAGTTGCCAAACAAAAGAATTCAAAGTCTTCTTATCCCAAAGCAGCCAGTGGCAACCTGCCAGTGCTGAATGCCACCCTGCCATCTAAGACCCCTAACACCAACCCACCCAAGCTCAAGAAACCTTATCAGGAAATGAAGCCTGGAAGTGCAGTATAAGTACCTTCCAGGCCAAGATCAATTCCCATTGCCATTTTTAAATAAAGGTTATGAGATATTGGTTTCCCCAATTGTTGCTGTATTTTATCCTTGTCATTTACCAGTTGACTTAAAATTTATCTGATCCTCCTGTTAACCCGCCAGCTACCTATTGTCTGCCTGATGCTCCATTTGGTCCTATCCATTTTAAAGAATACCCCTTGACGCCTTAGTACAAGGATTATGCCTTGGACAAGATATTAGCACAGGATCCCTTGGCCTAAACCAAAGCATTAATCAGATAAAACAGGAAGGGCCTTTGACACATTACTGAGCCCCACCTGTTCAGAGAGAAATACAACTTCCTCCCTGCCTACCAATTAGACATGAAACCACCTATCACCCTTAAAATAATGCCTGCACCCACCACTGAGCCTCCCCTGGACCATATCAATAAACTATTTGGGATTGTATACATTACTCTCACAGGAGAAATAGATAATATTGTCTCATCTGCCAGCCTGTGGTCATGGGAGGGTAACTCAATGTCTTATCTCATTAAGTTAGCATCAATTCTTTAGTGGGCTCTGCCCACCCAGTCCCCACCTTACCAGTCCCAAACTCTAGCAAGCCAGCAGATCAGGATTGGTTTCCTGACAGAGTAAGAGGGTTAGAATTCAGTACCTTTAAAATTTTGTTAATGGACCTCATAATGAAATTCCCATAATTCAAATTTAGCTTATAAATAAAGTAGGCTATATTAACAAGATGTAGAGTAGCAAATATGATTTATTTTTATATAGTTATTAGCATCTTGGTTGTGCTTATAATAGATCTAATATTTATTGAGTTAAAAATATTTTACACAGCTTTTGATTAGTGAAGATATGATTTTTGATAGTAGGCTATATAACGCCATAAATTTATTGGCCTTTTATTAATAGTTTCAGAAATATGAGGTTCCAAATGTTTACCAGATGGTTTTTACTAATGAATTCATGTTGTAACTGTGATGTTTTAGCAGAGTTACAAGGGGGAAAATATTTAGAAGCTAGATAATAATCCTTATTGAGAGATAGTGATTATATAGTAATTGTGAATCAAGGATAACAGGAACATGATTGTGTTGATCACACAGCTGGATGGTGAAGGGGGTGGCTTGATCCTGGTAATGAGTCAAGCACCAAAACAAGGTATCCACCATAAAGGATCATCATCTGTTCATGTTGTTGGATTTGGCAATTCAAGTTGACTTCCTAGTCTGGCTTCAAGTGGTCGGGTAATTAGATTATGGGTCACAAACCTGCTTGCTCAGAACCTTGCTGGTGGGTCAAGCCTGCTGTTTTGACACCCCCCTGACTGAAGGTTGGCCTCCTCTTGGGGTAGGTTGTCAGGGAGGTTGTCAGGAGCCTAAGCGCAATACTGGACTAATTGTTGTCCTGTGGCAGGCAGGGCAGTTTCACGTTGTTTTTGTCTTGCTTTGCAGGGTCTCAGGCAATCATGGTGTAGGGTCTTGTCTTGTTTGCGCTTCCTGAGTCCTTGCACAAGGTAAGTGTTATTGTTGTTTACCTTTAGAATGATTGCTGGGCCTACTTTCTTGGGTTGTAGTTTGCTTTTATCAACGTTCATGACCCAAACTTTGTCCCCAACTTCATGTCTATCTTGGATGGGGACAAAAGTTTTTTGCAGACGTTCATTTTCCTTTTCTGTTTGCTTGCTGTTGGCCTCTATAACTTGAGGGTCTGAGCGCAGGGGGACTTTACTTGGGATTTCCAGTTTGGGTCCTGTTAATGCTTTAATGATATTTGGCTGTGTGTTGTATACCAACTCAAAAGGGCTTTTTCTGGTGGATCTGTTCACTTGGGCTTGGCACACAAGTAGTGCAGTCAATAGCTGCTTATACCAGTCTTCAGGTCTCCTGGCAGTGAGCTTGGCTAAGGCTTGCATAAGGCTGCCATTAAGCCGCTCTATACATCCATTGGCCTGTGGGTGGTATGTTGTTGTCACAGTATGTTTGACCCCATTTTTAGCAAGGTATATGTTGGTGTTTTTGGAGGTCAATTCTTTCCCTCCATCAGTTATCAGAAGTTCTGGATTTCCGAACTTGCTGATTATCTCTTTTCCAATGAATTGTCATGCACGTCATTGTCAGTGTGCGCCTTTACTGTTTGGGCTACTGGCCATCTTGTAGCAAAGTCTATGGAGGTGATGATGTATTTCTTATCATTGTGTTTCCCTGGCATGGGGCCAACAATGTCAAGGGCCCACACCTTGAAGGAAAGTTGGGTGTGGATGGATAGTACTGACTTTGGAGAGGCTTTGCTTTTGGCAAATTTTTTGCATATCTCACATTAGGTCTAGGACTTCCTGAACGTCACAATATAGGGTTGGCCACCAGGCCTTGTGCTTAATGAACTCATATAGGTTTTGACTCTTGGTGTGTCTGAGGTCTCTGTGATATTGTAGGATGGTGTCTACTTGCTGGTGTGTGGGGATATAAGGAATGGTAGTACTGTTAGACATTTTTCTGTGCAGGGTCCTGTACACGTCAGAAAATAGGTGTTTGTTTTTTGATAATTGTTTCCTTTGTTATGTTGGTTGTATCAGGGGGGAAGCCCTTGTCCTTTGTTTGTAGTACCAAGAGAGGCCAGTCTGGGTCAAGCCCATTTTCCCCTCTTGTGGCATAGATATATAGGCGTGAGAGGGTGTCTGCCATGGCAAGCTTGGGACCAGGTTTGTACTGTATGAGCATATTGATTTTCTCCAAGAGCTCCATCCAGCGGGCTTGGTGGCAAGATAGATTTGCTTGGGTTTTGAAATATATGGTAACTTGTGGTTGGTTAATGCTGTGAATTCTTCCTGCCATTCTAGATAACAATACCATTTGACTAGACAGTGTACAATGGCCAGCAGTTTCTTGTCGTGGATAGGGTATTGTCACTTGCCATCTGTCAACTTTTGTGATTCATAAGCTACAGGCAGGAAGTCACCATCATTATTTTTTATTTGTAGTACTTCCCCAATGGATGCGTCTGAGGCGTTGGTTTCCATTTGGTATTTCCTGTCATGTTTGGGGTATTGCAGGATAGGAGCTGTTGTGAGCTTCTCCTTGAGGCGTCTAAAACAGAGGTCATGTTGGGGGGTCCACACAAACTTGGATTTGGCGCCTGTTATGGTGGATAAGGGGGCAGTCAAAACACCACAGTCAGGTATGAAGCGGTGTACATAGGCCATCATCCTCAAGAAGGTGCAGAGTTCCGACTTATCCTTGGGTGGTGGCATCTTGCAGATGGCCTGTATCTTTTGACTGTTGGGTTTGATGCCGTCCTTTGAGACTATGTGTCCCATGAAGGGTAATTGCTTGCAGAAGAACTGGCACTTGGAGGGTTTGGCCAACAGTTTGTGTTGTGCCAGGGTAGCAAAGACTGCCTCTAGGTCCTTGTGGTGCTGTTCCACCAAGGGGCTGTAGACAATGATGTTTTCTAGGTAGACTAGGGAATGCTTGCCTATGTGTGGTGCAAATACTTTGTTCATGAAGGTCACAAAGGTGAAAGGGGTGTTTTTCATGACAAAGTTGAGCACCACACATTTGTATGTGCCGTATTTAGTGTGGAAGGCTGTTTTGGGGATGTCTTCCTCCTTAATACAAATCTGGTTGTAGCCTGCAGTCAGGTCAATCTTGGAAAAGACTGTGGCTCCTCCCAAGGCGTCAAAGAGATTGTCAATCAGTGAGTAGTGGATAAAAACTCTTGATGGTAACTTTGTTTAGGGCTTGGTAGTCTGTGACCAGACATAAGGTACTGTTCTTCTTGGCCACAAAGAATATGGTGGCCCCAAAAGGAGACTGTGAGGGGCAGATAAGTCCTTTCTCCAATGCTTCCTTGAGATAGGTGCATAGGGTGTTGTCTTTGTTTGGGGTCAGCCTGTAGATAGGGCACGCTTTGGGTACAGCTCCTTTGAGTTGGATGGAGTGTTGAATGTGTTTCTCTGGGGGCAGCCCAGGTAGAGCTTCCTTGAAGATTTCTGGATGGCAGGCCACAATTTTGCAGTCCTGAGGCGTGAAGGTATCCTGGTGATCTTTGAAGTGTATGATCTTGTACTGGCAGGAGTCCCAGTCAATTGCCTTCAGGTTTTCCTTTTTGTCCAGGGTCTCTGTGATGCGCACAAAGACATGGTTACGTAGGAGTTGGTCCACTGAGGTCAGGGTAGATCTGGTGGTTGATACCTTCATGCTTAATGGTCAACACTGAGGTCGCCCAGTCTACATGAGGATTGTTCTTTTGTAACCAATCTAACCCCAGTACAATGTCAAACTTTGGGAAGTCAATGACAGGACCTTGGATGGTGGAGTGGAGGTTCTTGAGCATGACAGAGAAGGGTGTGGTTTCCCTTGTCACAGCAATGTGATGTTCATCAGCCAGGACCACGTTTTTAATCCGCAAAGGATTAGTGGCTAGCTTGAACTTGTCTACAAAGCTGCTGTTGACTAGGGTTTGATCCAAACCCAAGTCCAGGAGTGCTGAGCCTGTGTAACTGCAAAAATGGAAAGGATAGAGACATCAGTTTATTGGGATGTCTGGCAATGGTGTACAGTACTGGGTCCTGTAAGGGTACTTGGATAATTGGACATTGGTCCACGTCCTTAGGTTAGTACTCATCATTGGGCAAGTCAGGAGTTGTGTGGGGAGAGCTTGGCTTGCTTAATGCTCTCCCTGGGCTTTTCCCTCATCTTGATTGCCTTGTGTGGCAGTGATACGGAAATGAGTACAGTTTGACTGGCCATTGTTTCCAATCCCATGTCCGTTTGAGCTTGTGGGTTTATGATTGGTGTTATTCCCATTGCCTCCAGGGGGTAGTCAAGTGAAGCGCCTGCCTGTGTGGGAATCTCATGGAGTCTCTCTTGTTATCCAGTTTGTGCCTTATGGAGGGTGTTGGATGTTTGTTCCGCTTTCTCTGCTTTGCGGTACAGGCTTTGTAGGTTGGTCACTTGGTCCAGGTTCACCTGTCTTATTACATGCAACTTAAGGGCTTCATAGTACATGAGGTGTGTAGCTGGGGTGTCAAAAGCCATGTCAGATGGTGCACAAAGTTGGAGTTCCTCATAGGCGTAGGTGAGTTCCTTCATGGTGCCTGTTTGGGTTAGGTTCTTTACTTGGCGTATGATCATGAGCGCCGTGTCCTTAAGCACAAACCTTGCCAAGAAGTCTTGCTTGAAGGTATCCTAGTTCTTGTCAGTGTGTTCTTTGTGCCACTTGTCATACCAGGTGCCAGTGTCGTGGGTCAGGCAGATGGAGATTTCTGCAATCCAAAATTGCTGTGGGCATTCCATCTGGGCCAGTTTGCTCTGGGTGGACTGGATCCATGCGGCAGTGTTGTTATCGTTGGCTCCAGTGAAAGGTTCCAAGGCAGCGCTTTGCAGTCTTTGGGCTACGTAAGTGGGCATGGTGCTTTTGTTGGTTGGTTGCGGCATAGAGGAGGGAGCCTGAAAGAACCCTTGTGCAGACATGGTGTTGAAGGTGGGTAGTAGGAATCACCATGTTCTGGTACAGGACAAAGCCATTGGGTATCTTGGTACCAGGGGTGTACAGGGTCCAGTCCAGCAGAAGGCCAGACATAATTCTGTCAAGGATTTGTTGGCCGCAGCGCGTGCAGGCAACAGGCAGAATTTTTCAAGATAAGGTAGGATAGATAACCTACCTGTGCTCCAATGTTGTAACTGTGCTGTTTTAGCAGAGTTACAAGGGGAAAATATTTAGAAGCTAGATAATAATCTTTATTGAGAGATAGTGATTATATAGTCATTTTGAATCAAGGATAACAGGAACATGATTGTGTTGATCACATGGCTGGATGGTGAAGGGGGCGGCTTGATCCTAGGTAATGAGTCAAGCGCCTAAACAAGGTATCCACCATAAAGGATCATCATCTGTTCATGTTGTTGGATTTGGCAATTTGAGTTAACTTCCTGGTTTGGCTACGAGGTCACTGGGAAGTCGGATTGCGGGTCACAAACCTGCTTGCTTGGAACCTTGCTGGTGGGTTGAGTCTGCTGTTTCAACATTCAGGAAAGTCTAAGCTTTAAAAAGATCTAACTTATTGTTGATCTAAAAGGGGAGAAAGTAAAGGAGTAATAAATCAGCTTCAGAAATCCTGGATATGTGTATCAATAATAAAACTAAGCTGTTTCCTCATTTTTCATATAAATAACTATTTATTTACAACATCAAAGTGCACTAAGATCCATTTATTGTTGAATAGTAGGGTTATGGTGACAAGGGCCTTTTAAAGGTTTTATTAAGCAACGATATTCTATGGGTAGGGGTTCGCAAAGTTATTCCATCGAGCGATATTGGTTTAAAATTTATATTTCAAGTTTCAAGTGGCTTAATCTTGGATGGTATTATTTATCACAGTATCCAACTTCATATCCTATCGGACCTTATCAGCGATACCTCCGAACTCAAAGTATGTAATTGAGAAGCTGTAGTTATCAGGGCAGTCACTAAGAAGAATACAGTAAAGGTTCACACATCAAGTTGCAGGCTAGGCATGAAAGTAGCGATTGTGGGTTCAGGAATTTCTGGTCTCTCTGCAGCATGGATGCTGAATGAGCATTCCGATCATGAGGTGACTCTCTATGAGAAGAATGGCACGATAGGCGGTCATACCAACACGATTGATTATCACAAGACTTCACAAGGCCTCAATGACGCATGTGAGCAACCTGCCAATGAGGATGACAAAGTACCAGTCGATACTGGGTTCATCGTCCTAAACACTCTGAACTATCCCAACTTTGTTAACTTCCTAGCTGAGGTAGGTGTTGAGACGATCCCTTCGTCAATGACCTTTTCAGTATCCAAGGGTGGCGGAAATTTCGAGTGGGCTGGAACCAACCTTTACACTTTATTCTGCCAAGCAGCCAACATCTTAAATCCTAGTTTTTATCGCATGATTTACGATGTTATGAAGTTCAACATGCTTGCTCCTCAATTTCTTTTGTTGGATCCCCTCACTGATCCCCGTGCCAGTTGGACGCTTGATGAATATCTGAAAGAAAATAACTACAGCAAAGCTTTTATTGATGATTATTTGATTCCCATGTCAGCCGCCATTTGGTCCACTCCCCCCGACACTTGCTTGAAGGAGTTTCCTGCTCTTACCGCAATCCAATTCATGGCAAATCACTGCCTCCTTCAAGTGGAAGGGCGACCACAATGGCGAACTGTTAAGGATGGTTCACGTTCATATGTTCACCGCATCCTGTCTAAATTGGGTGACGTCAGGACTAGTTGCCCAGTGGTAGGTATTTCGACTGTGACCCCCTGTCCCGAAACAGCGACCCGAGCTGTCAAGGTCATAGACCAACTGGGCGGAGTCGATTATTATGACCATGTCATTATTGCTTCCCATGCCGATGAAGCTTTGCTTATGTTGGGGGAAAACGCCACGCCGGAGGAAAAGGAAATCCTTAGCAAATTCAAGTTTTCCACCAACTATGCAGTGGTCCATTCGGATATCTCGGTACAAAACAACAAACATAATTTCTAACTCTTTGAAGCTGATGCCACTTCGAAAAGGTGCTTGGAGTAGCTGGAACTATCTGGACTTTGACACGGACTCGGAGTCAATAGCCCTATCTGACGTGACTACACCTCCTGGCGTTAGCTTGACCTATTGGATGAATCTTCTACAATCAATCGATAGCACCAAATACGGAGACATTTTTGTAACATTGAATCCTTCTTTGCCTCCTAGAAAAGAGTCCATCTTTGCCGAATTCGAGTACACACACCCTATTTTCACAGTAGAGGTAAGTCCCAGTGGCATTTATAGTCTTCCTAACGATCGACTTAGTCTGTCGCTGCACAAGCTCGCTTAGAGTCCATCCAAGCTCTCCCAGACCGGCATATAAGCTTTGCAGGTGCTTGGCAAGGCTACGGGTTCCACGAGGATGGATTTAGGGCTGGGGCACGTGAGGCTTGTCGACTCGGCGCCACGCCACCTTTTGAACTCGTCTCACCTCCCGAAACCGATCCCTCCAAGGAGCAGAAACTCCAGGATATCAAGTACAATGTCATTAATTTTATTGATCAAATCTTCCTGATCTTTATTTTCCCACTCTTCTCTCTTCTCATAGGAGAAGAGAAATAGCTTAAGAAATTTCATAAAAGTTTGAATAAATGCCATACCCAACTTCAATGAACATACATCACCAACCCTCAATCATGTATTTTAACACCCTTATTCAAGTATGCTTGCTCATCCAGGCAAGCACACAACCAAAACTCTGACATTTCAATCTCCTGCAAGACACCCAACCGGCATATCGATAAACTCTGCCATTCCACCCAAGTGATTATAAAGCTTATAACCAGAACACCCAATTTATCCCTTCCTTAAAAAACCTTTAGACTTGCCAAATAATTTCCAGTAGCACGGCTTTTAAACCAAACCAAAGATACCATTCACACAAAACCTAAGCAGCCCATGGTGCTTTGAAGTTTAGACTCTGCTACAACTATCTTTGAATTTTTGTTTTGCCACCACAAAGGGTGGACCCTCAGGACGCCAGACCACTGGTGGATGAGAACAGTGGGGATTGGACCCTCTGCCCTGAGTTGCAGCACCACACATTAGGTTTCCCCTATTAGCAATTGTGTTGAGGCCTTGGTGCACTACCCCAAAGGGCTCTGCCGGGTGCAGAACATGCTTGCCTCAAACAGCTTCATTGTCTTTTGACTCTTCAATCAATGTAGTAAGACAGAACTAACACTTATTGTTGGGCATTGTGGTTATTACTGGTATGTTCAAAGTTAAAGAGAGATGTTAGCTTTGCCAATGTATTCTACCTGTCTTATCAAAGAGCACTACAGATTACAGTAGAATAGAACTTTGAAGACAATTACATTTATTGGGACTGGAGTACAATCTAGCCAGCAGCTGCAATCTATCCAGATGTAAATAGTAAATTGTTATCATCCTTCCAGGTTTCTGTATCCATATATACTGCAACAATCTCTGTCCTTGTCCTTTCAGACAGTTCCTGGTGGCTACCTTTGCAATAGGTCCATTTTTGCTGGCTGCATCTATCCTGATTGGCTGTCCTTGGCACGTGTGCTGCTACTGGCCTTAGCAAGGCGTATATGGCACTTCAGTTACAGCCTACACTCTTCTTGAGCTAGCCTACTGGCAGTTATCAATTGGCTGTATCCTTACACGCCTATTATTGCGTTAGAAAACTACACCGTATTTGGTTGACACTTAGAAATAGTCCCTGTTCAGTCCTACATTGGAAGGTAGAATTCTGGTGTTCCTGTTTTCCTTTTTTAGGGCTAATTGTGATTATTTTCTGGATGATCAAGCCTTATGCTTATTAATATAACGGTTTGAGTTGGGGATTATACACCATATAATAGCTGACTTGGCCCAATAGCAAACCAAGGATTATCTGCTGTGTAATGGCAACCTGAACCAATAAGGTCCCAATTATCTGCCGCTAATGTCAATGCAAATATGGTATTTCATAGATTCTTGCCCATCATTAGTTTCATATACGCATATACACCTTCCAGGTTGGGTGGGACTGAGCTGATACAACATCCAGTTAGAAATAGAGGGAGTAATATAATTGATGATCTATTGATTACACAGCATACAACCAAAGATAATCACTATATTGGGTTACAATTATACACTTTATAATAGCTATTCCAATAATAATAAACTAGGTGATTATACAGCATATAACTGCCACAATTATAGGATAGGAATATAATTATAATACAGTGTAGTACCCAAGAGGATCTGTGTGCAATAATTAGCCTAATCATTTGTGGTCAATCAGCTTAATCTCACACTTATCTAACCTGCATGTCAGGGATCCAGTCTTGGGCAGCCGGCCCGTTGTTTTCAGGGGTAACTCGGGCCAGGTTTTTTGTGGGCAATGCCCACCACAAGAGGGGAGCTAACTTTAAAAGGTAGGAGGCGGACTTCCCCACCCAGGACCACGGGCCAGCAGCCAGGGATTATAGTGTCAATTGCCCCTGTGAGGGTGATGTACACAATCCCAAACAGCTTGCCAGAATGGTTGGTTGGAAGGTTGGGTGAAGAAGCAGGCATAGGTTTTGGGGTCACAGGCGGTTCCATGGACAGGTTGTAAGCAGGGAGATAGTTGAATTTCCCTCTGAACAACTTGGGTGTTGAAAATATCCACAGGCCTTGTCAGTTGTATCTAATTGCAGATTGTATATGGGCCAGGGGATCAAGTTCAAGTATCTTTTCCGGGGTATATTCCTTGTATTCAGGCTTCAGAGGGTAGTTGGTAAAATGGATAGGTCCAAAGAGTACACCAGGAGGACAGAAAACAGCGGGCAATGGGGCAGGCAGGCCAGGAGATCTTGAACTGAATTGGTAGACAGCAAATACAAAATAAGGCAATAGCTGTATGAGCCAAAGTAACATAACCTTTATTCAAAAATGGTAATGAGTTTGGAGCGTGGGGTCTTTGGGTCTATATAGTACCCCACCTTCAAACTTAACATTTTTCATAGGGGGTTCATCAGGGCATTGGGAAGGGCAGGGTCAGGGGAACTGGGTGCTTGGGTCCAAAGGCGGCAAAATGGCACTCAGCCCGGGAGTTCTTTCATTGGTCAAGAATCTTGATTTGGCTACCTGATTATCTGGCTTTAATGTTGTGGTCATGGGACCTGGCTGCAGGCCCGTGCCTCTTTCCTGGGTTGGCTCTTGATTGGTTGCTGGTGTAGACTTCAAGTTTATGAAGCTAATAGTTGCCAAATAAGTAGCTCCATTAGGCGCTGTGATTAGTCTTCACATTTGGTGCAATAATTTCTTTGGTTTGGCTCTTTTTACTGCATGGGTCAACATTCTTGGTATCAGCTTGTGGGGGCTCAATCCCAGAAAAACGCAGGCAGGCAGTCCTGTGGTCCATAGGCCCGGCGGCCCAAAAGAATCCAGGGTCAGGGTTCAATTCCTGCTCCTGGGCCCAGGTTTTCAGAGAGGAAGAATTGTCAATCCTGACACTGAAGGAAAAAGAAAGGCTCAAAGAGACCAAATCCCAGGAAAATTTAATTACTGCTTTACAGTGACATCAGACAGCCAAATCATGTGTCATGTTCCTAGGAAGTCCAACAGTACACACCATTTTTTTCACTGTTCTTTGTACTAGTAAGAATATTAACCAAATGTTCACAGTAGAGGTCCCAAGAAGGCAACAGTTTCATTATCACCTTCACCACCACAACTATCTTTCATTCAAACTGATTTCTTGGCACATTGTTGCAAATAAAAAACAATCATATGTATCTTAAAAGACACAGGATTGGTCTCCCAAACTATATATTCCAGTTTAACATCCAACCCAGATTTCAAATAAGACAATAACCACTAAGAAAAATCACCCACTATAAGAATCAATCCTTTCAAAAAATAAACATTATATCTCAATAATCTACTAAGATTCTTTTGACATTTAGCCTCCCACTTTATAACTATGTGAACCCACCTAGGTTCATCAACAACACTATATAATAACTTTCAGTCAACATATATAAATAGGCTTTTATTTAATTAAACCAAAACTTTAATCACATTGTTATATTTAAAAATTAAAACTTTCCAATTAATTCACACTTTAATAAAAGGCTGGCTCACAGCTGAGCCCAGAAGCCCTTTACAGCAGTTTTAAAAGCTATGGCAACAACCAAAATTACTTCAGATTTAAACAAAATGATTTCAGATTTGAACAAAATCCAAGTTGCGCAAGATTCAGGATTCAATTAATTTATAAAATTTCAGTTAATAAATGAACTTTCAAACAAAAAACAAAATTTCACTAGCCCATCATACAAAATTATATCAAATATCAAGCAGTGTAGTTCAAACCACAAACAAAATGAACTGATACAATAAGTGAGATGGATGGATGCCATCCTAGAGTATATTATAATCCAATCAGGATTCATATGAGGCACCAACAGAAGGAAAAATGAAACAAAATTTGGGCAATCTAAAAGCACAGACTCAACAAGCATGAAACAAAATGAAGTCACACAAGATGTTTAGTGTGAGCAGCCTAAAATAGAAATATAACAGTTTAACAGCCAATCAACAGCTATCTAATTTAGGAACAGAGGCATTTTATTCATTTTTTATGGCCCCAGACTTTTATGGAATGGTTTTGTGAACCTTCCAAATGTGGACTTAAGATTACAATAAAAATAAACCATTGAATTTTAAAATTTCTACTTTTAGTGATTTTATCCTAGGTTTTTTTACAATGGTTTTTACTAGCAATATCTTTGACAGCGCCAGCAGCCAAGCCAACAGCAGCCAAGCCAGCTTCAATGGAGGCAAGGCTCAGAACGTGGAGGCACCTGTTTACACCCAAGCCTTTGAGGTGGGTAATAAGGAAGCTGACCTGTACCTGACCACCGACCCCTATGGCTTTGACTTGTTAAGTAATCACACAGTGTCTAGCTCTGCCCCTGCTCCCACACCCACCCCTGCACAAGCTGCCTGCCAACCAACCAATCAGGATGGTAACCTTGATTTGGAACAACTTTCTGCCACCACCCAACCTGCCCCCTACAGCCAATCAGACTTCAGCTCCCCCAGCCCAGCGCCCCAAGCAACAAATCATCACCGCCCAAATTCTTCAGGAAATTGTGGCACTGAATCTACAGGGTCTGTCCTGGGAATAGATTGTTGCCCAGTTGCAATTTACCTGAGCTACTGTCATGCGGGAATTCAACAACCTGATGAACAGGAGGAATCTGATCAGGATGGCCAAGAAGCCCAAGAAGGCCCCTGAGTCACAAATATCTGAGGCATACCCAATCATGCTTGACCTCCTCCAGTGGGACCCCAAGCTTTCCCTAACCCAGGTCTGCAAACAGCTTGCACACCATAACATATGGGTCTCCAAGCGCATGGTGCAGCTCTGGATTCACGGAAAGGTGGCTTCTATATGGGTTCTTACCAATTTTGCCGGCAACCAATAGGATGGCGCCAAGGATTACCTGTATGATCTAGACATTGAATCAACCCTGGTTCTAATGCCTGACTAGTTTAACAGATGACAGCATGTTTGTCTTATACTACAAGTTATCAATTGTGTTTGACAATTTTGGTAAGCAAGGAAAAGCTGCTGCCAAGAATAGAAGGAAGAAAGTCAAGAAGGGGACGCTTATTGGTGCATTTCTGGCTGTTTCAGCCAAGGGTTTTGTCTACTATTGGACAAACCCAAATTCATTAATGGCTACTTGTACAGCCACATCCTTGGTGGATTACTCAACTCCTGGGATAGCTCAAATTCAAAGCATCAGGTTTTCTTGAGCCACCAGATGGAGGGTAGCTCCACTGCCCTTGAGGCCATCCAGCAACGCAGGCACCAGGTCTCTGTGTACCCAGCTGGCCACACAGACACATCATCTGGCTGATGTTGTCTTCTTTAACATTGGAGATACACTATGGGAGCTCCGCCCTCAGGCTTTTAACAGCCTCTATCTTGGGGTCCTTGACCACAAATTTCTCTTTGGCCGCCAAATGGTGGCTGACTTGTTTGCCCAAATTGTCTTTCATGTGAACATGGGCAACCAATCATAGAAAGACAAGCGCCTTGCACCTTGGACCACTTCCACCTACCATCCCATCCAGCCAATGACTCGATGAGAAATACAACAAGCATTATATGGCAGCCATCACGCAAAAATTCTCCTCCTCCACCCCTGCCACCAACACCCCTCACCCGCAAGCCCAACTCACCCAATCCCAGACCCCCCAGCCCAGCACTGCCTCTATGTCTTCCTTCCCACGCTATTCTGCCTCCTAGGGATCACTCTTCCCCGTCCCAATAAACCCCATGTCACCAAACATTTTCTATTTATATTATCTTTATTTTGAATTTCAATTGTTCATGTTCTCTTTGTTTATAGTTGGTTTTATTCTTTATGTTCAGCTTATTTCTATAAAACCTTATATTTACTATGCCATGTATCTAGATCCAGAACACAGTTATTTTTAGTACCCCAACACAGCCCCTTATGAAAATATTAACAACAATTTGATGATCAGCTAAATTTGAATTAGAAAATTATAGGTTAACTGTTTTTAGATAAAGTTGTTACTGATCCAAATTCAAAACCTTAATGATAAACTTTAAGCCAATCAGGAGCCAAGTGATAAAGGGATTCTTGTGACATAAAGGGTCATTCCATAATTCTTTGGTGCATGTTCACTAATTAATATGATTGGCTGGATGTTTTGCCATTGTATGCCATTGCTGCTGTGGCAAGTTGTTGGTGGACTAGTGCCCAACTCAGCACTGGGTTGGGAATTGGTCCACCAACAACTTGCCACAGCAGCAATGGTGCACAATAGCAAAAGATCCAGCCAATCATATTAATTAGTGCACATGCATCAAAGAATTATTGAATGACCCTTTATGTCACAAGAATCACTTTATCACTTGGCTCCTGATTGGCTTAAAGCTTATCATTAAGGTTTTGAATTTGGATCAGTAACAACTTTATCTAAAAACAATTAACACTATAATTTTCTAATTCACATTTAGCTGATCACCAAATTGTTGTTAATATTTTCACAAGGGGCTGTGAAAAGCACCAAAAATAATATGGTAATTAAAGAAACAATTCCAACACAAAGCAAACAACACATATTGAGTTGAGCGTAAAACGTATACACAATGGGTAAAAAGATGGGATAATGTAGTAAATGGGAAAACAAAAAGGAATAAACAAAGAGGCAATAGTATCAAAATAATACAGAATTTATTGGGGCAAAAGCTATAAAAACATATGAAATGGTTAGTAAAAAATCAATTAGAGAATTAGAGTAGCTTTTAAAGGATCTTGACTTAGCAATTACTGAAATTAAAGAGATTGACTGACAAGGTCAAAGCAAGAGTTAAGTCTGCTGTCCTTGAAGGGGACAAAATTGAAAAGGTGTCCACAAAGGCACTCATAGCCAAGATTCCAGACACCCCCAAGACAACAATTGAACAGCTTTTAAATGTCCATAAGCATAGTTGTGGAAGGCCTTTGATTCAAGTCCTTTGCCCTCTCTGCGCCGTCCATCTGGGTCAACAACCCTGAGATGTATCACATCTCAAACCTGCAAAGCGTGCACAAACTGTGGACACTGAATTGCTAGCACAATTACTTGCGCCAAGAATGGGGAAGCCTGCTGAAGCCGCCAGCAAGGAGGAAACCTGAAAAGGTAATCTATAAAAATAAAATTAATAACAACTTCAAAATACTTACCTTTTTTAGAAAACATTGATGGTGAACTCCACCGGGTCCTGGTTCCTTTTGTCCTGGCCCTGTTCTATTTGAATTTTGCCACTCACGTGGCAAAACAACTCTATAAGTCACCCCTGTCTTGCAGAAGCTCAAAGACAGGGTTCCCATGTCCTTTCCAATGTTGTAGAAGGCGTTGGGAGAACTTACACATGCCAAGGGGGCATCTAAGTGGGCAGTTACTGCCTACAAGGATGCCCAATTAGTCCACATTGACCTGGTATCTCTCAGTGGAGTTTACTTTGTAAACTCCATTGAGCTTGTTTGGAACGTCCTGGCAACGCTTCCATTCAAGAATGTACCAGAAATGGGCCGGGCCCATGCGGCTGCTTGCTTCTGCTACCCCTTGGAGCATACACTCTCTTATCTCCTGGACAACTTTGGGTGCATGGTGGGAAAATTGACTGTTACAGATGCAACAGCCATGAAGAAGACCAAAATCCTCCTTGCTGACTTTGGGCTGGCATGGAGTGCCAACAAGATAGGGGTCCCTGCAGCCATGGAGCTGACCTTTGTAAAGACCAAGCATGAAAAGAAGATCAGTGCAGTTTTCAATAAATTGTGTGAGTTTACAGAAGCCTTTTATGGGCAAAGGCTTCATCTGGTGGTTTACCTGGGGTATCTCTTCTACTTCAGAATGGGCGCCCGTGTGGTGGATCTTGATGGGGTCCTCTTAGGAATTGACAAGGCCAGGCTCTCCCTGGACAGGAAGAAGGTCCTCCCTGGGTATGACTTGGTGGATCACGTCATCCAGGATGCCCTGGTCCTGGCTGGTATCTATGGGTTTGCAGCCCCGCCAGAGAAGCTGCTCCTCCATTTGCACCTGACTCTACTCCCTTTTACTAGTTGCTGTAAATATTTTAATAAGGGTGTATCCACTGTCCACGGTGTGGCGGTAGAGGTTGTGCGCCACCTCCATTGCAGGGTGGGTACATACAGAAGAACTCACTACAGGTGCTCTTAATAAATTCTCTCTTCCAATAATTTTCATTACATTTTATATTATTTTTATTATAATAAAAATTTTCTAATTCTTATTTTAGCAAACAAAATTTGCAGAATATATCCCAGAGAGGGTCTTAATAAAAGCATAATATTATATTTTAATAAAATCTACTTTTGATTTGTACACATTACATTTAACTTTTTTTGATTATTATATTTATTTGCCAAAAGTGATATTAATGTGTTTGGGTAATCCAGTATCAAGCGTTTGGGATACCCTTATATGGCACAATAAAAAAAGATTATAAATATATTAAATTACTAACCTTCATTGATTGTCCTTCTGAGTGTGATTGCAGGCTTGGAAACATCTAAATATAAAATGATAATTAATAAATCTTGAATAGAAAATTAGAGAATATAAAAAAGTCAGACACACTAAGCCTTTAATTGATTGGCTGTTTGGCTAGGCACACAGGGATGAACAAATCAGCGTGGCTATAGAATATGTCCACGGTCTCAGCTAAGAGGGTGTGGATCCTAGCCTACAGCAAATTAAAGAGGTCCTCAGTCCCAGTTGGGGTTCCTTGCTTGATAACTTGCTTGAGCCACCCAAAGACTTCCTCAATGGGATTTAGGAAGGGCAAATAGGCAGGGAGGAAGAGAAGGCGCAAATTTGCCATGGCCAATTGCTGGGGGCCCACAGCAATGCTGGTGTCAATCATTGGGAATTCCTCAAGAATTTCAGCCACTTTGTGGAGACCAACGTTGTCCAACACAATGACATTGGTGAAGCCA
Organism: Entomophthora muscae; assembly: GCA_014839935.2. NCBI lineage: Eukaryota > Fungi > Entomophthoromycota > Entomophthoromycetes > Entomophthorales > Entomophthoraceae > Entomophthora > Entomophthora muscae. The sequence continues at coordinate 329,934 of QTSX02000013.1, read as the reverse complement.
GGGCTTGTGCGCCTCAGGTGCTCCTGGACCAATCAGAGAAATGATAGAAAGGTCTGGTTATTGTGAGAACCCAATATCATTTGATACAGATTGACCCCTTTTGGACCAAGGAGAGCCACCATTGAATAGGCTGTGTTGCGGACTGCAGCACGCCAAGTCATCCCGTCATTTGAGCCTTTGGGGACATAGCCACATGCATTGCACATAGATGAGGCAAATGCTGATTTTTCAATATAGTAAAATTTGACTTTCCCATTAGCTTTGAGGGCAGTGTACAACTCTACATAATTTTTCTGGGTCTCAATGTTGGTTGGGCTATTCCAATTGTACGGAGATACCCCCAAACTATTTTCAGGAAAAGCAGCATCTTTTTCAGTAGATGGTAGTAAAAGGAAATGGAAGCCTCAACCCCAAAAATGGACATGTCCATTGCCTGTATATTTGCCAGTTCAAAGATGGCAGTCCTGGGTGATCCACTGGCAGATTGCCCATTTGTGCTCCTTGGTGAGCATGGTGGAAACACACATGGATTTCTCTGCAGCAAGGACTTGACCCAGTGTTAATGAACTTGTTGAAGGTCTTGGAGGTGTACTTGGGATCCACTCCAACAAGGGCTGCAGCCGCCTTGTAATTGCCCAATTCACGCATTAGCTTAAGCAGGATGATGTGTTTAATGTCAGGGATGCACTTCTGGGCAGGCTTTTTAGCGGTGGGGATTGACTTGTTGGCATTGGGCACAACACAGAGCATGGGTACCTTGGTGTAGAAGGCTGCAACCTTTTTGAGCACTAACTGTCCCTCATCAGTTCAGTAAGAGCTCAGGCTCCTTGTCCTCTTCCTGATTGCCATCACTGACATAGGGCTTGTAGCTTGTATCAAGTACAGGCTTCACCTTCTCCAACATGGCTGACGGGACTGGCTCTTGCCAGTACACAATGTCAAACACATATGAAGTAAGTTCTACCTCCTTGTTTCTAACTTCCTTTGTAGTGGTGACCTTGGTGGACTTCTGGGTCAGCTTGGGGACCCAAGGGTTTATGCTCTGCAGCCTAGCAGCTTGTGCTCCTTGATCTAGCTGTGTCAGTGCAGCGTCACTATGGAACTCTCCTCTCCTGTCTCCTCCTTGAGTAGGCACTTGGGTTGCACTAACTCTATTCTTTGACCCGTGGGGGCAACCACAACCGCAGTGTACAACAGGTGCATTGGTACTATGGTGTTGTGTTCCTTCCATTTTAAAATTTAATAAAATAGTTAAATAAATTTCAATTAAGTTATTCCCTAATTTTATTTTTTGCTTTTATCTGAATATGGATATTTAATTAGAGTTTTCCCCACCCAATATCCCAATTATAGATTTTTTATTTCTTAATTAGTTGTTTCTGGTTTTACAACGCCCATTTTAGAATACTCAAAAAAATCCATCTTTTTCCTAGATTTTAATGCCAAATTCAAACACCCAACACAATATTTTTAAAATTTATGTTTCAGATCTTGTGCCTTATTTTAGATACCTTGGTATAATTCATGATTACAATTCATTGCACACATTTAGTGAGTGATTTTTTTACATAGTTAGTTGCTATTGTGTTTTGTTTTTGGTTTGCGTTTTGACACACCTTGCTTGGGTGTATTTTGTCACTGATTCACATAGTAAACATATGTACACCGAAAGTCAACTCACACCATTTTGTTTGTGAATCAATGTATTTTGGATTGTATTTTGAATAGTTTTGCTTTGCGCATGAGCCCTTTGTTGCTGTGTTGACTCATTTTGCCCATTAAAACCAATAAACCCTGTTAACAGAGTGTATATTTTTACCTGAAAGTTGGATTTTGCTTAAATATGAAATCATTTTGTTTAAATCTGAAGTATTTTTGGTTGTTGCCATAGCTTTTAAAACTACTTTACAGCCTATGAAGATATATTTATTGCCATAGCCCTACCTTTAGCCATGATTGTAGGGGAAGAGGTAGCTTCTCATAAGTTGTTCAAAGTCACCTGAGAGCCAAGTACCCTGCTTAACAAAACCTACCTTCTCCTAAATATATTATCTAGTTGATAACAGACTTTTATTACCAATCACTGCTCAAAATCATTTAAAGACAAAAAATATTAAGGTAATCTTTATAAAAACGCAGGAGTTTAATAGTATGGAAGAAAAACATCATTTATTTGGGATAATACAGTATTCTTTTAGGCCAGCTTAGTGCAAAGTTATCCAGTCGGGATCAACAGATCATTTATGGCTGAATACAGTTCATCAGCTGATTGTCACTAGCCCCAGAAAAGTTATCAAAAATAATGATAGTAATCACATCAAAGAGTGTAGATAATGGTTTAAACCTGTTGCTGCAATATGCCCGCCTTAAGGTTTTGTCCAGAGAGTCAGGTAAATAAGCAGGGGCTTGGTTTTTACTGAAACTTCTTGATATTCCTGAAGCTGTATAAAATTAGCTACTATGGTACAAGGGTAGTTATATTTTCTACAGGAGAGGCAATAATGGGTTTATCTCTTGATAATGATCATATTGATGCTATAGCTCCAGAAAGATCAAACATTATATTCTGGGCAGTATCTGTTACTGATTTATGAATTTCTAGATACCCATTTCAGTAGATTTAACCTTTCTGAAAGAGTCTGGATGAGCATGCCTGTAGAAATTAGTCTCTTTATAGAGGTTAAGTTTTTAATATCCCATCATCAGAAACTGCAGTTTGTTTTTGACTTGATGGTTTTGGGTGTAAAAGGTTGTGACTATTTGTAGAATTTTATTTAGAAGATCTGTAATGCCATTAGCTATTATAGTTAATTACCTTTGGTTCTTACCCATATTTGTCTTTAAATGTGAGCTACCAGTCCTCTTATTGGTGCACATATGGGAGAGTAATAATGTATGATTTAAACACTACCTAGTTTCTTTTTAAACTTGTCATTAATGCTGTTTTAATGTACAGCAAGGGCTATCCCCAAGCAACTATACCATATCATCAGTCAAAGAGAGCTATATCAATTATTTAACTTGCTTGATGCCTTTAAGTTTTAATATATTGTCTAAATTTCTATCTTTTCACACCATGGTGTCATCAGTCAAGTGTAGCCTACTTTTACCAGCTAGAGAGTGTTGCAACCAAGGTTACCCTCTTGTTCACCAACAAATTTCACAATGCACAGGAGATGCTCAAAGAGTTGCCTGTTGATGTGAAAAACAGCATGGGCCAATATGAGCGCAATATTGAATTGTAGGCACTATCTCCTAATTAGGAGTATTTCCAATTTGAAATGTTGACATCTCTCAAGTTATTCCCAACCAGAACTTTACATTAAACACACCACTGTGCCACTCCCTGGCAAGTTGTGGCTCCCAAATATAGTATATCAGCTGTATTATTCTTAAAATAAACACATCTTATTTCTATTATTGTCCTTTCTATTTAGACTGTTGCTTTCCCTAATTCAAAAATCAAACTATTATTAGTTCAGCTGTAATAAGATGATTCATGATATTAAACCAGTTACTTTTACCTTATTTTTGGCTATCTCCCACCTAATTCCTCAGGCTATAAATTCAAAAAACCAGCTGAATATTATCTTAATAATGTGAATCCTAGAAATAGGTGGGATAAATGATGCTAAACTAGAGAGGAGATGTTGTGAATTCACACTCTCAAAGAGTTTTGATCATGACTCTGGGAAGTTTCAGCTCTTTGAATTTGGGTGAGATCCTCAAATTTTCCTTCCAGTTGTCTTATTCAGAGGTGTAAAATATTTGATGCCCAAATAAATCCCTTTCAAATCTGGGCTTCTATTTAAGTCTGCCTATTGCTTATCAGCCTTTCTCTATCTGTGGCTTTTTGGTCCTACTACACTCCTATGTATGGATTAATTAGTTAGCTATATCAGTGATTGTATAAGTGCTCCTTATCTTCAATAAACAAAAGCCACTTTTAAATTTATTATGTTCTCTTTTAAAAAAGAAAGCCTAAAGAATTTTCTTCTATCCTATATTGTCTCAAAAAAACCCAAGGAACTTGTCTCTTGCTGCCTTTTCTTTAGCAACCATAGTTGCTTTCTGTTTGAAACATCTCTGCAATTTCCCAGTGTTTTCCTGTCTCCTCTTCCTCTGCCAAAGGAAAAGACAACCCAGATAATCTGGTGCTCACTACAGAAGCTTCCAGCTCTATGGTGCCCACTTATGCGCCCTCCATCTAGCACCTTTTGCTTCCTAGGCTTTCCTGGTACCTAATCTTACTTTCTAAAATCAGCTACCTCTCATGTCCATAGCCAAAGATTCTCTAGCTGTTCCTGCAGCTATTGTCATACCTGCTGCCTCTGGTTAGTAGAATGTGTCACCCATAAGAGCATGTATATAAAGCTTACTGCCATCACCCAGAGTCTTACTGTAACTGAAGCTGTTTCTCTCCATGTAGGGGGCTCTAGGTTCAGCTTTAGCTCCTCTCTGAGTTGGCTGCCTTGCTATTCTGCATCTCAACTTCTATCTGGGAATCTTTTTTTAGCTCACAAGGGGACAACTGTGGCAAAATAGACTATATGAATGAAAAATTGAGGATCTAAAAGTGGCCAACCCAACCCTTTTAAATCTTCAAGATGGCTTTCTATAATAGAGTGATGGATTCTTCTTGAATTGTTTTGATAGAATGAGTAATAAGTGTTCTATATATCTGTAATAATGTTTGATTCCTGATGAACTGCTTTAATCTGATTCCAAAACTTTAAATTTGTCAACTTGACCAACTTTAAATCCTCACCTTTGAATTCTTGCTTTTGAATTCATACCGTCAATTTTGCCACAGTTGCTTAAATCACATAGTGAAATGAAAAAATAGTTGTTTAATTCTCTTTACTTTTAGTAAGGTATGTTTTTATTGCGTTTTTGAGCTCTCTTGGGTTACTTTGGTATACCATAGCTGTATAGATTAATTTTTGTATTAAAAGTTTTTAGTACAACAAATACTATTAATTGAAAAGTGTCAACTTCCAGTAGTCAATAAGACAAACCCAACTTCTCAATTTACTTAATAGTCAACTACAAGGGAGTTGACTTCACCACAGCTTGTTGTCTGTGATAGCTATGCTTTTGATTACAGCAATCAGAAAAGAGCATGAATAAGCAAGCTTATGTCTGTGAGGATAGAAGCTGGGCTTTCAGGATCAACACAGAAGGATGGGATAAAGTCAACAGAAAAAAATCAAATAAACATACAATGCTCCTATTTAAGCTTATTGAAAAGCTTCTAAAGTGGTACCTCTACCAAATGGTTCCAGTCTCCAAGGATATCAAGGCTTCTGATCTGGTAGCTAAGGCCATCAAATACCTAAGTAAGAAGAACCTGAAGCTCATCCCCAACTGCAACCAGTTAGTAAAGTACATATGTAACAAACTCTCTGATCTATGCCCCCATGATAAATCTTCCATGTTCCAAGGGAAGTTAGTCTTGATAGAGTAGTTAAAGGTGTTCAATTAAGACAAAGTATTTCTTCCTCATGATGATAGGCCTACAGCAAGAAGAATGAATTATATTATATGATATGGTATTGCAATGTTCTAGCTCTTTGGTCACCATTGTAGGTCCTAGGTCAAAGCCAGGGACCAGCTGGATGGGGTTGTCATTCCCTGGTTGGGGCATCTGGCTATGTCAGAGTTTGTGCTTGGCTTGCATAACAGCAAACTCTTCCAAGACTTTTCCTATGACTAGGCAGGCATCTCCACCATTCACTTGTACTTCAGCTGGTGCTAAACCCTCTGTGGGCCTGTACTAATCCTTTAACAGCCTAATAAACCCATCCCCAATGAATTCCCTACCCCTGTCTGTCATCTCAAGGTGTCCAATTAACCTTACCCACTTCTCCCTTGAGGTTTTACCAAGTAGAAAACCTTTGAAAGCTTTGGCAATAGGTATCATATTCCCCTTGACTAGGTTAAAAGATATTAGGTAGTTCACTCATGGTAACTAATGCACAACTTGGAAATATATGTAGGGGTCAAAATGGACATTTATTTGTCTCAGAACAAATATCCCTTTAGAAACTTTCTTTAATATGTCCCTGGTGGTATAGGAAACAATAGGGTTTTGTCAATACTTGAAGTCCTTCAACAATCTATTGGACTCCTTGTACTTGGTCTTTGGTATCTGCTCCTTTATCTTGGCCTCTTTCTCCTAATTATGTCCTTGTGGCCTTTGTAATCCACTGTTTTTAATCTCAATATGCCTCTGACTGCTTCCCTTTTATAGCTTCTTGTTTCAGTCCTTTCTCCTTCTCAGAACTCTGGGGTTTCCAGGCTTAAACTATCCAGTTTTCCTTGTTCTATAATATATTAAACTTTGTTACTCACTTCATTCAATTAAAAATCAGACTGTTATCTTGTCTGTTCCCTTATTTTTTTAGGAGGTTTCTGCTTCTGTTTAATCAATGAAAAACATTGATCAAATAAGCTCTGGCATGCAGCCAATCAACTATTTGGATTGATCAGCTTTGCCAAAATGTTTCCCTGTATGACTTGCTCTTTACCCCAGTTCAAACCTGGTGTTGTCTTGCTCTGGGTAAACCTTGGCCCCGTGTTTCAAACATTTTCTCTGTAATTTCTGTCACACTTCTCCAGGCCAACTTGATTGCTTCTGAGTATGTTTTACTTGAGGTATTTTGCACCTTAATTTATTCAATGTTTCTCCATGTTTCCCTGTGTTTTCTCCCCTCAGAAAAATTTGAAACCACCTATTGCTTGCTTCTTACTCCCTGCTGTGATTTCAGCAAAACTCCAGCCTTTGTGCTCAAAGTAACTCTGTACTGTTTCTGTCTGCTCCTGCTTATTCTCACTCAATCAACTCCTAATAAATTCAAAGTCTATTTTCTTTGACTGCTCTTCTCTTCTCTTTTCATCTTTTCAATTCTTTTTCTTAATTATTTTTATTATTTCCTTCTTTTCAATTCTTTTCTATTAATTCTTTCTTAATTATTTTTTTCCTTTTTAATTATTTTCTTTTCTAACCTTAACTTTTCCAAGTCTTTTCTTCTCAACTCCTAGCCTTCTTCTGATGACCTTCTCTCATTCTTTCTGCTCTTTTTTCTAGTCCTTCTCCTTTATCTCCTTTGGAAACCTTTTCATACTTATTATTACTATTCCTTCTCTGTCATCTCTCATTCCTTCTGCAAGTCCTCCTCTGGTTCAACTACAACTGTTCATTTTCCATATGAAGCATTGGGGTGTCACAGTAGTTTTCATAATTCCTGGTATTACCCATCCTAATTTTTAGGCTCAGAAGTCAGGTAAACCATTATCTAAGTTATCTGAATTGACAGATTTGAACATAAACTATTGATTGGAAATGAGTTACTGTTGCCCCAGTTTGTCAGCTGGATTTGAAAATCCTGTGCAAGTTGACACTGATAAATAGACATAATCTGAGAGTCAATCAATACAACCTCATTTATTGGAACAAGTTTTAGAAATTAATCACTCAAGGGTTTTGTGTACTGGATAAAGTACTCTCTTGATGATGTAGACAGAATAGAAGACATGGATTCAGGTGACATTGCTTAGTCAAAATTTGATATATTTGGGAAATTTTCACTTTTTAACTCTTAAGAGTTGAGTCCTCACTAATTTACTCAATAAATCAAATATTCTACTGGTCTAAATTTATTTTACAAAATGCATCCTGTAGTTGGACTCCTCTGTTAAATCCTGTATAGTTTGATCCCAAGTCAAATTATTACAGGAAGATGGGGCCCTGCCTTGGGTACTTTGTTGTCAGCACCCCCTAATTTTACCAGAATGCCTCAGAATCTTTGTGTCTTCCCCGCCAAATTGGAAACAGAGACAGTCCTACCTTCTCAATGTCCAGAGTTCTATGCAGAAGACACTTTAATTCTTTCTCAGACCATTTATCTGGGACTCTTTTATTTAGGTTTAATCATCTTGTTGAAACCTAGCATATCTTTTGGAAATTTTACCAAACAGTATTTGAAGCTTTGTTGGTGGTTAATAATCAACTCTATGTGGATTTGGGTGTTAGTTCCCCACCACATGGAGACTGCTTCTTACTATCTGTCAATTTCTGTCACATAGGGTTCCCTATCTGTTTCTTCTCTGGTTGAAACACCAAGTCTCTGTCCTTTTCTATGGGAACTACATAAGTTCTGTCCTTCTCTGTAGTCCCCATTACTAACACCTAAGACTCAGGTACTAAGTCTCCACAAGTGAGTTAGCATTTGAATATGCCCCCATCAGTGACCACTACTATAGGCCATCAAGCACAGACAATCCTCATGTCTGTTTAGTTGTTTTACTCACTCAAGCGGTGAGCTTGAGCTTTCAGTTGCAAAGTAAACAACTTTACTTCCTAGAAACATATCAATTACCAAGTTCTGAGGCTGCTTCCCCAGGCAACTATCTTTATAATGTTCTTGGGAATATCTTTGCCTCTCTAGTGATTTCAAGACCTCCTCAAAGCTACCAGGAAAGACATAGACAGGGAAACCTTATCCCCAAACTAGTTAAAGTTTTCCACCTGCAGACCTCCCGCAAGTGGCCTTAGGATCTCAGAGCTTCCTCAGCCCATCCTTTCTTATCAATCACAACTTCTTCTACAAGTTTGAAGCACCATCCAGGGACCTCCCCTGGATTATGCCTCTCCTCACCAAACATTTACCTGTCTCAGGCCACTATCATTCTCTAACTTCAAGCATTGAGTCTTTATTTCAGCTAAATCAGCCCTTGCCTGCAAACTGCCTCCATGTGGATCATCACAGGTATATAATCAGAACTTATAGTAGCTAAGAGATTATGAATCCTGGTTATGTGGTAGTAACTTTGCTGTGGGATCCTGCCTTTTTAACAACTATAGATTCTAAATTCTCACATTTAAGGCAAAGTGCTCCCATTTGCCTAATTTCTGCTTCCTGGGGCAACAGAAGAGATCAACAAAAGAGCTTTTAATGATCTTTCAGTAGGGCATCAAGGCCCTGCTTAGTAATAAAAAGAGTCACCCTGGCCATGCTGCTAAAGCTAATCCAGATGATGAAGAAAAGAATAAAGTCATCCTTGTTGCAGAGCAAAAAGCTTCATGAAAGAGCTTTTGATCCCTCAACTATAATCATGAAATATGAAAACCACCCATTATAGCAGTTTTATTAATACCTTTGATTAAGAGGTCCAGGGGTGTTTTTCAATTATTGAAAGACTGTTAATAGGCAGCTAAAGGGTCAATCTGAGCTCAGTAAGTTCCATTGTCTAGATACCTCAGGAAAGTGTAAGCTTTTAATTCAGGCATTTGTAGCACTAGCCTTTATTAGCCTGAATATGCAGGGAAAGCTTTTGAGCTCCTATGCCAGGATCCATATTCCAAAAAGCATGAGGATGACTTCTATCCTTTCATTGAATATTATGAGCCACATTGGATTGAATGTAAGGTCCCTAAAACCAGAGCCAAACCCAACTGGAACTGCTACTAGGCAGTTCTAAAGGATGAGATTTAAAACTAATTCATTGTTTGAGGGCTGGAATATGCATATCAAGTCCTCCTTTGAAATCAAGCCCAGGTACAATAACTTCTACAAGCACTTTAAAGTTCAACAGGGGAAGACTGTTGCATCTATCAGAAATATTGAGAACCACTTATCCAATAAGAAGAGAGCTACCAAAGAGAAGCAATACCAAGAAAAATAAAGGAAGTTGTCAAGGCCAAATACAAGATTTCAGAGCTTGGGGGATATCAAGAAGTTTATAACAGTTCTTAATGGTAAATAGGTCATCACTGTCTATTTTTTAAATGAATTTATTGAGTATTATATATTTTTGTATAGAGCTCTAAAAAATTTAAGTATTTTTTTAATAATTAGTTGGTTTAAAGAATTTATAAATACTTTATAATAATGTTTTTAAAAAATCAATACAGTAGTTTTCAAACCTGTTGAGATAAATGTATATTGTTCAGTTTAGAACACATTAACTCAGTCTAAAAATGAAATCAAAAATCAAGGAATTTATATTAAATTACAATAGATTTGGATCCACTTTGATTTTGTTTTTAGACTGAGTTCATGCTTTCTAAACTGACTAATATATGTTTATCTCAACAGGTTTAAAAACTACTGTATTTTTAATTAGTGGTTTGATGCCTTAAGCTGTATTATATGATATATGTTCTTATTTTACTAGTGAACTATATGTATTTTTTAGTTTTTAATATAGAAATAATTTTATGTTAGAATTTATGGTTATCATGTTTCTCTAAAATATGTGAATTGTAAATGTTCTTTTTTTATACAGGGCTTTTTATTTTTTAAAATGAAAAAAATAATATTAAAGATAGCTAATTTCATAGTAAAATAAAATAAAATGTAATTTTATTAACTTTTTAGCTACCAAGTATAATTTTTTATAGTATTTTTGAAATCTACTTTGATCACATTACCCCAAAAAGGTTTTTTGGAGCTTAATTTTCATTAAGTAAAATTTTCAGGAAATAAGTTCCTGCTTATTTAAAAAGTGTCAAATTTTAGTAGTCTGTGTAGGTTGATTGGGGTTTCACCTTCAGTTGCACAGCTGTAAGCTGTATTGTTGGCCTGTGTGAATAGACCACTATTAGTACCTGTACTATCCATTTTTTTCAAGTTCAAAGATGTGGGTGTAAGAATGTAGTTTATTGGGGGCTCCTCTAGCCTGAGGCTTATAATAAGTGTAATATGGGGTGTGAAGAGTGTTTTTTGTGATGCCTGTGAATGGTGTTATATATACCATTCTGGGTGTATGTCTGATGTCCTATGTCTGAACATGAATCTCTAGTCTCTGCTGTGATCCTAATCAGCTGACTTATGAGGGTCTGATTGGCTAAAACAGAGGATGTGATGTTATTGCCAGAGGCAGACCTGGCCTCTGGTGTGCAGCTGGTCTCATGGCGTACACTGGTTGGTTATGCCAAAGAATCATGTGGTGGTCTTCTGACCATTTTTCCACCAGGTGAACCCTTCTTCACTACATAGCTGTGATTATTCCTTAATGGAGGAGTGCACCTGCTTTGTGCAGGAGTGGCAAGAGCTCTACCTGCGCCTTTGACCTAATAAGAGAGGAGCACTTGGGATTAGACAGCAGAATTCATATAGTTTTTGCCAGCAGATAATGAGTCAGGTTCACTGGCAGATAATCCTTTCTTTGGTTTGATGGTTCAGATTGTGAGTTGTATTAGGGATTTACTTGCAGTAAATGCCCTTGTTGCTATCATTAGTGGTATAGGGTGAACAGTGTCTACCTATGCAAGGTCCTGTGGTGTTCATGCTTAATGGAATTTGGGAGTATTAAATGTAAACCCATATTAGTGTTCTTCAGTTGGCAGGAATTATTGTCTGTATATTTACTGGCAATAAATGACAGTGCTAGGATTTATTGGTGGTAAATAAGTGATAACAGGGGTCTACTGGTGGTAAATCATCTAGTGTAACTTATCAATCTAATCTGTTTGCCTTTATTGTGGTAAAACAACCCATTGTGGGAGGCATTTATAATCCACCATTGTTATGGCTGACCATCATTGATAGTCAACCATCATGGCTTCACAGCCTGCATGGGCAAAAAGTTAATTATGGATTTTTAATTCTGTTAAAATTAGAGTGTTTTTAATTCTGAATATCAACATACAGTAATTTGACTTGTGGAATGATTTAATTCTTGAAGTTACTGGAAGATACAGTGTCACCACATGGCAGTATATGGTAGAGAGTACAATATGGTTTTTAAACAGATCTTTTTCTTGATAAATTTTAATGAACAAACATTATGATACCAGGTTAGAAGTTTTCTTAGAGATTCCTCATTATTAGCATGGGCCAATCAGGGTCTTTGTCATTTTTATAAAGTAGATACTTTTGGTGCAGCTTTGAAAGGCCCTTTGCTATAAGCTACTCTTTTTCTGGTTTGTATTCAATAATCATGGGGTATCTTTGAATAAAATCATCCATTAATCTTGTCTTCTTGAGAGATTCTGCTGTTTTTTGAAGAAAACTATGGATTTGTGATTGGTTAACACTTTAAATATTTGTGCTCCTTCCAGCTAAAAACACTGTTTTATTAGACAATGGACAATTGCTATTAATTCCTCATCATAGATGTTGTAACTATGCTGTATTTAAAAATTTAAAAGAGGGTCAAATATTTGATAACTAGATGATTATATTTATTAGGAGATATTACATATATAGTTTGAGGGAATCATTTTACAAGTAACATTATTGTGACAATCAATCAATTAGATTGGACAGGGGATGGTTTGATCCTTGTAATGATTCAAGCGCCAAATTGAGCTGTTCACCAAGTAGAGATTATCACTGGGTCTTATTGCCTTGTTTGTAAATTCAAGTTGACTTATGCATTTGGCTTCAAGTTATGGTGAGGTCAATTTGAGTGGCACAGGGTCTCTTGTGTAGAACTTTGCCAGGATTTGCCCCACTGTTTTGACATAGAGGGGATATTTTTGTCTACCATCTGAGAATTTTCTTGATTAATATATAACAGGGAGGAAGTACTTATCTGTTGACTGTATTATAAGCACTTTATTAATGACATAGTCATAAGCATCTGTTTTCAATTTTTAGACCCCTTCTTGGCTGGGGTATTGCAACATGTGCACAGTAATCATTATGTTGTTTAATTTTCAGAGTTTTTGCTCTTGTAATGGGGTCCAGGAAAATTTGGTGGTTTTATCAGTGATTGAAGATAGCAGGGCGCTCAGTTCTCCTCAGTCTGGAATAAACTTTCTTATTTACTCAACCATTCTCAAGAAGGTACACAGTTAACTATTGTTTTGTGGCGCCAGCATAGCAGTTATTGCCCTTACCTTTTCAGGTTCTGGTTTGATTTTTTCTTTTCTGGTGATATGTCCTAGGAAGATTAGTTCTTTGAAAAAGAACTCATATTTGGATGGTTTGGCTTCTATTTGGTTGTCCTATGGTGTTGTTAGTAGCATGCATATATCTTTTTAGTGCTGTTTTTTATTGGTACTGCAGATGATTATATCATCCAGTTAAACTATGGTATGTTTCCCAATATGTTCTTTTAATACCTCATTCATGAATGTTAAAAGAATACTGAAAGCATTGGTCATTCCAGAGTTTAGGACAACATTTTCAAATGATCAATACTTGGTCCTGAATGGTGTCTTTGGAATGTCCTCAGGTTCAACTTGGATTTGATGGTATCCTATAGTAAGTTAAATCTTGGTGAAGAATTGAGACCCCCCAAGGCATCAAATAGTTCATCAGCCAGAGGCAGGAGATATCTGTTTTTAATTGTGACTTTTTTAAGAGCTCTATAGTTGATAACAAAATTTAATATTCTGTCTTTATTAGCTAAAAAGAAGACATCAGTACCAAAAAATATTTTGATGATCTGATGTGTCCTTTTTCCAGAGCTTCATCTAGGTATTTTTTAATGCATAATCTTCTTGTGGTGTTGACTGGTAGATGTGTCAAGCTTTAGGGATACTTGCTTTCAGGTTAATTTTGTGTTGAATACTCCTTCAAGGTGGTAATCCTTATCAATTCTCCTGGAAGCTAGAGGAGAACTATTAGATGAATTTTTGTCATATAGGATCCTTCTCTTTTGAGACTTTCATGTTTTTGAAGCAGATAATCTTGTATGTAAAGTAGTTCTAGTCAATATTATTGACATCATTTCTTCATCTGCCTCTGTAATCTTCACAAATAAATAATCTCTCATAAAAGTGTCAAGGTGAGTAGGGTATACATGATAGTACATCTCTCCTGTCTGTATAATGAGAGTACAACTGTCTCAGTCAGTGTGAGGGTCTTTCTTTTCCCTCCAATCTAGGCCTAACAATAAATTGTATTTAGGTATTGGGATAATAGGGCCACAAAGAGTGGTTTGGACATCCCTTACTTGGGCTTGAAAGGGCTTTACCTCTTTGATCACTGGGGCACTCATGCTGTCTGCCATAATTAAATGCTCTATATTGTTTTTGGTTGTAGCTAACTTCATGAGTAGGAATTTTATTTTGAAAAAGAATTGGTCTGCTCCAGTATCAAATAGTGCTGTGTCTTGGTATCTGCAAAAACAGAAATGATAAGTGATGATTTTATTTCTTAGTTTGGGCAGCAAACAGTATAGAGTTTCTAGAGAATAGTTTGATCATGATGATTAAATCCACATTATGGTCCCTATACAAGTCTTATAATGTGGGTATGACAGCTTGTCTAAGCACTCCCCTGACCTTTTTACTTCTTGGGTGAAGTTTCAGTGCTCATCTAGTTCTCTTGGGTATTATAATTTCTGCTTCAAGGATTAGGATGTGTGTCCTGGTTGTTAAGACAAGTGTATTTTCTTGGCAAAGCACCCTCCTTAAGCTTGTTATTCAGGTATAAGGCTTCAGGTTTTGGGTAGCTATTTTTCTTCTAAGAAGTTTTCTTAGAGGTTGTTGCATCAATTCATATCAAACTGACATCTAATATGTGTTGGAAGGCCATTAAAGAATTCCAGCTGTGGGCCAGCTTCATCAAAGTGTATTTTGTTGGGACTAGTCCTAAATGTCTTCATATGCTGAAATATATTCTTCAATGGTTCTTGTCATTTTGAAGGTTATGAGCTCTGGCATTATCATTACATCAGATTCCTTGATGAAAAACTTCTCTAGGAAATCTTTTTTTGAATATTTCCCAGTCTTCATTATGGTTGGGGTGTTTTTCAAACCAGCCGCTCACAAACCTGGAGGCATCTCTAGTGACTTGCAATGGCAATTCACTTGACCAGAGACTTTTGGGGTAGCCAACTTGTGTGAACTTGTTTTGGGTGCTTTGAATCCAGAGGTTGGCATTCTCTTGACATAGTCCTGAGAATGTCCCAATTCCTGCTGAGCAGAGGAGTTGAAATACAATCTTGGGTATTTCAAGTACATACTGGATTTGGGACAGGTCAGGACTCATTTTGTGCTGAGGAAGTTGTATTTTTGGTGGATACAGGGATATTGTTGAAGACAGTGTATCCTGTGGGGACGTACTGACCTTCTTGGTATCTTTTCCAGCTGGTGGGAAGTGCCATCTACTGGGTTCTTTTATTTGGAGGAATCATTCCTTTATTTTTCTTAGGTGTGTATAACCTACCTGTGCTACCAATATTGTGTATATACTTTGTAGAAGTATAATAAACAAGATAAAGGGGAAAATTAAGAAGAGATTGATACTGTATTTGATATTGGGATTTAATTTTATATAGTATCATGGGAATCCATATTCTGTCCATGTACCTCATGCCAGTCATGGGGATGTCTGTGTAGTGTTTCTCTTAGGGTGAAATGTTTTAATCCTGTAAATCTTGATAGTGTGGCAGTAGTGCAACCAATTATTCAATAGTTGGGTCAATTCTTAGGGTAATGATTTCCCAAGAGGGAGTAATTGTAGGTGTTGCAACAAAAGATGGATTTGAAATTCAATACCATAATTTCCTAAATAAAAGTCAGTGGGTTGGCTGTGGATATTTATCTATCCTTTTTGGGGCTTGTTTTTAATAAAAATAAATTGAAAATACAAATTTCCCTCTGGGTTTGTATGCCATGTGCACAACTTTTTTGCACTCTCTATTTGATGATTCTATGTTATAATTATTGTTTTTCTATATGAATAATATACATCTGAGTACTGTTTGGAATCCAGAGTATCCATGCAAAAGTTTGATTTTTTGTATTATTTAGTTATTTATCATTTTTTAGTATGGCTATTTTATTTATTGGTTTTTAATGTGTTTGATATATTACATTGAAAAAATTAACTGCTTTTTGTCCCCTGCCATCACAAAAAACTTGTAACTTTTATATTCTATTTTATGTGTGTCAAGATTTTGTGTTTGTGATGAAGAAGAATTATTTTTATTAAATTATTTAGACATGAAGATAGAAGGGATCTGTATGGAGATAAAGGTACTTCCAATTTATGTTTGCTGTATTTGTAGCAACTGGCAGGATTATGTCCTTTGTTGCTAGAGCCAATTAGTTTGGGAGATCCTGTGGTCAGTTGACGCAACACCAGCAGCTTTGGGTGGGAGTGGTTTGTCAGAATCTGAGAAGTATTAATAATACACTCTTATCAAATACTTGACACTACTACTGTTTTATGAGTATTACTGTAGATTCAGAACCTATTAGGAAAAATGTGGGATTGATAAATTCTTTTGCATGAGCTCACCAACTTAATGAAGTAATTTTTATCCCAGAACAGCTTACTTTTTATATAAAAGGATGAAAAATATTCCAGTAAGTTGGTGAGTTTACACAAAATAATTTGACAATCCTGCATTTTCCAAGCAGGTTCTGAATCTACAGTAATGTGGGTTATTATTAATTTTCTGTCTTCCAAGTGATCTTGGAAGGGCTTTTTATAGTGTGGTGGGCTGCAGCCAGACTAGTGTCTAGCTGTGGATAACTCTTACTAGCTAGCCTATCATTCCCAAGCTACTAGTTTCAACCCCCAGAGTTGGATTCCTAACCTGAATAATAGTTTTGGAATGAGAAAAAATCATATGCCTAATTTTCCCTCTTCAGCATAGATATCTCCTTGACTTAGTTGCAACCAACTATTTTGGCATACATTGGACAGGATCCTGCCTTGTGCTCAGTGTAATGCGCACAGGTGGTCATCTGTCCCATTTATTAATGAAACAGATATTGTATGTTCTCTGTCTTATTCCACCTGGTGATGGTGTGTTCACCATAGTAATCCTAAATAGTTCACACTTAATTCTGTAAACTTCTGAGCCAGCCAATGATTTTTGACCCTGAATATCTCAGACATCTTTCAAATAGGGATCCTATAATCAGTTGATAGAGCTTTGCATGTATCCAGAATATATGTCTCACATCTGGCAGTGGCCTGTCTATTTTTTAGTCTATAGCCCTAGTGATGATGAGATAGATCAGTCAACCTTGATAGATCAGGATTTCCTGACAATGAGCAACTTCAGTTTTCTCTAATATGACTTTGATTTGTCCATCTCAACAGCTGTGAAAAGTAAAGTAAAGTTATTTACATTGGTTAAAAAATTATTTTATTATTTTTTCTTGATGCAGTAAAAATCATGAAGTCCTAATTAATTTAATAAATTGTGGTCTATTTCAATGTATATATTTTTTGCAATAAAGAAGAGCACTTTTTACAAAACCTTTTATCATTTTTTTAAAAATCAAAGAATTAAAAATATTGTTAATTCAATAACAAAAATGTCATAAAATTTTATTCCTATAAAAGAATAAAAAGCATTTTTTATTTTTAAAGATAATTTTGTAAAATTTAATAATTCAATGAAAAAACAAGGTAATGCCAATTAAAATTCATATGTTCTTTATCTTTTTTAATTTACATTACTATTTTTATTTTAGATTAGTAATTTATTTATTTAATTATATAGCAAAACTCCAGAGCTTAATTTATTTATTTTGAACTTTGAATAAAAATTTTCAATTAAATAAGATCAAATATAATTTTTAATTCTCTGACATTTAATGAATCAAACACTTAAAAAATTTCAGAGTAAAAATGTTAAACTTTAATAATTGTTACAAATGGTACAATTTATTTATGCAGTTTTATTGACATTAAAATTGGTTTTGATTTTTACTCCTAGATTTATATATGAAAAATACTTAAGAATAAAATTCAATTATTAGAAATTATAAACTCAACAAATCATTATTATAATATAAGCATTAATATATATTAGAGCTCCAACTTTTATAATGGACGTAAAAGTAAATTTTTTAACGGAAAAGTTTTAGAAACACATTTTATTAATTAAATTATTAGTTTGAAAATATACTAAGCAAAAAAAATGTTTTGCATTTTTTTAAAAAAGTTATAAGCAGGATCTAAATAATTTTACAAAAAATGTTTGGATTTAATGCAAGAGAAAACAAAGATGATTCTGAAATGAAGCTGCTAATAATATGGTTGGAAATTGATGATATAATTAAGGATTTTAGTGGGATTATCATAATGGATATGAAAGAAATTAAACTCTATTTTTATGAGTTCAATAGTTGCAACTTTAAAAATAAAGATAGTCAAATAGAAGCAACAAATGAGGACCTAAATAAAGCAGAAACCAAGCGTCAATTACTTAACTGTACTATATCAAAAAAATGGAATG
This sequence comes from Entomophthora muscae, assembly GCA_014839935.2. NCBI lineage: Eukaryota > Fungi > Entomophthoromycota > Entomophthoromycetes > Entomophthorales > Entomophthoraceae > Entomophthora > Entomophthora muscae. Next base: position 311,772 of record QTSX02000013.1, on the reverse strand, counting down.
ATAGTTTTATTGAAAAAACTCAAGAAATTAAAAAGAAAGTAAATATTAAAGAAACATATAGAGAGGAGGAATTTTATTATCTTGTAAAAAATGATTCTGAACTATCTATAAAAAAGGGACTTAACTATTATAAGAATAGATTTCAAGAGTATTATTATAATAATAAGCCTGAAATGGAAAACCAAACTCTAAAATATAAAAATTTGTATGATATAGTTAAAGCTCAAAAAGACAAAAAATATGACTTTAAGACATTAGTTTATAATAACTTGCTATCTAAAAGAGTTACAATATTAGCTAAAGTTGATTATTATATTAAGAAACTGGTTTCTCTTTATAATAAAGATAGTCTTTACAAATACTATGTTGATAATCACATCACAAATCAAATATTACTTGTGCTGTATTATATTGGAAAAATCATTTTCTTTGAACCTAAAATAATACCACATATTCAAGATTTAATGTATTCAAACTTTGAAGACTGTGAAGATTTAATTCTAGTATCGAAGAAAATATTTATTATTTGGAGGAACATCAATCCAAATAAGATAATATCCTTAACAAATTTAGACCTTGATTGGTGGATGAAATTAGAAAAAGATGATGTTAAGTATATTCATAGCTTAATATCATATGTATTTGAGCTTTAAAATTTAAATTAAAAAAGCAATTAATTAGTTTTATTTTCAAATTTTTCTTTTTATATTCAGATAGTTTTTTAAAGAGAATTTTAATAATTTCTTTGACTAATTAAGTATATTATTATAATAAGTTGGCTTTAAATCTATATTCATTAATATGATACTACATTAAATGCATATTATTTCAATCATTTAAAACATATTGTAGTTAATATGAAGTATGATATACAATATCTTTTAATATATTAAAATGTCAAACAAATAAAATTTTATGTTTTAGTAATTTTAAGGTTTTTAATTTGATTCATTTGTACCAATAATTTACTCTTTTTTTATAATTTAAAATAATTTTCTCCTTAAAAATCAATTAAAAATGTTTCTGGATGAATTTTATATAGCAAACTTTATCAATAAATAAAATTTACTAAAATAACTAACTCATCTTTCTATTATATATCTAATAAAGATAATGATCTGATCATTTTAATGTAAAATTATTTATCTTATCACTTAATAATATAAAGTAACCTTTATTTTTAAAGATGAATAAATCTTTTTAATTATAAAGAATTCACACTATAAAATAAATTAATTCTTTTCTCTTTTATAGGTGGTAAAAAAGTGATATTAAGTTGGATTTTTACTTTAAAGATTTATTTCAGTATTACTGTGTATCAATATTAACTGGTGTATCTTATCTCTTTGTATTAGCACTCATGAAAAACACTTAACCCTAAAAAACATTATTATTTATAGCCAGAAGATTTAAAATATCATGGGTTTATATCGCTTATGATACATAATACAAGTGGGAAGCTACCGATGGTTGATGTTGTACATATTAACCTATACTAAGATTAAAAAATCAAGTTTTATGGTACTTTTCAGAGCTTTTGAGATGGACAAACCAAATTTTAGATTAGGGTAAACTAAAGTTGCACATAGGAAAAAATAAGAGTAGTACAAGTTTTTTCATTGACATTAGCAGACAAAAAGTCATTAATATTTTATTTGTGAAACAACAAACACATCACTTATCAGTAAAAATCATATCATATCCATATAACAATATAAAACAGAACAAATTAAACTTTTGCATTGATGTTCCATATTCCAACTGGCACTTAGATGTATATTATTTCCTTAGAAAATGTATATTTAGAATACATAATTATCAAATAGAGAGTGCATATTGTTACACAACAAAAAAACAAACCCAGGAAAACATCATTTTATTTTTAATTTATTTCAATTAAAATTAAGCCCCCTAAAAAGGGAAATATCCTTAGCCAACCCTCATATTTTTTTAGGAAACTGGAGTTAAAAAATTTAAAATCCAGCTTCCTAAGTATCACAATCATTTTTTGATAGTAACTTTTAGTAAAATTCAACCCATAATAAAACTAATAATAGTTTTCACCCTGTTTTATTGAGAATTTGTTGAGGTTTTAAAATGAATTTTTAAGTAAAAGTGATTTTCTCTTATTGGAGCTCAATTCTAGGAGTTTGTAGCAGTCAACAACCAAGAGCAAGAGGCTATTACAGTAGTTTTAAAATCTATGGCAACAAGCAAAAACAATCCAGATTTAAACGAAATAAACTCAGATTTAAACAAAATTAAAAATAAATGAATTTTTATTGATTTACAATAGATTTGGGTTCATTTTAATTTTGCTTAAATCTGAATTCATTTCGTTTAAATCTGAGTTCATTTTGTTTGTTGCCATAGATTTTAAAACAACTGTACTACTGATCTATACACCCAACACTTTCAATTCACCCAGGAGGATGAAGAACTGTATTTTCTGAATGTTTATACTGGTGTCTTGTTGTTTGGACACCACTTAGAAACCACCAATAACAAGGCAATAGCTGGGCCCTTTCACAAGAAGACAATGCAATCATTCTTTTTTTATATAATAGGAAACAAGTGGCACACAACAAAAAAAACCAATAAGAATACTTTTTAAAGAGCTCAATCTAAGTACAGTACCAAATAAAAAGTTTAACCTATAAGAAACTCCATTTTTTACTCTACTATTTTAGATAACACCAACAATGAAATTATTGAAACACTTGCAAAAGATATGAATTTGGAGCCCTCTAAGAGCAGACACAATGAATGAATAGACATAAAATCTTACAATAAAATATAATTTTAAATGTAAATCTTCTAGCCCTAAAATTCAAATCATCCTTAATTAAACCAAGATAAGAATTTTCATTCAAGTTTCACTTTGAAAGTGATAGTACATCCAAAACATGCCAAACAATATAAATTACAGTTTAATCAATCCCAGCCAGAATCATAACTAAATATCACAGCTCTAGCTAATCAGAACACCAGTATTTTAAATTTCAAACATCAGAAATATCATTTAAACCATCTGTAACCAATCAGAGTAAAAAATACACAACAGAGATCCTGGAACCCAAAATTTTTAAAGTTATCCAATCAGAAAATAAAATAAATCCAAGGTTGTAACCCAAGCACGCCAAGCCTAAACACAATGCTCTCTAATTAAATGAATGAATTTAAGGACACCTGTAATACACTATATGTTTTATTCTGGATATGAAGCAGCCAAATAACATCTACCTAATTAAGAAACAATTGAAAAATTACATGATTGTTTGATTTTTTCTGTTGTATTAATTTATTAACCCCTTAAGCTCAATTACTGGTGCTTTAAATGTGGCAGTAAAGTTGTATTTTAATTACACATATATTTTGGGCTTTACTTCTACAAACTTAGTTGGAATTAGGGCCACACAAATTCACATTCCAAATCAATAAACCCATGTGAAACCAATTTTTCTGAACTACTTAAATTTTTCTATGCCAAAATCATCCATCCTCATAGTGGCAATTCCTCTGGGAAGTGCCTTTTATGGCCAATCAGTGATTATCTGCTCCTTACTATATAACCCTTTTGACTATTATAAATACACTAGTTTTGTTATATCTTCCTATATGACTATGTCCTTTTTACAGCCTGTCACTATATCATTAATAGGTATAGTATTAATAAATAAGAATAGTAGACTAATTATTTGTAGAAACCCTACAACCAAGGCAGCATCTTTTACATCATTAGCATTCATGCTATATATCATCAACAGCTCCCACCCCCACAGTCAGCTCTTTGAAGAGGGAGGTCAGTACCAAACTAATTCATATACCCCTTTTCCCAGTAATTAATATTACTGTAAATTCAGAACCTAAAGGTAAAAATGCAGGATTGTCAAATTCTTTTGCGTGAACTCACCAACTTACTGAAATATTTTTCATCCTTTTATATAAAAAAGTAAGTTGTTCTAAGATGAAAAATATTTCAGTAAGTTGGTGAGTTCACACAAAAGAATTTGACAATCCTGCATTTTTACCTTTAGGTTCTGGATTTACAGTATCCTTTCTTCACTGCTGTCAACAGCCACACTGGAGAGAGAGCAGGAGTCTCCTATGGCCTTCCAATCCTTATCCAATTTATTCCCAATCACCAACACCCCCAGGTCCTTTTTTCCAACCAACCCATCTTGTTTCAGGCACCTGCCCCCATGGGGGTGTCAAGTTTATACTTCTAGGAAGTATAATAAACAGAAAAAGGAGAATATTTAAGAAGAGAATGATACTTTATTGGATATGAGTATAGAATAATGTATAGTATCATGGCAAGCCACATACTGTTCATGTACATCATGGGGTTTATCTGAGTAATGTTCCTCTTGGGTCACAAGGCTTAATCAAGTTGTGTTCCATTTAGGACCAGGATTGAGTGATCCCTGTCATAGATGGTTGACTGATAATGGTGCCACCAGTTTACTGACTGGCTGGTGAACTATTTGGTGAGCCATTTGGTGATCTACTCAGGGTGTTAATTCCCCAAGAGGGAGTAATCAAAGATGTTGTGACATATCCCCCTAAGGTGCTGGAAAGCAGAGCCTTGGGGATTTTCTTAAGAGTGTCAGGGATGCATGCTTGGTATTGATACAGTTTGGCGTTGGGAACAGGGAGCCTGGAGTATTGTTGTGCTGTTCTTGCTTTGCACAGGCAGAGGCAGTTGTGGTGCATATGTTTTAGTTCAGTCTGAGCTCCAATTCCTTTGATGAGGTAGGTGTTGTTGAAGTTGACTTTCATGACAATGCCTGGTCCACGCAGTCCTGGGTCCAATTTGTGTTGATTGTGATTGACAACCCAGATTTTGTCCCTGACTTGGAATTTCTCTTGTTGCAATGGGATTGCTTCCCTTTTGACCCTTTGGTGTTCCATTTCCTATTGGTCCTTTCTGGCTTATAGTATGTTGGGGTCACTGTTGTCTGGCACCTTTTTGGGCAGAGGTAATTGTGGTCCTGCAGATGTACTAATGAGAGCGGTCTTTTGTCCATAGACAAGTTTATAAGGGCTTTTGCCCATATTGCAATTAACTTTTTTTCTATAGACCATGAGCGCGGTTGGGAGCATGTCAAACCAGGCCTTTGGATTGTTAGCAGATAACTTACTGAGGGCTTCTACAAGCGCGCTGTTTAGTTGTTCTACTTGTTCATTTGCTTGAGGGAGATATGGGCTAGTAGTGATGTGTTTTATCCCGTTTTTGGCAAGGTAAATGTTGGTGTTGATAGCTTTAAGTTTGGTGACTACATCTGTGATCAGGAGGTCAGGTTTACCAAACTTGGCTATGATTTCTTTGCCAATGAATTGTCTCACATTGTTGCCCTTGTGTTCTTTAGTGGCTTGCACTATGGGCCACCTGGTCGCATAGTCAATAGCTGTGATGATGTACTTCTTGCCCTTGTTTTTGCCAGGCATTGGTCCCCTAATATCCAGTGACCATACCTTGAAGGGTTGTGTGATAGATAAAGGTACTACTGACTTGGGTGATGCTTTAGTTTGGGTGTACTTCTCACAGAATTTTCATTGTTCCAGTACCTCTCTGATATCATCTAGCATGTTGGGCCACCAGTAGCATGTCTTGAGGTATTCATGCAAGTTTCTGCTGAAGGTGTGTCCAAGGTCTCTGTGATATTGGAGGATTGTGTCAATCTTTTGATTTGACGGGACTTAGGGTATGGTGTCACCATTTGGAAGTAGTTGGTGTAGTGTACCATATACATTTTTGAACAGATGTTTGTTCTTAAGGACCTTCTCTTGGATGTCCATTGGTGTGTCAGGTGGGAACCCTTCCTGGAGATTCCTCATGATTAACATGGGCCAGTTGGGGTTGCCATCAGCGCAGAAGAAGTGTTTGCTGTATAGCCTTGACAGGGCATCTGCAGTAAGCATTTTTTTCCTGGATTATATTTGATTTAAATGGGGTATCTCTTTATGAGACTCATCCATTTGGCTTTCCTCCTTGACAAGTGTTGTTGCGTTTTGAAGAATATCAGCAACTTGTGGTTGGTGAGTACCTTGAACATTTTGGCTCCTTCCAGGTAGCATTGCCACTTCATGAGGCAATGTATGATAGCTATCAACTCCTTGTTGTGTATAGAATATCTTTGTTTGCCGTCAGATAACTTCCTTGATTCATATGCCAAAGGGAGGAAGTCCTTTTCTGCTGTTTGGATACAGAGTACTCCTCCTATGGCATAATCAGAAGCATTGGTTTTGAGATCATAGATTCCCTCACAATTTGGGTATTAGAGGATAGGGGTGGTGCCCATGTGTTCCTTCAGTTAGCTGAAGTGTTGATTGTGTAGTGGTGTCCAGCCAAACTTGGTTGTTTTGCCCGTGATGGCAGACAGGGGGGGGCTGTTAGGGCACCCCAATCAGGGATAAACCTTCTTATGTAGGCTACCATTCCAAGGAAGGTGCAGAGTTCACTCTTATTTCTTGGAGCTGGCATCTCAGTTATAGCGTGTATCTTGTCTGGGTCTGGTTTGATTCTAACCTTGCTGATAATGTGACCAAGGAATGGAAGTTCTTTCAAGAAGAATTTGCACTTTGACGGTTTTATAACCAATTGGTTCTCTTCAAGGGTGCAGAGGACTAGGAAGACGTCTTCCCAGTGTTGTTGTAAATTGTGTCATTAATGCCATTTTAATATGGCCTTTGAATATTGATATGTGCAAAGATTTGGTCGGTTTTGCTTCCAATTTTGAGAATTCCTCCCCTTCTGCAAATAGGTCTGGTTCAATATCCACCCATTACAGAAAATCATACCTGTCCTTGACTGATCCTGGTATGACCTCATCCCAATGTGACCCCTTCTACCACTCTGTCTACCTAATGAGTGATCATTGACCCTTTTCTACTATTTAAGTAGAATCATTTCTCCTAATAAAGACAAGTTTATCCAAATTTGTGTTGGCTTTAATAATCTTCAAGCTTTTTCCTTCCTTTTTGCCAAAAGGTATTCTTCATCTTGTATTCCAGGAAATTAATGTATGTGCCCTTAATTTTGCCCTTTAGGCTAACCCAAGGCTAGCTTTGAATCTCAATCTTTTGTTATAAAGATTTCCTGCCATGTCCTCCTGGATGTCTTCCCCAGGAGCCAAACACAACAAAATGGTGCTCACTACAGGGGCTGCAAGCCCCTTGGTTACTCTGTTCTCACGTGCATTCTCTGGTCCTTCTTCCTTTGTTTCTGAAGTACCCAAGCAACCTAAAGTTTCTAGTCCTCCTCTAGAAGAAGACATCACCAATACCCCCTCAACTCTCATGGTACTGTTGCTATCCCCTGGGCCCGTGTGGGCCCCCTTCCAGCTTTCTCTCTCAACTACAAGCAAGCTTGTTCTGCCGCCTGCTCTCTCCTCCACTCAGGCACTGTGACAATGCACACTATCCCTGGTCTCTGTCCTGGGTACGCTTCCAAAGACCTGTACTCCTTCCTCTTGGACTTTGGTCTCCCCCCTGTACTAATGGAGTCTATGGATACTGTTGGTGTGTCAGTCAACCAGTTTATCCAAACCGCCCTTATTCACCATCAACTTGCATTAGGATTCCAGAACCAGCTTCTAAATGCCATAGCCACTGCTGTCTCAAACAACCATGCTCAAAATATGGCATATCAAGAATGGTCCCATAGTCTCTTTGTGTGTATTTCAGATAACCAGCGTGACTTGCTGGCCTCCCAGAAGTACCTAACCTCATCACTGAATTCCCTTTGTTCCTTGCTCCCTGGATATATCAAGGACCAACTGTGCAAATTGGATGAGCATCAAGCAAGTTAGCGTGGGCAAATTGAGGCCTCTCTTCTAAAACATTATCAGGATTTTGAGACTCTGGTTACTGAACTCAACCAATTTTAGGAGCATGTTAATTCCCAGCTCAAACTGGTTGGGACTCATGTTAATACATGGGGCCGCCACCTACAACACCAATATGGTCTGGATAAGGCTGCACTAGGCAACAATCTGTATCAAGTACAAAATTACGTGGATGACAGAGTAGCGTCCATTAAGATGACACCTCCCGCTCCTCCTGTTGAGTTCCCGTCTGACTTTGAAGCCAAATTATGGGAAGCCATAGCGGAGCTCAAGGCTACCACTAAGCGTCAATCTTCTGTTAAAAATCCTCCTCCAGTAGAACCTATGCCTGACCCTTGCACTGCTTTGCTCACTGACCAAGTAGTTACCTTGCAAGGAGAAATCAAGTACTTGAGACAACACCTCTCTAATACTGATGATTTTTCCTCTGAATCTGAAGGTGAAGAGGAAGTTGAAGTTGCTAGTATTCCCACTCATGACAACCATGGTTGTTGCCATGTCTTGGAAGGCCAACCCCAGGTCAACTGTGCCCTTGCCCTGGATCAGCTAGTGGAAGTAACAAATGATGTTGCTGATGGGCAGGAAGCATTAGAGAGAGAGGTACAAAGCCTCTCTTGTTTGACCAAGACAATGAATGGACAGGTTATCCCTTTGGTTGCTCAAACCACGTCCCTGACCACTTGCCTCAATGGGATTGCTGGCACTCTATCAGTGCAACAGATTAAGATTGATGAATTTGGAGCTGCTGCCGCTACCGCTAGAGATATTAGTGGACAGAACAGCTCTACCTTGGATACCCTAGAGGAAAGCCTTCAATTCCTCTGGGCTAGACAGCCTGCTGCTGAATCTGATCTTGAGGGCGATCCCCACATTAACGTTCTCAACCCAGGTGACAACAGCCAATCCACCACATTGTCCATTGACCCCAATTATAAGCCTTTGTTCAAACAGATATTTGACCCTAAAACCTCTACCATTGCTGCCTTTCTGACAATTTACAAGACTGCAATGTGCAGGTCCACTAATGAACTTAAGAAGGAGCATATTCTTACCTTCCTGAATTCCACGTACCAAGAAGTTGTGGTCCCCAAACTCCCTTCTATTGTCACTTGGGAGGACATGAAGCGCCTCCTTATTAAGGAGTTTGGAGGAGATCTCAGCTTGGAAGTCAAGAAGGATGTGTTTATGCATATTACATTCAAACCTAAAGAAAGCTTGGCTGAGTTTGCTGATTGTTTCTACATTCAAGAACAACAGTTGATCACCAGTTGTCAGTTAACTCCCCGAGAAGCGTACACTGCATGTTCAAATGCTTTGAAGGTGAACCAACTCCTATATCTGCACTTCAAGTCCTATAAGGCTTCCCTAACTTCAATGAAGAGTATCAAGACCCTCTTGTAGGACATGCACTTGATCCATGGGGGTACCATTGTACGTGAAAATAAGGCCACCAATGCTGGAACCACCTCCCACACTCTGCGCATTATGACCCTAGGATCAAGTGGGCAGTCTAAGAGACATGGATGCCATAACTGTGGTCAAATGAGACATCACTCACATACCTGCACCAACCCTCAGGTAGAGGGTTGCAACCCAAAGGAGCAGGCGTGAAAAGAGAGGTCAGCTTAGAGGCAGAGACACTCTCTGCTGATTAATCTCCCCCGTCTCATCCTGATCCCCTTCTGACAAGGAATCTTCCCCCTCGGCTGGCCCAACTATCCTTCAATTGTTCCATAACTTATCTAGTGATTCTGAACTCAAAGACTCTGACTGCAATGAGTCTGATAGTTATGGCTACTCTGTGCTGGTAGTCCCAGAGAAAGTCTCTGTCCCTTACAAGCCATGTTCAGGGAAAACCACAACTACAACTTGCCCATCTGCAAATGAAGCTAAGGCTATAGTGGCTTGTCCTTACTTAGCTCAGGCTCATTGTCCCCCTGTCTTGGTAGATTCCTCTGAAGAGGCTGCTGAACTAGAAGAAGCTCTCTTTAAGAATGTGACTGTATTTCTCTCCTTGCAGACTGTGTAAAAGGAAATTCCTTCCTTAAAATGCATGCTGGCCAAATAGGAGAAAGAATTGGAGGCAACTCAGGACGTGCAGGCTGTCTTACCCCCCTTTGGGAAAGATACTACTTGTGTGGAAGTATTGATCTAAAAGGTCAAGATCAAGGCTATCTTGGACACAGGCTGTCCAGTCAATGTGGTATTGTCCAAGTTAATGGGAAAAAACTTAAGCTGGCTCCTGACCTCAACTACACTCAATCATATGGTACAGCTGACATGGCCCAAACTTGAGCCATTGGTGCCTACTCTGCCCTGCCAATGAGGTTTGGGAAGCTTCTTATTGCATCCCATGCTGTTGTCCTCAAAAACAAAAGTTACAATCTCCTGGTTGGTATGCAATTCCTTTGAGAGTACAATGGGATTGTGAACCTTCAAGATGGGTACCTATTGCTCTTAGGGTATGAGATCCCTCTAATCTTTGAAGAACCCCTGTGTCTCCCGGAAAAACGTCTTAAGGCATGTGTGCTTGAGTACCCCACTGGTATCTTCTCACTCAAGTACAGGACTCATTCTTCCTGTATGTGTTCCCCTCCTCCTTTCTGTCCCGCAGAGGAAGGTGTGCCTTTTCTGGCCCCTGCAGCTATTACCATTCCTCCAGGCTCCCAAGTGATTATATACTCCCAGATATCCTACAAACTACCTGAAAAGTCATTTATGGATCTATATTCACCTGATTCCTTAAGCTGTAAAGAGCCTTGGTTATGCCCTGGGATTTTGGACCAAACTCATAAGGAGCCTGTGCAGCTGTTATTATCTAACCTGACTTCCCTGCCTATGCAGGTGACCAAGGGCCAGGTTGTCAGACATGGTTGCATATTAGGTTCAGAGCAAGTGTCATCCCTCTACCCCTTTGGAACGTTTAGTGATTTCAACTTGCCTGAAGGAGACCCTCAGGTCCTCGCCCTGTTCACTGCTGCAGACTTCCCACAACTATCACCCATTCAACAAAAAAATATTCTGGAATTACTAGACCAGTTTAATGATATATTTGCCTCTGGACCCACCAACTATGGTCTAGCAAAGGGGGTTATCTACCAGATATATACGGGTGATGCCCCGCCTTTTTGTGCCAAACCTTACTGCTGCAGCAGGGTAGAAGATGCTCAGGTCTCTAAGAAACTTAAGCAGCTCTTGGATGCTGGACTATTGGCTCCCTCTTAGAGCCCTCAGGCATCCCCTTATTGATCCTTAAGAAGAAGGATGGAGGCCACTGCATTGTGATGGATTATTGCTGCCTAAACTCTCTCACAAAAAAAGGACTCTTATCCTCTGCCTAGAATTGATGATGCTCTTAGACAATTAGGGGGATTGAAGTTTTTCTCTGCTATGGATCTTGCCTCAGGATACTGGCAGGTTGACTTGTCTCCTGAAGATAGAGAAAAGACTGCACTTATCATCTCAGAAGGCCTTTTTGAATCCACTTGGTGCCCCAAGGACTCTGCAATGCCCCTGCTACATTTCAACGGGCTATAGACTCCATCCTGCAAGATTTGAAGCTCTCCTGTGTCCTTGCATACCTTGATGATATTACTGTGTTCATCTCCACCTTTACCAACCATTTGGACCACCTCAAAGCTGTCTTCATCAAAATTTGGGAGACAGGCTTAAAACTCAAACCCTCTAAATGCTCCTTCTTCAAGGAGCAACTTAAATTCTTGGGCCACTAGGTCACCCAAACTGGAATAAGCCCTATAAATAATAAAGTGAAAGCCATTGACAAGATGCAGCCCCCACAAACCTACAAGAGGTCCAGGTCTTTCTTGGTATGATGGGGTACTATTGACAATTCATCCCTGATTTTGATGAATTAAGCAAACCCCTTGTCCAACTCCTACGCAATGTACCCTTTGAGTGGACTGACAGCCAACAAAAGTCTTTTGAAGCGCTGAAAGTCAAACTTAAGGAGGCTCCTATCTTAGTCTACCCTGATTAAAATAAGGAGTTCATCTTGTACACCGATGCTAGTGAAGTAGCTGTGGGTGCTATCTTGACCCAGCTTGACAATGAAGGCGTGGACCAACCTGTGGCCTATTCTTCACAAGTCCTCAACAAACATGAGAAAAACTATAGTGTCATCAAAAAGGAATGCCTAGAGGTTCTGCATGCAGTAAAACAGTTCAGGCACTACATTTACAGGACTCACTTTACTGTGGTCACAGACCATTCATCCCTTAGATGACTACAGCAACTAAAAGAGCCCAAAGGTCAACTAGCCTGTGGGCTTTACACCTTCAAGGATATGGTTTCACTGTAGTACATTGCCCTGGGGCGCAATATCAGAATTCTGATGGTTTTTCAAGAATGCCCATACTAGCCATTCATCCTGCTGACGCTGATTGCCTATACAACTTGATAGGGTGCCCTGACTCCTGGACCACTTCACCAGAAGACATTCATCTGGCACTGCAAGTCCTATCAAAGGATACTGTGATTTGAGATAGACAACTCTTCAAGAAAGTCAACAACACTTATCTACCCTATGTCTGTCCTAGCATGAGGGTTGCCATCATCCTCCAAGCCCATATTGACACAGGACATGGAGGCATAGCAAAAAATCATGACTAGCTGTGCAAACTTCTACTGGGAAAACATGAGCCTCCTAATTCCTGACATCCTTGCCTCCTGTCATTCTTGTCAGCTCCAACGCCCCTGACCTTCACAGCATCAGTTTAAGCTTATTTCCCCTAAGCATGCCTTCCACTCTGTGAGTATTGATGCTGTTGGGCCTCTCCTGCGTTCTAGATCTGAGTGTTGATTCATTTTAGTAGCTGTCAACCACTTTAGTAATTGGTTTGAAGCCAGAGCAACCAAATATAAAACCGCCAAGACCACTGCTAATTTCTTGTTGCAAGATATTTTCTACTGTCATGGTTGCCCTCAAGTCCTGCTTTCTGACAATAGGACCAGTTTTAATACTTGCCTTATAACGTCCATTATAGAAGCAATGGGTACACATCAATCCTTCTCTGCACTGTATAACCCATCAACCAACGGGAATGTGGAACAATCAAACTCCATCCTTGTGTCCATCATGAGGAAACTTACCCTCTCTGATGCCAATAACTAGGATATGTTCCTCCCAGCTGTCCTCTTTGTTTATAAACTCAGCAGACATCAAGTGACTGGCCAGTCCCCCTTTGCCATGCTGTACGGATAAGAAGCCACTATCCCCTCAATCTTGATACCCTGTTGATTGAGGTTGACACCTCTGCTAATCCTGAAGCTCATTTCAAAGACTTGACTAATTGTATCATTGACATCCAAGCTACTGCCTATTCTACTGCTTACAAGGTCAAAACCCTGGAACTCTTGCCCTCTAATGCTTCCAAAGCCCCCTCCCTGAGTACCAAGTGGGTGACCTAGTCCTCTATTATCAAAATTGTACTAAAGGTTGTGCTCATAAGCTAGACTCCCTCTGGGTTGGACCTTGTGAAGTCACCTACAAGAAGGGTGTTGAGCATACTGTGAAGCTACTGTCCTCTGGCCGCCTTTTTGCCAGGGTAAACTCCAAATTCTGTACAGTCTTGCCCATAATGGTGCAAGGTTATAAACTAAAGTGTGCAAAGCATTGGGATTCAAATTTAAAAGATATAAGAATGTAGGTACTGTCTGTAAGATGATCTTGCAGAAACCCTCTAAAAACCTATATTTTGTCACAAATGGAGTAATAGAGTTTAAAAACCCTAAGCAAAGAAGATATAATAAGGTGTTCAATAGTGAACAGTTTATAACTAAAGGAATATTGATATTAGGATATTCTCCATCTGCAAATTGATACATATAACTATTGAAAGATTCCTTAAGGGAAAAAATGGATACAACAAGCCTAAGGCTTGTTGTTTTACAAGTTCTGTTTGGATTTAAGGAAAAAACTAAACTAAGAAAATGAATTTTAAAAAAAAATTCTAAAAATTAAAAATTTGAAATTAAAATTGTAAAAGTTGAAGGGGAAGAAATCACTTAGAATTTTGGTATAAAGCCTACTCTTCAAAAGCTCTTTATTTATAGAAGAGAAAGCCTTTTCAGTTGGAGCATGATCAACAGGAGGAAGCAGCCAAGAGGAGGAGCAACTGGAGAAGTTGGAGATAATCAGGTACAAAAAAAGGAGAAAACAAAAGAGCAGTTCAAGTTTGATAGGCAGGGGAGAGCAGCAACAATGTGAAAAAGGAGTTTCAAAAGGTAAGCAAAAAAGTAGAGATAATCCAACTTAAAGTAGAGAAATATAAGCTATTTGAATAGCTGGGAAGACAGTGGATGATGACTGTGTCAATTTGAACGCAAATAAAAAACAAGGTAATTAACTTAAAATACTTAAATATTAACTTCTAATTTAAAATTCCAAATATTAAAAATACTGAAAGATTAAAATCAAAATTAAACATCAAATATGATAATTTAAAGAGCCTGCCCTTTGGGGCAGGGCATGACAAATTCCTCCACAAATATCAACTCCCTGTGTCCAATCTTGAGGGGGGATATGTTGTAAATTGCGCCATTAATATCATTTTGATATGGCCTTCAAATATTGATATGTGCAAAGATTTGGTTGGTTTTGCTTTCAATTTTGGGAATTCCTCCCCTTCTGAAAATAGGTCTGGTTCAATATCCACCCATTGCAGAATATCATACCTGTCCTTGACTGATCCTGGTATGACCTCATCCCAATGTGACCCCTTCTGCCACTCTGTCTACCTAATGAGTGATTATTGACCCTTGTCTACTATTTAAGTAGAATCATTTCTCCTAATAAAGACAAGTTTATCCACATTTGTGTTGGCTTTAATAATCTTCAAGCTTTTTCCTTCCTTTTTGCCAAAAGGAATTCTTCATCTTGTGTTCCAGGAAATTAATTTATGTGCCCTTAATTTTGCCCTGAAGGCTAACCCAAGGCTAGCTTTGAACCTCAAATCTTTTGTTATAAAGATTTCCTGCTGTGTCCTCCTGGATGTTGTCTCCAGGAACCAAAAACAATAAGTGTTGTTTCAGGTTGGGACTGTAAATGATGATGTTGTCCAGGTAGATAATTGCTTTTTTTGTATGTGTTCCTTGAAAACTTTGTTCATGAAGTTCAAAAAGGTCCTGAGAGTGTTTGTCATGCCAAAGTTGATAACAAAACATTCAAAGGATTCATATTTAGTTCAAAATGTGGTCTTTGGAATGTCTTCAGGTTGCACGCAAATTTGATGGTAACCTGCTGTCACATCAATTTTTGTGAAGATTTGGGACCCCCAGGGCTTCAAAAAGGTTATCAATTAAAGGCAGGGGATATCTGTTCTTAATTGTGACCTTTTTGAGCGCTCTGTAGTTGGTGACCAGGCAGAGTCATCCATCTTTCTTTTTCACAAAGAAGACAGCAGCGCTGAAAGGTGATTTTGATGGTTGTATGAGCCCTTTTTCAAGTGCTTTGTCAAGGTAAGCCTTTAGGGTGTTTTCTTCTTGTGGTTTGAGGCAGTAGATAGGTTGTGATTTGGCTACACTCTCTTTGAGGTCAATTTTGTATTGTATGCCACTGTCAGGAGGTAGTCCTGGCAGTTTTTCTTGGGAAACAGTGGAAAACTTGTTAACTAGCTGGTCTTGTATGTAGTTGTTTTTATGTTGAGTCTCCATATTCTTGAAGTGGATGACCTTGTATGTGCAGGTACTCCAATTGATTTGGCTGGGGTTGGTTTCCTCTTCTGTTTCCATGATTTTCACAAATACATGGTCCCTCATAAGTTTATCAAGGTGAGTTAGATAAACATGGTGTTGTACTTTGCTTCTTTGTATGGTGAGAGTAGCACTGTCCCAGTCAATGTGAGGCTTGGTCTTTCTCATCCATTCCAGGCCAAGTATAACGTCATACTTGGGGATTGGTATGATTGGTCTGCTGAGTATGGTTTGCACGTCTCCAATTTGGGTTCAAAATTTTTTTGCCTCTTGTGTGACTGGTGTGCTTTGGTTTTCTGCCATGATGACCCTCTTGACGCTACTTTAAGTGGTAGGCAACTTCATGAGGTCCGCAAAGCTCTTGTCAATGAGAGATTGATCTGCTCTAGTGTCAAATAGTGATGTTCCCTGATATCTGAGAAAAGCAGAAAGGATAAGTGAGGAGTTTATTTCCAGTTTGGGCAACAAACAGTAGAGGGTTGCTAGAGGGTACTTGGATCATGGTGATTGAATCCATGTCCTGGTCCCTGTACAAGTCTTATAGGTTGGGGGAGGGCAGCTTGCCTAAGCACTCTCCTGGGCTTTTCCCTCCTCGTTGATATCTTTGGTGCTTGCCTGGTTGGCTTGGGCAGTGTGATTCCCAGTTAAAGGATGGGTGTTGTTAGCTTAGTTGTTCTGTTTATTGGGTCAAGGATTCTTCCTGGCTGAAGGACTCTCCTTGCGCTTGTTGGTTGCATGTAGATTATCAGATTTTTGGTCTGTGTGTTTGCCTTCTAAGAATGCTTCCTCAAGGTTCTTGCAGCAGGTCATATCAAACTGATGTCTAATGTGTGTGGTAAGACCATTGTAGAAGTCCAAGTGTGGCCCAGGCTTATCAAAGTTGATAGTGTTGGGTGTGCAGTCATGTAGGTCTTTGTATGCAGCAATGTACTCCTTGATTGTTCCTGTCATCTTGAAGGTTTGAAGTTATGTCATTATTACTACGTCGGAATCTTTCATGGAGAACTTTTTGAGGAATGCGCTCTTGAATAGCTCCCAGTCTCCCTTTTGGTCAGGGTGTTGGGCTATCCATTTGCTTACAAAATGTGATGTGGTTCCTGTGATGCAGAAGTAAATTTCACTGACCCAGAGTCTTTGGGGTATTCCACTTGCTCAAATTTTCTTTGTGTACTGTTAATCCAAAGAGAGGCATTTTCTTGGCATGGTCCCGTGAAGGCACTAATTTCAGCTATACACAAGCGTTGGAATACAATATCAGGTATCTCAGGCTGCTGTGGTGCTGTTGTGGTTGGTACTGTGGTTAAAATTCTGTGGGCTTTGAGGGTGTTGTATTGTTCAATGGGTACAAGGATGTTGTTGTAGATAACAAAACTTCAGGAACGTCTTGTCCTCCTTTGTAGTCTCTTCAGCTGTTAGGGAGTACCATTGCTTGATCCTTTTCTTAGGAGGAATTTTTTCTTTGAGCTGGGTAGGTATGGATAACCTACCTGTGCTACCACTGTCAAGTTTATACTTCTGGGAAGTATAATAAACGGAAAAAGGAGAATATTTAAGAAGAGAATGATACTTTTTTGGATATGAGTATAGAATAATATATAGTATCATGGCAAGCCACATACTGTTCATGTATGTCATGGGGCTTATCTGAGTAATGTTCCTCTTGGGTCACAAGGCTTAATCAAGTTGTGTTCCATTTAGAACCTGGATTGAGTGATCCCTGTCATAGATTGTTAACTGATAATGGTGCCACCAGTTTACTGACTGGCTGGTGAACCATTCAGTGATCTACTTGGGGCACTAATTCCCTGAGAGGGAGTAATCAAAGATGTTGCGGCAGGGGTAAACACCAAACCCTCTCCATCTGAGGAGGCTATAAACAATGCCATAATTGACATGGATACTAGAACTTCTGACAAAAGTGCTTGGTCAGATCACCTATTCATACAGCAAAATGAGCCTGAGAACTCTATGATAAAGTCTCAAAACTTCTCCCAAGTCAGTTTTGAATGACTCCATCATAACCTATGCACTGTAGAGCGCATTTAAAACTATCTTTAGAACTACACCCACCCAGATGTTTGTCACACCAGAGTCCACTTGGGTCAGATACAGAGCCTGGTGCATGAACAAGGGGTCCTAGTCTTTAACCAACAATCCTTTCTAAAAGTCCTGTACTCTGAGCTAGGGACAAAATTCTCCCTGATTAATCATCAGATGTTCAAAGTAATTAACACCCAGTGTCGTGAATACTGCTATTCACCATGTTTTGATTTTGCCTTTGGTGGGCCATTTCAAGGATAAATCTCTTGCTTTTGCTTTTGCCTCTCAACATGAGTTAATGACTGAATCAAGAAGTTCAATTGTTTTGTTTCCTGACCCCGTGCAACTCACTTGCCCCACTAATGCTGGTGGCAAGTGATCCTACCGTCCTGGTAGTGTTTTGTGGTATTCCTAACCACTATATAATCATTCCATATTCACCAATAAAAATTAAGTTCTATTCACATTTTTGTCTTTGTGTCTTCTGTACTTCTGCGCCTCTCTCTAGCCTCAACTAGTAGAGAATATTCTTCCAGGGCTGCAAGGTAAACGCATTTACCTTCCCTGTCATCTAACCAATACTTAGTACAAATCCAATCCTAAGGTTAGGATTTCCTGTTGTGTGTCTGTGCCGCGCCTCAGAACACAACAAAAATGGTGCTCACTACAGGGGCTGTAAGTCCCTTGGTTATCTCTTTCACATCCACATTTTCAGGTCCTTTGCCTCTGCCTATACAAGAGTTGACTTCACCTGAAATAACCAGTCCTTCTATTGAAGAAGATATTTCCAACCAGCCTATTACCCCCACTATACTGAACCTTGGGAATGGTCCCTGCCTAGTTGCTTACCCCATGGGTACCCCTGACTTGAAGCAAGTCATGTTGGTAGCCCTTGGGATAGCCCGTGAAGGAGCCATCCCTTGCCTTCAGTTGCAGTTCAGTCGGGCTAAATACTACAAATTAATTGTGGCTCCTCAATTTCCACAATATCTTCTCTCAGCAGCTGGCTCTGCTGAGCACTTACTATAGTCCTTTGTGCAGCCTGCTTTAGCCCACCATCAAATGGTATTAGGACTCCATATCCATGAAATCTTGTCTCTGCAAGCAGCGGTTACTCATCACTGGGACCAGTTTGCTGCCTACCAACAGTGGATTCATTCCCTGTTTTCCTTAGTATCTGACAACAAACGTGACTCTGTCACTTCCCAGACCTGTTTGGTTAATTCTATCAAACAAATGCAACAGTTCATCCCCAAATATGTGAGAGAACGCCTACACAAGTTTCACCAGCTAGAAAAACCCTGGCAAACTCAAGTAGATTCTACCTAAATGCTTATCTCACTGACTTCAAACAACTCGTGCAACAACTCAATGCATTCAGCATGTATTCCTTTGAGCAACTCCAGCAGGTAGCGGAATTTGCTGCTAGCAGCCTTAATGAGCTTGGTACAGCATTTGAACAATAGAGAGCTGCCACCGCTGCTACTATAGCTAAACTCCAGAGTCAAGTGAATGATCTATCTACGCCCAAGCCAGATGTTCCACCCTCTCTCCCTTCTGATGACTTGGTGGATAGAGAGCAGAGAATATGGGATGCCTTTTGCAAGCTACGTACAACTACCTGCAGTCAGGGACGTCCTGCTGAAGCCCCTCAACCTGATCCCCAGGTACTTGAGCTGACTGCTCAAGTTGCAGAGCTACAGCAAGAACTTGCCACCCTACGTGAAATGGTGGTAACTGCTGCTAGTCCAGTTGGAGTTGTTGATGAAGATGGTTGCTGCCCTGGCTTATTAGGAGCTCCTCAAACCCAATGCGCTAGGGAACTAATTGCTCTAGCTAACAAAGTAGATCAATTGAAGCAGGATCATACTGAACTGGATAGAGACGTACAAGAGATGAATGATGTGATTGACTCTGTGAATGATAGTTTTGCCCCTTGCCTCTCAGTAGAGCCATCCCTTACTTTGCAACTGGCTGAACTCTCCACAATAGTGACCACCCAAGGTCAACACTTAGATACTACCGCACAACAAACCACTCAAGCTGTCAATACAGGTGCCCGCGCTGTTGAGACCCTTACTACCCTTGAAGAAAGTGTTTGTCAGCTATGAGCTAGACAGCCCCCCTCTGAGTCCAAAGCAGATAATACCCGCGTATAAACGTACTCAATAGCAACAATGGTGGCCCAACCCCCGAAGCATACTTCAAGCCTACCTTTAAGAAAGTCTTTGATCCTAAAACCTCAACCATTGCAGCATTCCTAACTATCTACAAAACTGCCATGAGACAGGCTTCAGAAAAGGTTAAGAAAGAACATATTCTTACCTGTCTACACCCAAATTGCCAGGAGGTGGTGGTGCCTGAGTTGCCCTCCATTGAGATGTGAGAAGATATGAAGCAGCTTCTGATTGATGAATTTGGTGGTGACCTTGGCCTGGAAGTAAAGAAGGACGCCTTCATGCATATTGCTTTCAAGCCTAAAGAGACACTAGCTGAGTTTGCAGACCAATTCTACATGGAAGGACAGCAACTGATTATGAGCAGACAGTTGACAGCCCATGAAGCCTACATGGCTTGCGCCCAAGCCCTCAAGGTTAATCAGCTTCTATGCCTTCACTTAAAAGCTCACAAGGCTATGCTTTCCTCCATGAAGAGCATAAAGACGTTGTTGCAGGATATGCACCTTATCCACTCTGCCACAGTTGTTAGAGAAGGTTGAGCTACTTCTAACTCTGATTCATCTTCCTGTGGTCCTCGCATTCTTACCATGAACTTGCAAAATCCTCCTTGACACCAAGGTTGCCACAACTGCAGTCAGATAGGTCATCATTCCCAAGTCTGCACCAACCCGCAAGTTGAAGGAGCTGATCCAAAAGAGCAGGCAGGAAAAGAGCAGTCAACCTAGAGGCAGATACGCTCTTGGTTGACAATTCTTCCCAGTCTCTTTCAATCCCCCCTCTATAGCTGACTCTGAGCCCGCTGACAATGAGGCTCCTCCTATCCTCCTCTTGTTTCATTATATCTCTGATGACTCTGAACTGGAGGACTCTGATACTGACAACGCTGATGCATATGGGTATTCTGTTCTTGCTGTTCCCAAAACCATTACAGTCCCCTATAAACTATGCTCAGGGAAGACTACAACTACTGCTAAGCCTTTTCCTGAAGTCAAATAAGTTGTCTCTTGCCCTTACCTCACTCAGGCTAAGAGGTCCCCTGTGCTAGTGGAGTCATCAGAAGAAGCTGCCAAGGTTGCTGATGTTGTCTTCAAGAATTTGTCTGTTTTGCTCCCCCTCCAGACTGTTTATAAGGAATTCCCGGGATTAAGATGCATGATTGAAAAGTGGGATAAGGAACTAGCAGAGGCTCAAGATATATTGGCTGTCCTTTCACCCTTTGGTTGCACTACCACTTGAGTAGACATATCCATTCAAAAAGTGAAGATCAAGGCTGCTTTAGACACTGGCTTGCCAGTCAATGTTGTCTCCTCCAAGCTAGTGAAGAAACTCAAACTCGCCCCTGACCTTAATTATCACCAGTTGTATGGCACGGCTGGACTGTCTATGACCTGCGCCATAGGGGCGTACTCTGCTTTACCCATGTAGTTTGGAAAACTTCTCCTAGCTGCACCAGCAGTTGTCTTGGAAAATGAGAGTTATGATCTCTTAGTTGGCACCCAGTTCCTTAGGGAATATAATGGGATAATCAACTTAAAGGATGGTTAACTCTCTATTCTGGGTTACAAAGTCCCTCTGATCTTTGAAGAGCTGGTTAAAGTTCCCAGAAAACGGCTCAAGACTTGTGCCTTGGAGTATCTCACTGGGGTTTTCAACCTCAAATATTGCACTCACTCCTCCAACATGAAATGCCCTCCCATGGTGTGTCCTGCGTCTGAGGGGATCCCTCTCCTAGCCACGTCTGCTGTCATCATCCCACCTGGCTCCCAGGCCATCTTGGACTCCCAGATATCATATGAACTACCTGAACAAACCTTCTTGGAGTTGTACTCTCCCCCCTCATTAGAGCGCAACAAACCTTATCTCTGTCCTGGAATCCTAGATGTCTCTCATAAGGACCCTGTTCAGCTGTTGGTAGCCAACCTGACTGCAGTCCCCATGACCGTATCTAGGGGGCAGGTTGTTGGATATGGCAAGTTATTGAGCTCTCTTGATGTCCTGTCTCTTCATCCCTTTGGCACGTTCCAGGATTTTAACCTACCTGAAGATGAGCCTCAAGTCTTATCCTTGCTCACCGTGAAAGACTTCCCACAGCTGTCCCCGGTTCAACAGAAAGAGGTGCTAGATTTACTAAACCAATTTACCAACATCTTTGCTAAGGACAGTACCAACTATGGGTTAGCCAAAGGCGTTATCCATCAGATTGACACAGGTGATACTCCTCCCTTCCGTGCTAAACCATATTGCCGCAGTTGTGTAGAGGACGCCCAGGTATCTAAAGAGCTCAAACAACTGTTAGATGCTGGGCTGCTGGCCCCTTCCCAAAGTCCTTGGGCATCCCCGCTACTCATCCTAAAGAAGAAAGATGGGGGTCATCACATTGTGATGGACTATTGCCAATTGAACTCTTTGACTAAGAAGGACTCTTACCCCTTGCTGTGTATTGATGATGCCCTCTGATGCCTTGGAGGCTCTAAATTCTTCTCCACAATGGATATGGCATCCAGATACTGGCAAGTTGATCTATCACCCAAGGATTGTCAGAAAGCCGCACTCATTACCTCTGAAGGGCTTTTTGAGCCTACTCGCATGCCACAGGGACTCTGCAACGCCCTGGCCACCTTCCAAAGGGCCATGGACTCCATCCTCCGTGACTTGAAGTTGTTGTGCGTCTTAGTATACTTGGATGATATAACAGTTTTCAGCACTACCTTCACCAATTACCTGGCTCATCTCAAAGAGATGTTCATAAAGATTTGAGAAGCAGGCCTCAAACTAAAAACTTCCAAGTGTGCCTTCTTCAAAGAGCGTCTTGAATTCTTAGGCCATGAAGTAACCCAGACTGGGATCCGCCCAATGACTAAGAAGGTTGAAGCCATTGAAAAAATGCTTCTGCCCACCAACCTGCAAGAAGTACAAGTCTTTCTGCAGATGATGGGCTACTACAGACAGTTTATCCCTGACTTCACCAATACTAGTAAACATCTAGTCCAGCTATTATGTAATATCTCTTTTGAATGGACCACCAGTCAACAGCAAGCCTTTGAGACCCTTAAGCAAAAGCTCAAAGAGGCGCCAATCCTTGTGTATCCTGACTATGATAATGAGTTTATCCTATACACTGATGCTAGCAATCTTGCTATTGGATCTATTCTGGCCCAACTGGACAACAAGGGTGTAGACCATCCTGTGGCTTACACTTCCTGCGTACTAAACAAGCATGAGAAGAACTATAGTGTCACAGAGAAGTAGTACCTCGCCATATTACATGAAGTCAAGCAGTTTTGTCACTACATATATGGTACCAACTTCACTGTTGTCACTGGCCACGCTTCTCTCAAGTGGTTACAACAGCTTAAGGAGCCTGAAGGATGCCTAGCTAGATGGGCTCTACATCTGCAGGGATACAACTTCACGGTGCTCCACCGCCCTGGGATTCAACACCAGAACGCTGATGGGCTCTCCAGAATGCACATTCTTGCTTTGCACTCTGCAGAGGCTGACTGGTTATACAAACAAATTGGGTACCCGTCTTTGTGGGAAAGTGAGACATAAGAAGTAAAACTGGCCTTGTCTAAGCTATCCAAAGATACCCTCACATGCGACAATCAGCTCTTCAAGAAGGTACAAGATCAGTATCTGCCTTATGTACAACCAAGCCTTTGCCTCTCAGTGGTGTCACAAGCTCATAAAGAGACTGGGCATGGAGGCATTGCCAAGACCTTTGACTGGCTTCAAAAGAATTACTTCTGTGAAAACCTTTTCCTGCTGATCCCAGATGTCATAGCTAGCTGCCACAATTGCCAGCTGCAAAGGCCTTGAGCTGCTGCCCACAAGTTCAAATTAGTCCCTCTGCAACATGCCTTCCACACTGTCAGCATTGATGCAATAGGTCATCTCCCCTGCTCACGTTCTGGGTGCCGCTTTATTCTGATTGTGGTTGATCATTTCAGCAAGTGGGTAGAGGCTTGCCCAACAAAAGACATCACAGCTAAGACAACTGCCGCCTTCCTGCTATAAGATGTTTTCTACCGCCATGGCTGTCCTCAAGTGTTGCTCTCCAATAATAGGACTAACTTTAATGCCAAGCTGGTAACTTCTGTTGTAGAAGCTTTGGGATCTCATCAGTCTTTCTCTGCCCCCTACAACCCTTCTACCAATGGGGCATTTGAGCGTGCTAATTCAACACTGGTCTCCATCATGAGAAAGCTCACCTACTCTGACACTGCCAACTGGGACCTATACTTACCTGCCGCTCTCTTTGCATACTGCCTTAGCAAACATTGTGTCACTGGATACTCCTCTTTTTCTTTGTTGTATGAGAGAGAGGCTACTACCCCTTTGCTCTTGGGGGCCCCTCTGCTTACCTCTGATAAAGCCATGAATCCTGACAACCACATCAAGGATCTAGTCAACCGCATAATTGATATACAGGCCACTGCCTACACTTCTGCATACAAGACTAAGATGCTTGAACTCTCTCCTGATAATGCTGGACGCACCCCCCTACCTGAGTTTGATGTTGGCAATCATGTACTTTGCTACCAGCACAGAGTAGGTGGTTGCGCACATAAGTTGGACTCTCTATGGATTGGCCCTTTAGAAGTGACTTTTAGACAAGGGTCCAAGTACACTGTAAAGCTCCTCTCCAGTGGCCGTCCTTTTGCTCAAGTGCATGCAAAGTTCCTTTGTAAATATTACCCCCCTAAGGCCAATCTAGGGGAGGGCAATGTTGTGAATACCGCTATTCACCATGTTTTGGTTTTGCCTTTGGTGGGCCATTTTGAGGACAAATCTCTTGCTTTTGCTTTTTCCTCTCAAAATGAGTTAATGACTGAATCAAGAAGTTCAATTGTTTGGTTTCCTGATCCTGCGCAACTCACTTGCCCCACTAATGCTGGTGGCAAGTGATCCTACTGTCCTGGTAGTGTTTTGTGGTATTACTAACCACTATATATTCCATTCCATATTTACCAATAAAAATTAAGTTCTATTCACATTTTTGTCTTTGTGTCTTCTGTACTTCTGCGCCTCTCTCTAGCCACAACTAGTAGAGAATATTCTTCCAGGGCCACAAGGTAAACACATTTGCCTTCCCTGTCATCTAACTGAGACTTAGTATGAATCCAATCCTAAGGTTAGGATTTCCCATTGTGTGTCTGTGCCGCGCCTCAGAACACGACACCCAGAACAGAATTATACAATGAATGGACACCATCAAACATGACTTAGAAAAGCTAGTTCCTAACAACGTCATCCAGAGGCTCACTCACCAAGGGATGCACCCTAATTAAATTAGTTTGATAGCTAATCATGTCCTGGAAATTGTCCCCACCTTTAGAGGACTAGCTCAGGAGGTGTAGATCAAGGCCTACCGCCTGGTCACAATCTCCTCCTTCTCAAAAACTTCAGGCTCAACAGGAACCCACTCAATTCAGATACTGAAACAAGATATCCTGGAACTCTTCATCCGTTTTAAGAAGATTCAGGATGAACTAGTGCAACAAAGTGCATATTTAGCCTTCCCCTTTCACAGGTATCACAAACTCATCAAGCTACAAGACCATACAAATTTTAAGCTCCCCCCTAGAGCTGCCAACAGCCAAGCTATGGCTAGGGAGCACAAGGCTACCATGAATAAACTTTGTGATTGATGGACTCCCAACTAAAAGAGCATCACTTCTCTGGAGAATGGCTTGGATGTCACCTTTCAGGAGAACAAGGTTTACCAGGACAAACTGAACAATCAAGTTTTACTCCTGGATGCCTTTCAGAGCCAGTTAGATGAAATGAACAGTAGGCTTGCTGCCCTGGATCTGCAGGTGCAATCATCTACCGCTAGAATTAATGGCAGAGACATCAGTTGCCTCTTACATTCTGGCCAGATGTCATACTCCAGTCCTAAATGCTACCATATTAAGATAGTGATGACAACCAGGTACAAATGTTATCAAACGCTATATGAGCAATAGAACCTATATTGTAGCCTGAAAATAACATTCCAGCTATCCCTGAGGCCTCCATGGTATCTCCCAACAAAGAAGCTAATTGAGATGCTCAGCTTGAAGAGAACAGAAGATGTCTTCTTAAGCCAAATTTTTAGCCTCCACTCTTGGCTGCTCTTGCCTAACACAATCACCTGTGTGTATCTCCCCTGCTCCTCTGACTCAAGGGTACAACAAATTCAAGCCTGTCAACTTTCCTAAGTTTTACATAAAAAGTAATTTGTCTATGTTATTAGGTATTTACCAGAATTCTATGTATAGTGCAGCTTCTTCCACAAGGGATTAAACCATCATCATTTTCCTGGATGAAGAAACTCATACCATCATCTTACCTTGGCTTCCAGAGAATAGTCAAATCTTTTCCAAAGTCTCTAGAGCCTTGAATGAGGAGTTTGGTAGCCAGGAAGCCATTCTTAGCTGCAATATAGACTTTTCAGATATCAATATCAAGGCTGGGGACACACTGTAAGACTTTGCCCATGGATTCTACCTGAAGGCACATACCCTATCCTCAATTAATACTATACACTTTATTGATGTTCAGTCTGCTTAACTAAACACAGTAAGATTTAAATTAGAGCTATATCTGTCCCTGAAGTATGGAATTTACAATGCTTATACTGTACCACATATGACAAGCCTTCTTTGAAACTATAAAAAAGAGTTTGAGATCCCCCTCTTTTGTTGTGACCTTGATTAATTGCCTTCCCGCTAACAAATCTCACAATACACAGGTGGTACTCAATGAGCCGCCTCATAACGCAATCAACAGTATAGAGGATTCTTTGGACAATGTCATATTACATTTTTTGCACCAAATTAGGAGTGATGCCAATTCAACGCGCTGATTCATTGCTTAAGATATTCCCAGCCCAAAAACTTATACCAAAACTGCCATAGTGCTACCCCCCAATGTTTATATGGCTTCTTGATATGACATATAGCCATATTATTCTCTAAATAAACATCATCTTGTTCCCAATATTGTCTTTTCTATTAGACTGTTGTCTTTCCCAATCTAAATACTGAATTATTATTGGTTTAGTTGCAACAGTGGTAGCAGCAGTAGATTTTATTAGCAACCTACCTATTAGAAATTTCCCTCAAGAAAGGACATAGTACTGGCTGTATGGCTTCACCTCACCAAGATACCTTCTTACTCATCCCTGATGGGGACATTCCCAAAGGTTACATTGTATACCAGGACCAATTAGTGCTCACTAGCGTCTACAACCAAATCTGCCTAGGACAACATGATATTAGTGTCACCTGCCTCAGTCAGATCTGTCACAGTGCATGCTGAACCTGCAACTGGAATACTTCACAGATGGTGTGAGGGGTCTGAAATAGTGAGTTGGTTCCACTCCACAGAAGCCCATCTCCGCATCTGTCAAGTACCTGAGCCCATGTGGGTTACCACTACGTCAGGGCACCTTGCTGGACCTGTTGCAAACTGGTTTACCAACTGGGCTGATCAGGAGCACAAAGTCACTTGGGCGTCCTTCAGCAACACCACCAAGTCTTGCTACAGTGAAACCTTTTCACCCATTGTAGTGAAAACCCCCTTTCTTGCTATCAAACAAACAAAAAGCATCCCTGAGTACCTTAACGCCTGGCAGCAAGCACTGGCTACCACCCCAGAAGCTATCACCAACAGAATACAGTTCTCTTCATCCTAATTATTAATGAGTTAAAACCATAGTATCTTTAAAGGGTTGCCTGTAGGGTGTTGCACCTCATTTGATGATTGCTACAAAGCATTGTAGAAGCAAATAACTAAGCTATGACAGGCTTTCAAAGGTCCAATAATGTGCCTCCTCACCTTGAACTGTGCCTAGCAGTGCCCACAGTCAACTAGGACGCTTTCAGTGTCATTGTGAGATTAGACTGATTGACCACCAATGATCAGGCTAATCATTGCATGCAGATCTCTATCAGTTACACGCTGTATTATCACTAGGTCAATATTCTATTAAGTGTAGTAATTATACGCCGTGTAATCACCAATATATTATAATTGATATAGCAGTTATACGCTGTGTAATTGTTAGTTTATTATGATGGATGCAACAATTATATGTTGTATTAACACTTGATTATCATTCCAATGTGTAATGATTATATGTTGTATATTACTAGTTTATTATAATTAATGTAGCTATTATACGCCATATAAACATTAGCCAATATAGTGATTATCACTGATTACATGCTGTATAATCTTAAGACCATCAATTGTGTATCTCCCATTCCACCCTACTGGACGTTGTATCAACGCAGTCCCACACAGCCTGATGGACGTATAGAGTCATATCAAACAAGTGATATGCAAATGGCTAGGAAATACCAAGTTTGGATCAGCATTACATGGCGTATAATTGGGTTCCTTATTGGTTTGGGTCAGCATTACAAGGCAGATAATGTATGAGCTGATATTGGATCAATTCTGCTATTATACAGTGTATAATCCCCAACTTGACCTGTTGCATTAGTAATCAGAAGGATTGCCAGCCAGAAAAAGATCACTGATTAAGCCCTGCAAATGGAATACTGGAATTCTACCTTCTAATGTTGGAGGACAGATTAGGGACTATTTATAAGTGTCAACTAAATACAGTGTAGTTTCCTAGCGCAATAATAGGCATTTAAGATACAGCCAATCAATAAATGACAGTAGGCTAGCTCAAAAAGAGTGTAGGCTGTAGCTGAAGTGCCATGTACACCTTGCTAAGGCCAGTAGCAACACACGTGCCAAGGACAACCAATCAGGATAGGTGCAGCCAGCAAAGATGGACCTATTGCAAAGGTAGCCACTGAGAACTGTCTGAAAGGAAAAGAACAAGGATTGGTGTAGTATATATTGATACAGACGCCTGAAAGGATGAAAAGAAGTTCTTAGTTACACCTGGATAGATTGCAGCCGCTGGCTAGATTATACTCCAGTTTCAATAAATGTAATTATCTTCAAACTTCTATTTCATTGTAGTCTGTAGTGCTCTTTGATAAGACAGGTAGAGTACATTGGCAAGGCTAACATCTATCTGTAGCTTTGAACATACCAGCAATAACCCAAGTTGCTCAACAGTCATGGTAGTTTCCATAATGTCAGGTATTATCTGTTCTAACCATAAAGCCAGGAAATTGGGGAAACAGTTAACCAAGTTGACAGATTTAAATCAAACAGTAAATTAAAAATGGGTTACTGCTGCTCTGTTTTGTCAGCAAAATACAATTACTAAAGAAAGATTGACACCAAAAATAGATGTAATCTAAGGGTCACCTGATAAAACCTTGTTTATCAGAATGGTCACCAGAAATTAATCACACAAGGTTTTTTTGCGTGCTGGACAAGGTACTCTTGGAATGAGACAGAATAAGAGCCATGAATTCAGATGATATTGCTTAGTCAATAATTTTGGTACATATGGAAAAATTTTACTGTTCAACTTGCAAGAGTTGAGTCCTCCCTAAAAATTATACTCAATAAACTTAAATTATCTCCTGGTTAACTATGATTCAAAATACATCCTGTAGTGGGCCTGCTCTGCTATATTCCATAAAGCTTGATACTAATTCAAATTTTGACTGGAAGATGGTGTCCTGCTTTGGGATCTACATTTTCTATGCCTTCTAATGTTACACCAATGCTGGCCAATCTTGGAGTTTTTCACACAGAATTGGAAACTGAGACTATGGTTACCTCCCAATGTCCAGAGTTTTATTTACAAGGACTCTCTAATCTTATCACAGGCTATCTATCTGGGACTTCTCTGGTTGGTTTTGATCATCTTTTTAAGCCCTAGTGTATCTTTTGAAAATTTTACTAAATGGCATTTGAAGCTTTGGTGGTGGTTAATTATCAACTCCTTATGGATTTGAGTTGTTATTATGCACTAGGTGGTTGCCCCATCCAAGGACAGAATTAAAGTTGAATTTAATAAATCAATTAAATTTATTTTATTGTCTTTTTAGGCTTGTATTACTTATTGCATGTTTAATTAAAATATTATTTTATTGCTTTATTAAAAAGTAATTTCATTTATATTTATTTAAATTTAAAATTAAAATTGTATACTCCAAGTATAAATAAAAACTAAACCTAAATAAGTATAGTATCACTATTAAGTTTAGTAAGGCTAAACTGATTATTTTAAAATTTAGTAATTGATTTTTAATGTCTGTAAAAATGTAGAGCTGATCTGCAGCTTTTAAATAAGCTATTGGACATCAAAATCAGCTTAGTATTCACTGAGATACATTGATTTTAGTTTTTGTAGTGTGTATTAAAAGTAAATTTAGATAATAGCAAATCGAGCCCGAGCCTTTGATTATGACACGAACCCGATTCCAGCACTTAACTATATATCTCAGCATCTAGAGCAGCTAGAGCTATCATGTTCAGTACCATTTTGATCAGAATCATATGAAAAATTGATCTACGTCCTCTAAATTTCATGAAAATCATCATATGGAATCATAATTTTATCATAGTTAGTTTACTCCACTGATGTTCTTTTGGGATGAAGCTGTGTCAAGCAAGGTCTACTCTGAATAATATGCAGCCACTTGGATCAGGTGATGCATCCAATTGGAACATTCTATTATTTCACTTGAATGATAAGAATTTTTAATGTCCAAGCCAACCATCTACTTGTTTAAACTAATATTTATATTTATAATTTAAGCCGTATCACTTTAAATTGACCAAGCTCTCTTTTCATCATCAATTTTATCGTCAGCACAGAGCATAACCATCCAATCGTGTAAAACAATCTAAAACAATTTCTGCTTCTCTTCCAGTTTTAATTCACCCATTCTAGAGTCGGGTAATCTAGAAAGATAAGCAACTTTGATATGGTTGAATGGGGTTAGCCACTAATTTAAAATGCAAGTAATCAAATACAAATTTATTAAAGTTCGAGTGGCTTATATTTCAGTTCAACATGATTTAGACCACACTCCACGGAATTCAATCTGTGTACTCTCAAAGATGCATGTAAGGGATTGAATGTAAGGATGAGCCAAATTGAGCTTGTGGCTTAACAATCAACTTTTAAAATCAAATTTAAATAAAAATCAATTCAGTCAAATCCCTTACAGCTTGAGCCTACTTGAGGTGACATTACAGACAGACAGACAGACTGACTCACTTTTATATATATTAATCACTTGAAGACCTCTTCATACTACCCAGCAATTTCTGTCACAGTCAGCCCCACCAGCAGGATAATAGAAACAAGTGCTCTTATAAGGGCAGCTTCAGTTGACACAGATTGAGGGTCCAGAAAAACCCTGGGGGTTGTAGACATGAGAAGCTCTGCAACCCTGTTTGACCCACACTCCCTATCTCCTTATTAAGAATTCTTTTGGATACAGCATGCACAGGTTGAACCCCTAAAAGTAATCCAAGTACACAGTGACAACCCTGCCCTCTAATCCAGTCAAACTCAAATAAAATTACTTGCTTGCCATATCTCTTTTGCTTCTGTGATAATACTCACAAGCTCCTGGTAGGCACTGGGACTGATCATGCTATGGTCAACCAGTAATTTTCTGACTCCCAACAATTAGACCAAGTTCTCAGCCGCTTCAAGGCAGTACATATGGCCAACTCTCACAGAGTAACCATCTCCCATAAAATGGTACCCTTCTCAGTAAAAATGGACAATTGTGGTGTTTCAGCTCCTCAGATACCATGACATGCCCTGGGTTAAAGCCAGGTGCTGGCTGAATGGGGAGTCATTCTTCAGATAGGGCAGCTTCTTGGTCAGTAGCTTGTACTTAGACTACATGGCTGCAAATTCCTACAGTACTTTTCTTATGACCAGGCAAGAATCTCTTCCATGAACCTTCACATTAGCTGGAGTGAGACCTTCCTTAGGCTTATACCAGTCTCTGAACAGTCTTTTTTAACTTTTTTCCTATGAATTCCTTGCCTCTGGTGGTCATATCCAAGTTTTGGGTCAATCTGTCACATTTCTTGTCCAAAGTCTTGCTTATTGCAAATCTTCTACAGCTCTGGTGGTAGACATCCTCTTCACCTGAGCTAGGGTAGAAAATGTTGAGTTATATCCATTGGAAACTCTGCACAATTGGGGATAATAGATAGGGGTCAAGAGTGGCGTTTATTGTACTAAGAAGGAATATTACCTTAGAAGCATTCTGTAGTCTGTTTTGGGGGAATGTATTTGGGTTGCCAAGTATTAGAGTCCTTGCTTTATCTCTTGGACTCCCTGTACTTGGTCTTATGCTTCTTCTCTATGTCTTGAAGTCCTTGTGCTGATCTTTGTGTCCCACTTTTGAAGTCTCTGAGTCCTGTGCTTTCTTGCTCCTGGCCATGTACTCCTTCCTGGTTGTTTTGGACTCCTGCTCCTATGTCCTGGACTCCTTGTACTTGTTTATGACTTTGGATATCCACTATGCCCCCCTTGTTTCAGTCTGTTTTCTCTTAAATAGCTCCCTGTTTTCCATCTTTCTCCTTTTTGACTTTTTTTTCAAGCTTAAACTATACAGTTTTTTTGCTCTATGATAAATTAAACTTATTTACTTACTTAAGCTAATCGGAGCAGTTTTTTTTCTATCAAACCCCTTATTTTTTAGGCTTTTCCCTTTTTGTTTAACCAATAAAAACATTGATAAAACAGGATTCAATCTGTTTTTCTAGATGGCCCACTCTTGACCCTGGTTTGAACCTGTTGTCCTCTTGCTCCAGAAAACCAATGGCTCTGTGTTTCAAACAATTTCTCTGTTTTTCCCATCATGTTTTGCCAGGTCATTTTGAGCGTTTTCCTTATGTTTTACTTAATGGATTTTTATAACTTAATTTTTCAGCATTTTTGTGTTTCCCCGCTTGTTTTGATCTTCAGCAAAACTCAAACCTGCTTGCTGCTCTGTTTACGCTCCCCTCTTTACGCTCCAGAAAAAATCCAACCCCTATTCTTGGAGTTTCCCTATGTTGTTTGTGAATAATTGTTGACCAGGGATTGTGGAAAGCCTATTTTAATAGGAAATTAATGACAAATTAATAAGGACCAATCAATTACCCTTTCATAAATTAGTGTCATTAAAAGTACATTAATAAATGTACAGTTAGTGTCCTATGACTTTGTTATTGTGATTAATCACACCATGCCGCTG
This sequence comes from Entomophthora muscae, assembly GCA_014839935.2. Lineage (NCBI taxonomy): Eukaryota > Fungi > Entomophthoromycota > Entomophthoromycetes > Entomophthorales > Entomophthoraceae > Entomophthora > Entomophthora muscae. Next base: position 278,853 of record QTSX02000013.1, on the reverse strand, counting down.
CCATCCTAGATAATAGGCGCTGGGACACCAGCAACCTCAGAAATGTGCACCACAGCACCAGCAGTAATTATTCTTGGCGCCAGAGCGCTGCTACAGTTTACATCAAGCGTTATGACGCCAGAACAATTATTTGCAAGCACCAGAGCGCCACAATAATTAACATTGAGTGCCAAGATGCCAGCTTTGAGATGGAATTATGCCAAGGCGCCAGGCTTGATTCAACTGGTTGATTTGACTCCTAATCAAGGTCAAGTATAGAAGTGATTATACACCTCAAAAGAGATCACTGATTAATGTGCTAGCAAATGGTGTCCTTGTGCTAGGCATTGCGAGATTGTGCCCTAAAATGAGAAGTTGCCCATTTTTCTGCCAACACAACCAAGAATCTACAGTGCACTGGAATGTCCTAGAAGACATTGTCAGTGACTAATGATTATTAATATGAGAATACCCCTATATAAAGTGTTGGTATTAAACACCAGGAGGTAGAATTTTTACCTACTTATATAGGATCCAATAAAGTTATTCATTACAAATCAAGTTGGCCAATGTCTTCATAATCCTCACATTCAAAGGCATATGGTGAGCGTGTGCCCCTGCCTCCTAAATCTTCTGTTGAATCTGCCAGTGTACGCCAATTTTCAACAAGTGGTGCTCACTACAGGGGCACCACACACTCCAACCAACTCTTGTCCTCTGAGTCCAGTGCTGCCCTCCATCCCCAAAGACCTAACTGGATTTGGGAAATGTCATTTGGTGATATAAACCAACAACGTCAAGAGAGACCAGCTTTTCTGATAACAAGAGGATATAACCAACATTAAATCTTTGCCTGTACTCTCCTCCTGCTATTACACAGAAGTCCCTGTGGTATCCCTTGTACGCCTCACCCAGGTCAATCACCAAGACCTAGCATCAGTGGCCTCTGGGCTCTTTCTTGGATATCAACTCAGCCAGGAGCCCACAAACATTTAGTTGTCCCTCTTTCATCAGCACCCCCAGGCCTAACGCCTCATGACTGTATTCCGCAGTTACCTGGAAACTGATGAAGGAAACCTCAAACACTTTCCTACTATCAAGAAATTAGCTGACTACCTGCAAGGATTTGTTCATCCTTGTTACACCAGTTGCTAGGAGTACAGGCGCGACACCACCTGGAGCTTTGAGACCTGGTAATGTATGCTGAGCGCCAGCATCATTACCAGGATTAGTTAGTACAACAACTGGACTCCAGGTTTTAGGAAATTAGAGCCTACACTCAAGTTGATAAGGACAATCAAGACATTTTGGCTTGTCAAGTGGAAGACCTCACCCACTAGTTAAAAAGCTGCTTAGTCCATGTAATAGAGTCAATTCTAAAGAATCTTGGCCTGGGGCCCGTCTGGGTGCAGGACGTCACCTGCTATGTCATAGCCATCAATCAATATGTGACAGGTGCCAATGTAACCAAAAGTATCATGGACAATATTCTTGCCAAACACAGCGCCTCCTTGGAGCAGCAGGATAGCTGTCTGCGCAACCTGGGAAAGAAGGTTTCCAACAACAAAGATAATATCATTGAAGTACAGCGCCTTGCCTGGCAAGAGGCCAAGGAGGCAAGCAACATTGCTAATGCCACCAAGGCTGAGGTTCTGGCGCTTTGAGACAACTTTGCCTAATACAATGACCATATAAAGGATACCATTTGAGAAGAGACCTCTCAACTATGTCAGGAATTCTTGTCACAAATCACCAATGACTCAATAATCTAGGGACATGGCCGCTCTGAACTTAATGAAGTACAGCAACATGTGGAGAACATTGCGGCTGTAAATAATGATATGTTCTGGGAACTGAAACAAGTACGTGGCAAAGGAGAGCTAAATATTGCTTCCACCAAGGCCAAGCTCAAGGAATTACAAGCTGAAATGAAGGAATATGACAAGCAATCTGCCTCCCAGAGTGCTGCCCTAGAAGACTTTTGTAAAGGAATGGTCTAGTGCGCACAACTGATTGAGCGCCTCTGCTCTTCCCTCCAAAATGCAAAGATGAAGATAGCAGATGTTTGGGCTGAGCTTATGGATTCCAGATGCCGCTGCACTAGCCAAGACTTAGGAGGATCTGGTCTTCCTGCTATGCCATCTGGAGAAAGCGCCACACTACAATCCACTTCCAGTTAAGTATACAATGATGGGGCTACCTCATCTTCTTCGGGTTTCCAGAGCCTCCTGTGAGTCTTTGCTGTTCCCCAGATGCCTGTTAAAACCCCACAGGCACCCAGGAAGACTGGCCCAGCCAAGAGCTCCCGTACCAACTTCTTCAATTGCAGTTGCCGTGAGGAGTCCCCTCCTTGCCGCTGCCCTCAAGACAAAACTCCTGCATGTTTCAAGCCAATTAACCTGCCTAAGTTCAACCCCAAAGACAATTTACAAACATTCATCTGCCTTTTTGAGATGTCAATGTATATGGCCAACAGCCAAAATAAGACTACCACACTACTCAACCAACTGGACAAAGCCAGTACCAATCTAATCATCCCGCACATTCCTGAACATGACTGGTTGTATGCAGCAGCAAAAAATGTGCTATTATACAAGTTTGGTAGCATTGCCCAGGCTACTAAAGAAAGAATGAGTTCCTGATGATTATCTTCAAGAAAGACAAGACAATTGCTGATTTTGCTGACTGTTTCTACCTTGAAGCCCAGATCCTCACTGGCTCAGGGTCCCTGACAGTACACAGCGCCCATATAGCTCTTTGTGCAGAAGTAAAGCCCCATGAAGCCTTGTACCAAACCCTCATGCCTGCCTTCCAAGATAACTGCACCTTGGACGGTATGGTACGTTACTTGCGCCAGTGTGGTGACACTTTTGGGCCCCCCAATACTGGAACAAAGCCTCATCCAGCCGCCAACTTTCCAGGGTGCTCAGAGAATCCTACCAACAATAACAAATTCCTGCCAAAGACTAACATCACCAAGATAACCTACCATTGCTGCAACCAGAAGGGCCATTATGCCTCTAGTTGCAACTTGAAGACGGGTATCCATGCGCTGCCCCCCTTGGAATTTAACTTACAGGGAAAAGTCAGTGTGGAGTAGAGGAGGAACTCTCTACTTCCACACAATCTATGAACTTTCCATCTGATCTCTTCTTCACACCTGACGCTGGGTTCTTGGGGAATGTGCTCCATCAGGTCCTTGTAGACAATGTACACATGGTAAAGACCTGTTCCAAGGTTCACGCCTCCCAAGAGGCCACTAAGAAGGTATCTAATCCCTATGCTTGTCAGCTACTAGACAAAACTCCTGATACAGAGCCCCAAAACTCAGGTGATGTCACCCCTCTTAGGGGCGTCAACGTGGCTATTCCCATGGAAAAAATGAAGGATCACCATCCAGAACTATACAATAGCATTGTCAAATTCCTCTCCACTGCCAACAATTTGGACATCCATTTATTAAATAAAGTTGTTTTTTCTTATTCTGAGTGCACTTATGCTGATATTTTTGTGAATAAGCTCAGAGTGCAAGCCATTATTGACACTGGGGCCCCTATAAACATAGTGTCCTCTAAGCTAGTACAGAAAATGGGGCTTGCTCCTGACATTGATCATAAGAAGCAGCATGGTACTTCTGGGCTAGATTGTACCACCACACAAGGAGCGCACAGTGCACTTCCTTTACGCTTTGGTTCCCTGGCAGTCTCAGCCCCAGCTATAGTGCTACCCAATAAAAACTACAATATACTGATTGGAACCTTGTTCATGCAACAGTATGGAGTAAAGACTGACCTTGAGAATGATATTCTTTAAATCTTGGGACAGGCAATACCTCTATACTACAATTGCTCAAGCCCAGAAATAGGTAGCCAGACCACTCCCTGTGTTAACCTCACATATTGCAATGGTGTTGTCCCAGTCAAATACCGTAAATTGGGACACCAAGTTAAACATCTTCCCACTCAGGTTGAGGAGTATAAGGGCCTGCCATTGCGTGCCAACTCTTCCTTTACTATCCCGGCTGGCCATCAGGTGTTAATGGACATTGGATTGGATTTACAGATCCCCCAATGACTTTACAGGGAAATAGAGACCCCCTGAAATTGCTCTAGGCTAGAACCCCTGATTGCACCTGGCATTGTACTCCCTAATCATGGACCCATAAAGGTACTGCTTGCCAACCTTAACCACTCTCCTGTTGAGGTAAAATTCCATCAAGTAGTGGTGTATTTACACCTATTACCAGTGGAAGAGGTGATGAAGATACACAATTTTGGCACCCTGGACAAATTAGGTCTTCCTTCAGAAAAAGAAGTACTGCCTTCCATATGCACAATTATTCCACATGAGCAACTGCAGGGACTCACTGTTGCTTGAAAAGATGCAGCTCTTGCACTGTTTGAGAAATACAAGGAAATATTTGCCAAGGATGACTTCAATCTGGGGTGTGCACATAACACACTCCACCATATTGACACAGGCAAGGAGCGTCCTATATGTCTCTGCTCCATACAACGCTCTTGTGCCTCTGATGCTGCTGTAGATGTTGAAATCAGAAAGCTGGTCTAACTAGGTCTACTTGTTCTCTCCAAGAGCCTGTGGTTGTCTCCAGTCCTCATAGTTAAGAAGAAAGATGGGAGCAATTGTGTTTTTATTGACTACTGCAAGATTAATAACATCACTAAGAAGGACTCTTACTCCCTCCCACGCATTGACAACACGCTCAACTGCCTGGGGAAGCTAAGTTCTTCTCTGCAATGGACCTAATATCTGGATATTGGCAGATTGAATTGCCACCCAAGGAGCAAGAGAAATGTGCCATCATCACTAGCCAGGGTCTCTTTTAACCTACATGTATGCCGCAAGGGCTTAACAACTCACCAGCAACATTCTAACGTGCTATGGATGACATGCTCCATGATCTCAAGTTGAGCTATGTTTTGGTCTACCTGGACGACATGAACGTTTTCTCCAACCACCTTAAATATCTTGAGGAGGTTTTCTGACGCCTAGCAGCTGCTAACCTTAAGGTCAAAACAAGGAAGTGCAACTTCTTTAATGATCAGCTTGAATACCTTGGTTTTGTGGTCAATGCAGAGGGGTTACAACCCCAACCTGCCAAAGTAGAGGCCATAGAGAAAATGAAGGTGCCATCCAATAAACAGGATGGTCAGGTTTTCTTGGATATGATTGGCTATTACCAACATCTTATCAAAGACTTCTCAAATAAGGGGGAGGCCCTCTTCCATCTGCTGAAGAGTGATATGCAATTTGACTGGACCCCAGCCTGTCAACAAGCCTTTGCCACTCTATGCTTAAGCCTCATGAACAAACCAATCCTGCAGTACCTGGACTTCAGTTGCAAATTTATTGTTCAAATGGACGCTCCACTGACTGCTGTGGGCAATGTGCTTTCCCAGATGGACACCAACGGCAAATAACACCCTGTAACATACTACATCATAACCCTGAATGTCCACAAGCGCAACTACACAGTGACCAAAGGGGAATTCTTGGCAGTAATATACGCATATAAGCAGTTTTGTGTATATTTACAGGGCGTCCACTTCAAAGTAATCACAGACCATGCATCACTACGCTGGCTTCAGAACTTGAAGGAACCCAAAGGACGTCTAGCACAATGGGCCCTGAAGCTCCAGGCCTATGACTTTTAAATGTCACACAGAGCAGGAGTTAAACATCAGAACGCAGATGGACTATCCTGACTACCAACAGTAGCCCACCTGGCCAATGTCTATGACCTACTTTATGATAAAATGCTGGCAGGCAACTACCAAGACAAGCCTGTAGAAGTCCAGCACACACTAGAAAGACTCTTGGAGGACACTGAGATCAAGAATAGGCGGATACTGAAGCACACACTAGAAGGGATAAGAATAATGCCTCAACCATCAGAACAGGCTGATTTTATAGTTTGCGCCCATAAGGTAATAGGACATGGTGCCTTCCAGAAAACACTTGCACAACTGAAAACTACCTACTTTTGGGAGGCCATGGCCTTCAACGTCTAAGAAAGACTGAGCTGCTGCAAGGAATTCCAAGGGGAGAAGCCGTTCAGAAAGTCTACAACTTATCACCTAGCTTGACCTAACTTTGCTTGGCACACCATATCTATTGATGTTGTAGGACCATTGTCAGTCAGCAACTACCGCACTAAGTACATCATTGTTGCAATAGACCACTTGACCAGTGGGTGGAGGCAAAGGCGGTGCAAGATCTGGGTGCTAACACTACCGCAAAATTCCTACTTGAGCAGATTATACTACAACATGGTTGTCCCCAAGTTATCCTCACTGATAATGGTACCAACTTCACTTCCCATGTGGTGACCAAACTCAATGAACTCATGGGAATTTGAGGCGTGTTTTTAACACCCTACCATCCAGAATCAAATGGAATGATAGAAAGAGTTAACAGAACTCTGATAGGCATACTAAGGAAATTGACTGCTAGATGCTCTGCAGAATGGAACACCTTCCTGCTGCCAGCTATCTTTGCCTACAACATTGCCACCCACTCCTCCACAGGTAAGTCACCCTTACAGCTCTTGCATAGTAGACACCCTTCACTACCCCCTATCCTGTACTCCTGTGTTGGAAAGGAAGACACACAGTCACCCCATGAATACCAACAAAGGTTAGCTCATACACTGATTCAATTGCAGTCAGAAGCCTATTCCAATGCATTGGCCAAGAAAATAAGGAGTCAAGAAAGAAATAACACCCAGCAGCCCCCACTTCAAGAGTTCTAAGTAGGTGACTGGATGCTCTTCCATAATGCACATGGATTTGGGCAAACACATAAATTGGCCACCCTATGAATAGGGCTGTTTGAAGTTATTGCCAGGACGTCCACCAATGCCTATACTATTAAGGATATTAAAGATGGACAAATGATCAACTGTGTACACACAAAGTTCCTGAGGAAGCTTATAAAGATTCCCCCTCTCAAAGAATAAAGTGATACAACTATGAATAATTAGTTATACAAAGAAGTAAAAGGAAAGGCCAAAACAAATAAACAAAAAAACTAAAAAAATAAAAATAAAACTATAAATAAGAGATAAGAAGGCAAGGCTTTATTGGCCAGCTAAACAGAAGGGCAACATTTGGAGCCAGAAGAGGAAGACTGATTACCAGGTTCTTGCTAGGGGGTGCCTTCAGAAGGAGCACTGTCTGCGGGGAGATGGGGGATGGAGCAACAGCTAGGATTGGAGCAAGAGCATTTTGCTGCAAAAAGGGGAACCAGGGGAGCTATCAGCTTGTACTTGTTGTTGTCCATTCATTTGAGGACGTAGGAAAGAGCCTCCAACATTTAAAACCAAGCCAACTGGGAGTTGTGGGACATAACAGTCCAACCACACAGAGTCAAACAAATATTCCCCTTGCTAACCAGACACTCCTAATTACCACAATCAGAGAAAGCAGAGCCTATAGTAAGGCAATTGAACAGCACATCCTCCATATAGGAGTAGCATTCTGGAAAGGAAACCTTGGACTAGAAGGCTAGCCCACAGAAGTGTTTGAGACAATGTCCCACAAAATCCACAGCACCAGAAGAACATGCCTTGGGAGGGTACCACATGAAGTGGGCAATAGAAGCAGCCAGGGGAAGATAAAACTGTGGGTTGTTGTCCTTTACCACTTGTACAAAGAGACGCAGAGCCAAAGAGAAACAACAGGGTGTGTTAGCCTTAAGGTCTAGCCCAAGAGTGTACAGAAGCTTGGAGTTGGCAGGATGATCCAGTGCCCAGATGTGAGCCACCTCTCAAATGTATTGGTTGCACTGATAGATGGTGTGGAAATGCTGCAAAGAGAAGCTACTAGTGTCTCTAGCTGTGATGTGCAGACAGAGGTCAACCTCCCCAATCAGCTGCTCTACGTCATAACTGCTGTGGTAGCAAGTCCCTGACTAAATTGGTGTTACTGCTTTGTCTTCAGCAAACAATGCCTGTATTTATAGGTATAGCGTCTTCTCATGGTGACTTATCCCAAACCAATTGATGATGGCAGGGTACCAGAGGGCAACTCTTTGGAGTTGCAACAGGCGCGCAGCAACACTGAGGGGGTTGCAGGTGGTGAAGAAGCAGTCTTGAGGACAATATTGTCAGACCAATCCTGTAGATCCTCAAAACCAAGGCAGGGAAGGCAAACAAGGGGCACTTCCATCTCAGCAAATATGGAGTCAGCACTCTCCTCCTCCTCAGCTTGTGTGGCAGTGTTGCGTTCTGAACCAGCCATGGTGACATCACAGTCCTGGGCCTGCAACTGACAACTGGCTGCAGGTAATAACTGGTTAAAAAAACGGACTCAGGAAGGGCGCAGCATACACATAAACACCTTAAAATCCTCATGTGTCATGCTAGCCATGTGGTCTTGGTAGACCTGGCGCAAGGAAGGATTGTTATTTCTGAAGGCACTTACAAAAGAAAGAATGGAGAGTAGCCCTGGTCAAGTGGGGGATATGTGAAGAATTGTTGACCAGGGATTGTGGAAAGCCTAATTTATTAGGCAATTAATGAAAAATTGATAAGGACCAATCAATTACCTTTTCATAAATCAGTGTCATTAAAAGTATATTTATAAAAGTACAGTTAGTGGCCCATGACGTTGGCATTGTGATTAATCACACCATGCTGCTGCCACCCTAGATAATGGGCGCCGGGACACCAGCAACCTCAGAAATGTGTGACACAGTGCCAGCAGTAATTATTCTTGGCGCAGAGCGCTGCTACAGTTTACATCAAGTGCCATGACACCAGCGCAATTATTTGTGAGCGCCAGAGCGCCGCAATAATTAACATTGAGCACCAAGATGCCAGCTTCAAGGTGGAATTACGCCAAGGCGCCAGGCTTGATTTGACTGGTTGATTTGACTCCCAATCAAGTCAAATATAGAAGTGAGCATACACCTAAAAAAGGATCACTGATTAATGTGCTAGGCATTACAGGATTGTGCCCTAAAATGGGAAGTTGCCCCTTTTTCTGCCAACACAACCAAGAATCTACAGTGCGCTGGAATGTCCTAGAAGACATTTTCAGTGACTAATGATTATTAATATTAGAATACCCCTATATAAGGCGTTGGTAGTGATGAGGAGCGCCTTTTGGGGAAGCTTCAAATATGGAATTGAGAAAGAAGAGAAGTATCTTTTATTGGATAATACTTTAGGCTTATATAGCTTTAGCTGTGACAGAGATTTAGTTGGATTGAACCTAGGGGTTGATCATGTGCAGGATGGGTTCAAGTCACTGTATACTTGGGCAGTCATGTGATATTACTTGATTGCCATTTCCATTATGTCAAACTGTATATTAAGAGGGCACCAAATTGGGCAATGACTGGATGTTAAGTGGGTTGACAGTAGCCAGAATACTTGTACAGCCAGATCCTTGACAGTAGTAAAATCCAGGAGGTAGAATTTTTACCTACTTGTATAGGATCTAATAAAGTTATTCATTAAAAATCAAGTTGGCCAATATCTTTGGAATTCTCACATTCAAAGGCATATAGTGAGTATGTGCCCCTGCCTCCTAAATCTTCTGTTGAATCTGCCAGTGTATGCCAATTTTCAACACGGTTCATGTCTGCTTCTGCCTCATCCTACTGAATTAACTACTTAATAAATTATTTATTTAATCTTTAAATATATTTAATTCCTTGTTTTTTATCTTTGTTCTCTTTAATTATTTTACTAAGTTATGTTGTAACTGTGCTGTTTTAGCAGAGTTACAAGGGGGAAATATTTGAAAATTAGATAATCATTTTTATTTGGAGATAGGGATTATATAGTTGTTGTGGATCATCTTAAGAGGAACATGATTATGTAGATCATTTAGTTGTATGATGAAGAGGGTGGCTTGTTCCTGGTAAAGGGTCAGGCGCCAAATTGAGTCATCCACTGTATAGAATCATTGTTTGTTCATGTTGTTGCTTTTGGAAATTTGAGTTGGCTCCCTTGTTTGGGCACGGGTCACAGGGAAGTCAGATTGTGGGTCACAAACCTGCTTAGTTGGAACCTGTTTGGTGGTTTGATCCTGCTGTTTTGAAAGTTCTTTAATTATTTTATTTCTTTTATTAATTCCTTTATTTCTTTATTACTTCTTTTTTTCTTTTACTGTTTTTTATCTCTTTAAATCTTTACTTTCCTATATATTATTCTTCTCTCTTTCCAGCCTCTTCTGATAACCTTTACCTAGTTCTTCTGCTTCTTATTGCTGCTGCTCTCTGCAATTGTCTTTTATCTATGCTTCTCTATTCTGCTAGTCTCTATCAGTCAAAACCTCAGACTCAGGCAATAAGTCTCCACAAATGTATCAACTTAGACTGGACCCACATCAGTGACCTACACCTGAGGTCATCAGCAACAGACACTCCTCATGTCTTGCCACTGTTTTTACTCACCCAAGTGGATACTTTGAGCTTTCAGGCGCAAAACAACCAACTTTACTTCCCAGAGACCTCCAACTCATCAAATTCTGCAGCTAATTCTCTAGAAAGCCACCTCAATGATGGTTCTGGGCATAACTATGCTTGTTTAGTAACTTCAACACCTTCTCAAAGCTACCAGTAAAACATAGAAAGAGAAAACTTACCTCCAGCCTAGGTATATTATCCAAATTCACATCCCATGAAGTTAGTCCCAAGACCTCAGAACTCCTCTAGTAAACCCTTCTCCAGCTATCCATGACCTTTCTATCATTCTCTGCATGAGCTAAAGGCCACCTTGCTCCCTTCTCCTGGATTAGATCTCCTAAATTTTCTGGCCCCATCCTACACACATCATAAACTAACCAAAATTTACCTGTTTCTAGACATTTTTTCTTTATTGTGGCCAAATTAGCTCTTGCCTGCAAAACGCTTCCATTTGGATTGTCACAGCAATGTTCAGGTCAGGCTCTCTGAACCCATCATAAGTTGCCTCAGCCACAATGTGATTGAGAGTTTACACTGGCTATACCAAAACTGTCCTTAAATCAACTGGGACACCTCTGTTATCACTCTAAGAAGAAATGGTGTTGGTTTTCAAATATGCTCTATTGAAATGAGCAAGCTCCTGTATGAGACCGCCTTTGTACAGATAACAGAAGAGGGGTTCTAAAAATTCAAAGAGGGAAGTTAGATTTCAATCAATGTTTGGTTGAGGTCCTTTTTTTCTGAACCTGTTTTGCTTCCCCCTCTGAACAATACACCCCCGCCAGCTTTGCAAGAGCTCCTCAAAGCATTTAAGGATGTCTTTAGCAAAACTCTAGACCAATTGTCTCCTCTTCTGGAGATACAACACACTGTACAATTGCAAGGGTTGCTGCCAAAGGCTTGCCCACTCTACTGTCTAACAACCAAGGAGGTCAAAACGCTCCAACAACACCTTGTGAACACCTTGGACAAGGGCTCCATCTGCACCTCCCTCTCTCTGCATGGAGCTGTGGTCTTCTTTGTAGCTAAAAAAGATGGGCTCCTCTGTTTGGTTAAAGATTACTGCACCCTAAACAAAGTAACTGTCAAGAACAAATACCCCCTGCCATTGATTAACAACCTGTTTGAAACGCTTGCAGGTGCAAAGGTCTTTAGCAGGATTGATCTCACCGCAGGGTACAACCAGGTTTGCATTGCGCCAGAGGATAGGGCAAAAACTGCCTTCTGCACACGCTACAGGTTATTTGAGTGTTGGGTCATGAACTTTGAAATGACCAACACTCCCTCCATCTTTTCCAGGTTAATGAACAAAGCATTTGAAGATCTAATTAGAAAATGTGTTGTTGTGTACCTGGATGACATCATTGTGTTCAGTCAGGATCAAACTACTCACCTCTAACATCTCCAATCCTTACTAAATACCCTTTGTAAGAACCAATTGAAGGCCAAGCCCTCAAATTTTGAATTCCTTGGGTCAGAGTTGTTATTCCTTGGGCATAATATCTCTACCCAATGTTGCAACTGAACCAATTAGAGTTCAGTATTTGATTGGGGAAGACAACAGTCCAATAGAAAGGACAGAAATGAATAGAATAAGGTATTGTTTATTGTAGAATATTGTGATTAATATACTATATGGGGAAATCCACAAGGCCACAGGGGGTGGCATGTTCCATGTAAGATTCAAAGCTGAAGAATAAATTGTGAGGGGATCAGCAGGTAAAATTGTTAACACTCCTAATTAGGAGAAGGTACCCGCAGTTTGATATTGCTTTTGGATTGATCCATGTTGTTAGATGCATCAAGGGGCAACTCCTCAAGTGCCCCCTGTGTATTGTAAGATACATTAGCAGGCAAGGAGGGAGACTTGGTTGCAACACCCCCTTGCCCCCTGCTTGTTGTCAGACACCAGTATTGGAGTTTGTGGGAGATCTGGGAAGGTCTGCACAAATATATTTTGTGTGGGGATGCCACAGCAGGGGCGCAAGCAATCATGGTGTAGTTTCTTGGTGTTTCCTTGGGCATCTTCAAGTTGATAGGTGTTCTTGTCATAAACTGCGGTTATATTGAAGGGTCCCAGGTGGTTGGTTTCTAATTTAGTGGAATTAGGGTTGAGGGCATAGACAGGGTCACCTACTCTGTATCTGGCCTCCAGGTGCTTTTTACCTCCCTCAATTTTCTTGTGTTTAATGTCTCAAGCTTTGGTACACCACTGGCTCAGGGAGGGGGTAGGCAACAAGGGAGGTTTCCCGGGAACTGTGGATTGTAATTTCCCTTGTTCCACCCCCGTCAAGCTGTCAGGTGTTTCAAAGGCCAAGGTGCTGGAGCTGAACCCAGCGCCTCTGTTGATCCTTGCTCGCAAGATAAGCAGCGTGGTGGGCAGGTGTTCAGGCCACACAGTGTTGGGATGCTCCTGTGAGAGCTTGGCAATGAGTTGAACCAGTGAACTATTTAAGCGCTCTACACAACCATTGGCTTGGTGATGGTAGGGATTTGTGACTACTTGTTGGAGGACATTCTTGGCAAAGTACATCTTCATGATGTGCCCTACAAGCTTGTTTCTGCCATCCATGATGAGACATTTGGGTGCCCAAAGCAGTCACAATCTCTTTATCAATAAAGCAGGCAATTGTGATTGTGGTGGCAGTGTGGTTAGTGGTTGCTCACACTACTGGCCAACAGTTAAAGTAGTCAATGGTTGTAATGATGTACTTTTTGCCTAGTTTATCCTCAGGTAGGGGCCCAACAATTTTGAGGGCTCATTGTTCAAAGGGTTACATGGCTTTGATGGACAGTACAGACTTGGGAGGTGTAGGTTTTGATGTATTCTTTTTTCACAGCACACATGTTTTGAGGAGGTCCAAGATGTCTTGGCGCATATGAGGCCACCAAACCTTATGCTTCATTATTTCAAAAGAGGTTACATCCTCTGATGTGATCCAAGGGGTGGTAGTAATGCAGTATGGTATCTCCTTGCTGGGTGGTGGGAATGTACGGCGTCTTCTCACCAGTCTCTGCCCAGCAACAAACATTGCCAGCATCAGTGGTGAACTGGCTTTTGTTGTCCTTTAATTTGGAGATAGTCACAGAGTTGAGGCCTTCATAGAGGGTTGCTTCAGGACGCAGGTAGAGCATTGGCCAGTTGGGGTCTAGGCTGTTGTCCCCCGTGATAGACGCTACATATAATCTGGAGAGGGTATCAGATGTGACAAGTTCTGTTCCAGGCTTGTACTTGATGCATAGTTGATAAGGAGACAGGTGTTTGACCCAGCCTGCTTGATGTTGTGTCAAATGGTACTGTGTATTAAAGTACTGGAGCAACTTTGTGAACTGTCAGGACACAGGATGGAAAGCTGGCCCCCTCCAGATAACAGCGCCATTTATTGACACTGTGCACAATTGTTGCTAACTCTTTATCATGTATGGGGTAGTGTTGCTCTGAGTTAGTGAGCTTCCTGGATTTATAGGCCAGGGAGAGGAAGGCACCTTTGTCAGTTTCTACTTGTAGCACACCCCATATGGCTCTGTCAGAGGCATCAGTCTTGAGTTCATACTGGAGGTTCCAATTGGGAAATTGCAATACAGGTGCAGTTGTAAGTCTCTGCTTCAACATCTCAAAGACTTGATCTCTGGAAGGAGTCCATTGGAAGTGCTGTTTGGTGTTTAGGAGCTTGGTGAGAGGTGCAATTAGTTCTCTGCAATTGGGGATAAACTTGTGCAAGTAGGCAACCATGCCTAGGAATGCACGCACCTGGCTGTCATTAATGACATTTCAATACTTTTATTAAAAGCCTGGGAATCAAACCCTGGTTCTCAGAAAAAGCCTTGTTATGACCAGGGTAGACAGGAGCCAGCCAGACTGTCAGTTGGGCTAAACCCTGGACCGTCAGAGATATCTTTCCCCAACCAGGAGGAACAGAAACCTGCCAACCTGCCAAGTGTCAAGACTGAAGGTTTGAAATCAACATTGGAAGCCCCAGAATTGAACAATGACCCTCCAAAGGCTACTCAAGTCACACAAAATGGACAGGAACCCAACAACTTGTTAATTTGCAGACCCAAGTTGTTGAATTACTCCAAGATCTGACAGACTCTTGAGGATGATTCCCCAAATGATCACCAGATTGCTGTTAACCTTGTGCTACCAAAGACCCAAATCTACACAGAAGTTGTAGCTTGCCTAAAGGAGGTTACTACCAGGCCTCCTGTCAGTCCCACCAATGATTGCCAGCTAAAGCCAGTCTCCAGTCCAGAATGGTTAATACAATTTGACTGCTCAGGTGATGTGGTGAACAATAGCGGCAGAACAAAGAATATCCACTTCTGTTCATCAGAGCAAGCACAACTAGGATCTGCCACCCTCAAAACTAGAAGCTAAGGTCCATGTCCTGTCAGTGAACTGTCCACAGGCCTGAATTCCAAAAAAAGCAAAGAAGCAAAACCACCTGGTATAAGAACCCCAGTGTTATGGGGATGACCCCATTGTCATTTTTGATAATAAATTTTTATGAACCTTTGGTTCAAACAAATCTTACCTTATCTAGTCTTAGTGATCTTCCATCTTAACTCCAGCCAAGTAGACCATCAGGCAACCACCCCCTCCAGAGACTAACCTTTCAACCCTCCTCAGGCACTATATCATCCCCCTGGATCCCCCTTTGGACCTGTACATTTTACCAAATACCCGCCCAACCCCGCCTATTTGGAGCACAACTTGAAGACCATCCGCATTTCTGACCCCTTGGCCAGAACTAGAGAGACTGAATACATAGGATGCAAAGGAAAGAGGATTGAGGTGCTGCCCTTATTGTTCAAAGACAAGTACAGTTATCTAATGACATGCTTTGTCCCCATGACTCCGCCCTTAACCCCACAACCTGACTGCCCAATGGATCCCCCCCACTGCTGCCAAGACCACGTCCACTCAACTGTTTGGATTACTCTGCATTACTTTGACAGGAACAGTAGATACTATGGTGCTCAACTCCGGGCCCTGGTCTCTGCTTGGGTGATCTGTATCCTAATTTATTAAGTTAGCACCCATTCTATGGTGGGCATTACCCACTGGCCTGGCAGTACCCTGTCCAGAGTCACCTAATTCCTCTACCCTTGCCTGGCTTCCTGACACTGGCCCACATTGGTGTGAGGTGGCATGCTTGTGATTTCCTTGATCTTGGTAGGGTTGGTCTTTATTCCCTGGGAAGAGATGGTGTATTCAAGGAATAGGAGCTCTGACCTGAGAAATTTGCATTTGGAAGGCTTGGTCTTCAGCTGGCTCTTTCAAAGAGTGTCAAGGACAGCACAGAGGTGTTAGAGGTGTGTGGTTTGATCTTTACTGAAGACAATAATGTTGTCAGGGTACACCACAACTCATTGACCTATAAAATCTTCAAATTCTTTGTTTGTCAACATGGCAGAAGTGGAGGGAGCATTGGTCATTCCAAAGTTCATGACACAACACTTAAACAACCTGTAGCATGTGAAGAAGGCAGTTTTTTTCCTCATCAACTGGTGCAATGTGGACCTGATTGTACCCTGCAGTGAGATCAATCTTACTGAAGACCTTTGCACCTGCAAGTGTTTCAAACAGGCCGTCAATTAGCGGCAGGGGGTATTTGTTCTTGATGGTTACTTTGTTTAGGGCACAGTAATCAGTTGCTAAGCAAAGGGACCCGTCCTTCTTGCCTACAAAGAAGACTTCAACCCCGCAGGATGAGAAGGAAGGGCGGATAAAGCCCTTGTCAAGTGTGTCCACAAGGTACTGACAGAGAGTTTTGTCTTCCTTGGGTGTCAGACAATAGAGGGGGCACACCTTGGGTAGCAAACCTTGTAGTTGTACAACACGTTGTATCTCCCAGGGAGGAGGTAGTTGATTCAGTGTCTTACTAAAAATGTCCTTGTACTCCTCAAGGAGTGCAGCAAGTGCTGGTGGGGATGGAGTGGTCAAGGGGGGAGCCAAAGGGGGAGCCACATTTGGTTTGGCGCAGATAACTTTGACTGAACATTGATTAAAGTCCAGTTTTCCCCCCTTGAAATTGTATGTACCCATCTCTGTGATTCTGACAAACACAGTATAATGCAATAACTTGCTCATTTTGATAGGATAGATCTGGAAACCCACCCCATTCTTATTAAGGGTGATGACAGACATATCCCAGTTAATATAGGGACGGTTGTGCCGTAGCCAGTCAAGACCAGCAATGATGTTGTGGCTGAGCCCTGCCATAATTGGTCCAGAGAGCTTAACCTGGATGTTCCCCATTCTCATGGAGAAGGATACTGTCTCATAGGTAATTGCCACTATTCAGGAATCAGCCACCTGGACTGCCTTGAATCTGCTTGGCACTTGGTCTAGCTGTTATGCATCTGCAATTGCCTGGTCAACCATAGTGTGGTGGGCCCCAGTATCTACCAGTAGTTTGTGGGTGTTCCCACAGAAACAAAAGGGGTAGGTCAAGCAATTTACTTTATTTGGAGAGTGACTGACTTGAAGTATGGGGTTGTTGCTATGAACTTGGAAGACATCAAGAGTTTCAACATCATGAACATTGTAATCACAGGGCTTCTTTTCAAAGAGAGATTGAGAGCAAGGGTCAAGTGGGTTGTATAACCTCTCATATCTACAACCCCCAGACTTTTCCCAGGTTCTCAATTTATGCTAATTGGAGCTCCCCCTTGCAGGAACGCTTAGACTCATTCTCTTGTTGGCAGGGTTGGCAGCAGCCCACCTGACTGTGGGTACTGCCAGGTGCCGGGCAAGACTGGGATGGTGCATCATTGAACCTACAGAAGCCTATGGAATCCTGATTATTGGCCTCTACAATGGCCTTGTAACAGTTGTCTATGGAAGTACAGCGCCCCACGGGAACCCACTTGCAGATATAGGGATTGAGCCCATTGACTATTAGTGTAAGGAGTATGGTGTTCCTGTCAGTGACAGCTTCTGGGGCGGCGGCAAGGGCTTGTTGCCAGGATGCAAAATATTCAGGGACAGACCCAGTCTGTTTAATGACCAGGAGGGAAGTTCCCATCACAATAGGTGAAAAGGTTTCACTATAGCGGGACTTTGCGGCATCCCTGAACAACGCCCAAGTGACATCTATATCCTGGCTGGCCCAGTTGGTTAACCACACTGCAGCAGGCCCTGTAAGATGCCCCAAAGCAATGGCAAACCCACATGGGCTCAGGCACCTGACAGATACAAAGGCAGGTTTAGTCAAGTGGAGCCAACTGAAAATGTCAGCTCCTTTGACACCACCTGCAAAAAACTCAAGTTGGAGATTTAGCATATGTTGTGACAGGTCCAATTGGGGTGGGGAGACTTGTGTTCTTCTGCCCAAGGCGGAGTTGATTATACATGCTTGTGAGTACCAGCTGGAATTGGTAGATAACATACCCCTAGGGTGTCCCCCTTGGGGATTGGAAGGAAAGTTTCTTGATGAGGAGTAGCCATATGGCCCGTACTCTGTCCTTTATTGGGGGTAATTTTTCTTTTGGGTAGATCATGAACCTACCGCTGCTACCATTGTTGCAACTGAACCAGTTAGAGTTCAGTATTTGATTGAGGAAGACAACAGTCTAATAGAAAGAAAAGGAATGAATATAATAAGATGTAGTTTATTGTAGAATATTGTGATTAATATACTATATGAGTGTGGGGTTCCTGGTCACCAGTCCCCAAAGTGTGTCCTGGGTCATAGCCAGGGACCAGCTTGGAGGAGTTGTCATCCCCCAACAGTGGTGAGTGGTTGGTTAGGAGCTTATACTTGGCCTTCATAAGGGCAAACTTCTCCAGTACCTTCCCAATTACTAGGCAAGCGTCTCCATCATACACTTTTACTTCAGCAGGCGCTAGCCCTTCTGTAGGCCAATACCAATCCTGTGACAGCCTAGTAAATTCAGCTCCAATAAACTCCCTTCCTCTATCTGTCATTTCAAGATGTCTAGCCACTTTTTCCCACTCCTCCTGGGCAGACTTACTAGAGGCAAATCTCCTGCAACCTTGGCAATAAGATTCCTCCTCCCCTGGGCTAGGGTAGAAGATGTGGGGTAATTTACTCATAGAGCTTATATACTTTTATCACAGGAAATTTGGATAGGGTTGTAATAAGCTTTTTATTTACAGTCAGAAGGAAGATCCCCTTAGAAACCTTCTGATATAAGGCCTGTGTATAGGGGACAATGAGGTTTTTGCCAATACTTGGAGTCCTTTAACAATCTCTTGTACTCCTTGTACTTGGTCTTTGGCTCCTGCTTCTTTGTCTTGGGCTCCTGGGCTTTGGTTTTGTGCTTCTGTGCTTTGGTCTTGGGCTCCTGCGGTCTGTTCTAGCTCAGGCTTCCTTAGCTTGGTCTCTGGCTCCTTCTGTAGTCCTTGTGACCTTTGTAATCCACTTGATCCAGTCCCTGAAGAGTCTCAGATAGCTCTCCCTTTTATAGCCCCTTGTTTCAGACCAAAAACCTCTCTTAGAACTCTGGTTTTCAAAAGCTTAAACTATCCAGTTTTTTTCTCTCTATAATATATTAAGCTTTAGAACTTACTCCACCCAATGAAAGCCCTGAATTTTCTGCTTATGCTCCTCATTTTTTAGGCTTTAACTCTTAAGTTAATGCCCTCAAAACATTGATTAAATAGACTCTGGCTTGCAGCCAATCATACACCTCAATTCAAGGGTTTGCTGAAAGGTTTCCACGGATGACTTGCTCTTGACCCTGGTTCAACCCTGAGGCTGTCTCACTCCAGGTAAACAACCACTCCGCGTTTTGAACAATTTTGCTGTGATTCCTGTCACGTTTCCCCGGCAAATCTTGAGCGCTTCTGTATATGTTTTACTTAAGCAAATTTTGTCCCCTCAATTTTACAACGTTTCTCCGTGTTTCCCTGTGTTTTCCTTAACGTTTCACAACTTTGAACCTGCTCGCTGCTTGCCCTTTTGCCTCTCCTAGTTATTCTCAGCAAAATTTGCTCTTTCACCCTTACAGTTTCTCTGTTCTGTTTCTGGCCTCTTTCTTACTCCTTTCTGGATGAATTTCCTCTTAATAAATTTACAGTTTTAACACTCTGTAAACCATTTTTCCTCCTCTTTCTTTCTGAACATATGATAGTTAATTATTTTTCAACATATTTAGGCAGCATTTAAGTATTATTTAACTGCTCCTTTCTATTCACATTTCCTCTTTAAAGATACCAAAATCAACTTTCCCAGTCTCTGCATCCAGTCAGGCTAGTCCTTTCAAGTCACCTCCTGGTCCTGCACTTACATCTTCTAGTCCTTCCATCAGTTCTTCAACCAAATCTCTCAGTTCTTTAGCTAATGAGCCCATCTTAATGTACCAAACAGCTCCTCTCCAGTCTTCAGACAACTTCATCAGTCTTCTGGCCATTCCTGCATCAAGATCTTTAAGCCCTTCAGCTTATCCTTGCTAAGAACCACCTTGGTTCCATCTGCACAATGAACTTTTAGGGTTCCAAACTTCAATATGAACCAACAGTCCTTCAACTAGCCTTCTCTGTGATCAAAAAGTTCCTCTCACTAGTCTTCTCTGATGATTTTGTGAACCACCTTGGTTCTTTATCTCAGCCCCCATTACCAGAATTTGTAGACCCAGGCATGAGCCTACATTGAACTGGCGTTTGACTGGGCCCTTGCAAGTGGCATTCCACTTAGGCCATCCAACCATAGATCCTTAAAGCCTATGTCGTTTTTTTTACTCACCCAGGTGATTAAGTCTGGGCTTTCAGTTGCAGAGCAATCAGCTCTACTTCCCAGAGGCCTGATCACACCAAGTTCTGCAGCTTGCTTCCCCAAGCAAACTGCCTTGATGACACCTCTGAGCAAATCCATGCCCTCCAATGCTCACTTTGGGTTCCTCCCAAAGCTCCCATGGGGACATAAACAAGGACACCCTACCAGTCCATTAGGTAGGATGCTTGCTCACAGACCTCCTGTAAGTTTATCAGGGTATGTAGAGCCCTCAGAGCTCTTCCCGTCCCTGGCAGCCTGCACTACCCACCAGAGGTCCAAAACCTTCTCCACCCCCAACAGACAAAGTTTCCTGATAGCTATCTCATTCTTCACCCTTTTGCATCCACAGTTTCCTGCTAGGTGAAGAACTCTAGCCCACAGTAGCCAATATCTTCTCCTGGGTGGAGGTACCATCTGCCTCTAGTAATTTTTACATCTACTAGCTAGGCCTTACTGTCCCTAGTAGCCATCATTTCCCACTAGGCCTCTACCTGTAATCAACCAACAACACCTTGTCAATCTGGAGCATAGTGTCTTTATTTGAAGCCAAATCAACCCTCGCCTGCAAAACCACCTACATGTGGATCAGCACAATGGGGAAAGCCACAAGACCACAAGGGGGTGGCATAGTGGCATGTTCCATGTAAGGTTCAAAGCTGAGGAATAACTTGTGCGGGTATTGGCAGGTCAAATTGGTAGCACTCCTAATTAGGAGAAAGTACCCACAGTTTAATATTGCCTTTGGATTGGTCCATGTTGTTAGATACGTCAAGAGGCAACTCCTCAAGCTCCCCCTGTGTATTGTAAGATATGTTAGCAGGCAAGGAGGGAGACTTGGTTACAACACCAAGGGATAAAACCTGACCCCATCAAGATCAAGGAAATTACTTTCATGCCACCCCCACTGATGTGGGTCAGGTGTGCATGTTCTTATGCATGATCACATATATGTGTAAATTTATTCCCAACTGTGGGGAGCTGATGGCCCCCTTCACTAAGCTGTTGAAAACTAAACAACATTTTCAATAGACACCTGTAAGAGATCAGGCTTTCAAAAGACTAAACAAAAATTACCAGCACACCCATCCTACAGTTTCTCAACCAGAACTACCAGTAAAAACTTGAGACTGACACCTCCAAAAGGGCCATATGGTGTGTGTTGCAAGTAGAAACCAATATGGGCACCTTTCTATCAGTAGCATAAAAGTCTAGGAAACACATTAACACAGAACAACACTACCCCATACACAACAAGTAGTTAGCTACCATTG
This sequence comes from Entomophthora muscae, assembly GCA_014839935.2. NCBI lineage: Eukaryota > Fungi > Entomophthoromycota > Entomophthoromycetes > Entomophthorales > Entomophthoraceae > Entomophthora > Entomophthora muscae. The sequence goes on along the minus strand of QTSX02000013.1, from coordinate 257,423 downwards.
TTCACTGCATCAAAAAATGATGTTACTACTTGAAAGATACCACCTTCCTATCACAGGTCCTAAAGGACCACAAGCCCCTCTAGTACTTCAACACCCAGTTGCACTTGACCTGACGTCAAGCAGGATGGGACAAACACATTTCCCTGTACCAACTCTGCATAGAATATAAACCTGGAAAGAAACTTGTCACACCTATCACCCTCTCCAGACTGTATCTAGTGTCTATCACGGGGAATGACAGGTTAGACCCAGACTGGTTTATGCTCTACCTTTGCCCTGAGGCCACCTACTATGAGGGTTTTAACTTGGCAACCATTTGAAGTTAAAGTACAATAAGAGCCAGTTTATCACTATTGCTGGCAACATCTGCTTCCAAGCAGAGACAGGTGAAAATATATCTTGAATCCCTGCCATACAGCAAGGAGACACAATCCTACATTACCACCACACCTTAGGTCATATTATAGGGTATAACCTCTTTGAAATCATGAAGCATAAGGCTTGGTGACCCTGCATGTGCCAGGACATTCTGGGCCTCCGTGAAAAATCTGTGCTGTGCAAAAAGAACACATCAAAGCCTACAACTCCCAAGTCTGTTCTGCCCATCAAAGCCATGGAACCCTTCAAGCAGTGGGCCCTTGACATTGTTAGACCCCTTCCCAAACATAGGCTAGGCAAGAAGTACATCATTACGGCCATCAATTATTTCACCTATTGGCTAGTAGTGTGGAGCGTCTAAATGGTTCACTGTTCCAACTAATTTCCAAGCTCTTACAGGAGCACCCTAACACTGTGTGGACTGAACACCTGCCCACTGCCCTACTTATCTTATAGACAAGAATTAACAGGGGCACAGGCTTCAGCCCCAGTACCCTGGCCTTTGGGACCCTGATGGCTTGATGGGGGTAAAATAAGGGAAATTGCAATTCACAGTTTCTGGAAACCCTCCCTTGGCAATTACCCCCTCCCTTAGCCAATGACGTGGCAAAGCCCAAGACATAGAACATGAACAAATTGGGATTCAAAATACTTCAAGGCAAGATACACCATAGGTGATCCTGTCTATGCCCTCAACCCCAACTCTGCCAAATTGGAGCCCAATCACTTGGGACCCTTCAAAATAGCTGCAGTCTATGATAACTACACCTACCAACTTGAAGACACCCAATAGAACACCAAACAACTTCATCCTGATTGCTTGCGCCCCTGTTGCGCTGTCCCTGCACAGAAACTCTTTGTGTGTACTTTCCAAGATCTTCTGAAAGCTCTAGTCCTGGTGTCCAATGACAAGCAAGGGGGTGTTGCAACTGGGATTACTTCCCTGCCTGCTAATGCATCTCAGAATATACAAGGAGTGCTAGCAGAGATGCCCCATAACTAATGATATGGATCAGCTTGAGTGCAATGGCAAATTACAGGCCCTATCTCATAATTAGGAGTGAAGCCAATTTGACATGCTAATCCCTCAATGAAGATATTCCCAACCCAAACCCTATATGGAGCCTGTCACTTTGCCACCCCCTGGTGGACTTGTGGCTTCTTGATATAGTATATTAATTATGCTATTCTCCAATAAACTACATATTATTCCTATTCTTGTCCTTTCTATTTGGACTGTTGGCTTCCCCAATTCAAATACTGAACTATTATTGATTCAGTTGCAACACTCCAGGGTATTATTTTCTTTCTAATCTTATAAATTAGGGATAGTAGCTTTTAATGCAAAATCACATATTTTTATCCTTGCAGCTGTTTATTTTTTTACTCAAAGTTCCCCATTATGAATTGAAGGTTTTCATATTTCAGTTTACTTGGTAAAAACTCACTTAAACACCCTAAAGTCTATTAATAGGTTACAGTTTAACAAAAAAAACTACATTGGACATTGGATATGGTAATCTCCCATCATTAAAAAAGAATTCTTTATATCGTAGTGATTATCATTGTCCAGTTACAGCAGCAGTCACCACTTGCTCTAAAAAACTATGAGGTCTGCTGTTTATGCGACTCCTAATTTTCAACTATGCTCTCATTAATTCTGAAAACTACTTTTTAAATGGTCACCGTGAAAAATAAGGAGCCCTAGCTGTTTAGGACAGTATTACCGAGTTAAGGGTTGGTCAAACTATGGCTAAGCTTTTTAATTTACCAACAACTACAAAGATTTGTCATTGGCTTGAACTTGGGCTTTGAGATTCAAGGATATATTTTAAAGTGCCGATTGGTCTAGAATTTACGTTTTTATGAGTTAAAACTTGGATCGATTGAAGCGTCATGACTCTCTTCTCTTGAAGGGGCTGAACGATGTAAATCATAGCAAATCGCTGAATCTGTTATTAAAATGTTATTAAAATATAATGCATTTGAGCTCCTAATTTTGCCATATCCGTTCTAAGATGCATTTTAATTTAGAATCTAAGCTTGTGTTTCTATGGTAATTTTACAATGGAATGACAAATCAAAGTTCAAATCACTCTCTCAATCCACTAGACAATTGATTAAATCATTTGGGTGGTGAATTGCGGATGATATATATTTACAGTTCAACCTTAAACAAATTATAGGATTGGGTTGGCAGATCAAACTCATATCTGATTTAAATCAGTCACCAACTCACTTGGCTGCTCATCCAACGTTCTCTAAATGGCGACCTGTTCAACTCCCATAGCTTCCATGTCTATCTACACTGACGACGACTCACAATCCGATTTTCCAAACAAGGAGCCTACTTCTCAACAGAGCCACCATACCCGCTCTTATGTCATTAAAACTTTGCTTGCAGGAGGCATTGCTGGATGTGCAGGTAATTTTAGTTTTACTTGGGGCACTTTAGAGGGTGGGGTATTGTTTTCCTTTTAAAAGCTAGTTTTGTGATTAGGTTGTCCGTTTAGCACTAGCAAGCTCTTTTTTTCATATGTTACATTGTCGTTTAGATACTTCCCTCAAGACTTCTTATTCTCTTCATTCGCTGCAAATGTTTCAAGTTTAAGTTTTTTTCAGAAGCTTTGTGGCAAAGGTGTTTTAAGGGTTAGCTCCTGATATTTTATATCAGTCATGTTTTAAGGGGAAGGTGCTCTGGGTTAACAACTTCCCTTAAGAAGTGCGACCCTGCTGCCTAATACTGAGCATATGTGTTTGGTAGCCAAGACAGCAGTTGCTCCTCTCGATCGTGTCAAGATCCTCTTCCAAGTGAGCAACCCTAGTGTCCAGCAACATGCCGGTAATTTTAACGCTCTAGAAATTTTCTGATGATTCAGGGTCTCTATCGGGGATTATGCGTGCTATGGGAGACATTAACCGGTTGCACGGGATTCCAGGGTTGTTTCAAGGGCACATGGCTACTCTTTTGCGGATTTTCCCTTATGCAGCCATCAAATTCATGGCGTTTGAACAATTTAAAGTGGTATTTATTGAAAAAAGTGCAATATTAAGATATGCAGGTCATCGAAGATCTCAAACATGGTTGAGCGCGACACAGGCCGCTTCCTTGCTGGATCTTTAGCTGGTGAAGCTGTCATGTAAATTTATATTAACAGTTCTAGGGTTGACATCTGTTTTCTTTACATATCCCATGGATATGCTCCGTACACGTATGGCTTACGAAGTAGAATCTCCAGTTGGGATTTTAGCAATGTCTCGAAATATTTATCTTGAATCTCCTGTTACCAGAATCGGTGGATTATCAAACTTTTATAGAGGGTTTATCCCCACATTAATGGGGGTTGTTCCATATGGAGGTGTTTCTTTCTGGTGCTATTCCAAAATCACCAATTACTTTCAGACCCAAATCCCTGATATTGCCATGTCTGACAATCAACTAAAAGCGTGGGCAGAACTGGCGTCTGGTGGGCTAGCTGGGGCTGTTGCCCAGACAGTCTCATACCCTCTGGAGGTCATCCGACGTCGTATGCAAGTCGGTGGTCGCTTCGGACCTCGCCAAAGCATTTACACTACAATAACCGAGATCTATGTTAAGAATGGACTGCGTGGATATTTCGCAGGATTATCGATTGGATACATAAAGGTGACTCCCATGACCGCCATTTCATTTTTCACATATGTGCAAATGAAAAGATTACTAGAAATCGACTAATAGTTGGGAATATTTATTCAACGCTTAACCCCCAAGCCCCAGGTTCGAATAATTTAAAATACATTATTTAAATTGTCTTTCCAAGAACTTTTAATGACAACCAAGGAAGAGCAACTTGCTTTCTTGGTTCCCTTTTAATAATAAACTAAACCTTTCTGTTAGGCTCAGATGACAAATGTATGTCTAGATTCATATGCACAGGTCCTCGCCACAAATTCAAATAAACATCCTCTGAAATCAACCTTCCATTGCCATACTTGATCGTCTTTAATCGAAATAAGCTTTTTGCAACAGCTTGGCCTTTTATATACCAGTTATAATCTAAATCATAAACTCTATGGCTAGCTTCAAACATAATCCAATATTCAGCCAAACTCTGGAGCAGCAACAAATTTTTTTGTTCTAAACTGCAGGTTTCTGATTTCAAGCTCCAGTTAAATTTAACTTTTTGGAATGGTTGGATGAGACTTCCATAAAGAAAAGGCAAAAAATAGCTGGTGGTTGAAGGTAAGCTTTTGTTGGTAGAACGATGCCATGTGATAACTTGTAGTGGAAGCTGCTGTACTGAATTCTTTTATTAGCAAACAAAATGGGCATGGACAGTAACCTTGGCATGGCAAGGTTTAAACTAGCTAAGGATTAGTTCTTCAGTGATGAGCTAAGGAGGCTGTACCCCATGGACCTGGGATTAATCATTACAAGTAGGACCATACAGTAGTTTTCAAAGCTATGGCGCTAAGTAAAAAAACTCATCTGTAAATGAAAATAACTCAGATGAAAACAAAATCAACTTATCTGAAAGTTAAATAAACTCTGATGGAAATAAAACAGAAGCAAACCCAAATCTACTGTTAATCAATATAAATTAATTAATTTTTTATTTTGCTTTCATCTGAGTTGTTTTTGTTTAAATATTAGTTGTTTTTACTTACTGATGAGTTTTTTTCTTAGCGCCATAGCTTTGAAAACTACTGTATCAGCTCCTAAGGCTAGAAAGAGCAACAAAGTTGGAACCAGATTAAAAGGTGATACAAAAGTTTTTTATTAAAATAGCTAACATACTTAGCTAAAGGAGTAATATGTGAGCAGATACTGAGATTAATAAATCTGCAGCCTTTAGATCAGAAATGTTGGCAAGAGTCACTCAAAACAAGTGTTGAAACAGCAGGTTTAACCCCTCAGCAAGGTTCTCACAAGAGGCCATATGTCACCCAATTTGGCTTTCCTGGTACCCAAAGCCAAATGCAGAAGTCAACTTGAATTACCAAACAAGGACACAGGAACCAATGACAGTCTTGGCCCGGTGGCAACCTGATTTGGTGCTTCACTCATTATAAGGATCAGGCTACCCTCTTGTCAAATCCAAATGTTTGATCTACACAATCTTGTTTTGTTTAAAAAGATTTGCTGCAACTATATAATCCCCCTATTCCACAAAGGCATTATCTAGTTTCCAAAAATTTCCCTGTGTAGCTCTGCTAATACAGCACAGGTTCAACATGAGCCTTACCCTTTTTTGGCTCTTGCCAAAGGTCCACCCTTATAATAAAATAACAGCAGGCCCATAGATGGTTTTTCAGCTAACCACACTGTGTACAAATCAAATTGAGTGAAAAATGGTGTCAGAAAATCTGCGGACCATGGTATTTTATCATCCGCCAGATGATATCCTAAGTTCTCTAACATTAGGAAAGTACAGAGAACCTGTGACTTTGGTGTAACCTGCAGCCTGGGATACTTTGTTGTCATCAGAAGTAGCAAGTCTGACAGGGCCCAAGGCCCAAAGGATTTGGGATGGTTCTTCCTACTTCTGGATATAGGTTCATAGTTTGTTGTCTCTATATTTTACTATAGGAATTAATTCTGTATGGCAACAGTATCATCTTTTGCTCTGCTAATAAAGCCTAAGAGAGGACCACATTAATGAAATAGGACTTGGATCAATCATCAAGTCAATAAGTAATCATCAGTCTTTTATTCTAATGGACTGGCTTTAAGGCAGCCCTCCTGCACACGTTTTATCTGAGTTAGCTCACAACGCTAGATGAGACTGAAGTAGCATTAGGACGGCACAGCAGGAGGCCCAGCCTTGTTGGGGTGGTTTTGACGGAAGCTTGCTTGACATCTTTCACAGATTGGTTTCCTTTCTGTCTATCTGGGCCACTACCAGGGCTAGCTAGTCAGTGGTTGGCTATTAGTTTACAGAGATGATTGTTTCACTTAATCAGAGCTACTCTAATACAATAGGCTCATGGTCTTTTATCTTAGAGTGTTTGGCCTGACGGCCCAGTCCATGGTGAACTTTTCTAGAAGTGTTTCAAATGGTGGCCCATATGACGGCCCTTGTTCTAGGATATAATTAAAGTTTAGAATAGTAATTATTATGAGAAGCATGTTTGAGGTGGTTGTTGAGGTGAACTAATTAATTGCACAATATCTGCGTATTTCACTCCTTAATTAGGAATAGGGATTTTGTTAATGCCAGTATATGATTTGGTCATTGATTCCACAAACCTGCGGCCTGCATTAATTTGGTGAAACCATTCTTAAGAGTAATTAACTACTGACCTGTGTTATTTTGTTGAAACAATTACTAAAATTAATTAACTGCTGGCCTGTGTTATTTTGTTGAATCTGCTAATTAGTCAATATCCAGAAATCCTGACAAATGGCACCTATAATAACTCCTTTCTTTAGATTAGGCGCAGGGGGTGATATTTGTTGTGATCTGAGGCGCGGCACAGAGTCACAACAGGAAATCCTAACCTTAGGATTGGATTTGTACTAAGTCTTGGTTAGAATGGCAGGGAAGGCTATGTGATTACCTTGAGGCCCTGAATGAATAATATCTACTATACATGTCTAGAGAGGCGCCAAAGTACAGGAAGACACAAAGACAAAAATGTGAATAGAACTTAATTTTTATTGGTGAATAGGAAATGGAATATATACTGTATAGCTTTACCACAAAGCAGTACATGAACGGTAGGATCACTCACCACAAGCATGAGTGGGGCGGGTAAGTTGTGCAGAGTCAGGAAACCAAAAAATTGTATATCCCAGTTTGAATACAGACTCATTTCAAGGCGTAAAGGCAAAAGATAGAGATTTGTCCTCGAAATAACCCATTGAAGGCAAAATCAAAACGTGGTGAATGGCGGCATTCACAACATTGCCCCCCTCTAGATTGGCCTTAGGGGGTAGTATTTTCAGAGAAACTTGGCATGTACTCAGGCAAACAGATGAACACTGGAGAGGAGTTTCACGGTGTACTTGGACCCTTTCTTGAAGGTCACTTATAGAGGGCCAACCCACAACGTATCTAGCTTGTGAGCACGTCCTCCCACTCTATGCTGATAGTAGAGAACATGATCCCCAATGTCAAACTCAGGCAGGGGAGAGTGGCCAGCATTGTTGGGAGAGAGCTCAAGCAGCTTGGGTTTATACCCAGAGGTATAAGCAGTGGTGTCAGGCATCCACCCGCTAGGAATTAATCTTCCTAGGTGGTGAATGGTGGCATAAGGATTTAATCCAGTTATCAAGGATCTTACAGGCAAGGAAACCATTCCAAGATGAAATAATTCTCCAAATAAACAATACCTGCCTAACAGCAGATTGAAACGTTCTAAGAAGAAGTACACCCCCAAGTAACACAGGAGGAAGGCAGAAGCCAAAGAATGGAAGACTTGGGGTTCAGGGATCTGGTAAGCAGATTGGTAGTTCTTGTTTTCTTCACAGCAAGCTGGGTTATGTGACAAGGGGGTGGCAGTATACCAAACTCCTGGTATCACCTGGCGCCAGGAGCTGTCTAAAAATTGTGCCTTGGGGGAGGTACCAGAATCTGTGTGTGAGCCTATTGAAATGCTGGCTAGTACAGCCAGCAGCAAGACTATCCAATACACCCATTTATATCCAAGAGACTCCATAAAAGGAGTCTTGGGTAATCTCATGGTTTAGGATTTAAGGCTTAAGTCAAGTTAACAAGTAGGCAAAAGTATTCACTTGGGTGAATGTAGACTTTATTGATTGAACATGTAATAGATCATAACTTACCAGCCCTATATAGCATGGTAGCAAAATGATAAACTGGGGAAAACATAAAGGGGATCAAATCTCACGGGGATGGAAATGGGGAAATTCGGGGATCCTGGGCAGTTTAGAATTTAAAATTAGAATTATTAGCTATTACAATGACCTCAGTGTCCTTAACAGTTTTTGGATTAAAAATACTTAGCTTTTCAGCCAGGAAGAAACAGGAAATGCCCAGCTATTCCCCAGTTAAAACTGGGGAAGGAGAACAAGGACAAGCAGTAGAACCCAAAGCCAACAGAAAAGACATAACAGAAACAGAGTCCAAAGTGCTCTCAACGTCACCAATATGATTAAAAGCTACTTTTGAAAGGATTGTTGTAGCGCCTGATTGGCTAGAATCAATTTTGCAAGTTAATGATTTGCTCTTTGCTATATTACTAATTGTTTCTTTTAGCAACCAAGTGTCAAAGGGGACAGAAGAGAACCCAGGTTCAAATCCCGTTGCTATAATTACTGGATTGGCGGTCAAATCTAAACAATTCTCCTCAGGTAAAACAGGACATTTACTACTAACTAACCCAATAATTTTAGGAGATTCAGAAGAAACCAAAGGAGAAAACCTATCTTTTCCTAAACCAAGGAATAAATTGTTGTCAGAAATTATAAAAAGGACATTCCTGACAAGTGGCCTGTATGTCAATTATGCAATTGACTAGCTCCTTGATATGGTTGTCAGGATTCATAGCCTTATCAGAGAAGAGTAGGGGGGCCCCAAGAGAGACGGAGTGGTGGCCTCACGCCCATACAGCATAGCAAAGGGGGAATATCCTGTGACACAATGTTTGCTAAAGCAATAGGCAAAGAGAGCAGCAGGTTAGTATAGATCCCAGTTTGCAGCATCAGATTAAGTGAGTTTCCTCATGATAGAAACCAGTGTCAAATTTGCATGCTTGACTGCCCCATTGGTAGAAGGATTATAGAGGGAAGAGAAAGACTGGTGAGACCCCAAGGCTTCAACAACAGAGCTTACTAATTTAGTGTTGAAGTTAGTCCCATTGTCAGATAGCAACACTTGAGGGCAACCATGGCAGTAGAAAACATCTTGCAACAGGAAGGCAGCAGTTATCTTGGCGGTGATGTCCTTAATAGGGCAAGCTTCTACCCACTTGCTGAAGTGATCAACCGCAATTAGGATAATGCAACAACCAGAGCGGGAGCGGGGGAGAGGCCCTACAGCGTCAATGCTGACAGTGTGAAAGGTATGTTGAGGGGGAACTAGCTTGAACGTGTGAGAGGCAGCTTGAGGTCTCTGGAGCTGGCAGTCATGGCAACTAGCTATGACATCTGGAATCAGCAGAAGGAGGTTTTCCCAGAAATAATTTTTCTAGAGCCAGTCAAAGGTCTTGGCTATGCCCCCATGACTGGTTTTTTATGGGCTTGAAGCACCAACAAGAGGTGGATACTAGGTTGTACAATAAGGCAGATACTGGTCTTGTACTTTCTTGAAGAGTTGATTTTCCCAAATAAGCATATCCTTGGATAGTTTGGACAGGGCTAATCAGACTTCTTCTGTCTTGCTTTCCCAAGAAGAAGGATACCTAATTAGCCTGTACAGTTGATCAGCCTCAGCAGGGTGTAGAGCAAGGATGGGTATTCAGGATAAGCCATCAGTGTTCTGGTGTTTAATCCTGGGACAATGTAGAACAGTAAATTTTTAACCTTGTAGGCGGAGAGCCCATCTATCTAGTTGTCCTTCTGGCTCTTTAAGCTTTTGTAACCACTTAAGGGAGGCGTGATCAGTGACCACCATAAAATGGGTGCCATACACATAATTTCAAAACTGCTTAAATGCATGCAACACAGCAAGGCATTCTTTTTCAGTGACACTGTAGTTCTTCTCATGTTTGTTCAGGACACGTGAAGTATAAGCCACAGGATGATCTACACCCTCATCATCTAATTGAGCCAAGATGGCACCAATAACCAGGTTGCTGGTATCAGTATATAAGATGGATTCCTTATTGTAGTCAGGGTATACCAGAATGGGAGCCTCTTTGAGTTTTTGCCAAAGGGTCTCAAAGGCCTGTTACTGACTAGCAGTCCATCTGAAAGGGACATTACATAACAACTGGGCCAAAGGTTCACTAGTGTTGGTGAATTCAGGGATGAACTGTCTGTAGTAACCCATCATACCCAGAAAGACTTGTACTTCTCTCAAATTGGTGGGTGGAAGCATTTTTTTGATAGCTTTAACCTTCTTTGTCATAGGGCAAATCCCCATCTGGGTTATTTCATGGCCCAAGAATTCAAGACACTCTTTGAAGAAAGCACACTTGAATGGTTTCAGCTTGAGGCCAGACTCTCAAATCTTTATAACACTTCTTTGAGATGAGCCAGGTGGTCTGTAAAGGTAGCACTGAAAACTGTTATATCATCTAAGTATACCAAGACATATGAAAGCTTCAAGTTGCGGAGGATGGAGTCCATGGCTTGTTGGAAGGTAGCTGGGGCATTGCAGAGTCCTTGCGGCATACATGTAGGCTCAAACAGCCCTTCAGATGTAATGAGATGGCCTTTTGTCAATCCTTGGGCAAAAGGTCAACTTGCCAGTATCCAGATGCCAGATCCATTGCAGAGAAGAACTTAGAGCCTCCAAGACAACGGAGAGCATCATCAATATGCAGCAAGGGGTAGGAGTCCTTCTTAGTTAAAGAGTTCAATTGACAATAGTTTATCACAATACAATGGCCCCATCCTTCTTCTTTAGGATGAGAAAGGGTGAAGTCCAAGGACTTTGGAAAGGGGCCAGTAGCCCAGCATCTAGCAGTTGTTTGATCTCTTTAGACACCTGAGTGTCATCCATGCAACTGCAGCAATATGGTTTAGCGCAGAAGGGGGAGCGTCTCCAGTATCAATCTGGTAGATAACGCCTTTGGCTAGGCCATAGTCAGTGCTATCTTTGGTAAAGATATCTGAAAACTGGTCTAGAAAATCAAGCACCTGGTTCTGTTAGACCGGAGATAGTTATGGGAAGTCTTGTGCAGTGAACAAGGATAGGACTTGGGGCTTGTCTTCTGGCAGGTTTAAATCCTGGAACGTACCAAAGAGATGAAGTAACAGGACATTGAAAGCATCTAGTAGTTTTTAATAACCAACAACCTGCCCTCTAGACACATTTATGGGTAGGGCAGTTAGGTTGGCTATCAGCAATTGACAGGATCTTTATGGGAGACATCTAGGATTCCAGGATAGAGGTAAGGCTCATTGCGGCCTAGCAAGGGAGGAGAGTATAACTCTAGAAAAGTACGCTCAGGTAGCTCATAAGAAATTTGGGAGTCTAGGATAGCTTGAAATCCAGGGGGAATGGTTATAGCAGAAGTGGTCAGGAGAGTTATTCCCTCAGACGCAGGGCAAGCCATAGAAGGACACTTCATGTCGGACAAATGGGTACAGTATTTTAGGGTGAAAACACTGGTGGAATATTCTAAGGCACACATCTTAGGGTGTTTTCTGGGGACTTTAACAGGCTCTTCAAAGATCAGAGGGACTTTGTACCCTAAGATAGAGAGGTAGCTATCCTTTAAGTTGATGATCCCATTGTATTCCCTAAGGAACTGAGTACCAAGAAGGAGGTTGTGTCAAAACCGCAGGCTCAACCCGCCAGCAAGGTTCCAACCAAGCAGGTTTGTGACCCACAATCCAATTATCTGGTCACTTGAAGCCAGACTAGGAAGTCAACTCAAATTACCAAATCCAATAACATGAACAGATGATGATCCTTTATGATGGATATTTCGTTTTAGTGCTTGACTCATTATCAGGATCAAGCCACCCCCTTCTCCCATCCAGCCGTGTGATCACCAATCATGTTCCTGTTATCCTTGATTCACATGAACTATATAATCACTATCTCACAATAAAGATTATTATCTATCTTCTAAATATTTTTCCCCATGTAACTCTGCTAAAACAGCACAGTTACAACATTGGTAGCACAGGTAGGTTCTCCATCCTACCTTCTCTTGAAAAATTCCGCCTGTTGCCCGCATGCGCCGCAGCCAACAAATCCTTGACAGAATTATGTCTGGCCTCCTGCCCAACTGGACTCTGTACACCCCTGGTACCGCCATACCTGATGGCTTTGTCCTGTACCAGAACACAGTGATCCCGCTAGCTGCCTTCAACACCATGTCTGCACAAGGTTTCTTTCAGGCTCCCTCCTCAATGCCGCAACCAGCCGACAAAAACACCATGCCTGCCTATGTAGCTCAAAGACTATGGAGTGCTGCCTTGGAACCTTTCACCAGGGCCAACAACAACAACACTGCTGCATGGATCCAGACCGCCCAGGGAAAGCCGAGCTCAGATAGAATGCCCACAGCGGTTTTGAATCACAGAAATTTCCATTCACCTGACCCATGACTCTGGCACCTGGTGCAACAAGTGGCACAAAGAGCACACCAACAAGAACTGGGATACCTTTAAGCAAGACTTCCTGGCAAGATTTGTGCTTAAGGACACTGCACTCATGATCATACGCCAAGTAAAGAACCTGACCCAGACAGGCACCGTGAAGGAACTCACCTGCGCCTACAAGGAACTCTGACTTTGTGCACCATCCGACATGGCCTTTGACACCCCAGCCACACACCTCATGTACTACAGAGCCCTCAAGTTGCATGTGATGAGGAATGTGAACCTGGACCAGGTGACCAACCTGCTGAGCTTGCACTGTGAAGTGGAGAAAGCAGAGCAAACCTCCAACACACTTCATAAGGCACAAACTGGGAAATGAGAAAGACCCAAGGATTCCCATCCAAGCAGGCACTCTGCTTGACCACCTCCTGGAGGCAACAGGAATAACGCCAACCACAAACCCACGGGTTTGAATGGGCATGGGAATGGAAACAATGGCCAGTCAAACCGGACCCACTTCCGTGTCATTGCCACGCAAGGCAACCAAGACAAGGGAAAAGCCCAGAGAGAGCACTAAGCAAGCCAAGCTCTTCCCACGCAACTCCTGACTTGCCCAATGATGAGTACTGGCCCAAGGATGTGGACCAATGCCCAATGATCCAGGTGCCCTCGTAGGACCTGGTACTGTACACCATCACCAGACATCCCAATAAATTGATGTCCTATCCTTTCCGCTTTTGCAGTTACACAGACTCAGCACTCCTGGATTTTGGTGCAGACCAAACTCTAGTCAACAGTAGCTTTGTGGATAAGTTCAAGCTGGCCACTAATCCTTCACGGATTAAAAATGTGGTCCTGGCTGACAAACACCACATTGTCGTGACAAAGGAAACTGCCCCCTTCTCTGTCATGCTTGAGAACCTCCACTCCACCATTCAAGGTCCCGTCATTGACTTCCCAAGGTTTGACATTGTGCTGGGACTAGACTGGCTGCAAAAAAACAATCCTCACGTAGACTGGGCAACCTCAGTGTTGATCATCAAGCGTGAAGGTGTCAACCACCAGATCTACCTTGACTCTGTGGACCAACTTCTACGCAACCACGTCTTTGTGCGCATCACAGAGACCCAGGATAAGAAGAAAAACCTGAAGGCAATTGACTGGGACTCCTGCTAGTACAAGATCATACATTTCAAAGATCACCAGGATACCTCCATGCCTCAGGACCGCAAAATTGTGGCCCACCATCCAGAAATCTTCAAGGAGGCGCTGCCCAGGCTGCCCTCTGAGAAGCATATTCAGCACTCCATCCAACTCAAGGGGGCTGTACCCAAGGCGCGCCCTTATCTACAGGCTGACCCCAAATAAGGACAACACCTTACGCGCCTACCTCAAGGAGGCATTGGAAAAAGGACTTATCCACTCCTCACAGTCTCTTTTTGGGGCCGCCATATTCTTTGTAGCTAAGAAGGACAGTACCTTGCATCTGGTCACAGACTACCAGGCCCTTAACAAAGTTACCAAAAAGAATTGTTACACACTGCCACTGATTGACAACCTCTTTGATGCCTTGGGAGGATCCACAGTCTTCTCCAAGATTGATCTGACGGCAGGCTACAACCAGATTTGCATTAAGGAGGAAGACATCCCCAAAACAGCCTTCCACACTAAATACAGCTCCTACAAATGTGTGGTGCTCAACTTTGGCATGACCAATGCCCCGTCCACCTTTGTAACCTTCATGAACAAAGTATTTGCACCCAACATAGGCAAGCACGCCCTAGTGTACCTAGATAACATTATTTTCTACAGCCCCTTGGTGGAACAACACTACAAATACCTGGAGGCAGTCTTTGCTACCTTGGCACAACACAAACTGTTAGCCAAACCCTCCAAGTGCCAGTTCTTCCGTGAGCAACTACCCTTCTTGGGACACAGTCTCAAAGGACAGCATCAAACCCAACAATCAAAAGATATAGGCCATCTGCAAGATGCCACTACCCAAGGATAAGTTGGAACTCTGCAACTTCTTGGGAATGGTGGCCTATGTACAACACTTCATACCTGACTGTGGCATTTTGACTGCTCCCTTATCTGCCATAACAGGCGCCAAGTCCAAGTTTGTGTGGACCCCCCAATGTGACCTCTGTTTTAGATGCCTCAAGGAGAAACTCACAACAGCTCCCATCCTACAATACCCCAAACGTGACAGGGAATACCAAATGGAAACCGACGCCTCAGATGCATCCATTGGGGGAGTACTATGAATCAAAAATAATGATGGCAACTTCCTGCCTGTAGCTTATGAATTGCAAAAATTGACAGATGGCAAGTGTCAATACCCTATCCACAACAAAATACTGTTGGCTATCAAACACTGTCTAGTCAAATGGCACTGTTACCTAGAACGGCAGGAAGAATTCACAGCATTAAACAACCACAAGTTGCTCATCTATTTCAAAACGCAAGCAAATCTGTTGCGCCGCCAAGCCCGGTGGATGGAGCTATTGGAGAGACTTAACATGCTCATCCAGTACAAACCTGGGGCCAAGCTTGCCATGGCAGACGCCCTGCCCTGCCTTTATGTCTGTGCTTCAAGAGGAGAGAATGGACTCAAACTAGACTGGCCTCTCTTAGTGCTACAAACAAAGGATAAAGGTTTCCCCCCAGCACAACTGACATAACAAAGGATAAAGGTTTCCCCCCAGCACAACTGACATAACAAAGGAAACAGTCATCAAAAATGAGCGCCTATTTGCTGATGTATATGGGACCCTACACAGAAAAATGTCTGACAGCACAATCATTCCCTACATCCCCACATATCAGCAAGTAGACACCATCCTACGCTATCACAGAGGCCTTGGACATACCAAGAGCAGAAACCTATATGAGTTTCTAAAACATAAAGCCTGGTGGAAACCTTATACCGCAATGTCCAGGAAGTTCTAGACCAATGTGAGGTATGCAAAATTTTTGCCAAAAGCAAAACCCCTCCAAAGTCAGTACTTCCCATCTGCACACAATTACCTTTCAAAGTATGGGCTCTTGACATTGCTGGCCCCATGCCAAGAAATACATTGTCACCGCCATTGACTTTGCTACAAGATGCTCAGTAGCCCAAGCAGTAAAGGCACACACTGGCAATGGCATACAACAATTTATTGACAAGGAGATAATCAGCAAGTTTGGAAAGCCAGAACTCCTGATAACCAATGGAGGGAAAGAATTGACCTCCAAAACTACCAACATATACCTTGCAAAAAATGGGGTCAAACACACTGTAACAACACCATACCACCCACAGGCCAATGGGCATGTAGAGCGGCTTAATGATAGCCTCGTGCAAGCCTTAGCCAAACTCACTGCCAGGAGACCTGAAGACTGGTATAAGCAGCTACCAACTGTGCTACTTGTGTGTCAAACCTGAGTGAACAGATCCACCGGGAAAAGCCCGTTTGAACTGGTATACAGCACACAGCCCAATATCATTCAAGCATTGACAGGACCCAAACAGGAAATTCTAATTGAAGTCCCCCTCGCTCAGACCCTCAAGTAATAGAGGCCAACAGCAAGCAAACAGAAAGAGAAAATGAACGTCTACAAAAGACCTTTGTCCCCATCTGCAATAGACATGAAGTGGGGGACAAAGTTTGGGTCATAAATATTGACACGAGCAAACTAAACCTGAGAAAGTGGGGCCAGTGGTCATTCTAAAGGTAAACAACAATAACACTTACCTCCTGCAAGGGCTTGGAAGACGTAAGCAAGACAAGACCCTACACCATGATTGCCTAAGACCCTGAAAAGCAAGACAAAAAAACTTGAAACTGCCCTGCCCGCCACAGAACAGCAACTAGTTCAATACAGCGCCTGGGCTCCTGACAACCTCCCTGATAACCTGCCCCCAGAGGAGGCCAACCTTCAGTTGGGGGGGTGTCAAAACCGCAGGCTCAACCTACCAGCAAGGTTCCAACCAAGCGGGTTTGTGACTTGCAATCCAATTATCCAGTCACCCAAAGCCAGACTAGGAAGTCAACTCAAATTACCAAATCCAACAACATGAACAGATGATGATCCTTTATGATGGATACCTTGTTTTGGCGCTTGACTCATTATCAGGATCAAGCCACCCCCTTCTCTCATCCAGCCTTGTGATCACCAATCATGTTCCTGTTATCCTTGATTCACATGAACTATATAATCACTATCTAACAATAAAGATTATTATCTATCTTCTAAATATTTTTCCCTGTGTAACTCTGCTAAAACAGCGCAGTTACGACAATTGTAACTCTCATTTTACAGGACAACAGCAGGTGCAGCTAAGAGGAGCTTGCAAAACACATGGGGAGAGCAGAATATGCCCCTATGGTGCAAGTCATGGAAAGCCCAGCTGTACCATACAACTGATGATAATTAAGGCTGGGGGCAAGCTTGAGCTTTTTGACAAGCTTTGTGGAGACAACATTAACAGGTGATCCAGTATCCAAGACAGCCTTGATTTTCACCTTCTGGATGGATATTTCCACACAAGTGGTAGTACAATCAAAGGGTGGAAGGACAGCCAGGATATCTTGAGCATCTGCTAACTCTTTTCCCCACTTTTCAATCATTCATCTCAAGCCTGGGAACTCCTTGTAGACAGTTTAGAGGGGAAGCAAAACTGACACATTCTTGAATACAGCGTCAGCAACTTCAGCGGCCTCTTCTGATGACTCTACTAGCACAAGAGACCTCTTTGCTTGAGTGAGGTATGGGCAAGAGAAATCTCTTTGGCCTCAGCCAAAGGCTTAGCAGTTGTTGTGGTCTTCCCAGAGTGTAAATTATAGGGAGCCACAATAGTTTTGGTACGGCAAGAACTGAATACCTGTAAGCGTCAGGATCATCAACATCAGAATCATCCAAGTCAGAGTTGTCAGAGATATTGTGAAACAACAGCAGGATGGGAGGAGCCTTGGTATCAGCAGGCTTGGAATAAGATATGGAGGGGGATTGAAGATGACTGGGAAGAATTGTCAACCAAGAGCGTCTCTGCCTCTAGGTTGACTTTTCTTTTCCCAACTGTTTCTTGGGATCAGCTTCTTTAACCCAAGGATTGGTGTAGACTTGCAAGTGGTGACCTATCTGGCCACAGTTGTGGAAACCCTGACATCTAGGAGGATTTTGCGAGTTCATTGTAAGGATGTGAGGGCCACAGGAAGACAAACCAGAATTAGAAGCGACACAATTCTCCCACACAATCACTCCATAATGGGTAAGGTGTGTATCCTGCAAAAGTGTCTTTATGCTCTTCATATAGGAAAGAATGGCCTTGTGGGCTTTGAAATGGAGGCACAGAAGCTGATTAACCTTGAGGGCTTGAGCGCAAGCCATGTAAGCTTCATGGGCTGTCAATTGTCTGCTTGTTATCAGTTGCTGTCCTTCCATGTAGAATCTATCTGCAAATTCAGCTAGAGTCTCCTTAGGTTTGAAAGAAATGTGCATAAAGGCATCCTTATTCACTTCCAAACTAAGGTCACCATCAAATTTTTCAATCAGAAGCTGTTTCATATCTTCCCAAGTCTAAATGGTAGGTAGCTCAGGCACCACCACCTCTTGGCAGGTTGGGTGTAGACAGGTTAGTATGTGTTCCTTCTTAACCTCATCAGAGGCCCTTCTTATGGCAGTTTCATAGATAGTTAGGAAAGCTGCAATGGTCAAGATTTTGGGGTTAAAGACTTGCTTAAAGGTAGGCTTTAAATGTGCTTCTGGAGTTGGACCATCATTGTTGCTATCAAGTACATTTATGTGCGGGGATAATTCTGCTTCAGATTTGGAGGGGGGCTGTCTTTCCTTCAGCTGAAAAACACTTTCTTCAAGAGTGGTCAGGGTCTCAGCAGTGTGGACACCTGTGTTATTAGCTAGGGTGGTTTGTTGCTCAGTAACATCTAGGCGTTGGCCTTGAGTTGTTACTACCGTAGAGAGCTCAGCCAGTTGAGAAGTAAGGGAAGGACCCACTGAGAGGCGAGGGGAAAATCTGTCATTGACTGAGTCAATCAACTCACTCATTTCTTGTACGTCCCTGTCTAGCTTGGCATAGTCTCACTTCAAGTGGTCCACCTCATTAGCTAGAGCAGTCAATTATCTAGCACATTGGATTCAAGGGGCTCCTGGAAGGCCAGGGCAGCAGCCATCTTCATCAAAAACTCCAACTAGATTAGCAGTAGTTGTCACCATTTTGTGTAGGGTAGCAAGTTCCTGCTGTAGCTCAGCAACTTGAGTTTTCAAAGCAAGCACCTGGGGATCAGGTTGAGGGGCTTCAGTAGGATGGCCTTGACTGCGGGTAGATGCTTGCAGTTCTCAAATGGCTTCCCATAGTTTTTGCTCTCTATCCACCAAATTTTCAGAGGGCGGAGAGGGCGGAGCAATTGGCTTGGCCATAGATAATTCATTCACTTGAGTCTGGAGCTTAGCAATAGCGGCGGCAGTGACAACCCTTTCTTGATCAAATTACTTACTGAGCTCACAAAGGCCCTTAGCAGCAAGGTCTGCTACTTATTGCAATTGCTCAAAGGAATAAGTGCTGAACACATTGAGCTGCTGTACAAGCTGTTTAAAATTGGTGAGATAGGCGTTCAAGGTGGGATCTACTTGGGTTTGCCAGGGTTGCTCCAACTGGTGAAACTCTTGTAGAGGTTCTCTGACATATTCAGGGATGGACTGGCGTATTTGTTTAATGGAATTAACAAAACAGTCTGGGAGGTGACAGAGATGCGCTGGTTGTCTGATACCAAGGAAAATAGGGAGTGGATTCACTGTTGGTAGGCCACAAACTGGTCCTAGTGATGAGTAACGGCTGCTTGTAGAGACAAAATCTCCTGAACGTGGAGCCCTGAAACCATTTGATGGTGAGCTAGGGCAGGTTTTACAAAGGAAGACAATAGGTGTTCAGCAGAGCCAGCACTGAGAGGAGATGTCGCAGAAATTGCGGAGCCACAATCAGTTTGTGGTATTCTGCTTTACTGAACTGCAGTTGGAGGTGAGGGATAGCTCTGTCACAGGCTATCCCAAGGGCTATCACCATGACTTGTTCTAAGTCAGGGGAACCCATGGAGTAAGCAACTAGATGGGGACCATTTCCAAGGTTCAACACAGTAGGGACAATAGGTGGGTCTGAAATGTCTTCTTCAATAGGAGGACTGGTAATTTCAGATGAAGCCAGCTCTTGTATAGGAGGAGGCAAAGGACCTGAAAACGTGAAGGCAAAAGGGATAACCAAGGGGCTTACAGCCCCTGTAGCAAGCATCATTTTTGTTGTGATCTGAGGCGCGGCACAGAGTCACAACAGAAAATCCTAACATTAGGATTGGATTTGTACTAAGTCTTGGTTAGAATGGCAGGGAAGACTATGCAATTACCTTGTGGCCCTGATTGAATAATATCTGCTAGGCGTGGCTAGAGAGGCGCCAAAGTGCATGAAGACAAAAAGACAAAAATGTGAATAGAGCTTAAATTTTATTGTTAGAAGTGAAATGGAATATATACTGTGTAGCTTTACCACAAAACAGTACATGGACAGTAGGATCACTCACCACAAGCATGGGTGGGGCAAGTAAGCTGCACAGAGTCAGGAAACCAAACAATTGTATATCCCAGTTTGGATACAGACTCATTTCAAGGGGCAAAGGCAAAATATAGAGATTTGTCCTCAAAATAACCCATTGAAGGCAAAATCAAAACGTGGTGAATGGCGGCATTGAAACCAATATTCATTGAGGAACTTAGTATGGACAAGGGCAAATGCATGATTGTTGAAGAGGAGCTTGATGCTAAATTTGGTGCCATATTAAGGTGATGGCCAGAGGCTTGATTCAAAAAGAATCCAGAATGCAAGCTCTTCCACTGACATAGCTATAACAGTAAAGAATTCTACCACCAATCCAGAATCCAGGTAAATAGGCCTCAGTAGCATTATCCAGAGGGAACTCTAAAGAGTTGATTGTGTAAGTCAGGCATAAAAAGTTGCTTAAATATCAATTATCTTGCTGTCCAGTGCATACTTACGGCTTTCAGGGTTATCAGGGGGTTTTTAAGCAATCAGACCCCAAGATAAATGGAGTAGCGGCTTCCAGGCCATATAGCATGCAAAAGAGAGAATACCAGCAACTTGGTGATAGGATAAACTGTAAGAAAATAAGAAGAAATTTACATATTGATCCAAATTATCATCATTAACATAGGTTAGCTCCCATATAATAGAAGCTAATGTAAATTTACGCCTTCCCCTTAGGCCTCTACTCCAATTCCTTCCAAATGCTTGGGAATTTCTACCAAATTATGTTTGAATATTTATACAAAAAGTTACTGAAAAAGCCCAAGAAAAGCCCTCAGTTTAATATTTTTAAATTATTCTGAATATGCCCCCACCTAACCCACCCAAGAGACACCCCTGGTTAAATATCATGTGCAAGAGCAGCTGGGAGAAGTGGTGATTGCATCCAAAGCAGATTTCCCAATTTTAGTTGGTTCAGTTTCCCTTCAATTACTGTAAATTCATAACCTGAACGTAAAAATGCGGGATTGTCAAATCCTTGGTCAAAATTTTGAATCACGTTTGCAGGCAACTCAACTGAGTGAAAATTAAAATATTTTATAAAATCAAACATTTAATTTGACTTTTTTTAGTTTATTTAAATTGGAAATTTTCAAATCCCTTGAGCAGATAACTCAACTAAAAAAAGACAAAACTCAGCAAACAGATGCAGGATACATGAATCAGAAATGTGGGATTCTAATGTACAATTTGAGATTTCCTGTATGTCAAACAAATCATAGACATCATGTAAAAATTAGCAAATCTGAAATTGCGGGATTGTCAAATCTAAGAACCAAATTTAAAATCAAAAATGAGGTGAATTTGAAATAAATGTAATTTATGGATGTCTCAAAAAGGATGCTAAAGGATCTAGAGTGGATTTGCGCTAATTCTTTTAGAAATTATAGGCATTCTCAAAAATCACCTTATTCCATTTTAGGGCGGCTAAAATTTAGATGCTTGATTACAGTAGATTTAAAAAATGCTAATAATAAAGTAGAATTATATATTAAAATCTATCTTATCACACTGTCTTTTCCTTGATGTGTTGATAGTTCATTTGCTATTGATAATGTGCTTGTGTTTAATTGGATAGTTTCACCTCCAGTTGCCTTGGCAATAGGAAATCAAGTTGCCTCCCTGAGACCAGCTGTGGTTGCGGAGGCAACTTTATTTCCTATTGCCAAGGCAACTGGAGGTGAAGCTATCCAATTAATTGCAAGCACATTATCAACAGAAAATGAACTATCAACACATCAGGGAAAAGACAACGTGATAAGATAGATTGTAATATATAATTATAGTTTATTATTAGCGTTTTTTAAAATTTACTGTAATCAAGTATCCTTAATAGAAATACATGAATACATAGTGTAGTAAAATGATAGTTTATCTTTACCCCTCCTTTATTTCTTCCTCTAAACAAAGATTTGTTGGTCCCTGTGACAGATCCAGGTCTAACCAGTCAAACTAACTGTTATCTTGCCCTTGACTCTTGTTACTGGTACCTTCCTGTGACAAAGCTTCAAGGAGCTTTGCCTTCAGGGAGGCATTTTTGTGAGACAACACTTTATTGTCATCTCTCCAATGAGCCATAATTTTGACACTCTTTTACTCTCTGTTTCTTAACGCCTCAACTTCACAATTGGCTCTGTCCTTTGCTTATTGCAAAAATTTCATCAAACCCTAACAGCAAGTTCCAGGAGTCTCATGCATAAACTTGATTTCCTTGTGCTGGGGTTCCTTCTCTGGCAAAATAGTTGGAGTATAGTTCTTCAAAAGCTGATTTCACTTCTATCAAAGACTCCTCAGGTGCAATCTTAGAGACCTCCAGACTTGCAAAAGCCTCCTCAAGTAAGCTGGTAGGAACTTCCTTTCTTACAGCAGCAGCCTCAACACAAAGCACTCCAAATTTTTTTCTTTCAGATATTAATAAAAAAGAAATGATAAAATAAAAAGTGATTTGAGGGGAAAGGGTCAAAATTGATAATATACCTTTATTTAAAATTAGCTGTTTTTGCTTATATACTATTTGGGGCATATTTGGCTGAAAACCCCTCTGGTTCCTGAATCAACCTATGATTCATATCACGTGGTCTATGACATTTGAGTCATTCAAACCTAGATCTTTACCTAAAAGATCACCAATATTTCTCAGCCTATGAGAACCAACCTACAATGGGAAGAAGTCACCTGACTCCATTCATCCCAATGTACCAATTCAGCATGGAGCTTCCCCAGTTCCCAGCACCAAAACCCTGTGGATTACACATCCCAAAACTAAGCTATAGATATTCCAACTGGGAACCAGCTAATCAAACCTGAATTCCTAGGCATCCTTGCCTTTATTTAGTTATCTTTGCATTTAATGGTTTTTGCCTTAAAACCCATTAAAATGCATCAGAACTCAAACCAGGCACCACCACAGCGCCCAGGAACTTTCCCAGGCGGCGCCCCAGCACCCCAGCACTCCAGCACCTGAAAAAATCACTAGGCAGCGCTTCGCGCTTCTCAAATCAATTAGGCAGCGCAGCGGCGCTTCTAACCTAATGAATTTGCCAAAGCAGCGCTTTTAACCCAAAATTTGGGGGTTTACTTTTAATTAACCTTAACCAAACTTCTTGATACAGTCAAGGCAATTAACCAATATAATTAAATCCTCATCAATTATATTCCCATATATCTATTAATTAATCTTCCTGGTTAATTAAATTGTTAGTGAGATGCCTAGTCTCCAAGATTGATTCAGCCAATCTTGCCTTCTGTTCTTTTATTGAATATAGATACTAAATCCTCAGGAATCTTTATCTGAAGAATCTCAGCCAAACCTATCTACATAAAACAAACAGCAAAAACAGAGCAAATTGGTATCTTGGAGTATTTATTTGGCTAAATACTTAACAGTGACTGTCATACGGTCACAGCCCCTGACTACACCAGGGGCCAAAAACTTTTAAAAAAATTCTGCGTCATCAGGAGAGTAGCTCGCATATCATTATATGGTTTTGTGGTTGCTATATTAGCAATTTAGAGTGCAGAGTATTGCATCTTTTCCAGTTTAGATAATTTTAGATTTCCTTAATTTCATGTCTAAACATGGTTGTTGAGATTGGATTTTTCATTTCATTTTATCCAAAGTGGAGCTTCTTGATTTGGGTTGATTTGTCCTAGTTTCTTACTGTACATTAAATTTGGATTCTAGTTCCTGCAATTTATATCTGAGTTTACTAGTGGCATTCAAAAGTAATTTGAAATTTGGTTCTTGTATTTGACAATCCCACAATTCCAAAAAACATTGTAAACTTGATGAAAATGATTGATGGATTTGAACACTTCAAATCTGATTCCAGTTAATTCATTTCGTCCATAGTAAATATGCAGTTCAACTTGAACTTTGCAAAGTGTCTATGAGTTCCTGTATTTTTAAAAATCCAAATAAAAATCCAAATAATTCAATTTAATTAAAAAAGGCTATCCCGCAAAAGTGCTTCAAAATTTGGACCAAGGATTTGACAATCCTGCATTTTTATGTTCAGGTTCTGTATTTACAGTATGTCCATTCAAAAAATTTCAAGATCTTCCTGCCTCAAGAAATGCACTCATATCCCCCCATACCATTGGTTGATTAGCTTTGTGACATTTGATCTCTCTTCTCATTTTTATCCCTCCCTTTAATGAATGCAAGAGTTTTAAAAGACCTTGCTTCTATCATTATCTACTCTAATAAAGTTTGAAGTTTGTTGTTTTAATTTGGCCATTTGGTCTTTTATGTTGCTTTTGGTGTTCAGTTTATTCCTTCTCCCCATTTGGCCTCCCAGGAATTGTTAGTGGTAACCTTTTGATTGTTGTTGAAACTGCAATTTCATTATAGTTGAGAGCATTGTCTTATTTCCTCTTAACCTGCTCCCCAATCCCCACATCTAATGTAAGATAAGCCTGCTCAAAAGTCTCATTTTTAGAGGGGTATAAGGAGCAACCAAGACTTGACAAATCATGTTTCTACTACAAGAGCTAATGGTTCAGCATAAAAATCAGTGTCAAGTATATACTTCTTGGAAGTATATGAAACAAATAAATGAAAAGATCTGAAGAATATAATGATTCTTTACTTGATACTGTAAATTCAGAACCTAAACAAAAAAATGCAGGATTGTCAAATCCTTGGTCCAAATTTCAAATCACATTTGCAGGCAACTTAGAAGAGTGAAAATTAAAATATTTAATAAAATCAATCATTTTATTTGAATTTTTTGTTTGATTTAAATTCACAAATTTCAAATCCCTTGAGCAGACAACTCAACTAATTAAAGATAAAACACAGCAAACAAATGTGGGATACCTGAATCAGAAATTTGGAATTCTGATGTGCAATTTTGTGTTTTATTAAGTCTAAAAAATCATAGACAACATAAAAAATTAACAAATACAAAATTGCAGAATTGTCAAATCCAAGAACCAAATTCAAATCATAATTGAGGTGAAATTGAAATAAATTTAATTTATGGGCATCTCAAACAGGAAGACAAAGGATCTAGAGTGGATCTGTGCTAATTCTTTTGAGAATAGTATGCAATCTCAAAAAACACTCAATTTCATTTTAGGACGGCTAAAATTTAGATGTTTACTATTAATCAAATTAGATATATTTAACAATAAAATAGAATTATATATTAAAATCTATTTTTATCAAGTCACTTTTTACTTGTTGTGGTGACTGTTCATTTGTTGTTGATAATGTGCTTGCATTTAATTGAATAGTTTCACCTCCAGTTGCCTTGGCAAGGGGCAGAGTGTTTTTTGTCAATTATTTTCTGTCAACTGATTTTCTGTCAAATTTGATCCAACTAAAATTTTCTTCATTTGTAAAATATTTAACTTTGCAAAAAAAAATAAAATGAAGAAAGTCTGTCCCATAAAAGTTATTATGTAAAATTTTAATATTTTTATTTATTTTCTAGCAGTGAATTTGATTTAATTAACTTTTAAAAAGATAAAGATTTAAAATTAAGACTTTTAAAAACCAAAAAATGGTATTAAAATTAATTACATTTTTAAAGAATACAATAGTTTTCAAACCTGTTGAGATAAGCATATATTATTCAGTTTAGAACGCATGAACTCAGTCTAAAAACAAAATCAAAAATCAAGGAATTTATATTAAATTACAATAGATTTAGATCCACTTTGATTTTGTTTTTAGACTGGGTTCATGCATTCTAAACTGAATAATATATTTTTATCTCAACAGGTTTGAAAACTACTGACCTTTTATTAGCAAATAGAGTAAATTTAAATTTTTGTTTTATTGTAAATCTAGAAAAAGTACTTATGAAGAAAATTATAGTTGAATCAAATTTGATGGAAAATCAGTTGACAGAAAAAAATGACAGAAAATTTTCATACCCCATTATGAATAATAAATCAAGTTGCCTCCCTGAGGCCACTTGTAGTTGCAGAGGTGACTGGATTTCCTATTATCAAGGCAACTGAGGTTAAACTATCCAATTGAATGCAAACATATTATCAACAACAAATGAACAATCACCACAATAAGAAAAAGGCAATTTAATAAAAATAGATTGTAAAATAATTCTATTTTATTATTATTGTTTTCTAAAATCAACTGTAACCAAGCATCCTTAATAACAATAAATAAGTACATATTTTTACAGTAGTGGGACCTTATTTAAGTCACAATAACAAGTAAAAAAGAAAGTTTATGTGTAAAAAATAATAGAAGTCCTCAAGTAACAATATGTAAATTAATGAGCTAAAATCATAGTGTGGTGAACTGATGGTTTTCCTTTCCCACCTCTCCTTTCTTCCTTCCTCTAAACAAAGGTTTTTGGCCTGCAAGGGCCAAAACTTTCAATACATTTCTGCATTGTCAGGAAAGTGGCTCATATAGCATTAAATGGGTTTTTGGTTGCTATATGAGTCATTTGAAGTGCATAATATTGTATCATTTCCAGGTTCAGACAATTTTACATTTCAATTACTTTTCATGTCTAAACATGGTTATCAAAATTAAACTTTTCATTTGATTTATCCAGAGTGGAGCTTATTGATTTGGATTGATTTGTCCTAGTTTCTTACTGTATATTCAATTTGGATTCCAAATCCTGCTAATATTATTTGAGTTTACTAGTGGCATTCATTTATGATTTAAAATTTGGTTCTTGGATTTGACAATTGCACATTTTTACCTTTTGGTTATGAATTTACAGTATTCAAATCCTCTTTAAAATAATTAGAAACACTTGAAAGTTGTAAAAATTAAATAAAAATATATAAAAAAGATAAAATCACAATAAATTGTCAAAACCACAGGCTCAACCTGCTAGCAAGGTTCCAACCAAGCAGGTTTGTGACCCGCAATCCAATTATCTGGTCACTTGAAGCCAGACTAGGAAGTCAACTCAAATTACCAAATCCAACAACATGAACAGATGATGATCCTTTATGGTGGATACCTTGTTTTTGGCGCTTGACTCATTACCAAGATCAAGCCACCCCCCTCTTCCATCCAGCTGTGTGATCACCAATCATGTTCCTGTTATCCTTGATTCACATGAACTATATAATCACTATCTCACAATAAAGATTATTATCTATCTTCTAAATATTTTTCACCGTGTAACTCTGCTAAAACAGCACAGTTACAACATTGGTAGCACAGGTAGGTTCTCCATCCTAACTTATCTTAAAAAATTCTGCCTGTTGCATTCACACGCCGCAGCCAACAAATCCTTGACAGAATTTTGTCTGGCCTCCTGCCTGACTGGACTCTGTACACTCCTGGTACCGAGATACCCAATGGTTTCTTCTTATACCAAAACACAGTAATCCCGCTACCTGCCTTCAACGCCATGTCAGTACAAGGTTTCTTTCAGGCTCCCTCATTGATGCTGCAACCAGCCCACAAAACCACCATGTCCACCTATGTAGTTCAAAGACTAAAAGAACCGCCTTGGAACTTTTTGCCAGGGCCAACAACAACAACGCCGCCGCATGGATCTAGTCCGCCCAGAGCAAGCTAGCTCAGATGGAATGCCCACAGCAATTTTGGATTGCAGAAATTTCCGTTTTCCTGACCCATGATGCTGGCACCTGGGTAACAAGCGGCATAAGAGCACACTGACAAGAACTGGGATACCTTTAACAAGACTTCCTGGCAAGATTTGTGCTTAAAGATACAGCGCTCATGATCATTTGCCAAGTGAAGAACCTACCCAACAGGCACCATAAAAGAACTCACCTTTGCCTACAAGGAACCCCCTTTGTCATCATCCAACATGGCCTTTGACATCCAAGCCACACACCTCATGTACTACAACGCTCTCAAGTTGCAGTGATGAGACATGTAAACCTGATCAGTGACCAACCTACAAAGCCTGTACCGTGAAGCAGAAAAAGCGGAACAGACATCAAACGCTCTGCACAAGGCAAAAACTGGGAAATGAGAAAGACCAAGGATTCCCATCCAAGCAGGCACTCTGCTTGACCACCTCCTGGAGGCAACAGTAATAACACCAACCACAAACCCATGGGTTCCAATAGGCATAGAAATAAAACAATGGCCAGTCCAACCGTACTCATTTCTGTGTCACTGCCACCAAGGCAACCAAGATGAGGGAAAAGCCCAGGGAGAGCACTAAGTAAGCCAAGCTCTTCCCACACAGCTCCTGACTTGCCCAACAATGAATACCAACCCAATGACATAGACCAATGCCCAATGATCCAGGTGCTCTCAGAGGACCCAGTACTGTACACCATTGCCAGACATCCCAATAAATTGATGTCCTATCCTTTCTACTTTTGCAGTTACACAGGCTCAGCACTCCTGGACTCAGGCGCAGACCAAACCTTAGTCAACAGTAGCTTTGTGAATAAGTTAAGTGCCACTAATCCTTTGCAGATTAAAAATGTGGTCCTGGCTGATGAACACCACATTGCCGTGACAAAGGAAACTGCCCCTTTCTCTGTCATGTTGAGAACCTTGAATCCACCATCCAAGATCCTGTCATTGACTTTCCTAAGTTTGATATTGTACTGGGACTAGACTGGTTACAGAAGAACAACCCTCACGTAGACTGGGCAACCTCAGTGTTGACCATCAAGGTGAGGTCAACCACCAGATCTACCCTGACTCTGTGGACCAACTGCTAGGACCATGTCTTTGTACGTATCACAGAGACCCAGGACAAAAATAAAGACCTGAAGGCAATTGAATGGGACTCCTGCCAGTACAAGATCATACACTTCAAAGACCACCAGGATACCTCCATGCCTCAGGACTGCAACATTGTGGCCCGCCATCCAGAAATCTTTAAGGAAGCGTTACCTGGGCTGCCCCTGAGAAGCATATCCAGCACTCTATCCAACTCAAGGGGGCTATACCAAAGGCGCGCCCCATCTACAGGCTGACCCCAAATGAGGACAACACCTTATGTGCCTACCTCAACGAGGCATTAGAAAAGGACTTATCTGCCCCTCACAGTCTCTTTTGGGGCCGCCATATTATTTGTGGCTAAGAAGGACAGTACCTTGCATCTGGTCACAGACTACCAGGCCCTAAACAAAGTTACCATTAAGAATTGTTATCCACTGCCACTGATTGACGACCTCTTTGATGCCTTGTGAGGAGCCACAGTCTTCTCCAAGATTGATCTAACTTCAGGCTCAATCAGATTTGTATCAAGGAGAAAGACATTCCCAAAACAGTCTTCCGCACTAAATACAGCTACTACAAATGCGTGGCACTCAACTTTGGCATGGCCAATGCCCCGTCCACCTTTGTAAACTTCATGAACAAAGTATTTGCGCCCCACATAGGCAAGCATGCCCTAGTGTACCTAGACAACATTATTGTCTACAGCCTCTCAGTGGAACAACACCACAAAGACCTTGATGCAGTCTTTGCTACCTTGGCACAACACAAACTTTTGGCCAAGCCCTCCAAGTGCCAGTTCTTCCGTGAGCAACTATCCTTCCTGGGACACATAATCTAAGGACAGCATCAAACCTGACAGTCAAAAGATAAATGCCATCTGCAAGATGCCACCACCCAAGGATAAGTCAGAACTCTGCACCTTCTTGGGAATGCTGGCCTATGTACGTTTCATACCTGACTGTGGCATCTTGACTGCCCCTTATCTGTCATAACAGGTGCTAAGTCTAAGTTTGTGGACCCACCAACGTGACATCTGTTTTAGACGCCTCAAAGAGAAGCTCACAACAGCTCCCATCCTGCAATACCCAAAACGTGACAGGGAATACCAAATGAAAACCAACGCCTCAGATGCATCCATTGGGGGAGTACTACAAATCAAAAATAGTGACAGTGACTTCCTGCCTGTAGCCTACAAATTGCAAAAATTGACAGATGGCAAGTGTCAATACCCTATCCACAACAAGGAACTGCTGGCTATTGTGCACTGCCTAGTCAAATGGCATTGCTACTTAGAATGCCAGGAAGAATTCACAGCATTAACAGATCACAAACTACTCATCTATTTCAAGACTCAAGCAAATCCATCTTGCTGCCAAGCCCGCTGGATGGAAATGTTGGAGAGATTTAACATGCTCATCCAGTATAAGCCTGGGGCCAAGCTTGCCATGGCAGACGCCCTGTCCCGCCTGTATGTCCGTGCTTCAAGAGGAGAAAATGGGCTCTACCCAGACTGGCCTCTCCTAGTGCTACAAACAAAGGACAAAGGGTTCCCCCTGGCACAACTGACATAACCAAAGAAACAGTCATCAAGAATGAACACCTCTTTGCTGACGTATACGGGACTCTTCACAGAAAATGACTGACGGAACAACCATTCCCTACATCCCCACACATCAGCAAGTTGACACTATCCTTTTCTATTACAGAGACCTTGGACATACCAAGAGCAGAAACCTATATAAGTTTCTAAAACATAAATCCTGGTGGCCAACCTTATACCGCAATGTCCAGGAAGCTCTAGACTAATGTGAGGTGTGAAAAAGTTTGCCAAAAGCTAAACCCCACCAAAGTCAGTACTCCCCATCCGCACACAACTACCTTTCAAAGTATGGGCTCTTGACATTGTTGGTCCCATGCCAGGAAAACACAATGACAAGAAATACATCATCACTGCCATTGACTTTGCAACAAGATGGCCAGTAGCCCAAGCAGTGAAGGCACACACCGGCAATGACGTTCAACAATTTATTGGCAAAGAAATAATCAGCAAGTTTGGAAAGCCAAAACTCCTGATAACTGATGGAGGCAAAGAGTTGACCTCCAAAGACACCTATATATTACTCACCAAGAATGGGGTCAAACACACTGTAACAACACCATACCACCCACAGGCCAATGGACACGTAGAGCGGCTTAATGGTAGTCTTGTGCAAGCCTTAGCCAAACTCACCGCCAGGAGACCTGAATACTAGTATAAGCAGCTACCGACTGCGCTACTTGTGTGTCAAACCTGAGTGAACAGATCCACTGGGAAAATCCTGTTTGAACTGGTATACAGCACACAGCCCAATATCATTCAAGCATTGATAGGACCTCAACAGGAAATTCCAAGTGAAGTCCCTCTGCGCTCTGACCCTCAAGTAATAGAGGCTAACAGCAAGCAAACAGCCAAAGAGAATGAACGTCTGTGAAAGACATTTGTCCCCATCTGCAATATAAATGAAGTTGGGGATAAAGCATAGGTCATAAATGTTGACAAGAGAAAGTTACAACCTGAAAAAGTTGGGCCAGCAATCATTCTGAAGGTAAACAACAATAACACTTACCTTGTGAAAGGACTTGGCAAACATAAGCAAGACAAAACCCTACACCATGATTGCCTACAACCCTGCAAAGCAAGACAGAAACAACAAGAAACCACCCTGCCTGCCACAGAACAGCAACTAGTTCAATACGGCGCCCAGGCTCCTGACAACCTCCCTGACAACCTGCCCCCAGAGGAGGCCAACCTTCAGTCAGGGGGGTTGAAACCCAGGCTTGACCTGCCAGCAAGGTTCCAACCAAGTGGGTTTGTGACCCACAAACAATTATCCAGTCACTTGAAGCCAGAATAAGAAATTAACTCAAATTACCAAATCCAACAACATGAACAGGTGATGATCCTTTATGGTAGGTACCTTGTTTTGGGCTTGACTATTACCAGGATCAAGCCACCTTCTCTTCCATCCAGCCGTGTGATCACCAATCATGTTCCTACTATCCTTGATTCATATGAACTATATAATCATTATCTCACAATAAAGATTAGTATCTATCTTCTAAATTTTTTCCCCATGTAACTCTGCTAAAACAGCACAGTTACAACAAAATTTTATATTTTTTAATTGGAATAAAATCTAGACATCTATCAATAAAAAAATCAGAGTGATCATAGAATTCACCCACTGTCTTGACCAGAAAATCATATGACCCCACACATAGAAAATTAAATGGGAACTCAGGTTCATCTGGAGTTCTGTATTTAAAAGCTCAATTGAGACACCCAAAGACTTTTTTGATTAGGTTCAGGAAAGGCAAGTATAGAGGGGGAATAAAAATTGCATGTGATCTGTACCCAATTGACTTTTGCCAACTGGGAGGATAGTGTTAATCATAGGAGATTTTTTAACGACCTCTATTACTTTGTGAAGCCCAACATTATCCAAAACAATGTCATTGATGAAGCCATTGTTGGTTTTTCTGAGATGATCCTTCACATTCTGGAGGATGGTTAGAAATGTGCCACTGTTGTGAGAGCTTTTGATCATCTGGTGGATCACAATGCCTTTAGGACTAAGAAAAGCCACCATGAAATATGTAGTAGCACTCACTGATGCACAATAAGGTACCTTGTTATGGATTTTCTTTTTCTAAATATCTATAAAAATTGTGGAAAGACAAAGTAAATAATGATTTGTTAATACAGTAGTTTTAAAAGCTATGGCAACAACCAAAAATACCTCAGATTTAAACAAAACGTTTTCAGATTTGAACAAAATCCAAGTTGCGCAAGATTTAGGATTCAATTAATTTAAATATTTTTGTTAATAAATGAAAATGTCAAACCAAAAACAAAATTTCACTATCCCATTATATAAAATTATGGCAAATAGCAAGCGGCATTGTTTAAACCACAAACAAAATGAACTGACGCAACAAGTGAGATGGATGGATGCTATTCCAGAGTATATTATAATCCAATAAGTATTAATATGAGATACCAACAGAAGGACTAAAATGAAACAAAATTTGAGCAAACTAGAGCTAGATTCCACAAGCACAAAACAAAATGAAGTCACACAAGATGTGTAGTATGAGCAGCCTAAAATAGAAGTATAACAGTTTTTTAGCCAATCAACAGCTATCCAGTTTAGGGACAGAGGCATTCTATTCATTTTTATGGATCCTGATTTGTGTAAAATGGTTTTGAGAACCTTCCAAATATGGACTTGAGAATAAAATAAAAATAATCTTAAATTTTTAAATTTCTACTTTTAGTGATTTTATCCTAGGAATTTTACAATGGTTTTTAACAGCAACAACATTTTTGACAGTGCCAACAGCCAAGCCAGCTTCAATGGAGGCAAGGCTCAGGGCGTGGAGGCACCTGTTTATACCCAAGCCTTTGAGGTGGCTAACAAGGAAGCTGACCTGTACCTGACCCCCAACCCCTATGGCTTTGACTTGTTCAGTAGTCACTTAGTGTCTAGCTCTGCCCCTGCTCCTGTACCCACCCCCACAAAAGCTGCCTGCCAACCAACCTTTTCAGGATGGCAACCTCAATCCAGAACAAATTGCTGCCATCACCCAACCTGCCCCCCTACAGCCAATCAGGCTTCAGCTCCTGCAGCCCAAGCAACACATCATCACCGCCCAAATTCTCCAGGAAATTGTGGCACTGAATCTGCAAGATCTGTCCTGGGATCAGATTGCTGACCAATTGAAATTTACCTGAGCCACCATAATTCAGGAGTTCAACAACCTAATGAACAAGGGGAATCTGATTGGGACAGCCAAGAAGGCCACTAAGTCCCAAATTAATGAGGCATAGCCAATCATGCTTGACTTCCTCCAGCGGGACCCCAAGCTTCCCTTAACCCAAGTCCGCAAACAGCTTGCTCACCATAACATATGGGTCTCTGAGCACATGGTGCAGATCTGGATGCACAGAAAGGTGGCTTCCATACAGGTTCTTATTAATTTTGCTGGCAACCAATGGGATGGCACTGAGGATTCCCTGTATGACACTGCCATTGAGTCAGCCCTGGTCCAATGCCTGACTAGTCTAACTGATGATTTCATGTTCATCTCCTATTACAAGTTATCAATAGCTTTTGATGATTTTGGCAATCAAGGAAGAGCCGCCACTCAAGAAAGGAGGAAATAAGGTCAAGAAGGGGACGTTCATTGGTGCATTTCTGGCTGTTTCAGCCAAGGATTTTGTCTAATATAGAAGTAAACCCAGATTTCATTGATGGCTACTCATACAGCCACATCCTTGGTGGATTAATTGACTCCTGGGATGGCTCAAATTCCAAGCACATGGATTTTCTTGAGCCACCAGATGGAGAGTAGCTCCACTGCCCTCTAGGCCATCCAGCAACATGGGCACCAGGCCTCAGTCTACCCTGATGGCCACAAAGACATCCATCTGGCTGATGTTGTGTTATTTAATATTGGAGATACACTCCAGGAGTGCCGCCCTTGGGCTTTCAACAACCTCTATCTTGGGGTCCTTGACCACAATTCTCTCTTTGGTCACTAAATGGTGGCTGGCTTGTTTGTGCAAATGGTTTTTCATGTGAACATGGGCAACCAATTTCATAAGGATAAGCGCCTCTCACCCCATGCCACAGCTACCTACCAGCCAATCAAGGCAATGACAGATGAGGAATATGACAAGCAGTATATGGCAGCCATCATGCAAAATTCTCCTACCCCTACCCCTGCCACCACCACCCCCCACCTTCCAGCCCCTCCACCCAATCCCAGACCCCCCAGGCCAGCACCACCTCTATGTATTCCTTCCTGTATTATTCTTCCTCCTAGGAATCACTCTTCCCTGCCCCAATAAACCCCCTGTCACCAAACATTTTCTATTTATATTACTTTATTTTGAATTTAAATTGTTCATGTTCTCTTTGTTTATAGTTGGTTTTATTCTTTATGTTCAGCTTATTTCTATAAAATCATATATTTACTATGCTATGTATCTAGATCCTGAACACAGTTATTTTTAGCTCTTTACACAGCCCCTTATGATAATATTAACAACAATTTGGTGGTTGTCAAAATTTGAATTAGAAAATTATAGGTTATTTGTGTTTAGATAAAGTTGTTACTGATCCAAATTCAAAACCTTAATGATAAACTTTAAGCCAATCTGGAGCTGAGTGATAAAGTGATTGTTGTGACATAAAGGGTCATTAATAATTCTTTGATGTACGTGCGTTTATTAATATGATTGGCTGGTTGTTTTGCCATTGTGCGCCATTGCTGCTGTGGCAAGTTGTTGATGGACTAGTGCTAACCCAGCAGCTGATTGAGCGCTAGTCCATCAATGTCATGTTCTGAGGCGTGGCACAGACACACAATAGGAAGTCCTAACCTTAGGGTTGGATTTGTACTAAATCTTGGTTAGATGGCAGGGAAGGCTATGTGATTACCTTGTGGCCCTGAATGAATAATCTCTACTAGTTGTGGCTAGAGAGAGGCGCCAAAGTACTTGAAGAAACTAA
Organism: Entomophthora muscae; assembly: GCA_014839935.2. Lineage (NCBI taxonomy): Eukaryota > Fungi > Entomophthoromycota > Entomophthoromycetes > Entomophthorales > Entomophthoraceae > Entomophthora > Entomophthora muscae. The sequence continues at coordinate 222,075 of QTSX02000013.1, read as the reverse complement.
AGACAAAAATGTGAACAGAGCTTATTTTTTATTGGTGAATATGAAATGGAATATACACTGTGTAGCTTTACCACAAAACAGTACATGGACGGTAGGATCACTTGCTATAAGCATGAGTGGGGCAAGTGAGTTGCGCAGTGTCAGGAAACCAAACAATTGTATTTCCCAGTTTGGAAATAGACTCATTTTGAGGGGCAAAAGCAAAAGAGAGGGATTTTTCCTCAAAATAACCCACCAAAGGCAAAATCAAAACATGGTGAATGGTGGCATTCACAACAATCAACAACTTGCCACAGCAATAATGGCGCACAATGGCAAAACAACCAGCCAATCATATTAATTAGCGCATATACATCAAATAATTATTAATGACCCTTTATGTCACAACAATCACTTTATCACTTGGCTTCTGATTGGCTTAAAATTTATCATTAAGGTTTTGAATTTGGATCAGTAAAAACTTTATCTAAACACAAATAACCTATAATTTTCTAACTCAAATTTTGACAACCACCAAGTTGTTGTTAATATTATCATAAGGGGCAATAAAAAGTGCCAAAAATAATATGAAAATTAAGGAAACAATGCACAACACAAAGCAAACAACACATAGAGTTAAGCGTAAAAAATATACAATGGGTAAAAGATGGGATATTGTAGTAAATGGGAAACAAAAGAGGATAAATAAAGAGGCAAAAATATCAGAATAACACAGATCTTATTGGGGTGAAAGCTATAAAAACATATGGAAAGGTGAGTAAAAAATCAAATGAGAGAACTTGAAAAACTACTCAAAGACCTCAACTTGGCAATTGCCAAAATTTAAGATATTGACTGCAAGGTCAAGGCAAAAGTAGAGCCGCCGTCCTTGCAGGGGACAAAATAAAAAAGGTGCCTGCCAAGGCACTCATGACCAAGATGCCAGACACATCCAAAACAAGCATCAAACACATATAAAATGTCCAGAAACCCGTGGTGGAAGGCCTCAAATTCAAGTCCTTTGCCCTCTTTGTGCTGTCTGTCTGTGTTGATAACCCTGAGATGTATACCCACCTCAAACCTGCAAAGCGCACAAGAACCAAGGACACTAAATTGCTGGCGCAATTGCTTGCACCAAGAATGGCAAAGCCTTCCAAAGCTGCAGGCAAGAAGGAACCCCACAAAGATAACCTAAAAAATAAATTAATAAAAAATTTCTAAATACTTACCTTTTTTTAGAAAACGTAGACAGGGAACTCTGCCAGGTCCTGGTCCCCTTTGTCCCCCCACCTTCTATGACAAAAATGCCAATCATGTGGCAAGGCAGCTGTTTCTGTCCCCCCTGTCTTGCAGGAGCTGGAGGACCGCATCTACAGGTCCTTCCCAATGTCCAGGGAGGTATTGGCTGAGCTTACGCATGCTGAGGGGGCATCTGAGTGGGCAGTTACTGCCTACAAGGATGCCCAACTGATCTGCCTGGACCTAGTTATCCCTCAGTGGAGTTTACTGTGTAAAATCCATTGAGGTTGTTTGGGTCGTCCTGGCAATGCTCCCATTGAATGAATATATTGGAGATAGGCCAGGCACACACGGCTGCTTGCTTTTGCTTCCCAGTGGAGCACACCCTGTCTTACCTGTTGGAGAACTTTGGGCGTGCAGTGAGTAAATTGGCTTTTGCAGACGCAACAGCTGTAAAGAAGATCAAGATTCTCCTGGCAGACTTTGGGCTGGCCTGGAGTGCCAAAAAGATGGGGGTCCCTCCAGCAATGGAGCTCATGTTTGCCAAGACAAAGCACAAAAAGAAGAAGAGTGGTGTTGTGTTTAATAAATTGTGCAAGTTTACTGAAGCCTTTGCTGGGTAAAGGCTTCATCTGGTGGATTTACCTGGGGTATATCTTTTACTTTGGGATGAGCACATCTGTAGAGGACCTTGACAGGGTCCTCCTAAGGATTGACAATGCTGGGCTCTGCCTGGATGGGAAGAAGGTCTCCCCAGGGTTACAACTCAGTTGACCATATTATCCAGGACGCCCTGGTCCTGGCTAGCATCTACTGGTTTGCAGCCCCACCAGAAAAGCTGCTACTCCATTCCCACCTCACTATCCTCCCGTTTACTAACCGCCAAAAATACTTCCAGCAGGGTATATCTACTGTACACAGTGTGGCAGTGGAATGTTGTGTGCCACCTCCATTGCAGGATGGGTACATACTGCCAAACCCACTACAGGCGCTCTTAATAAATCCTATCTTCCAATAAATTTCATTACAATTTATATCATTTTTATTATAATAAATTTTTATAATTTTTATTTTAGCAAACAAGTTTTGCAAAATATATTGCAGAAACAGTTTTCATAAAAGAATAAATATATTTAGTTTAATAAAATTTAATTTCTATTGTGTACACTTTACATTTAACTTTTTAAAATTTGATTTTTATATTTATTTTGAAAAAAGTGATATAAATATACTTGTGTAATCCAGTATCAAGTCTTTGGGATAACCTCAGATGGCATACTAAAAAAATTAATATAAAATAAATAAATTACAAACCTATATTGATGTTCCCGCTGAATGTGATTGTGGGCTTAAAAGCTTCTAAATATGAAATGATAATTAATAAATCTTAAATGGTGAATTAGAGAATATAAAAAAGTGGGAACAAGCTAAGCCTTTAATTGATTGGCTGTTTGGCAAGGCAGACAGGGATGAAAAAATCAGCGTGGCCATAGAATTTGGCCATGGTCTCAGCTGGGAGGATGTGGATCCCAGCCTGCAGCAAATCAAAGAGGTCCTCAGTCCCAGTTGGGGTCCCTTGCTTGAAAAATTGCTTGAGCCACCCAAAGACTTCCTCAATGGGATTTAGGAAGGGCAAATAAGCAGGGAGGAAGAGAAGGCACAAATTTGCTGTGGCCAATTGCTGAGGGCCCACTGCAATGCTAGTGTCAATTGATTGGAATTCCTAAAGAATATCTGCCACCTTATGGAGACCAACATTGTCCAGCACAATGACGTTGGTGAAGCCCAGGCTTGTGCGCCTCAGGTGCTCCTGGACCAATTAGATGAATGACAGAAAGGTATGGCTATTGTGAGAACCCAATATCATTTGATACAGCTCAACCCTCTTTGGACCAAGGAGAGCAATCATTGAGTAGGCAGTGGCACGGACTGCTTCACACCAAGCTACCCTGTCATTGAAGCATTTTGGGACATAACTATATGCATTGCACATAGACAAGGTGAATGCCAATTTGTCAATATAATAAAATCTGACTGCCTCCTTGGCTTTGGGGGCAGTGTACGCCTCTGACATATTTTTTGGACATCAATGTTGGCTGGGCTATTACAATTGTAGGGGGATACCCTGAAGCTTTTTCCAGGAAAAGTGCATTCCCTTCACCAGATAATAGTAAAAGAAAATTGAAGCCTCAACCCCAAATGTAGATTTTACCATTGCCTGTATATTTGCCAGTTCAAGATGGCAATCTCAGGCTATCCATTAGCAGATTGCCCATTTGTGCTCCTTGGTGAGCATGGTTGACACATGCAAGGATTTCTCCATGGCAAGGACTCAGCCAGTATCAATGAACTTGTTGAAGGTATTTGAGGCGTACTTGGGATCCACCCCAACAAGAGCTGTGGCTGCCTTGTAATCACAAGATTCACGCATTAGCTTGAGCAGGATGATGAGTTTGATATCTGGGATGCGCTTCTGGGAGGGCTTAGCAGGAGTAGTTAAAATGGGATCCTGCTCAGGGACTGGCTTGCAAGGCATAGGTACCTTGGTGTAGAACGCAGCAAATTTCTTTAACACTGACTGCCCCTCCACAGTTCTATAAAACTCAGGCTCCTTGTCCTCTTCCTTGTTGCCATCACTGACATAGGGCTTGTAGCTAGTATCAAGTACAGGCTTCACCTTCTCCAGCATGGTTGACGGGACTGACTCTTGCTGGCACACAACGTCAAACACATATGAAGTAAGTTCTACCTCCTTGTTTCTAACTTTCTTTGTGAGTGGTGACCTTGGTGGGCTTCCAGGTCAGCTTGGGGACCCAAGGGTTGATGCTCCAAACCCTAGAAGCTTGTTCTCCTTGAACCAGCTGTGTGAGTGCAGCGTCACTATTGAACTCTCCTCTTCTGTTTTCTTCCTTAGTAGGCATTTGGGTTGCACTAACTCTGTTCTTTGACCTGTAGGGGCAACCACAACTGCAGTGCAAAACAGGTACATTGGTACTCTGTTGTTGTGTTCCTTTCTATTTTGAGAATTTAATAAAATATTAAATAAAACTTAATTAAGCCACTCCTTAATTTTAATTTTTGCTTTTAACTGAATATGGATATTTGATTAATATTTTTCACCCCCTATATCCCAATTATAGATTTTTTATTTCTTAATTAGTTGTTTTTGGTTTTACAGCACCAATTTTAGAATATTCAAAAAATACCACCCATTTTCCCAGATTTTACTGCCAAATTCAAACACCCAACACAATATTTTTAAAATTTGTGTTTCAGATTATGTGCCCTATTTTAGATACATTGGTATCATTCATTGATTAAAATCCATTGCACACATTGTGTGAGTGATTTTGTTTACGTAGTGAGTTGCTATTGTGTTTTGTTTTTGAATTGAGTTTTGACACACTGTGCTTGGGTGTATTTTGTCACCAATTTACATAGTAAAATATGTACACCAAAAGTCAACTCACACCATTTTGTTTGTGAATTAATGTATTTTGGATTGTATTTTGAATAGTTTTGCTTTGTGCATGAGCACTTCTTTGCTGTGTTGACTTATTTTGCCCATTAACACCAGAAATCCGTGTTAATAGAGTGTATATTTTAACCTGATAGTTGGATTTTGTTCAAATCTGAAATTATTTTGTTTAAATCTGAGGTATTTTTTGGTTGTTGCCATAGATTTTAAAGCTACTGTATAAAAAATCAAACAATTTTTATTGGCCTTGATTATAGTATATGCCTTGGTGTATCTTCTTTTGATAGTGATATTTTTAGGTGATTTTAATTATATGAAGGTACCCATAGCTTTTGATACAGGAAGCAAAGCCCTTTAACAACTTGGTAGAAATAGAAAATTGAGGTATCAATCCTAAACATTGACTTCATCATCTTCTGTATATCTTCCAGTTTAAGATAAAATTTTCAATTGATTCATTAGCATACTACCATTTTTGCTCTTTTTTAGGATGATTGATAGTTTTTTGAGTTTATCAATCAGGTTAATTTGCCCAGTATTTCTATAGACTTGATATAAGGATTCAGCCAACTTTGGACAAATTTTGACAATAATTACAGCCTTCTTGTAGTCAGCCATACTTTTCATAAGCTTGATGAATATGAGACACTTTTTATTGGGAATGGGCTTTTCAGCCCTTGGATTGCACTAGGTAGTGACATATGATTGGGTGACAATAGCATTGGCACCTGGATGTAGTATTCAATGGCCTTCTTTAATATATTCTGTCCCTTTACAGTGTGGTAGAATTCTGGCTCTTTCTCTTCATCCACATCCCCTTCACTCATGAAAGGGTCATATCTAATGTCATGTATACCCTCACACTTATTATGTATACTTGCTCTAGGTGCATCTTTGTAGTATTGAGGTGGATATACAAGAGAAATTTTATCAACTGTTTTTTATTTACAGTTCTGGACATGATAATCTTTTAAGCTTGTTTGTACTTTTGGCACCTTAAAATTGATACTCCCATATATTCTAGTATAAACAACCTGGCTCTGGGTTTGTGTTGCCACATTCCCCTTGCTTCTGGATGTGCTATTGACTGCTTTGTCTTCATCACATGTAGGGTCTCTTTTTTGGAGCCTATTGTGTGCATACAGCCTTGGTATTTTCTTCTGGGTGCACTTGCCTGTTGTTTGTGTTGTGTGAAGTTTTTTGTTGAAGAAAATAAAGGCATTATTACTATTCTTATAAATTTATTTGGGACTTTGTATACTATTTTGGATACTAAACTGTTACTCATGTTGCTATATTATCTGTTTATGTGTATTAAGTTTCTATATTTGATTTAATTGGGCCTATTTTTGATATTTTTATCACTTTTAAGAAATTTGTTTAATTTTTGAACACTTTTTACACCCAAAAAAGACATTAAAAATTTTTATGTCCAACTTTTGTTTCAGAGTGCATGTATTTATTCAGAAAGCTTAGCACTGACATAGGATCAACTTTTGCTTGTGTTTTAGTTTTGTGTGTTGTGAATTCGATTTGCTATTGATCTGATTTTTGTGTATGAGTTTTGCATTACAATGCACAACTTTTATGTGTCCATCTCAAAGCAGAGTAAACATAATATGAAATTAGTTAGGTGTGAGTTGATTTGTTTGTGTTGTGAGATCCCACTATTACTGTGTGCCTATGATATGCTGTGTGTATGATATGAATGTTATATTTTTATTTATTTTGCTCATTAAAGCCTGGATTTCTATTAATTTGGATTAAAATATGTATTTAATGTTGTATTTTGTTTTTTGTGTGATTTCAGCTTGCTTTAATATGACTTTAATGTATTCATATAAAAAGCTGTGAAAATTAGAGTACTGGTAACAGTGTTATAAATTTAAATGTTTGTTTTGATATTTGATGTTTATTGTCAGTTTCAGTTGATATAGGGGTTTGTTGTTGGATAAAGCTTTTTACTTCAGCAACTGAGTTTATTTTTCTCTCAAAAACAATAATAAACATAGTAGCTTTTTATTGTGACTGAAATCAATTTTTTTGTGTTATTGGGACTGTTGTTGTTAAATTGAAATAAAAAATCAGTTTGCATATTTTTTATGTGCCTGGACATTTTGCCTATTATTGCTCATTTTCTGTAGAATGGACTCATATTTTTATCAAGAAGGTTAAATTTTGATTTGAACTGAACTGTATTTTGTTTTGATCTGAAACATTTTTTATCTCAACAGGTTATTAACTACTGCAATAGGGATTGACCAAGTCTTATAAATAGCCATTTGGGCTTAGACTAAAGGGCAAATAAGTTTACAGCCTTGATTGTCAGGATACTGCGTCCCAGGAGAAGGCCTGTTAGTCTAGGCTGCCAACTTGCTCTGTTGGGAGGAGGGTAGAGCCCACCATAGGAGGGGTGCTAACTTGATGGGATAAGATACTGATTGGCCTATTAAAGCCCAGGGTTCAGCGGCTGGAATTATAGTGTTGACTAACCCAGCCAAGGTAATGTAGGCAATGCCTGCATATTGGTTGGCTGTGGGAGGAGTCAGTCCTGGGGTGGGTTGTAGGCAGTCAGGCTTGGGTGTTGGGGGTGCTTCCATATCTATCTGGTAGGCAGGCAAATAGTTGTACTTCACACGGATATTGGGGGCTGGTTGCTTGCACCAAGTATCTTTGTGAAAGGCTGTTTATGGGGTTATCTGCTTTGCCAGGTGGTCTGGGCGGGGGGTCTCCTTCATGGTAAGCTTCTGGTACTCTGGTTTAAGAAGATAGTCATAGAAATTCAGTGGATTAAAGGGAGCTCAAAGAGGATAATAAAATGTGGGCCAGGTTTCAGAGGCTTCCTCAGGAATGCAGGCTGTCTGCTCAAGATTTTCTGTCAGAACAGTAGTAAAATGGAAAATAACCAAGACAAAATAAGGAATAAATTAGTAGAACCAAGGTCCCATAATCTTATTTTTATTTCAAAAATGACAATACCAATTATCAAGGCTTCATGGACTTTAAATGCCATTTCAAATGCTAAGTTTGGAATCTATCCCATCACCTGATTGCTAAGTTTCTCACTTTCTTCTGGACCAAGAGCTCTGGCCCCTTCCTGGATCCTTTGGCCTGACATTTCCTCTGTTGGAATGAGCTCTATCTGATGGCCCAACAATAATATCTTCATGGCCTTGTCATTACCACTGATGTTCCTGTTCATCCTGGACCAAATGACCCTCAGAAACCCCAAGCCAGGTAAACCCTGGTCCCATGGTCTGAACAGCTCTGGGAGTCACTTTGAGGTCACCAGAAGCCCAGAGATCATGTGGCCCTGGTGGCCTAGTTTTCTAACCTATTATCTGAGTTTCCTTGAGACTTTAACTTATCAAGCTGAGCAATAAATCCCTCCCCAGATGACCCACCAGTCAATATAGGAGTGACAGCATGTTGATTCAGTGCTTCTAGCAATCCAGACTGGCCCAGATTAATCACTGTCTTATGGTGTTCCTCCATACTTTGAAAATCTGTGGCCTAGCGGACCTGCAAATTTTGATGATTATCCAGATTTAAATCACAACTTGTTCCAGCTCTTTCATTGGATAGCTGCAAAAAACACAGGCGGACAACCCAAGTGTTGAAACCGCAGGCTTGACCTGCCAGCAAGGTTCCAACCAAGCAGGTTTGTGACCCATAATCTGATTACCTAGCCACTTAAAGCCAGACTAGGAAGTCAACTCAAATTGCCAAATCCAACAACATGAACAAATGATGATACCTTATGGTGGATACCTTGTTTTGGTGCTTGACTCATTACCAGGATCAAGCCACCCCCTTCACCATCCAACCGTGTGATCAACAAAATCATGTTCATGTTATCCTTGATTCATAATGACTATATAATCACTTTCTCTCTATAAAGATTATTATCTATCCTCTAAATATTTTTCCCCTTTTAACTCTGCTAAAACAGCACAGTTAGATATTAGTAGCACAGGTAGGCTCTCCATCCTACCTTATCTTGAAAAATTCTGCCTGTTGCCTGTACTTGCTGTGGCCAATAAATCCTTGACAGAATTATGTCTGGCCTTCCGCTGGACTGGACCCTGTACACCCCTAGTGCCAAGATACCTGATGGTTTTGTCCTGTACCAGAACACGGTGATTTCACTACCTGCCTTCAACACCATGTCTGCACAAGGGTTCTTTCAGACGGCTGCCACCATTCCACAGCCAACCAACAAAAATACCATGCCCGCCTACATGGCCCAAAGACTGCAAAGCGCTGCCTTGGAATCTTTTGCCAGGGCCAACAACAACAACGCTGCCGCATGGATCCAGTCCACCCAGAGCAAACTGGCCCAGATGGAATGCCCAAAGCAATTTTGGATTGCGGAAATCTCCATCTTCCTGACCAATAACACTGGCACCTGGTGTGACAAGTGGCACAAAGAACACACTAAGAGGAACTGGTATACCTTCAAGCAAGACTTCTTGGCAAGGTTTGTGATTAAGGACACGGCGCTCATGATTATAGGCCAAGTAAAGAGCCTAACCCAGACAGGCACCGTGAAGGAACTCACCTGCGCTTACAAGGAACTCCAACTTTGCGCATCCTCTGAGATGGCCTTTGATACCCCAGCCACACACCTCATGTACTATGACGCCCTTAAGTCGCATGTAATGAGACACGTGAACCTGGACCAGGTGGACAACCTGCAAAGCCTGTACTGTGGGGCGGAGAAAGCAGAACAAACGTCCAACGCTCTCCAAAAGGATCAAACTGGAAAGCAAGAGAGACCCAAGGATTCTCACACAGGTGGGCGCTCCACTTTTCCGCCCTCTGGAAGCAACAAGAATAACACCAACCATAAACCCATAAGCTCAAATGGGCATGGGAATGGAAGTTACAATGGCCAGTCAAATTGTACTCATTTCCGTATCACTGCCACGCAAGGTAACTAAGATGAGGGAAAAGCCTGGGGAGAGCATTAAGCAAGCCAAGATCTCCCCACGCAACTCCCGACTTCCCCAATGATGAGTAACAACCCAAGGACGTGGACCTGTGCCTAATGATCCAGGAGCCCTTGGAGGACCCGGTACTGTACACCATTACCAGACATCCCAATAAACTGATGTCCTATCCTTTCCGCTTTTGCAGTTACACAGGCTTAGCACTCCTGGACTTGGGCGCGGATTAAACCCTGGTCAACAGCAGCTTTGTGGATAAGTTCAAGCTGGCCACTAATCCTTTGTGGATTAAAAATGTGGTCCTGGCTGATGAATATCACATTTCCGTGACAAGGGAAACTTCCCCCTTCTATGTCATGCTTGAGAACCTACACTCCACCATAAAAGGCCCTGTCATTGACTTCCCAAAGGTTGACATTGTAATGGGGTTGGATTGGTTACAAAAGAAAAATCCTCATATAGAATGGGCAACCTCAGTGTTGACCATTAAGCTTGAAGGTGTCAATCGCCAGATCTACCCTGACTCAGTGGACCAACTCCTACACAACCATGTCTTTGTGCACATCACAGAGACCCTGGACAAAAAGGAAAACCTGAAGGCAATTGAATGGGGCTCCTGCCAGTACAAGATCATACACTTCAAGGACCACCAGGATACCTCCACACCTCAGGATTGCAAAATTGTGGCCCACCATCAAGAAATCTTTGAGGAAGCTCTACCTGGGTTGCCCCCAGAGAAACACATTCAACACTCCATCTAGATCAAAGGAGCTGTACCCAAAGCACGTCCTATCTACAGGATGGCCCCAAACAAAGACGACGCCCTACGCGCCTACCTCAAGGAAGTGTTGGAGAAAGGGCTTATCCGGCCCTCACAGTCTCCCTTTGGGGCTGCTGTATTCTTTGTGGCCAAGAAGGATAGTACTTTGCGTCTGGTCACAGACTACCAAGCCCAAAACAAAGTTATAATCAAGAATTGTTATCCACTACCACTGATTGACGACCTCTTTGATGCCTTGGGAGGAGCCACAGTCTTCTCCAAGATTGACCTAACCACAGGCTACAACCAGATTTGTATTAAGGAGAAAGGCATCCACAAAACAGCATTCCGCACTAAATAAAGCTCCTATGAATGTGTGGTGCTCAACTTTGGCATGAAAAACGCTCCTTCCACCTTGGTGACCTTCATGAACAAAGTGTTTGCTCTGCACATAGGCAAGCATGTCCTATTCTACCTAGACAACATCATTGTCTACAGCCCCTTGGTGGAACAGCACCACAAAGACCTAGAGGCCATCTTTGCTACCCTGGCTGTCAGGAATATTCCTGACACTTATAGTTGTGTAATCAATAAACTGTCACCTGCCGCCAACGTGAAGGCGCCTGCCGCCACCGCGCAGACATTCACTGTCAATGTGCAGACATCCTCTGTCACCAAGCAGATGTCCGCCACCAATGTGCAGACATCTACCGCCATAAAGCAGATACACACTGCCACCATGCGGAAGCCTGCCATAACCAAGAGGTCACCTGTTGTTAACATACAGGCACCTGCCGCCACCAAGAAGACATCCACTGCCACCGCGCGGGCCCCTGCCACCACCAAGCAGATACATGCTGCCACCATGCGGAAGCCTGTCACAACCAAGCTGTTGCCTGCTATCAACTTTCAGGCCTCTGCCGCCACCAAGCAGACGTTTGCCACCAATGTGCAGGTACCTGCCGCCACCAAGCAGATGTCCACTGCCACCACACAGAAGCCTGTCACAACCAAGCTGCCGCCTTCCGTCAACGTGCAGGCACCTGCTGCCACCAAGCAGACGTCCGCTGCTGCCAAGCAGATACACACTGCCACCACACAGAAGCCTGCCACCACCAAGCTGTTACCCGCTGCCAACACGCAGACACTTGCCGCCATTAAGCAGATGCCCACTGCCACTAAACAGGCGCCCATCACTCTTGCCAGCCCCACCTGCAAGCCATCCTCAAACCAGGCTCCCATGAGCCAGCCTGCCACCTGTCAGCCTTTGCCTTCCCATGCCAGCAGGCCAGTCCCCATCCACTCCTTTGGGAAATAGCCAGATCAGGAAATCAGGAAAGGCGATTTCCCCAAAGTCAAACTTGGGAGGAACTGCTGCCCAATTTGGGAGCCTACCAAATGGGGAATAGACTGACAGGCTATCCAACAATGGAAATCATGCACCACATTCAGTAAATGAATTTGGATGCATGAAGAAGACCAAACTTGCACTATGCTAATGCAAACTTGGATCCAGCAAAACCTTCTCAATTGCCAGCCACCCAAGCCAATCCAGAAAAGGGAATAACAGATAAAACTCAGTGTGACAGTCCACATGTTTGGTGGTTTTCAGGTGGAGCTAATGTTGGCCAAGAAAAGTTTGATTTTTTGTTGCAGGTAGAGGCCTAGTAGGTAACATAGGACTACTAGGGTAAGTAAGGCCTGGTTGGTAGGTAACAAAGGGCTACCAGAGGCAGATGTTGCCTCCACCCAGCAGAAGAAATTGGCTGCTTTGGACTATAGTTCTTCACCTAGCAGGGAACTGTGGCTGCAGAAGGGTGAAGACTGAGATAGCAAGCAGGGAACTTTTTCTGTCTGGGGGAGAAGGTTTTGTACCCCTGGCGGGTAATGCAAGCTGCCAGGGAGGGGAAGAGCCTGAGGGCTCTATGTACCCTGATACCTTACAGGAGGTTGGAGCAAGCACCCTACCTAACAGACTGGTAGGGTGTCCTCGTTTATGCTCCTATGGGAGCTTTGGGGAGAACCCAAAGTGAGATTGGAGGGTATAGATTTGCTTGGAGGTATCACCAAGGCAGTTTCCTTGGGGAAGCAGTGAGAAATTGGTGTGATCAGGCCTCTGGGAAGTAGAGCTGATTACTCTGCAACTGAAAGCCCAGACTTAATCACCTAGGTGAGTAAAGACAATGCATAGACATTGATTTATGATTTAATGGCCTAAGTGGATTGCCACTTGAAGGGCCCAGTCAAACACCATTTTGATGTAGACTCATGCCTGGGTCTACAGGTTCTGGTAACAGGGACTGAGATAAAGAACCAAGTTGGTTCATGGAATCAGAGAGAGACTAGTGAGAGGAACTGTTTGATCACAGAGAAGGTAGTTGAAGGACTGTTGGTTCATATTGAAGTTTGGAACCAAAATGATTCATTGTGCAGGTGGAACCAAGATGGTTCCTAGTGAGGATAAGTGGAAGGGCTCAAAGATCATGATGCAGAGTAGCTGGTCATGATGAAGGAGTAGAGAGGACTGATAGTGTTGGAAGATAGATTGAGTGTTTGGAGCCTAGAATAGTGTTTGTTGATGAGTGAACTGATTGCTGGTTAAGTGAAGAGCTGGAAGATGTAGTTGAGATCATGATGCAGGATTAGTGATCATGATACAGGAGCTGGTGAAGGATCCAAGATGATGGTGAAGATAGTGGTCTGGAGAAATGAGCCAAGATTTTGTGATTGATTTACCAAAGTGGGAAAATCTAGATGTTTTGCCTTGGTTTAGCATTAAAATCAAGAGGATATGGATAGAAGTGTGGGTAAGATATTTATTTATTAAGTTCCTAGGATAGATGAAGGTATGTTGCTATGAGGCTGGATACAAAGTTGTTTTGGTGGGATGTTTTCCTTGGTTTTACAAGATTTGTAATATATGGGAACGTTGAAGAGGTCAGAAAGAACAATTTAAATATTATTCTACTATTTAAATGGGTTTAGGTTGAATGAGGGAGAAATGGTGCCAGAATAATGGACCTGTTAACACAGTGGTGCGCAAAGAGTTGTTGATTTGAGAGGTTTGAGCTGTGGAAATTATTTTCATAGTTGGATCCTGGTGGAACTTCATAAATGGTCTATTTCTGTGCTCTGCATTCATTGATTGAGTTCTGATAGGTTTCCTGATGAATGATTGGTTGGAAGCCAAAAGTTAAAGTATAAGCAAGGAAATAGTGAATTAATACTTTAGCTTTTGAGAAGTAATTATGTAAGTTGTTATTATAGAAAAAGTGAGCGGCAATGGTTTAGTTATGAGAGCCATTTTGAAGGCAGACTGTTGGGAAAAGACACTATAAGAAGGTGGCTGGCTGGAAGTTACCAGGTCTTTTCAAGGTCTTTTGGAAGGCTTTTGGAGGTATTTCCCAGGTCTTCTGAGTTTCTGCAAGGGTTTTGGAAGCCTTTTGATCACCAGCAGGAGCTTGGTTGGACTTATACAACCCAAGATAACGGAGCAGGAGCCCAAGAATAAGCTGGATCCTAAGCGCGGTGCCATAGTCCAAGTTTAAGGTGCCAGAGTCCAAGTTTAAGATGCAGGAGTCTAAGTTTAAGGAGCAGGAGTCCAAGACCAAGTACAAGGAGTCCAAGATATTGTTGGAGGACTTCAATTTTTGGCAAATCTGTATTGTTTCCTTGACCCCCTGGGCCATATACCAGAAGGTTTCTAAGGGGATCTTCCTTCTGAGAGTGATAAAAGCCCATTTTGACCCCTATACATATTTCTGAGTACATTTTCCCTTACTAGAGAATGACAACCCCTTCCAGCCGGTCCCTGTCTATGATCCAGGACACACTTGGGGACTGGTGGACAGGAACTCCACACTCAGACTCTTGGTTCCCCAATGCTATGCCTTCCAAGAATCATGCCTTGCAGGTTCACTAGTATAAATAAATACAAACCCCTCAATGATAGTTTGTGCTATCATTGAGTGAATATCCTCCCCAATATTATCACATTAATCAATCCTTTACCCAGGCTAACTCAAGTAACCTTACTAAACCCATTACCCCTCCCCAAGTCAGAAGATGAACTACGTCATCTTCACAGCTGTCTTGACAGCTTACCTTGGGATAGGGGGCCACCAGCCAACCAATGCTCAGTTTGGTCCTGAACCACAGGGACCAAAAGGGATATTGTACAATGAGCCAACTCACCTCAACTCAATGGTTTTGAGCCCATGGACACCTCTGGCATCATCTTGCCTAACTCCCAACTTGGCTACTTATGTGATCCCCGCAGCTACATCACTGTACCTTGCCGTCAGCCTTAGACAATGCAAAATTCTTGCCAAAGCCTTCCGTCAGGCAGTAAACGTCTATCCAATTGTCTATGCCTTGAACAGCTTTGAGCCGCCTAACCTGCCATCTCATGTTACTAAAGTTTTACCCCCAATACTTGGTTATTACACTGGCACAACACAAACTGTTGGCCAAGCCCTCCAAGTGCCAGTTCTTCCACAGGCAATTGCCTTTCCTGGGACACATAGTCTCAAAAGACGGCATCAAACCCAACAGTCAAAAGATACAGGCCATCTACAAGATGCCACTACCCAAGGATAAGTCAGAACTCTGCACCTTCTTGGGGATGGTGGCCTATGTACACCACTTCATGCCTGACTGTGGCATTTTGAATGCCCCCTTATCCGCCATAACAGGTGCCAAATCTAAGTTTGTGTGGACCCCCCAACATAACCTCTGTTTTAGAAGCCTCAAGGAGAAGCTCACAACAGCTCCCATCCTGCAATATCCCAAACATGAGAGGGAATACAAAATGGAAACCAACACCTCAGACGCATCCATTGGGGGATTACTACAAATCAAAAAAAATGATGGTGATTTCCTGCCCGTAGCTTATGAATCCCAAAAGTTGACAGATGACAAGTGCCAATACCCTATCCACAACAAGAATCTGCTGGCCATTATACACTTCCTAGTCAAATGGCGTTGTTATCTAGAACGGTAGGAAGAATTCACAGCATTGACCAACCACAAATTGCTCATATACTTCAAACCCCAAGCAAATCCATCTTGCTGCCAAGCCTGCTGGATGGAGCTCTTGGAGAGATTTAATATGCTCATACAGTACAAACCTGGTCTAGAACTTGCCATGGCAGACACCCTCTTGTGCCTGTATGTCCGTGCCACAAGAGGAGAAAATGGGCTCAACCCAGATTGGCCCCTCTTGGTGCTATAAACAAAAGATGAGGGTTTCCCTCCTGGGACAACTGACATAACAAAAGAAAAAGTCATCAAAAACAAACACCTATTTGCTGATGTGTACAGGACCTTGTACAAAAAAATGTCTGATAGTATAACCATTCCCTACATCTCCACGCACCAGCGAGTGGACACCATCCTGCCCTATCACAGAGACCTTGAACATACCAAGAGCCAAAACCTATATGAATTCCTTAAACACAAGGCCTGGTGGCCAACCCTGCATTGTGACATTCAGGAAGTCCTAGACCAATGTGAAGTATGCAAGAAATTTGCCAAAAGCAAAGCCCTCCAAAATTGGTACTACCCATCCACACACAACTACCCTTCAAGGTGTGGGCCCTTGGCGTTGTTGGCCCCATGCCAGGGAAACACAACAATAAGAAATACATCATCATTGCCATAGACTTTTCCACAAGATGGCCAGTAGCCCAAGCAGTAAAAGTGCACACTGGCAATGACGTATGACAATTCATAGGGAAAGAGATAATCAGCAAGTTTGGAAAGCCAGGACTCCTGATAACCAATGGAGGGAAAGAATTGACCTCTAAAAACACCAATGTATACCTTGCTAAAAATGGGGTCAAACATACTGTGACAACACCATACCACCCACAGGCCAATGGACGTTTAGAGCGGCTTAATGGTAGCCTTGTGCAAGCCTTAGCCAAATTCACCGCTGGGAGACCTGAAGACTGGTATAAGCAGCTATTGACTGCACTGCTTGTGTGCCAAGCCCAAGTGAACAGATCCACAGTAAAAAGCCCTTTTGAGTTGGTTTACAGCACACAGAAAAATATCATTCAAGCATTGACAGGACCCAAACTGGAAATTCTAAGTAAAGTCCTCCTGCGTTCAGACCCTCAAGTTATAGAGGCCAACAGTGAGAAAACAGCAAAGGAGAATGAACGTCTGCAAAAGACCTTTGTCCCCATCTGCAAGATAGACATGAAGTTGGGGACAAAGTTTGGGTCATAAATGTTGATAAGAGCAAGTTACAACCTGAAGAAAGTGGGCCCAGCAATCATTCTATAGGTAAACAAAAATAACACTTACCTTGTGCAAGGACTCAGGAAGCTCAAAAAAGACAAAACCCTACACCATGATTGCCTGAGACCCTGCAAAGCAAGACAAAAACAATGTAAAACTGCCCTGCCTGCAACAGAACAACAGTTAGTCCAGTATGGCGCCTGGGCTCCTGACAACCTCCCTGGCAGCCTACCCCCAGAGGAGGCCAACCTTCAGTTTGGGGTGTGTGAAAACAGCAGGCTCAACCTGCCAGCAAGGTTCCAAGCAAGCGGGTTTGTGACCCACAATCTGATTAACTGGCCACTCAAAGCCAGGCTAGGAAGTCAACTCAAATTGCCAAATCCAACAACATGAACAAATGATGATCCCTTATGGTGGATACCTTGTTTTGGCACTTGACTCATTACCAGGATCAAGCCACCCCCTTCACCATCCAACTGTGTGATCAACACAATCATGTTCTTGTTATCCTTGATTCACAATGACTATATAATCATTATCTCTCAATAAAGATTATTATCTAGTTTCTAAATATTTTCCCCTTGTAACTCTGCTAAAACAGCAAAGTTACAAACACAAGGGTCTGCAGGATCCTCACAACCATCAGAATCAGGTCCTGAGTTTGATTCTTCTAATTGGAGTTTTCTACTTATTTTGGGAGAAATTTCATTCATGACATTGATAGCTTAAATCAATCAGATCATTTACCTTTCTACTTCATAAGCTCTCTTAAATTTAGCACAATTTGAGAGTCAGATATTTCTTGTTGGTACCCACCTCATTTCTGATATTATACTATAAGTTTAAGCATATTCAAATTAAAAAAAAATATTTTAAAGCACTCAAAATGATGTTATAATATTGGAAATTAGTTTCTAAAAAGAAGGGTGTCAGAAATAAAGTGTGTGCCTTCTTGTCCACCTTTATGATACTCTTCACAAATCATCTCTTGGCAATTGATAGCTCATTCTTGCCCTCTCTTTATGGTTGGGCAAACCCTTGAGATGCCTTCTATTTGGGGATGCTTTGGCTCAGCCCCGGTGTCAGGAATCCAATCTTGGGCAGGCGGCCCATAGTTTTCCAGGAATGCATGGGCCGCGGGTTTAGCGGGCAGGGCCCACCATAAGATCAGAGCTAACTTTATAAGGTAGGACATAGACTTTCCCACTCAGGACCACAGGCTGGCGGTCAGGATTATTGTGTCAATTACCCCAGTGAGGGTAATATACAAAATCCCAAGTAACTTGTTTGTGTGGCCAGTTGATAGGTCAGGAGAAGAGGAGGGCATTGGCTTGGGTGTCACAGGGAGCTCCATGCCAAGTCAGTAGGCAAGCAAGAAGTTGAAATTGCCTTTAAACAGCTTGGGTTCTGATATGATCCAGGGTCTTTGACAGTTTTATCTAGTTGCAAATTTTATGTGGGCCAAGGGATATAGCTCAAGAATCTTTTCCAGTATATAGTCCTTATACTCAGGCTTTAATGAGTACTCTGAAAAATGAATGGGGCCAAAGGGGACACCTGGAGAACAAAAATCTGCAGGAAGGAGGGCAGGAGGGCCAGATGATCTTGTGCTGGATTTAATATAAGGCAAATACAAAATATGGCAATAGCTGTGGAAGCCAATATGACATAACCTTTATTTAAAAATGGCAATAAGGTTAGTACATGGGGTCTATAGGTTTATATAGTGCCCTGCCTCCAAACTTAGTTTTTTCCAAGAAGGCTTCATCACAATATCAGGTAATGTGGGGCCAGGTAGCCAGGATGCCTGGGTACAGAAGCAGTGAAATGGCACCTTGGCTGGGTGTTCTCTCATCATTTGGAATCCCCAAATTGGTTACATGATTCTCTTGTTCCTGGGTTGTGGTCATGGGGTTGGGCCTGAAGCCCATGCTTTCCTCTGGCAACTAAACTTGAGTTGGTTACCTATGAGGACTTCAAGCTTATAAAGTTTACAGAAAGACTATCCTTGCCTCCATTAGGCAAGTCAAGAAGTCACTCTTTGGGTGTCAACACTCTCAAGTCTGTGTTGGTATTCTCACTTTGGGACTTAGCTGGGGCTTCAGCTTGCGGGGGCTTGATCTCAGAAAAACGCGGATGGACAGCCTTTTGGTCCGCTGTCAGGATACCAGGAGTACTGTGGAGCTCCAGAAGGTGAGGGAGGAGTCAAAGCAGGTAATGGTATGGCCCACCAGAGGATGGGACCTAACTTTACCAGGTAGAAAAGGGCCTTCTCAGCCACAGCCCAGGGCCTGGCTGCTGATAAGGCAGAATCAATCAACCCTGTGAGCGCCAGATAAAGCACTCCCAGGAATTGACTACTCTGGCCAGTGGCATCAGAAGTGGGTGGGGTTGAGATGGTTGGTTTGGGTGTTGGGGGTGGTTTCATGGGGACCAGGTAGGCAGCAGGATTATTGTATTTTCCGTTGAAGATCAAAGGGTAAATGGTGATTGTTTTTGCTGTCACGGACAATTTGGTAGGGTTCCTTGGGGGCGTTTGGGCGTGTGTACCACTGCAAGTCTTCAAAGGTCCAGGGTTTGTGATCAGGGTTTGGGGGATACTCAGTGAAATGCACAGGGCCAAATGGAGCTTTGGGAGGGCAATAGTAGTCAAAGGCTTTGGTTTTGTCAACTGGAGTCTGGCTATCTATCCCTGTGGATGGGCACTGACACTTTGGTGTTTTTAGATGGAAGAGTATCAAAAATAAGTATGGAAACAGATTGGTGAACCAAAGGTTCATACCAACTTAATTGGTAAGGATGACAATACAGAACTTTTTCAGGTACTTTTGATTTATATACTTACTCACATGCAAATGCCTCTGGGCATTCTTCTGGTGCTAACTGTGTGGCAAGGCTTGGCATCTCAGGTTCTGCTGTTTGGTTGGCTGCTTCATGGTCATTTTTGGGGTTTTTAGGAACAGTTGTTTGGCTTCTTGGTGGTCCATCTTGGCTTGGCTGGTCATTGGTTCTAACAGGTTTGGCTTCAGGAGGCATGGGGTTTTTTCCAATCTGGTCACTATTTTTGGAATGGCTTGACAGGCATTCTTGAGGAAAAGAAAATTGATTTAAAAAAAGGGTTCCCAATTGGGAACCCCAAATTACTTGATGAAGGGTGGGCTTGAACTGGGCTTACTGGGTAGCTAAAATTAGCCTGCCCAGGCCCAGCCAAACCCATCAAGGCTTGGGTGTAGCTTTTGGGGCCCACACCAGGGAAACAGTTCCTGCACCTGGATTTTTGCTTTTTGAAGCAAATCCAGGTGCAGGCAAATCTTCCCCACCCGCTAGCCCCGCCTGGTGGCTAGGAGCAGGTCTGATTCCCGCCTGGGGCCTTGAAACTGTTACTTTTGTAACATCCACAGGGCTGGCAGCTTGCGAGCATCCAGGGTCAGGGTTCGAATCTCATTTCTGGGCCTAATTTTCCAAAGATGAAGAATTGACAATCCTGACACCCAGCTAGCTTTTGGCTCTAGGCTGCTACAGCTAAAACATAATTATTTAATGTTTAAACATTTGAAATAAATATTTGAACTGAGTGGCCCAGAGCCAGAAACTGGCTCTGGCTGCCCAGGGCTTGGCCTAGAGCTACGTCAAATATGAGATTATGGCTCCTTTTTAGAAAAGAAGCCACTTGTCTCAAATTCGGAGGCAATTTTGTAAATTGTCTAGGGTACAATTTTTCTGGAATTGTCTCCAACTGTAAGACTTCAGACTTTTTCAACAACAGCTGCAGTTGTATCAAAGCCTGTGCTCAACCATCACCAACAAATTACTATTTCCCAAGGATACAAGAGATACAGCTAGGAATGAGACAATAGTTTTATTGATAAGCCTAAACAGGAGGAGATTGAATTGCTTGGAATAATAGAGCTGTGAGGGTTTTTATACCTAATTCTATGAAAAGGAGATGATAAGGGAATTATGTTTAAGCGAGATTAGCTCATAATTTTGAATCAGAAGTATAACGTCAGGAGTAAGATTCTGAAAGCTGGAATTTAGGGCTTTTGGCTGACACCAGTTTGGGCTGAAATGGTTCAGTATTTGCGGAAATATAGGCGACCAAAGATGGTAAAGGAGAAACAAACAAACAAATAGAAGTCTTGGCATAAATATCAACAAAATAGGAAATATCAGTTAGACTTAAATTCTCAGTCCTGACACCAACCATAACCACAGAAGGCTTTTTTTTCTGGATTTTTTTAAAATAAAAAATTATATTATTTTTTTCTATTTTTAAAAATTAAAAAAATAAGAGTTCAAATTTAGATTTCTTTCAAAAAACAATTAGTTTAAATATACATATATTTATAGACAATTCTGGAAAACAGAAAGCCTTTTTTAATCTTCTTTTTTTGAATTTTGGATTCCCTTACATTGAAGGAATCCAAAATTTCAAAAAAAAAAGAGAAAGAAGGCCTCAGACAGCTTTCTGTTTTCTGGATGAGCCAAATTCTAATAAATATTTTAATAAAAAAATTTATATTTTGATTTTTAAAAATAGAAAGAAAAAATATATTTTTGTATTTTTAAAAAAAATTCAAAAAACCCATCCACATTTATGTGTGGAAACGATTCCGGATTTGAGACAGTGGCTCCTTTTCTAAAAAGGAGTCACCGTTCAAATCTGATACAGCCCTATTTTTATATCAATCCCCCTTGAATACAAATAGGCCTGTTGTCAACTAAAGATCACTGTAAATACATTGCTTTGGACTTATCCCTGTCCTCATCCAGATGAGTACAAATATCATCATGAAGCATCTCAATAAAGGCTACAAATATACCAAGACCAAAAACCTTGATATGGAGCATTTTATAGCTGAAGCAGATTTGGCTTAAACTCAGTTAACTTAAAAAATAGACGACATAAGTCTTCTGCTTCATTAAGCGACCTGAATCGGAGTGTCATGCATTAAATCATAATCCTTATTATTGCATGACTGAATCTTCAATGGTGAATCTACATCTGGCTGGGATGGTGTATGCTTTATAAAACTCAAATTAAATCATATTTTTTAAGAAAAGGCAACCGCCTATGACCTAGGGCTGCAGCGTCCCACCCCCGGACAAAACCCGGATTCCGTCCGAAGTTTCTGAAAATGTGGAAGGCAGCATATTTTCTATTTAAACCTGATTTTAAATCCAATCTTCTGGAATGCCGGAAAAAATATCTTTGTCCAGGGGTGGGGCGCTGCAGCCCTACTATGACCAGTCTACGTCTAAGTAGGGATGCTTCAGCCCAGCCCCAGCTATATTCCGACTCTTGCCGGTATACCCAAAATGGCATCACTTAATATTTAAGTATTTAAATAAATCTTTGAAAGGTGGCACAGAGCCAGGTACTGGCCACAGCTGGCCGAAGCAGCCCTACGTATGATGTAGATCTGTTGTCCAAATACAAATAGAAGAACTCAATCCCCCTACCTCACTTTTAAAACTGAAACAACCACATTGTAGGTTCTAGATGCTACTTATTTTCGAGTTATCCTGTTTATTTAAAGCAATAACCGATTTTCGACCTCCAAATATTGGAATCTCATTAATCTAATTTTTTAATAGAACTATGGAAAAGGGGAGCGAAATTAAAGCAGTCATCAAAAGCGTTGACATGTCAGAAGAAATGCAGGAAGCTGCTATTGAAATCGCGACCGAAGCCATCGAGAAATTTACTTTCGAAAAAGACATCGCTGCAAGCCTTAAAAAACAGTTTGATCAGAAATATGGGCTCACTTGGCATTGTGTTGTTGGAAGATCTTTTGGCTCTTTCGTTACCCACGGTACGTTTTCCTTTTAGTACATCTCTGGCTCTTTTTTACTTATTATTTTCCAATGAAAATACTCGTATACTAACGAACTTTATAGAAAGCAAGTTCTTCATATATTTTTATTTGGGGCCTACTGCAATCCTTCTGTTCCGCACCAGTTAGATGCCCAAAGTAATAAACTTTTTTAAATTTTAATTAAACTAGTAGAAAATAATTTTTCTCCTGTTTCGGAAAGCTAATCATCGCTTATAACGTAGGGTCTGGCTTTAAACAATTTTTTTCCATACTTCAATACTGTTTAAGAGCTGGTAAAAGTGTATTAAAATTTGAATCATATAGCAGACAATTTGGCTATCCATAAGTTGCCTAAACAATAGAAAGTATCTGCCATTTGCTTTTAAAAGACGGCAATATTTTTGTAAATTTTCCTATATTCCTTCAGTTTTTGGCTTGAAAACTGTTTACTGTTTGATATAGTTTATTGAATATTGGCAAATTAAACATAATTGTCTCACTACTCTGAGTGCCTTCAATAGAAAAAAGCGTTCTCCTCCTAGGTTCTTCAGGAAGCATTTTACTAAAAAGAAGTTCACTATTCATACAATTTTAAGTTGTTAGCTCTGTTTATCTTTTTACTCAAATGGTCTCATTATGTTTAAGTTTAGCATTATAGTCACATATAGGTTTGTTTGTATAAGAACATAAGCATGGCATTTTCTGTTACTGATCATTCTGTGCTTTCAATTTAGGGCAGCCAAGTCCACATAGCTTGCTTTTAATTTATTACTAAATTTATCAATTTAGTCCTGTGCAATCTAGCTTCAAAGCTCTAGAGTTCAGACTTTATTAATCCAACAGAGTCATTATCAGGTTAGAAATTCCAAATGTACAGCCTTAAATTCAATATTCTAACTTTGAATCAAGTGTGGTAGTGAAATTAGTATTACTTTTGATTTCTTCAAGTGTGCTATATATCAATTGAAAGCAGATAAAGCTTCAATCAATGTCAATTTGAAGCTTGAGATAGACTGGCTATTAAAGCAGTAGACTTGTGACCCAATAAACTTTATCA
Organism: Entomophthora muscae; assembly: GCA_014839935.2. Lineage (NCBI taxonomy): Eukaryota > Fungi > Entomophthoromycota > Entomophthoromycetes > Entomophthorales > Entomophthoraceae > Entomophthora > Entomophthora muscae. The sequence goes on along the minus strand of QTSX02000013.1, from coordinate 198,548 downwards.
TGTTGTCACACATCTTTGATTATTCCTTCTCGGGAAGTCAGTTCCCCAAGAAATGACTCAATTTCCAAATAATTGGTGATACTCCTGCCACACTATCAAGTTGTACAGGGATCAACCCTTTCAAGTCCTATGGGGAACACTACCTGGACAATCCCCATGACGTACATAGAGAGTATGTGCCTTATCATGATACTGTATTATACCTTTCTTCTATATCAAATAAAGTACTGTAAATTCAAAACCTGAACTTTAAAATGTGGGATTGTCAAATCCTTGGTCCAAATTTCGAATCACTTTTGCAGGATGGCCTTTTTTAATTTATTGATTTTTATCGTAACTGTGCTGTTTTAGCAGAGTTACAAGGGGAAAATATTTAGAAGCTAGATAATAATCTTTATTGAGAGATAGTATTATATAGTTATTGTGAATCAAGGATAACAGGAACATGATTGTGTTGATCACACAGTGGGATATTGAAGGGGGTGGCTTGATCCTGATAATTAGTCAAGCTCTAAAACAAGGTATCCACCATAAAGGATCATCATTTGTTCATGTTGTTGGATTTGGAAATTCAAGTTGACTTCCTAGTCTGGCTTCAGGTGGCCGGGTAATTGAATTGCGGGTCACAAACCCGCTTGCTCGGAACCTTGTTAGCGGGTTGAGCCTGCTGTTTTGACATTTTGTTATATTTTTATTTGAATTTTTAAAAATGTGGGAACTCATAGACACTTTGCAAATTTCAAGTTAACTGCACATTTCCAATGGACAAAATGAATTAACTGGAATCAGATTTGAAGCGTTCAAATCCATCAGCCATTTTCATTAAGTTTACTATGTTTTTGAAATTGCAGGATTGTCAAATCCAAGAACCAAATTTCAAATCACTTTTGAATGCCACTAGTAAACTCAGATATTAATTGCGGGAACTGGAATCCAAATTGAATGCACAGTACACACACTAGGAAACACCAATCCAAATCAAGAAGCTCCACTCTGGATAAAATCAAATGAAAAATTCAATCTAAATAACCATGTTTAGACATGAAATTAAGTGAAATGTAAAATTACCCAAACCCAGAAAGGATACAATATTATACACTTCAAAGCACAGATATAGAAATTCTATTACTATTCAAGGCTAAATCAAGAGAAAACAACTACTCACAACTAAACCAAAAATCTAAATAAATACATATTTAACCTAAAATATAATTTTTTATTTTATTTTTATGGACAGACAATCACATTCCCAACCCGCTTCTGCACCAGCCCGCAAGGCAGCCTGTCCACAAGGGCGCCCCAGAGGGTCCAAGAACAGACTCAGAACCCAACTCAAGGGGAGTCATGCCGACACACAGGCCTCCCAAGATGTCATTGTCAGACAACCACCTCCCGCACCACAAGCCAGAACAATCAGCTTAAACCCTAGACAGAAGCCACTCTTGAGGTCTGCCACAAAAGTCTCCTACACCAGGATCACCAGAAACACTGAGGTTACTTACACCTCCACCTTTTACACAGTTTGCACCCAGCCCCGCACTCTTGATCCAAGAGTTACCACTTGCTGCCCCCACGTCTTTGACACCACCTATGGGCCATTGACCACAATTGAGGAGCCATCTGCACCTGTGTTGTATGCCACCATTGACGGCACCAACGTGATCAAGTGTGATCCCACCTTCTACACAAAGGTCCCCATTCCCTGTTTCAAGCCTGCTAGCCAGGATGCCGCGGTACCTGCCAAGGGCCGGCATTGGTTGACAGATAATGAGTGTGAAGCTCTCCTCAACTTCTTGAACAGAGGAATGGCAGTTTGGGATATTGTGTCCCAATTTGGGGGTCACAGTCAGATATATTGGTGACATTAACAAAAAGTATGGTGACACCAGGCAAATTGCCAAATCCACCAAGGCTAAGCAGCAGCTCAAACTCTTGCAGCCTGTGCATATTAAAGCAATCAAGCAGTGGGTATCCAAGGATTGCCACCTGGACTCACTTGCTGTCCAAACAATGCTGGCCACAGAGTTTGGGCTTTCTGTTTCCAAAACCCTTGTCTACAAAACAATGGTCAATTTGGGCTTCTCATTGAAGGTCCTCAGAGTTTCTCCGTACAATAGGAACAGCAAAAAAACAATTGAGGATCAACACGTTTATGCTGAGACCTATGTGGCTCTCAAGAAGACAGGAAATGTACAATTCTTTTATATTGACAAATTGCTGTTTTCCTCCTCACTCAGGTCTAGGCATGGGTGGGTCAAGAAGGGGTTCAAGGACAGCATAGCCCATTGTGCAGCTGTCTGTTCCCAGACCTATTTCATGGTAGCGCTTCTTGGTCCTCGCAGGTTGGATCAATACCAGATGATCAAGGGTTCCCATAATAGCAAGGCATTCCTTGATTCTCTCTGAGCCGTGAAAAAATACCTTCTTGATCAATTACAGCCGCACAACCAAACATTGTTGTGTTGGATAATGTTAGGCTCCATAAAGTGGATCTGGTTGTGTCCGAGTTTCCACCCATTGACAAGAATAGCCATTCCTCCAACCACTGCCTTGCTAATTATCCAATGAGACTCCTCTTTCTTCCGCCCTATTCTCCATTCCTTAACCTAATTGAGGGGCAACTGTGGTAAGTTTGACTCCCTTAAACTCAACTCCCTGGTACTCAACACTTTGTCAAGTACCAGGGAGTCAAGTGCCGCATATGTGCATCTATTAGTATTTTTGGCTTAACTAATTTTAAGCTAATTTTTACTAGTAATTTAGGGGTTCGAAACCAAAAACCAAGAAGGGATTTACTTGAACTCAACTCTGTTTAATAAATTGGTTAGCTAAAATACTGATTTAAGGGGCAATTTATAAGTAAATTTACTAATAGAAATGAAAAAACCTGTGTTCAACACTCTAAACCCAAAAGTGACCAGTCCGACACTTTTTAAGCCAAATTAATATTTTATTAATAAAATACTTATGCGCTTATATAAAAATTGTTATTTACTATTATATTTTTATTATTAGTGTCCATAGTTGTTGATTAGGCTCCCAAGAACCACTATACTGGATTTGGTGGTATATACATTAATCAAGTACCCCACTTATTTTACATTATGTCATTCCTGGGTTTTTGGATTAAGTGATGCCACATAAATTAAGCCCAATTTATTAAAAGATTTCATATGTAATTTATAAAAACTGAAACTTGACACTTTCTTTGTTTGACTCTATCCACTTGACACCTGATCAGTTTCAGATTTAACTAATCAAAGGCTCGGAATTAAGGCTAAATTAATATGTGATGTACTATGAGCGCCACTCGACACTCACCCACTTGACACTTTAACTTGGGGATTAGTACAGAGAGCTTCTTAACGTTTTAACCAACATTATGATAAATAATTCACTCCCAGCTCCTCACGGCATACCCTAATCACTAATAAACACATTTTCACTCATTTACTTTTTTAACTTATGTTGTATTTTTTTATTTTTGAGCATACAAAACTGCCTTGCTTTTGGGTTAACTTTTGAACCCAGTTTAAATTTAATCAAGGTTTATATGTAAAAAACATAGTAAATTTGATGTTTCTGCTCAACTCTGGCATACTCGACAGTGAGAATTCAGCTTTTTCTGGCTGTTTGACAGTGCCAAACTTGACACTTTACTATATTTTGAATTTTCAACTCTCAATAAAAAATTCCACATAATAATATTTTTTTGCTATTATAATCTACTACTTTTTCTGCTGCTCTCCATATAATTTTCATATATTTTTTTGATTTTCAATTAAAATTTTACATTGATTTAACACTAAGATGTTATGCTGAACCTAACATCTTTGATGCTTCATCACAAAATCACTTACTTTCTATGTTTTAACCTTTATATCTATACTTTGAGTTTCTATTTTGCTTCTATTTACTTTTTTGTTTTTTTATAAATAAAACTTTATTTGCACACTTTTCATTCAAATTTTGCTTTGCTTTACCTCTTTGTGTTTGCAATATCTTCTCAATCATTTTATTTACAATGCTAAACTTTTCTTTAGACAAAATCAAGCAAGAACAGCCAGCAGCCTAAGCGCCAAGCCTCCAAAGGCTCCAAAGAAACTGCCTCCACCCCCAAGCGTGCCAAGAAGCCTGAAAAGGCAAAGTCTCCAACCCCATCACCTCCAATCCCATCTCCTCCCACTCCTCCCCCCCTCCACCCTCATCTTCTACATCCCCTTCACCTTCCCCCCAAAATTCCTCCCCCAAGAAGTTTAAAGCTTCTGGTCATGTGGCTTGGGATCTACTGGCCATCCACAACATTTGCAATGTAGACGGAGAGTTCATAGTTCCTAAGCGCTTCCCCCAGTACTTTCCAATCATGTCCGTAAAGGGCGGCCCTGGTTACGTTGCCAACAATTATATCTTTAATTGCAACAACCAAAAGCAGCAGACCAAAAGCAAGCACTTTGTCTGTGAGGATAAGACTTGCGGGGCCCGGTTGAACACCAAGGGCTGGGAGCAAGTAACGTTGGAGAAGGGGGAGCACACTTGTGAGCCCCCCAATCATCTAATCACTCACATGCTTAAATGGTACCTTGTTCAGGTCATTCCCACCACTGCCAACCTCTGCGCTTCTGATCTGGACATCAAGGCCCTCCAGCATCTCAAACCCAACTTTCTCAAGTTGGTACCAACACAGGAGCAGTTGGTCAAATTCATCAGCAATAAGTGTATTGCTTCAAATCCCCCTCCCCTCAAGGCTTCTGACGTCCTCTCTGAGCTCACGCTCACTCATGAGCTTAAGCAGCTTCCTAGTGGGGAGCGCTTCCTGCTTCATGATGACGGGCCTGCAGCCAAGGGCCGTATAATCTGCTACTCAACTCAGCAGAACCTGATGGAGTTGAAAAGGGCGTCAACCTGGCTAGTTGATGGTACCTTTGCCACTTGCCCCCAGATGTTCAAGCAGCTCTGGATGGTTCATGCTCAGATTGACATCCGGGTGATTCCACTCGTGTTCTTCCCGGGGCCACTGAGGCCATTTATACCCGCGTGTTCTCCATCCTCTGCCAAGAACTTGCCCTCCTTACTCCCGCCAATGATGATGAATGCAAGAAGACTCCCCCCCACACCCGCGCCAACCCTCTTGCCGCTGACAAGGACCAGGTCACCCTGGACTTGGAAGAAAAGGTAAGGCTGAGAGCTCTGGGGACTCACATTTGCATCATGGACTTTGAGCCTGCTCAGTTTAATGCAATTTAGCAGCTTTTCAGTAGGGAGGTACAGGGGTGCCACTTCCACTTCCCCCAAGCAGTTGCTTGTAACGTGCAGGCCCACACGGAGCTTAGTAGGTTGAGCCAGAGGGATACTTTGGACACCTGCAGATTTGTGCTGGCACAATTTAGTGCCTTGGCTTTTTTAAAGCCAGAGCACACTGCTATGGGGTTTGAGGTGCTCTCAAAGGATCCCTATATAGTGAAGCATCTGGAGTTCAAGCCTTTCCTTGAGTACTTTGAGCCCCAGTGGATTGGGAAGGTTGTCACGCAGAGGCAAGGCAGGCCGTGCCAAGGCCAGCTGGAATGTGTACCGGGCAGCAGTGAATGGTGAGCTCAAGACCACCTCAGCGCTAGAGGCTTATCACAAACACCTCAAAGCCAACTTTGGGCTCCATCCAAAATTCACTAAGTTCTTTCCCCTCTTGCAGCACAAGCAGGAGAAAACCATCTCCAAGCTGCATGATCTCTCCAACCGCGTCCCCCCCACCAAGCCAACAACCCACTGTACCCTCTTCACCAAGGCCATCCAGGGTGTGGACAAGCACAAATACAAGGCCTCTGAGCTTAAGCAGCAGCTTGAGCTTATTGCTACTGCCCTCCTGGAAGGGGCCAAGATGAAATGGGGAAATAAGGATGAGGAATAAACTTGCTTGCTTGCTCAGTTATATGCTTTTTACTTTTAACTTTTAACTTTTTAACTTTAATTTTTATTTATTAGCTTTGATCATTTAGTTTTTAGTTTTAATTTTAAGTTTTTTTAACTTAATTAGATAGCAGTAATTGTTCTATGTATACATGGTAAGTTTGAGATGAATATTTATAGTTGGAAGTAAGTGAAATATCTTAATTTTTGTTAATTTCCAAATAAAACATATGATATTCACAGTTGTGCTTATATGAACTATATCAATTAAATATTAATATTTCTTCATATTTTGCATACCTTCTATCGTTGTGTTTTTGTTTATTTTTGTTTCATTGGAATTTTAATTTTCATGGTAATTAAAAATATTTTTATAATGAAGAGTGTAAATTACATAGTAAAATGAGAGATAATTGCTTATTTCTCCTTATTTCTATTGATTTGGTACTGTTAATATTGCATTTTTGAGCTCTCTGGGGTCACTTTAGTATACCATACCTGTATAGCTTAATTTTTTATATTAAAAGTTTTCAGTACATCAAAATCCGCTAATTAAAAAAAGTGTTGAGTACCAGGGAGTTAATCAGGACAAAAGCTGAATTCTCACTTTACTATAGTGTCAAGTTCAAGGGAGTCAAGTACCAGGGGGTTGATTTTAAGGGAGTCAAACTTACCACAGTTGCCATTGAGGAGCTCTTTGGGTGGATCAAGAATAAGGTGAAGAAAGGCCTCCCTCAGGATACCAAGAATATATTCATTATTCTTGAGATTAGCCAATTTGCAATGCCAACCAATGTGGTGGCGGCTTTCTATGAGCACTCAGAATCCTTCCTCCCTAAAGCCCTCAACTCCAAGCCAATCAGATAAATGAGCGCTCTGGATTTTATTTGTTTTTATTTTTATTTATTTTGTTTTTATTGGGACTCAAAAATTATTATTTATATATAATGAATTAATGTTGAATTGTATTATAGACATATAAGAGTATGTAGAAAAGGTAAGTAAAATTAACTATACTAGGTATGAGGAATATATTTTTATTATAATACACTGAATATTATATTGACTGTTGCGCTAACAAATAGATAAATTAAAAAAGATAGAAATAGATTAATTTTATTTAAATAGTTGTGAATCCTTGTTGGTACTTTAGCTTTTTTAAACCACAAATTGGACCTTGCAAGTCATCATCTTTTCCTTAATATTTCAGTACCACTATAGCCACACAACACAAAAAGCAATGATTTTCATGTATCTCCAACTAATTAGCACTTATGACGCGGGTCAAGTGTTGCAACCAAGCTTCCAGACTTGCCTGCTAATGTATCTTAAAATACATAGGGGGCGCTCAATGAACCGCCCCTTGACGTATCTAACAACATGGATTAATCTGATGGCAATATCAAATGGTGGACACTTCCTCCTAATTAGGAGCACTACCAATTTGACCTGTTGATCCCCACACAAGTTATTCCTTGGCTTTGAACCTTACATGTAACTTCCCACTATGCCACCCCCTTGTGGCCTTGTGGCTTTCCCCATATGGTATATTAATCACAATATTCCACAATAAACGGTACCTTATTCTTATTATTCTGTCCTTTCTATTGGACTGTTGTCATCCCCAATTCCAAATAACTGAATCCTCATTGGTTCAGTTGCAACAGTGGTAGCAGAAGTAGGTTTACAACCTACCTAAAACAAATTTCCCCCAAGAAAGGATGGAGTACAGGCTGTATGGCTACTACTCAACAAGGAACATTCCTGCCAACCCCCAAGGGGGACATCCCCAACAGGTATGTCATCTATCAAGACCAGCTAGGTCTCACAAGCGTGTACAATCAGCTCCGCCTCAGGCAGCGCAACGCCAGCACCACCCTGCCCCAGTCAGACCTGTCCCAATGCATGCTCAACCTTCAGCTAGAATCCTTTGCTGGTGGTGTTGAGGGGGCCAACATTGTCAGTTAGCTCCAATTTACTAAAACCCGCCTCTGTATCTGTCATGTTCCTGAGCCCATGTGGGTTGCCACTGCGTCTGGTTGCCTCACGGGCCCCGCCGCTGTGTGGTTCACCAACTGGGCCAGCCAGGAACTTGACATTACCTGGGCGGCATTCCAAGACACCACCAAGTCCTGCTACAGCAAAACCTTCTCCCCCATTGTTGTGAGGACTCCTCTTCCAGCAATCAAACAAATTGGGTCCGTTTCTGAGTACCTTGCCACCTGGCAACAAGCTCTTGCTGCCGCCCCCAAGGCTGTGACCAACGGAAATGCAATGCTACTCACTCTCATCATCAATGGGTTAAAACCCCATATCTGCAAGTGGGTCCCCATAGGTTGCTGCACCTCCATTGATGACTGCTACAAGGTCATTGTGGAGGCTGACAACCAGGCCTCAATGGGCTTCCCCCGTACCAGTGACGCTCCATCCCAACCATGTACAACATCTGGCAATGGCCACAATCAAGTAGGCCACTGCCAGCCCCGTCAGCAGGATAGTGGGACTAAACGCTTCCGTGAGGGGGAGCTCCAACTTGCGCATATTGAGAATCCGGGAAAAGCCTGGGGGTTGTAGCAACAAGAGGCCCTGCAACCCCACCTGACCCATCCTCTCAATCCTTACTCGCAAAAAACCCCTGTGACTACAACGTTCATGAAGTCAAAACCCTGGACGTCTTTCAAGTCCACAGTGACAACCCCGTTCTACAAGTGATTCACTCCTCAAATAAAGTAACACACTTATTCTATCCCTTCTGCTTCTGTGGGAACACTCACAAATTACTGGTAGATACAGGGGCCAACCACACTATGGTGTACCAGGCGTTTGCCAACTTGCAACAGTTAGACCGTGTGCCTAGCAGGTTCAAGGCAGTATGGATGGCTGACTCCCGCAGAGTTGCAATCACCCACAAGACAGTACCCTTCTCTGCAAGAATGGGGAACATCCAGGTTAAGCTCTCTGGGCCAATCATGGCAGGGCTCAGCCACAACGTAATTGCTGGCCTCAACTGGCTTTGGCACAACTGTCCCTACATTGACTGGGATACATCTGTTATCACCCTCAACAGAAATGGGGTGGGATTCCAGATTTACCCTGTGGAAATGAGCAAGTTACTCCATGATACTGTGCTTGTCAGAATAACAGAGACAGGCTTGTACAATTTCAAGGGGGGAAACTAGACTTTAACCAATGCTCAGTCAAATTTATCCGCGCTGAGCCATCTGCAATCCCTCCCTTGACCACTTTGCCACCACCAGCGCTTGCTGCCCTCCTCAAGGAGTACAAGGACATATTCAGTGAGACACTTGAACAACTACCTCCTCCCCAGGAGATACAGCACACTGTACAACTTCAAGGATTGTTACCTAAAGCACAACCATTATACCGTCTTACACCCAAGGAAGATGAGATCCTCTGCCAGCACCTTGTGGACGCGCTTGATAAGGGTTTCATTTGCCCCTTGCTCTCTCCATACAGGGCGGCTATCTTCTTCATAGCCAAGAAGGACAGGTCTCTTTGCCTGGTCACAGACTACCGCGCCCTAAATGAGGTGATGGTTAAGAATAAGTACCCCCTGCTGCTGATTGATAACCTGTTTGATACACTCACAGGTGTGAATGTCTTTAGCAAGATTTATCTCACTGCTGGGTACAACCAGGTCTGCATTGCACCAGGGGATGAGGCAAAAACTGGCTTCTGCACATGCTACGGGTTGTTTGTGGTTGTGTCATGAACTTTGGAATGACCAACACTCCTTCCACCTTTGTCATGTTGATGAACAAAGCATTTGAGGAACTGATTGGGGAATGTGTGATTGTGTACCTTGACAACATTATTGTCTTCAGTCCAGATCAAACCACACACTTCCAACACCTCCGCGCTGTCCTCAACACCCTTCAGAAAAATCAGCTAAAAGCTAAACCCTCTAAATGTAAGTTTCTCAAGTAAGAGCTGTTATTCCTTGGGCACACCATCTCTGCCAAGGGATAAAGCCCAACCCTGCCAAAATCAAGGCAATCACCAGCATGCCGCCCCCCACTGATGTGGGCCAGGTGTGGACATTCTTAGACATGGTTGCCTATGTGCGCAAGTTCATTCCCAATTGTGGGGAACTAATTGCACCTCTCACTGAGCTCCTCAACACCAAGCAGCGCTTCCATTAGACCCCTGTCAGAGAATGAGCCTTCAAAATGTTGAAACAAAGATTCACAACAGCACCATTACTGCAGTTTCCCAATTGAAACCGTCAGTACAAACTTGAGACCAATGCCTCTGACAGAGCCATAGGGGGCGTGCTAAGGGTAGAAACTGACAATGGCGTCTTCCTCTCCGTAGCATATGAGTCCAGGAAGCTCACCGACTCAGAACAACATTATCCCATCCATGATAAAGAGCTGGCAGCCATTGTACACTGAGTTGAGAAGTGGCACTGTTACCTGGAAGGTGCTACCTTCCCACCCCTTGTTCTGATGGACCACAAGTCACTCCAGTACTTCAACACACAGTCTCATTTGACACGCCGCCAAGCAGGGTGGGTTGAATGTCTATCCCTTATCAGTTGTGCATCAAGTACAAACCTGGGAAGGAACTTGTCACAGCTGACACTCTCTCACAACTCTATGTAGCGACCATCACTGGGGACAATGGTTTGGATCCAGATTGGCCCATGCTCTACCTCCGCCCTGAGGCAACTCACTACAAGGGCCTTAACTCAGTAACCATCTCCAAGCTGAAAGACAATGAAAATCAGTTCACCACCAATGCTGGTAACATCTGCCGTCAGGCAGAGACAGGTGAAAAGATGCCTTACATTCCCACCACGCAACAAGGTGACACAATATTGCACTACCACCAAACCCTGGGTCACATCAGATGGTGTAACCTCTTTGAGATCATGAAACAGAAGGTTTGGTGGCCACGCATGCGTCAAGACATCTTGGACCTCCTTGAAACGTGTGTGCTGTGCAAAAAAACACGTCCAAACCTGCACCCCCCCCCCAAGTCTGGCCTGCCCATCAAGGACATAGAAACCTTCAAATAGTGGGCCCTTGACATTGTGGGGCCACTCCCCAAAGACAGACTGGGTAAGAAGTACATTATCACGGCCATCAACTACTTCACTTGCTGGCCAGTGGCCTGGGCAACAACTAACCACACTGCCACCACCATCACCTGCTTCATTGGCAAGGAAATTGTGGCCCGCTTTGGATGACCCAAACGTCTCATCACAGATGGCAGCCCTGAACTTGTTGGACATGTCATGAAGGCATACTGCGCCAATAACACACTCCAATGTATAGTTACAACCCCCAACCATCCTCAAGCCAATGGACGTGTGGAACAGTTAAACGGCTCACTGGTTCAATTGATTGTCAAGCTCTCACAAGAGCATCCCAATACCACATGGACTGAACACCTGCCCACCACTCTACTTATCCTCCGGGCAAGAATCAACAGGGGCACAGGGTTCAGCCCCAGCACCCTGGTCTTTGGGACGCCTGACAGTCTTACAGGAGTTGAACAGGGAAATCTACAGTCCAAGGTTCCCGACAAGCCTCCCCTAGTAAAACCCCATCCCTAGATCAATGGTGTTCCAAAGCCTGGGAAATCAAACACAAGCGGATTGAAGGAGGGGCAAAGCACCTCAAAGCTAGATACACCATAGGTGACCCTGTCTACACCCTCAATCCCAATTCTGCCAAGTTGGAGCCCAACCACCTAGAGCCCTTCAAGATAGCTGCTGTCTATGACAATCATACCTATCAACTCAAAGACGCCCAAGGAAATACCAAGAAGCTTCACCATGATTGCTTGCGCCCCTGCCGTGCCATCCCCACACAAAGGCTGTTTGTGCGGACCTTTCCAGGCCTTCCGCAGACTCCGGTCTTGGTGTCTGACAATGAGCAGGGGGCAAGGGGGGTGTTGCAACCAAGCTTCCAGACTTGCCTGCTAACGTATCTTACAATACACAGGGGGCGCTCAATGAGCTGCCCCTTGACGTATCTAACGGCATGGATTAATCTGATGGCAATATCAAATGGTGGGTACTTCATCCTAATTAGGAGCGCTACCAATTTGACTTGCTGATCCCCGCACAAGTTATTCCTTGGCTTCAAACCTTACATGGAACTTCCCATTATGCCACCCCCTTGTGGCTTTCCCCATATGGTATATTAATCACAATATTCCACACAAGTGTATCAAATATATTTATCAAATCATATTACAAGGGAAAGGTAATTTGATTTCTAAACAATCACTTGTTTATAACATAAGTGGAGAAGGCTGCCTGTTGCAGATAAATTCAGGTCTTGATGTTTAACTATGTAATAAATGAACCCGTACTCAACAAGCTAGTAAATAAAAAAAATTTAATTATATTTTTATTATTTGACGTGTTTGCAACTATAACCAATGTCTTATAATATATTTAAATATATTACTATTATAATGTTGCAACTGAACCAATGAGAGTTCAGTACTTGGAATTGGGGAAGACAACAGTCCAATAGGAAAGGACAGAATAATAAGAATAAGGTATTGTTTGCTGTAGAATATTGTGACTAATATACTATATGGGGAAAGCCACAAGGCCACAAGGGGGTGGCATAGTGGGAAGTTCCATGTAAAGTTTGGAGCTGAAGAATAACTTGTGCGGGAGTCAGCATGTCAAATTGGCAGCGCTCCTAATTAGGATGAAGTACCTGCTATTCAATATTGCCATCAGATTAACCCATAACTTTAGATACGTCAAGGGGCAACTCATCAAGTGCCCCCTGTGTATTGTAAGATACGTTAGCAGGAGAGTCTGGAAACTTGGTTGCAACACCTCCCTTGCCCCCTGCTTGTTGTCAGACACCAGGACTGGAGTCTGCAGAGGGTCTGGGAAGGTCTGCACAAACAACCTTTGTGTGGGGATGGTGCGGCAGGGGGGCAAGCAATCATGGTGAAGCTTCTTAGTGTTCCCTTGGGCATCCTCAAGTTGATAGGTGTGGTTGTCATAGACTGCAGCTATCTTAAAGGGCCCTAGGTGTTTGGGTTCTAATTTGACAGAATTGGGATTGAGGGTGTAGACGGTTCACCTATGGCGTACCTAGCTTTGAGGTGTTTTGTCCCTCCTGCAATCTGCTTGTGTTTGATCTCCCAGGCTTTGGCACACCATTGGTCTAGGGATGGAGTTTTCACTGGTGGGCTTTCTGGGAACCTTGGACTGAAGATTTCCCTGTTCAACTCCTGTAAGACTGTCAGGCGTCCCAAAGGCCAGGGTGCTAGGGCTGAACCAGGTGCCCCTGTTGATTCTTGCTCGCAGGATCATCAGGGCGGTGGGAAGATGTTCAGTCCATGCAGTGTTAGGGTGCTCTTGCAAGAGCTTGGAAATCAGTTGAACCAGGGAGCTATTTAACCTTTCCACGCGTCCATTGGCTTGTGGATGGTAGGGGGTTGTGATTATATGCTGGAGCACGTTCTTGACACAGTATGCCTTCACGACGTGTCCAACAAGTTTGGGTCCACCATCTGTGATGAGACGCTTGGGTTGCCCAAAGCAAGCCACAATTTCTTTGCCAATGAAGCAGGTGATGGTGGTGGCGGTGTGGTTGGTTGTTTCCCAGGCCACTGGCCAACAAGTTAAGTAGTTGATAGTGGTGATAATATACTTCTTACCCAGTCTGTTTTTGGGGAGCAGTCCCACAATGTCAAGAGCCCACTTCTTGAAGGGTTCCATAGCCTTGATGGGTAGGACAGACTTGGGAGGTGCAGGTTTGGATGTCTTCTTTTCACACAACACACATGTCTTGAGGATATCCAAGATGTCTTGACGCATGCGCGGCTACCAAACCTTTTGTTTCATAATCTCAAAGAGGTTACGCCCTCTGATGTGACCCAAGGTTTGGTGATAGTGCAGGATGGTGTCCCCTTGTTGTGTGGTGAGGATGTAAGGCACCTGTCTCTGCCCGGCAGCAGACGTTACCAGCATCAATGGTGAACTGACTTTTGTTGTCCTTCAGCTTGGAGATGATGACTGAGTTAAGGCCCTTGTAGCGGGTTGCCTCAGGGCGCAGGTAGAGCATGGGCCAATCTGGGTCCAAACCGTCGTCCCCAGTGATGGACTCTGCGTAGAGCCGTGACAGAGCGTTGGTTGTGACAAGTTCCTTTCCAGGCTTGTATTTGATGCGTAACTGATAGGGGGATAGGCGCTCAACCCATCCTGCCTGGCGGCGTGTCAAATGAGACTGTGTGTTGAAGTACTGGAGTGACTTGTGGTCCATCAGAACAAGGGGTGGGAAGGTAGCACCTTCCAGGTAACAGCGCCACTTCTCAATGCAGTGTACAATGGCTGCCAGCTCTTTATCATGGATGGGATAATGTTGTTCTGAGTTGGTGAGCTTCCTGGACTCATATGCTACGGAGAGGAAGACACCATTGTCAGTTTCTACCCTTAGCACGCCCCCTATGGCCCTGTCAGAGGCGTCAGTCTCAAGTTTGTACTGTTGGTTTCAGTTGAGAAACTGCAATACTGGTGCTATTGTGAGCCTTTGCTTCAACATCTCAAAGGCTTAATCTCTGGCAGGGGTCCAATGGAAGCGCTGTTTGGTATTGAGGAGCTCAGTGAGAGGTGCAATTAGCTCCCTGCAATTGGGGATGAACTTGCGTACATAGGCAACCATGCCCAAGAAGGTCCGCACCTGGCCCACATCAGTGGGGGGCGGCATGCTGGTGATTGCCTTGATTTTGGCAGGGTTGGGCTTTATCCCTTGGGCAGAGATAGCGTGCCTAAGGAATAACAACTCTGACTTGAGAAACTTACATTTAGAGGGTTTAGCTTTTAGCTGATTTTTCTGAAGGGTGTTGAGGACAGCGCGGAGGTGTTGGAAGTGTGTGGTTTGATCTTGACTGAAGACAATGATGTTGTCAAGGTACAAAATCACGCACTTTCCAATCAGGTCCTCAAATGCTTTGTTCATCAACATGGCAAAGGTGGAGGGAGCGTTGGTCATTCCAAAGTTCATGACACAACACTCAAACAACCCATAGCGTGTGCAGAAAGCAGTTTTTGCCTCATCCCCTGGTGCAATGCGGACCTGTTGTACCCCACAGTGAGATTGATCTTGCTAAAGACCTTTGCGCCTGTGAGTGTATCAAACAGGTTATCAATCAGCGGCAGGGGGTATTTATTTTTAACTGTCACCTCATTTAAGGCGCAGTAATCTGTGACCAGGCAAAGAGACCCGTCCTTCTTGGCTACAAAGAAGACAGCTTCCCTGTATGGAGACAGCGAGGGGCAAATAAAGCCCTTATCAAGCGCGTCCACAAGGTGCTTGTGGAGGGTTTCATCTTCCTTTGGTGTGAGACAGTATAATGGTTGTGCTTTAGGTAACAATCCTTGAAGTTGTACAGTGTGCTGGATCTGCCGGGGAAGAGGTAGTTGTTCAAGTGTTTCACTGAATACATCCTTGTACTCCTTGAGGAGTGCAGCTAGCGCTGGTGGTGGTGATGATGACAAGGGAGGGACTGCAGATGCTTCTGCACGGATAACTTCAACTGAGCATTGATTAAAGTCTAGTTTCCCCCCTTGAAATTGTACAAGCCTGTCTCTGTTATTCTGACAAACACAGTATCATGGAGTAACTTGCTCATTTCCACAGGGTAAATCTGGAATCCCACCCCGTTTCTGTTGAGAGTGATGACAGAGGTATCCCAGTCAATGTAGTGGTGGTTATGCCAGAGCCAGTTGAGGCCAGCAATTACGTTGTGGCTGAGGCCTGCCATGATTGGCCCAGAGAGCTTAACCTGGATGTTCCCCATCCTTACAGAGAAGGGTACCGTCTTGTGGGTGATAGCAACTCTGCAGGAGTCAGCTACACAAACTGCTTTGAATCTGCTGGGTACTCAGTCTAATTGCTGGGAGCCAGCAAATGCCTGATCTATCATGGTGTGATCAGCCCCAGTATCTACCAGTAACTTGTGGGTGTTCCCACAGAAACAGAAGGGATAGGACAAGTGTGTTACTTTATTTGAGGAATGAGCGGCTTGCAACACAGGGTCATTGCTATGGACCTGAAAGACGTCCAGAGTTTCAACCTCATGAAGATTGTAGTTGCAAGGGTTCTTTTCAAGCAAAGACTGAGAGGACGGGTCAGTTGGGGTTGTAAGGCCTCTTGTTGCTACAACCCCCAGGCTTTTCCCTGGTCCTCAATTAGCGCTAGCTGGAGCTCCCCCCTTGCGGGGGCGTTTAGTTGCACTTTCTTGTTCACAAGGTTGGTGACGGCCCACTTGACCTTGGCCATTGTTAGGTGCAGAATGTGGTTGGGGTGGAGCATTGTTAGTGCAACAGAAGCCCATTAAAGCCTGGTTTTTGGCCTCTATGATGACTTTATAGCAGTTGTCAATAGAGGTGCAGCAACCAACAAGAACCCACTTGCAAATATGGGGTTTTAACCCATTAACAATGAGAGTGAGCAACATGGCATTCCCATTGGTCACTGCTTTGGGGGCAGCAGCAAGGGCTTGTTGCCAAGCAGTGAGATACTC
Organism: Entomophthora muscae; assembly: GCA_014839935.2. NCBI lineage: Eukaryota > Fungi > Entomophthoromycota > Entomophthoromycetes > Entomophthorales > Entomophthoraceae > Entomophthora > Entomophthora muscae. The sequence continues at coordinate 182,117 of QTSX02000013.1, read as the reverse complement.
AGGGACGGAACCAGTCTGCTTGATGGCTAAGAGGGGAGTCCCCAAGACAATGGGGGAGAAAGTTTCACTATATTGGGATTTGACGGCGTCTCAAAATGTTGCCCAGGTGACGTCAAACTCCTGGCTGGCCCAGTTAGTGAACCACACAGTGGCAGGCCCTGTGAGGCGGCCAGATGCAGTGACAACCCACATGGACTCCAGGACCTGACAGATACAAAGGCGTGTTTTGGTGGACTGGAGCCAACTGACAATGTCAGCTCCTTTGACACCGCTAGCAAAGGGCTCTAGTTGGAGGTTGAGCATACGTTGAGACAGATCTGACTGTGGCAGGGTGACGCTAGCATCACGCTGCCTGAGGCAGAGCCAATTGTATACATTAGCGAGAACTAGCTGATCTTGATAGATGAAATAACACTCAGGAATGTCCCCCTTGGGGATTGGAAGGAATGTCTCTTGTTGTGGAGTAGCCATGCAGCTTGTACTCTGTCCTTTCTTGGGGGGAATTTTTTTTTAAAATAGGTTGTGAACCTACTTCTGCTACCACTGTTGTAACTGAACCAATGAGAGTTCAGTACTTAGAATTGGGGAAGGCAACAGTCCAATAGGAAAGGACAGAATAATAATAAGGTATTGTTTACTGTAGAATATTGTGATTAATATACTATATGGGGAAAGCCACAAGGCCACAAGGGGGTGGCATAGTGGGAAGTTCCATGTAAGGTTCAAAGCCTAGGAATAACTTGTGCAGGAATCAGCAAGTCAAATTGGCAACGCTCCTAATTAGGATGAAGTACCTGCCATTCAATATTGCCATCAGATTAATCCATAATGTTAGATACGTCAAGGGGCAACTCATTGAGCGCCCCCTGTGTATTGTAAGATACGTTAGCAGGCAAGTCTGGAAACTCAGTTGCAACAATAATTTAAATATTAAAATTTAAATTGCAAGGGAATATAATTTATTAGGGAGATGCAAATTGCAAATGGAATGTGATTATTCCAGGGAATTATACCCCAAAATCAAATTTTCAGCTAGAGCGTCTAATTGGATCCATGTACTCTTCTGTACGTGGTGGACAACCCTGGATGTGATTGCTAGAGGGGTGGCACCCTGTACCCTGGTGGTTTCTGATTGTTTGATAAAAGGCAAGCAGGTGAGGGAATTGACTAGCAGGTTTTTTTGGGGAGCACATAGTACCTGTATAGTGTTGGCAATGCAAATGAGTCATAGAGGACGTGTTTGACTGTCCTGTATCCCTGTGGTGTCTTCTGGCGTTCAAGGGCTACGTGACATATATCAATTTGTATAGGTAAATCCTCCAAATTTTTGACATTGGTTTTTAATATGCAGTGTAGGAGGATTCCCAGGTATACCGTGAAGTGGATTCTTTGTGAGGTATACTTTTCAAAGAACATGCATAATTTTTTGAATGTTTGAACTAATCTATTAATATAGGATGTTTGATTGAACTTGAAGAGGGTTCCAGGGGCGCCTGACTTGAATCAGCCCCCAGGCCTTGGCAAATGAAATAAATAAAGGTTTAAAATTATTCACGAGGACTGCATCCCCAACTTTATTTGATAGTGCCTTAAAAACTTCATTAAAAATTTCAGATTTCAAATATTCATTTCCAATTTGAAAGTCAGTTTTTATTAAATTATTTTTGTATTTGTTGATATTTGAAAAGGCAAAGTGTTGAATACTTTCATAAATATATTCATTGAAGTTTATTTTGATATCCCTGCAAATTTCAGTCATCTCTTTGAAGTTGATAGGTGCTCCTATTTTGTATGCTTCCCTAATCCACAGCAAGCACCCCATGGGTGGTAAATATTACCTGGCTTTTGCTTCTATATTTGCAAAATTATTTTTATTCATTTAAATTATTTTATTTATTTCATTTTTATTTATTTATTTGCTTTACAGGGGCTACCAGTGAGTGGTAACCCCCGTAAACCCAACTCAGCGTGAAAGCTGCCACTTCTGCAACCTTGTCCCAATTCCTAGTTATAACTAAATTAAATATAAGTAAAAAATAAAAAGATTTACTGATTGCTTCCCCTACGGCCCCCTCAGCCACAGGCGCCCCTTCAGCATCTTCATGAGTGTTGGCTGCGCTTCATTTGTTTTTCTGGGCTTGATCTTCCTTATTTTTTGTGCTACTTGTTCTTCTTCTTGATTTTTATTTGATACATGTTTCACTGTTTATTGTAGCTCTTCTGCTTCTTGATTGTGCTTCATTTTCATCTGTTTCCATTTGATTGCTTTCCTCTTTATTTGTGTTAATTTCCTTTGAAATTTCATTTTCTTCAATTAGTTTGATTGTTTGAGTATTCTTTATATTGGTTTTTGCAAATTCCCATGAGTTGTAACTTTCACTTTTGAAATCAGAATGCTTGAGTATTTCCTTTTGAAGATTTAAAACTATTTCCTTGTGTTCTTTGTTGACTATTGTTCTCAGGCTATTTTTTGTGGTTTTTTTTGCTGGACCAAGGCCCTTTCCTCATTTCCCAGTTGATTTACCACAATTTTCCTTATGTTATGTTCAAGCTTGACAACTTTTTGGAGGGCTGACTCTAATTTGTTGATAAGGCTGTAGATATTTGACATTTTGTTTAAATTACATCAAAAAACTGGTTTTTATAGTACTACCTTCAATACCTGAATATTTTTCATTGTCAGGATTTCTGGATATTGACTAATTAACGGGTTCAACAAAATAACGCAGGCCAGCAGTTAATTGCTCTTAGGAAGGGTTTTAACAAAATAATGCGGGCTGCGGGTTGTGGGATCAGTGATCAAATCATATCCTGGCATCAACATACTCATGCATTACAATTAATTAATGGTATATGAAATTACTGCTCATTAATTAATCCACCTCAAAGCATTGCCTCAAACATGCTTCCCATAATAATTACTATTATAAAACTTTAAATGAATCCTAGAACAAGAGGTCTGTCATATGAACTGTCATCTGCATTACATCTAGAAGAGTCCAACATGGACTGGGCCGTCAGGCCAACCACTCTAAGATAAAAGGCTTTGAGCCTATTGTATTAGAGTAGCTCTGACTAAGTGAAACAATCATCTCAATGAACTAGTAGCCATCACTGGCTAGCTAGCCCTGGAAGTGGCCCAGGTAGACAGAAAGAATACCAATCTGTGGAAGATGTCAATTTAGCCTTCCAATAAAACCACCCCAAAAATTCTGGGCCTCCTGCCGTGTCACCCTAATGCTACTTCAGTCTCCTTTAGTGTCGTGAGCTAACTTGGATAAAACGCGGGCAGGCGGGCCACCTTAAAGCCAGTCCATTAGAATAAAAGACTGATGATTTCTTAACAACTTGATGTTTTATCCAAGTCTTATTTCCTTAACGTGATCCTCTCTTAAGTTTTATTAGTGGAGAGCAAAAGATGATACTATTGTCATACATTATAATTATCTATAGTAAAATATAGAGACAACTAGGAACCTAAATCCAGAAGTAGGAAGAGCCGTCCCAAATCCTTTGGGCCTTGGGCCTTGTCAGACTTTTTACTTCTGGTGACAACAAAATATTCTGGGCCAAAGGTTACGCCAAAGTCACAGGTTTGCTGTACTTTCCTAATGTTAGAAGACTTAGGATATCAGCTGGCAGATAATAAAATACTACGGCCCGCAATTTTCTGACATTTATCATCATTAATAAATTAAAGACCATAAATGTAAATATTGCATTAGAATATAGCAATTAGACGTCAACTCTTGATGTTTAGATATTATGTGCATAACTCAATGCATTCTGTATAATAAATTTCATTTTAAATGAGGCCTTTTTCATTGTAATTTATATAAATGAACTGTGTTTATATTTGGGAACCATTAACACTTAGTATAAATATTGATACATAGTGCATTTTACAGCCTGTATATTTGCCTATTAATAACAATTCTGTAAACTTTTTAGTTGGATTTTGTGAGTAATAATAATATAATGGATTGATAAATTACTGCCTATTATCATTAATTGGCTGATTTTCTTTGCTGTGATAATAGTGCATTTTCTGATATTTACACACTGGTTTCCACAGCAAAAAAAATCAGCCAATTAATGATAATAAACAGTAATTTATTAATCCATTATATTGTTACTCACAAAATCCAACTAAAAAGTTTACAGAATTTTTATTAATAGGCAAATATACAGGCTGTAAAATGCACTATGTATCAATATTTGTACTAAGTGTTAATGGCTCCCTAATATAAACACAGTCCATTTAAATAAATTACAATTAAAAAGGCAAAGTTTACAATAAATTTCATTAAACAAAATGCATTGAGTTATGCATATAATATCTAAATATCAGGATTTAACGCATACCTGCAATATTTAAAATATAACTTTACATTTGTGGTCCTTAATTTATTATTGATAATGAAAAGTATTCATGCAAAAAATACATGTTACCACATCAAATGTACAACACATTTTTTAAATATGGGAAATGCTAACAATGTAAAAGAAATATTGTTAATTGTGAATTGTGAATTGAAAGAGAAATATTAATTTTAATAAGTTGTCACAAAGAAAAGATTTATTTTACTCATCAAAGGTCAAGAAGGGGAGGGAATGGGAAGAATGAATGTCACCTTCATCTGCACCTGTAAAAGGGACAGCAACAGAGATAGTGGGGGATTAGTAGTGGCTTGGGACTCAGGGTTGGAAGGCAGGTGGCTTGATAGGGGGTTGGGGAGGCAGAATTTGCTGACTGGGAAAGGGCAGCAAGAGCTGATTGCTTCATTTGCTCAAATTCTTCTTCTGTCACATATGCGGGCTTGACAAAATGGATGGATGGGCAAGGGGGAAGGCAGGAGTCCTTTCTGGACTTATCAATATCACTTGCATAGAATATGACAAGATTGGATAGGTCCTGGACAAACACAGAAGGGGAAAACTCATACCTCCTCTCAATTTGGGAGAATATTTAATTGTATGTGACAGGCTTTAAGCGCCTGAGAGAGGAACCAAAATTATAAAGACATACATCTGCAAGATGCAGGTTGGCGTGGTTGATGGGGTAGGACCAACAGGTATGACCTGCAGCTGCAATTTCCTTGGATTCCCATTCTAACTGCTCCATCTCTGCACTCAGTACAACTGTGTACACTTTTTGCTGTGTGGCCCACTCCTCCATCATGGCCTTGAGCTCCGTCTGGTAGGCATACCCATCTGCAGTGTTCAATATTTCAGAGTAATGATTAACACCCAATGGGGAAACTGCCAACAAAACCCCAACAAAACAATACAAGATAAGGCTGTGCTTGTAGACGTCCAATTGGATGCGCTTTTCTCCAAAGTCTTGGATACTTGCCAAAATCTTGGCATACAACAAGAAGATGACATCATTACGCGCCCTCATTGCCCTCTCTTTAAAAAATTTAATGATAGTTGAATTGTAGGGGCTGTTATCCACCAAACTGGGGCCACCAAGAACCTGATTGGATAGGATTCTGGCTGTAACCACAACTCTGTGCATCCACAAATTCACTGTTCTTTTGTTGGTGAAGATGCTGTGGAGTCCCAACTGGAGACGTACCTGGACCAGGGGCATCCGCAGGTCATATTCCATAATGGCCATCATAAGGGGATGGGCTGTGTCACCTTTAGTTGAAGTATGGGCACCAGTCAGGGACTTCTTGGTAGGGGGGCACAGTTGGCGTGGGCTCGCAGGGTTGCAGCCACAGTGGGCTTTGCAAAACCCATTGAGGCTGCAATTTCCCCAAGGGACATAAGCTTCCCTTGCTTTTCAACCATTTTGAGAACAATCTTGGTAGTGATCAATTTTCTTCTGTGCCTTGCAGGCTGATTGGCTGGGGGAGGAATATATCCATATTGTGAACTGATCAATGCCATCTGATTGGCTGTTTTGGGGTCCTGGGCTTTCTGGGTGACCCCATGGCTAAAATTGCTGGTCCCAGATGCAATTGCTGATAAGGGATTTGGGTTAGCAGCTGCCTGTGCGTGATGGGTAAACAGGGCCATGCTGAGGGCGCAGGAGAAAGAGCACACTCCTGGGTGGTGCTTGCGGAGGGGCCTGCAGGTTGGGAGTGGCCATAGAGGGAGGCTTCACTATTGGAAGACCCAGAATAGCCCTGCATGATTTTGTCAAGGCCAGGGAACAGCTTGTTGACTTGGTTGTTATTGAAAGAAGACATAATAATTTTTTAAAATTTTAAACTAAAAAGAGGAGTGTATATTTTAGTCAATTTTATTGTTAAGTATGTTAAGTTGGTGAATATTAGAATCAAAATTTTAGCCATCCTAAACTGGAATAGGGTGATTTTTTGAGAATGCCTATGATTTCTAAAAGTATTGGCACAAATCTACTCTAGATCATTTATCATCCTTTTTGAGACACCCATAAATTATATTTATTTCAAATTTCTTGCAATTATGATTTGAAACTTGGTTCTTGGATTTGATAATCCTGCAATTTCAGATTTGTTAAGTTTTACATGATGTCTATGATTTTTTTGAAATACAGGAAATCTCAAATTGTACATTAGAATCCTGCATTTCTTATTCATGTATCCTGCATTTGTTTGTTGTGTTTTGTCTTTTGTTAGTTGAGTTATCTTCTCAAGATATTCAAAATTTGCCAATTTAAATAAATCAAAAAAGTTCAAATTAAATGGTTGATTTTATTAAATATTTTAATTTTCACTCAGCTGAGTTTCCCGCAAAAGGGATTTAAAATTTGAACCAAGGATTTGACAATCCCGTATTTTTATGTTCAGGTTATGAATTTACAGTATCATTCTCTTTAGTTTTTCCCTTTTATTTGTTTTATATACTTCCCAGAAGTATATATGCAACAATGGTGTTGCAAGTGAACATATTTTAGTTTAGTATTTGGGATTGAGGAAGACAAAATTCCAGGAAAGGGATTGGAAATCAGATGATCTTTGAGAAGAGTGGGTGTTCTTAAAATGTGGGAAAAGCCATTGGGCCACCAAGGGGGCATGGATCTGGATAAGGATTGATTTTGTTCAATGTGTTTATTATGGTTGGGATCTTTGTCATAATTGGCCTTGCTCCTTATAAGGAAGTTTGAAATTCATTTACTTCAATGGTCTCAAAGAGGGCATGATGTTAAATCCAACATGGGGTGACTCATGAGCACCCTCTGGGTATTATGGGTTGTGTTGGAAACTGAAAGGTCCAGTTCAGTTGCAACAATAGTGGTTACCTCAACCTTCTTAATAGTATATGCATCCTGAGCCACAAAAAATATTATTCACAAAGCTTCCTTGATAATTGAAGTAGACATTGACTAAATTTCCTTGTCCATGTATACAATGCAGTAATTTCTAATCTGATAAGAAATGACAATTTTTTATATTAATTAGTTCATACCTCTAAGGATCATTTAGTGGTTTAGGATAGAAAGCATTATTGATAGGACAAGATAGTCAATTTATACCATCCTGAATTGAAAACTGTAGTAAAATCAACTATATGAATGAAAAAGTAGAAAATCAACTGTGGCCAAGTTGACACTTTTTCATTCATACAGTCAATTTACCACAGCTATCTTTGAAATGATAAGCTACACCATCTCAAAAAAAGCATATCAGATTATGACATCTTGAAATAATTTTGAGATGGCTTTTCTGTGTTTAGATTATTGAATCCTTAAAAAATAAAAATAAAATAGTTAATTTTGCCTAAATTTTTATAGTACAAAACCTTGAAAAATGGCATCTCAATTTTATAATTTTTTAGTCTAATTAATTAAACCTTATTCCATTACCTTTCTTTACATAATAAAATACATGGCTTTAGGTGTGTTCATGATATCTTGAATTTGCATCATCTCAATTTATACCATATTTCACCTAATTATAGACACTCATATCAACATTAAATTAAAGCCTTTTGTATACTACCAGAAGATGTTACCATAGTATTAATCCAAGGCACTCACAGTAAGAACATATTAAAATAACACCTCAAGGTTAGTCCTAATTCTGATCATCAATTCCATTTAAAACCCTTTAGTATAAGCATTGTATAGCTTATCTATTCAGGTATACATTAAAAGTGAAATTCAGAATAAAATATTTTATTAGTGGTTTTAACATGTAAGCCAGGAATAACACCATCTCAATTTACATTATTCCAAAGTCCAGTGGGTTTCACATCACCCAATCATTTTGGTGTGCACAATGCATAGAGTAAAATAAGTGGAAATTACATATGACGCCACAATACACTATATTGATTCCCCAATCTTGATTCTTTCTTTTTGCTTTTCAAAAAAATCATTTCACACAAAAATCCATATTAATAAAAAATTTAGGAAAACTTATAAAACTTTACATGTATGTATTTTTTTATCTTCTCTAAACAGCTGGGTAATTTTTAGCCCTAGTTGTGTAAGCTATTTTATTAGATATTCAATATTTACTCTTTAGCCCAGTTGTGGTAGCTCCATCATAGATTTCTTATTTTAAAATAAAATATATGCAAATTCCCCTTGTTTTTTTGCTCTGCACATCATATTACAGCATCTCAAATCTGCCATCTTGACTGAAAGTTTAAGCTCAAACCCCAAGCTTTTGCATGCTTGCTCTAAAATAAAAATATATTAACCAAAGTAAAAACTTAAAATTTTGATATTATACATTATCAGACATTTTCAGCAATATAATGTAAAATATTTTATACTTTTATATTAACAGCATTCTCATTTTTTTCCTTGAAATTCCCCCAAAATTCAACCTTTTTTGATACTAACATATTTTTAGATGCCTCCCAATTCTACCCTCAAAGCTGTGTTCAAGGCCTCCAAGAAAAATACCAACCCCCTAAAGAAGCAGCCTGCTTATGAAAAGGCTCTTCCCAAGAACCCTAAACCTTCCCTTAATCCTGAGACTGACAGTCCTACCCCTCTTAACTCTCATTTTGTTCATTCATCCTCTTATAGACAGTAATAATAGTTTCACTTCAATGATAAAAAAGTGCATGAAAAAGGCTCTCAAAACAGCTCTGATTAAAATGACTCAGCTGCCTCAGAGGAGGAGCTTGTCTTAGATTAAGACTTGCATAAAGTCACCAATATCTTCATCATCAATGGGCAATTCAAAGTCCAGACATCTTCCCAGATTCATTCCCCATTATGACCAAAAAGGGGGTACTGGCTTCATAAAAGATGGGTTTCTGTTCAGGTTCAACAATTAGAAGAAGAATATTTCCCATCATCACTACCGCTGTGATAGTTCTGGCTGTCCTTCCAGATTAACTACTATTAGATTCACACAGGTTAAGGAGCTCACCATTGAGAATGACTTTTTGGCCTCTGATGAGATACTTTATTATCTCATGTGTTGGTTTCTGCACCAGGTTATTCTTCAAAATAAGGATAGGAATTCATCTGAGCTGATCACTTTTGCCCTCCTTAATCTGAACAAAAATCAGAGAGAAAAATTTGGTGATAAACCCAAACACCAGCAGTATACCAATGTCCATCTCTCAGTTGATTAAAATCATGATGTCAGCGCCAGGAGCATTGACAATCTTGTGCTCACTAAGGACCAAAATACAACCATGCTTGAAAAGCTCCTTTTATTGCTTGATGATAACCAAGAGACAAAAAGCCAAATCTTATGCTTTTTAACTCAAGAGTATATTAAAAGTCTCCTCAATGTGACACTTGGTTTGCAGATGGGATGATCTTTTTCTTTCCAAAGCTATTTTATCAGCTTTGGATAATTCATGTCCAAGTAAACACTCACAGTTTTCCTTTTGACTTCTTGTTCCTCCCAAACAAAAAGGAGGAGAATTATTTTCAGGGCCCAGAATGCCCTTGACAATCAGCTGACCTTCCTAGATGCAAAACCCCCCACAGCTTGGTAATCCTTACCAAGTATCTCCCTGAGCAAGAAAAACCCCCTTTCAACTAACAAATGGCCCGGGATTTGAGAGGCACACAAGCCTCAAACCCCTGGCTTCAATTCTATTATCAAATTTGGGCCTCTCAACTATTGGGAAATGATACATTAGGAGCGCAATTGTTCAATTGCGCAATCGGGTGCTTAATTGCTTGCAGGATCTATAAATAACTGTGGCACTGTGGCATGCTGCAGTTCAAGAAAGATTCATGTTATATCAACCAATGAGCACCCACCTCCTGGCCCAAGTATGCAAATTCCAGTGAAAATTGCAGGTTCAACTGAAATTGATGCCATCAGCTCTCTGGTGGCACAAAAGGCCACAAATTTACCAGTAAGTATAAATAGTGAGGAGGAGAAGCCCTCCTCACTGTTGGCATCTTAATAAAATGAGTTTATGCCCAGAAATCATTATCTTATTTCAGGAACTGTCTATTTTTGCTCAAATTTAATTATTCTCTTTTCATCTATTAGGGAATCCACAACACAATATAAACTTTTCTATTCATATCCTCCTGGTTATACCCCTGCTACCTCATTCAATCCACCCCACGCTCTTGACTTGGAGTATTTCCACCCCAGTAATCTGGATCTCCTGTCTGCTATGAAGAAGATTCTTACTGCTCCCCCTACCCAATGTGCCTCCTGACCAGGACTTCAGTAAGTTGGTGTTAATCTGCACCACAGTATTGGGGCTGTCCAATCAAGTTGTGCCCCATACTAGGAGTTGGCCCCCCTAGCTACTGCAGTTAACTACCTGGTTCAAATCACGCCTATTGTGTACATGGCCTTCCAGGCCCAGCCTGCCTCCCCTGTAGGAGTCCAGTTGGGCTCTGGTATGGGCCATGAAATTATGTCAACTATATCTAAACTAGTAACCCTTGGCCCCTATTCTTCTTTGATTATAGGGGCATCTTGTATGCTTTTATTTTTGACCTCAGCTTACTACCTAAGACAATATATGACCAAGAAACAAGAAAAAAAAAGCCAAGAAGAAATTATTTCCAAGCCATTCCAGGTCCAGACTGTGATTATCTCCATCTCAAACCATAATACTGCTGCCCCCAGTACCTTTCCTGACCTGCCAAAAATGGACCTGGCTAGCTTCAGAAAAGGAATGATCATGCTAAAGACCCTATTTTGTGCCCACCCCAAGAGCTTCAGAGACAACACTCAGAAGGTTATGATGGTGGCCGCCCAACTGAAGGATGATGCCAGAAAAACCTTCTTGACCTGCCTTGAGTAAGACCCAGACCTCATACTCTCCTACAATTAATTCCTGGAGAGAATGAATTCTGCAACCACCCCCGCTGGGGCCAAGATCCAAGCCTACACGGGGCTCATCCTCTTGACCCAAGGAAGGGACAACCTGGAGACCTACATACAACAATTCCTACGCCTGGCGGATGCAGCCAAGATTCCTGACAACACATCAGGCTTGCATTTCATAAACGGTCTGAACCCACACCATGCCAGCCTAATGAGACACCACCAATGCAACCTCCCCAAAGACAAGCTCCTGGCTATTGTCAGAGGCATGGACTTCAGCCAACTACAAGGATACCACGCTGGTCAACTCTGTAACAAAAAACCTTGGTGCATATATGCCCGTTTGAACATGATCCCCAAAGAGTACCAACACCACATCAGAAATGAGCTATGCTTTTATTGCCACCAGAGTGGCCACTTATCCAAGGATTGCACTGGCTGCTCCAACAGAACCCAAGGAGCCACCATTTCAGCAATAAACAACGCTTCCAATTCTTATCCTATCATTGATACTACCTTATGTTATAATGACCATGAGGTGAACACTGTAGCTCTCCTAGACAGTGGGGCAACCCTCAACTACATGGAACGTAGCCTAGCTGAAAAACTTGGGGTACCAATCCAGGGAAACCCCCGACTGATAACCTTGAGTAACAAGACAACAGACCTGGCCCACAAATGCAAAGAGTCTGTCTCCCTGAATTTAAATGGAAAACTTCTGCCCACCAGATTCCACATCATGGAGAAGATTCCCAAACCTGTAGTGATAGGTTTTGAATGGTTGTTTGACCACCAATTGAACTTGGACTATAAGAACCATCAGGTGACTGTCACTCATGAGAGCCAAACCTTAGAGGTTTCCTGCTTGAACCCTCAGCAGACCCCTGAGCTAAACAACATCACCATGTAATCCTGCAAAGCTGAGATCCCAAAATGTTTGAAGCCTTGAGAGTTTGTCTTCTCAGAAGAAGAAGCCACCACCTTGTCTAAACACAGTTGGTTCAATCATCCCATTGACCTCCTTCCCAAAACCCAACCTAAGCATGAACCTGTTTACAGTTGTAACATAAAGGAACAAGCTGCCTTAAAAGAGCACTTGGACAAGATTTTGAAGAAGGGATATATACACGTCTCCAAATCTCCTTGTTCATCCCCCTTACTGTTTGTTAAAAAGAAGGGCAGCAAACTACGTCCTTGTGTCAATTACCTGGACCTAAACAGCATCACTATGAAAACAGATACCCTGTACCCAATGCTGAAGACCTCTCACACTAGCTTTCAGGAGCCAATGTATCCTCAAAGATTTATTTGAGGGATGCCTTTAACCAGATCCAGATCAGGCCTGGTGACAAATGGAAGACCACTTTCAAGACTAGACAAGGTCTCTACAAATACCTGGTTATGTTGTTTGGGTTGTGAAACGCACCCATCACTTTTCAAACTATGTTTTACGTGGTCTTGGGAGGACTCAAGGACCAGTGTTATGTAGTCTACTTAGATTACATCCTCATTTACAGTTGCACACCTGAGGAACATGCTGAACACCTTCAAGCTGTCCTACACCGCTTCAAGGAACACGGACTTTTTGTTAAACTCCAGAAATGTGATTTTTTTCAAGAAGAAGTAGATTTTCTGGGGTACAATGTACTGAAAGGAGGTTTTGCAATGACACCTGATAAAATAGAGGCTGTGACGTCATGGCCTGAACCTAAGAACTGCAAGGAGGTCAGAAGTTTTTTGGCCCTGGCAAACTTCTGCTTGGAATTTGTCCAAAATGTTTATTCTATCTGCTTGTTCTTGACCTGCCTTACCTCTGAAAAACACCCCTTTGTGTGGGATGACGCCACCAAATCTGCCTTTTAGTTGCTAAAGAACGCCTTTGTTTCTGCTCCTGTCTTGGCAATGCCAGTTTACAATAAGCCCTTCATTGTGTGTTGTAAATTTGGGCTATCTAAACTAGCTAAAGTTTATCTTAACTAAACTATATATAAAATATACTAATATCACTAAACTATTTAAAGCTTACTAAACATCAACTTCAACTGCTAAATAAAAGGCAATATCAAAGTATAAGTGTTAAGTGTAAGGTTAAAAGCTGTGTTTATTAAACTCATATGGGTTAATAATAAGCCTGAGTATTTTAGCTCCACCAGTTGAATCCAATTGCAGTTGAGGAAATCAAATTAAGGAATCCATTTTTTAAATTATATCAATGTATTAATTCCAATTATCTCAATAGCAATTAGAGTGAAGTACACAATATTGCAGCATTTCCCACCTCTAGATTTGACGTAGGGTTTGCATTGCTTGGATTGCACCTTGAAGGAAGGAGTAAGGGTTACATGATCCAAGAACAGAGGATTGAGGGAGGTGAGCTCTTTGTATATCCAACTGGTAGTAATAACATGGTTTGAATTGGGTAAGGGCAGACTTTTGACATTTTAGTAAAAGCACTTCTCATGTTCCTTTCTAGTGCTGACAAAACTAATTGCAATAGGTGCAGTGTCTTTGGGAAGACTGATAGGGTAACTTTCTAACCAGTTGGCCTTGTTAAGATCAGGTTGCTTTGTGAAATCCTCAACCTTGAGGCTTTTAGGTCCAGCCATTATGGTAATAGTAAGCTCAGCCTTTATTTCTTGGGCAAATACAACATGGAAGCAAGGTTCTGAAACCTCAGACTTGGTGTACACACTAGGGTTGCAGGGATAGATAATGTAGGTCATACCAGGAGGGGGTTATTGGTCAGATTGAATGTTCTCACTAGAATAAGACCTTTGGTAAAAACACAGTCACCCTGATAGATCTTTATAGCGCTAACCTGTTGAGAATTGCTGGTGGTGTAGAAGATCAAGGACTTATTGGTGGAGATGGTGCCATTGTGATTGATAGTCTTGACCACAATACCACCATTAGTCTTAATACTAAGAGTTAAGGTATCATTGTCTAATAGTCCAACTTTTTTGAGCCTAGTTAGTGCTGAGCTAGTGTAGTAACATCCTGAAGTGGAGCCTGGCCAGTAACTAGTGTGATAGAGTTGTTATTGGCATAGTCTTTCCCCAAGGCTGTCATATTTCATAATCTCCACTAATAAGGGAGGTAATAGGAGTGGTTGTGTTAAGTGCGGCAAGAAGGGAAAGTTTGTGAAAGCCATAAATGACTAACAGATTAACATGACTAGCAAGATTTAGCTTAAGCCATAAAAGATGAAATATTGGGTGGCTATCTATCTGATACCACCCATTATTTTCTTCCTTAGAGTGGTCTTTAAGTCACAACCATTAGCTCAGATAGATTACACTGGTTTTTGATGATGTTTCAGGAAATCTTGTATCAATGGAGCAATTTACGGTAGCTGTGGTAAGTTTGACTCCCTGGTGATTGACTCCCTGGTGCTTGACACTATAGTAAAGTGAGAATTCAGCTTTTTCCCTGATTGACAACTGGAAATTGACACTTTTTGAATTAAAGATCTTGATGTACTGAAAACTTTTAATATAAAAAATTAAGCCTTGCAGCTATGGTATACTAAAAAGACCCCAGAGAGCTAAAAATGCAATAAAAAATTGTTTCTTAACTAATGAGAATAAGGAGAAATAAGAAGCTATTTCTCATTTTACTATGTAATTTACACTCTTTATTATAAAAATATTTTTGATTACCATAAAAATAAAATTCCAATGAACCAAAAATAAACATAACAATAAAAGTTATGCAAAATATGAAAAAATACTGATATTTATTTGATATAGTTCATAAAAGTACAAATGTGAATATCTTATGTTTTACTAGTAAATTAACAAAAATTAAGATATTTCAATCACTTTCAACTATATTATTCATCTCAAACTTACCATACATACACAAAATAATCAGTACTATCTAATTAAATCAAAAAATAGAAAACTTAAAAGTAAAAACTAATTGATCAAAACTAAAAAGTACAAAATTAAAGCTAAAAAGTTAAAACCATATAAGCAAGCAAGTTTACTCTTCATCCTTCTTCCCCCTTTTCATTTTAGCCCCTTCCAGGAGGGAAGTAGCAATAAGCTCATGCTGCTGCATAAGATCAAAGGCCTTATATTTGTGCTTAGCTGCACCCTTAATGGCCTTGGTAAAGAGGGTGGAGCGGGTTGTAGGCTTGGTGGGGAACGCGGTTTGCCAAGTCAAACAGTTTGGAGATGGCTTTCTCCTGATTGTGTTTCAGGAGGGAGAAGAACTTTTTGAACTTTTGATGAAGCCTAAATTTGGCCTTAAGATGCTTGTGATAAGCCTCTAGCACCAAAGTGGTCTTGAGCTTACCATTCACTGCCGCCTAGTAAACATTCCAACTGGCCTTGGCGCGGGCCTTGCCTCGCCTCTGCGTGACAATTTTCCCAATCCACTGAGGCTTAAAGTACTTGAGAAAATGCTTGAACTCCAGATGCTTTGCCATGTAAGGATCCTTTGAGAGAACCTCTAACCCCTGCGCAGTATGCTCTGGCTTTAAAAAAGCCAAGGCACTAAATTGTGCAAGCACAAATTTGCAGGTGTCCAAAGTGTCCCTCTGGCTCAACCTACTAAGCTCAGCATGGTCCTGCACATTGCAAGCAACTTCTTGGCATAAGTGGAAGTGGCATCCCTGTACCTCCCTACTTAAAAGCTGCTAAAATGAATTAAACTGAGCAGGATCAAAGCCCATGATGCAAATGTGAGTCCCCAGAGCTCTCAGCCTTACCTTTTCTTCCAAGTCCAGGGTGACCTGGTCCTTGTCAGCAGCAAGAGGGTTGGCGCAGGTGTGGGGGGTCTTATTGGCATTGTTGTTGTCAGTAAGGAGGAAAAGTGCTTTGCAAAGGATTGAGAACACATGTGTGTAAATGGCCTTGGTGGCCCCAGGGAGAAGAAAGCAAGTGGAATCACCCAGATGTCAATCTGGGCATGGATCATCCAAAGCTGTTTGAACATCCAGGGGCAAGTGGCAAAGGTACCATCAACTAGCCAGGTTGAAGCCCTTTTTAACTCCAGAAGGTTCTGCTGAGTGTTGTAGCAGATTATATGGCCCTTGGCTGCCAGGCCCATTGTCATGGAGGAGGAAGCGCTCCCCACTTGGAAGCTGCTTGAGCTCATGAGTGAGCGTGAGCTCAGAGAGGACATCAGAAGCCCTGTGGGGAGGGGGATTGGCAGCAATACGCTTATTGCTGATTAATTTGACCAACTGATCCTGTGTTGGTACCAACTTGAGATTGTTGGGTTTGAAATGCTGGAGGGCCTTGATGTCCAGATCAGAAGCGCAGAGGTTGGCGGTGGTGGGAATGACCTGAACAAGGTACCATTTAAGCATGTGAGTGATTAGATGATTGGGGTGCTCACAAGTGTGCTCCCCCTTCTCCAACGTTACTTGCTCCCAGCCCTTGGTGTTCAACCGGGCCCCACAAGACTTATCCTCACAGACAAAGTGCTTGCTTTTGGTCTGCTGCTTTTGGTTGTTGCAATTAAAGATATAATTGTTGGCAACGTAACCAGGGCCGCCCTTTACGGACATGATTGGAAAGTACTGGGGGAAGCGCTTAGGAACTATGAACTCTCCGTCCACATTGCAAATGTTGTGGATGGCCAGTAGATCCCAAGCCACATGACCAGAAGCTTTAAACTTCTTGGGGGAGGAATTTTGGGGGGAAGGTGAAGGGGATGTAGAAGATGAGGGTGGAGGGGGGAGGAGTGGGAGGAGATGGGATTGGAGGTGATGGGGTTGGAGACTTTGCCTTTTCAGGCTTCTTGGCACGCTTGGGGGTGGAGGCAGTTTCTTTGGAGCCTTTGGAGGCTTGGCGCTTAGGCTGCTGGCTGTTCTTGCTTGATTTTGTCTAAAGAAAAGTTTAGCATTGTAAATAAAATGATTGAGAAGATATTGCAAACACAAAGAGGTAAAGCAAAGCAAAAGTTGAATGAAAAGTGTGCAAATAAAGTTTTATTTATAAAAAAACAAAAAAGTAAATAGAAGCAAAATAGAAACTCAAAGTATAGATATAAAGGTTAAAACATAGAAAGTAAGTGATTTTGTGATGAAGCATCAAAGATGTTAGGTTCAGAATAACATCTTAGTGTTAAATCAATGTAAAATTTTAATTGAAAATCAAAAAAATATATGAAAATTATATGGAGAGCAGCAGAAAAAGTAGTAGATTATAATAGCAAAAAAATATTATTATGTGGAATTTTTTATTGAGAGTTGAAAATTCAAAATATAGTAAAGTGTCAAGTTTGGCACTGTCAAACAGCCAGAAAAAGCTGAATTCTCACTGTCGAGTATGCCAGAGTTGAGCAGAAACATCAAATTTACTATGTTTTTTACATATAAACCTTGATTAAATTTAAACTGGGTTCAAAAGTTAACCCAAAAGCAAGGCAGTTTTGTATGCTCAAAAATAAAAAAATACAACATAAGTTAAAAAAGTAAATGAGTGAAAATGTGTTTATTAGTGATTAGGGTATGCCGTGAGGAGCTGGGAGTGAATTATTTATCATAATGTTGGTTAAAACGTTAAGAAGCTCTCTGTACTAATCCCCAAGTTAAAGTGTCAAGTGGGTGAGTGTCGAGTGGCGCTCATAGTACATCACATATTAATTTAGCCTTAATTCTGAGCCTTTGATTAGTTAAATCTGAAACTGATCAGGTGTCAAGTGGATAGAGTCAAACAAAGAAAGTGTCAAGTTTCAGTTTTTATAAATTACATATGAAATCTTTTAATAAATTGGGCTTAATTTATGTGGCACCACTTAATCCAAAAACCCAGAAATGACAAAATGTAAAACAAGTGGGGTATTTGATTAATGGCTATACCACTAAATCCATTATAGTGGTGCTTGGGAGCTTAATCAACAACTATGGACACTAATAACAAACATATAATAGTTAATAATAAAATTTATATAAGTGCATATGTGTTTTATTAATAAAATTATGATTTGGCTTAAAAAGTGTCAAACTGGCTACTTTTTCTTTTAGAGTGTTGAACACAAGTTTTTTGTTTCTACTATTAAATTTACATATAAATTTTCCCTTAAATCCATTTTTTAGATAATTGATTTATTAAACAGAGTCAAATTCAAGTAAATTTAATCTTGTTTTTTGGTTTCAAACCCCTATTTTACTAGTAAAAATTAGCTTAAAATCAGTTAAGCTGAAAATACTAATAGATTTCCATACAGTAGTTTTAAAAGCTATGGTGACAACCAAAAATACCTCAGATTTAAACAAAATGATTTCAGATTTAAACAAAATCCAACTATCAGGTTAAAATATACACTCTGTTAACAGGGTTTATTGGCATTAATGGGCAAAATGAGTCAACACAGCAACAAAGAGTTCACACGCAAAGCAAAACCATTCAAAATACAATCCAAAATACATTGATTCACAAACAAAATGGTGTGAGTTGACTTTTGGTGTACATATGGGACATTATTTTTCTTGTTATGCCTAGGCGCCAGATTGGTTATTTTATAACTTAATCACATTATTCATATTCAAATTATTCAGAAAGAGTAAAATACAATCAATCCCAAATATTTAATTGATCTTGGGCTTGGGTGATTTTTTAAAAAATAATTCATTGATTTTATAATTGAAAATTGCAACTTATAGTACTACTGAAAATATCTTAAGTGCTACTACAAACCAAAAATATTTATGATGAGTTGCATGGGAGAGTAATAGCAGCCCCAAAGCTATAAATGCTATTACCCTATCTTTGGCTCATCATAAATATTCTTAGTTTGTTTCAGAAAAAAAAGGTTGTTGTTTTTGAAAGACTGATAACTCTATTTAAAATACACCCTCTAGTAAGCTGCCCTACTTCATGAACTTGCCCCAATACACTACTAGCATCTTCTGATATTTTTGTTTCTCTGGTATCATCACATGATTTCAAATGATAAAATATCTCAGAATATTCTGAGAAGCTTTCAAATGTTAAAGGTGAAGTATATAACTTCCCATCTTTCATCAAATATGAAAGATTAATGCGCAGATTTTTAACTTCAAGCTCTCTTTTTATAGGCCTAAATTTCCTTTCATAAATATAAAAAAATGCTTTTTGGGAAACAATTGAACCAGTTAAAGATGAATTGTATAATTCTTTTCTTCTTTCTTCTTTCTCACAAATATTTTTTAGATCATTAATGTTGTTAATATAAAGTACATTTTCTTTTTCCTTTAAAATTTTTGATATTACACCAAAGTGACCATCAACAATGCTTTTTCCATGGCATTCAACAAAACGGTTATATTTTATGGAACCCTTAATATATTTAGGTGCCTCTTTAAATAAGTAATATAAAAATTCATATGATCTAAAATGATTTCCATTATCTGTCCATACTTTTATATTTTTTATTTTTTTAAATCTATCTAATTTAAGAAGACTTATTAGACATTCACCTGAAAATAAAGAATCATGTGATAATATTTGAGACAAAAAATCATGATATTCATATTTAATTTTATTGTTTTCTTTAAAAACTAATGCAAACCCTAATAATGAGATTGGTTTTTTTAAATAAAAACAATTATTGGTCTCAATTGGACCACCTCCAACCTTTAAGTTTTCTTTATAATCTATAACTACAACACAAGACTCATCATCTAGTTCATTAATATCTTTTTTATATTCACAATTTTGATGAACATAAAAGACTTGGTGCTGATTAATAGTCTTTAAGTCATTGTCTATAGATTCTGGTAATGGTAAGTTTTTACTTTCACATTCTTCCTTCTTTTTTTCTAGTGAATTTTTTAAATTACAAATATTGCACATATCGGTTTGTTTTTTACTTTTCATTATATTTTTAGGGATTAATTTATAGTAAGTAGAAATTGAAACTGAAATTTCATTTTTTATTTTCATATTTTCATATATTTCTTTTTTTGTTTTAAGTAGAGAGTATTTAATTTCAGTTGAGTAATTACTCATCTCTTTTTCTATATCTTTATAAATTTTTTCAGGCACTTTTTTTGTAAACTGGCTTGTTTCAAAAGAATTTTCCAGAAATTTTTTAATTATTTTTTTAGTTATTTCTTTTTTTAATGAATAGTTATTATTTTTTTGGCTTTTTTTGTTTAAGCTTACATTTTTATTTTTATTTATTTTTCTTGAGTATTCAAACTCACTTTTGGTTATATTAAACCCCATATCATTAAGCTCTTTTAAAGAGTAACTGGAAGTAACCAGAGATCGCAAGGCTGGGAGATGTTTTTGGGGAGAAAATTTCATGAGATCCTTTAAGTTTTCAATGAACTCATTGCCTTTTTGATTTTGAATAGTTGGCAGGAACTGAGCTTTCCCAAATTCAGTTTGAGTAAGGAAGTGCTTGATGAAATTATCAAGATCATCACCAGCAATAAAGAGGAATGCCTTTTTTAACATTGCAATTCTCTCTCTTTTTGTTGAAGCTCCCAAGGAAAAAAAGGGTAGCATGGAAGAAGTAAATTTAACTGAGGACATGGTAGTATTTTGAATCTGTAATTAGGTCAGATCTTTGATGTGTGCCTTAATGATGGAGTAGTTATGATCAGAATGTGGTCTTTGAATTGGGTTATTTGGATTAGAAGCTTTGTGGTACTTTAGCTCTTATATACCAAGCTAAATGACACCATTCTGAAAGAAATGGTTTGATAGCTTTTATTATAGTTTGAACTTGAATTTATGTTTGCAGAAATTAATTAAATACCCAGTTTTCATGCACAAGTGATATATGTGAAGCAGCTAAGCATTATTATTACATCATATCCTCTTTGTAATCAATGCAAATCAATTAAAATGATGTATTCAGTTAATTGTAACTCTTCCGCATATTTTTAAATGATAAAATATTAAAGAATTCCATTTAAAGAATACTCAATTTGAGGTTCGAAGCTCACTTGAACCTTAAAATCAATCTAAACAGTGATAAAAACATCCTAACTTCAAACTATCATAAAATCCTAGAGAATTGAGCTTTTTAAATAAAATAAAATGCGAAAATAAAGCTCTCAATCTTATCTTTAATTTTGTCAAATAAAAAACATCTGCTGTGTATTCAAAAAAGAGTATTTATTAGCTTTGAAGTGATCTACTTTATATCATTAGATATAATCATATAATAAAATCTGGATTATGCTCTTTTAAATTACTTTTGCTTTAATATTGAGCATAGTATACATATTAAAATTTTTACACCAATAGAAAGATAAGATTCTTAGCTTCATTTTGATAGTTTACAGTGTGAAAAAATATTAATTTTTCATTGAGTTATTAATGTTTTAAATATAAATTGTGTAATTAGTTACTTTTTCAAAATTGAACTGTGTTATGCTGCGACTTGAGCAGCATGTGCATTAGAAAATGGCCTAATCTCTAAAAAATGACCCATATGTTTACTATGTGAATTAGTGATGAAATACACCCAAGCAAGGTGTGTCAAAACGCAAACCAAAAACAAAACACAATAGAAACTCACTACGTAAACAAAATCACTCACACAATGTGTGCAATAGATTGTAATCATGAATGATACCAAGGTATCTAAAATAAGACACAAGATCTGAAACATAAATTTTAAAAATATTGTGTTGGGTGTTTGAATTTGGCAGTAAAATCTAGGAAAATGGGTGGATTTTTTTGGGTATTCTAAAATGGGTGTTGTAAAACCAAAAACAACTAATTAAGAAATAAAAAATCATTAAGTGGGATATTGGGTAGGAAAAACTCTAAATAAATATCCAAATTCAGATAAAAGCAAAAAATAAAATTAGGGAGTAACTTAATTGAAATTTATTTAATATTTTATTAAATTTTAAAATGGAAGGAACACAACAACAGAGTACCAATACACCTGTTGTGTGCCGCGGTTGTGGTTGCCCCCATGGGTCAAAGAATAGAGTTAATGCAACCCAAGTGCCTACTCAAGGAGGAGACAGGAGAGGAGAGTTCCATAGTGATTCTGCACTGACACAGCTGGTTCAAGGAGCACAAGCTGCTAGGGTGTGGAGCATCAATCCTCAGGTCCCAAAGCTGACCCAGAAGCCCACCAAGGTCACCACTACAAAGAAAGTTAGAAACAAGGAGGTAGAACTTACTTTGTATGTGTTTGACGTTGTGTACTGGCAAGAGTCAGTCCCGTCAGCCATGCTGGAGAAGGTGAAGCCTGTACTTGATACTAGCTACAAGCCCTACGTCAGTGATGGCAATCAGAAGATGACAAGGAGCCCGAGATCTATCAAACCAATGAGGGGCAGTTAGTGTTAAAGAAAGTTGCTGTGTTCTACACCAAGGTACCTATGCCTTGCAAGCCAGACCCTGAGCAGGATCCCATTTCAACTACTCCCGCTAAGCCCTCCCAGAAGCGCATCCCTGACATCAAATGCATCATCCTGCTTAAGCTAATACATGAATCAGGCAATTACAAGGTGGCCGTGGCCATTGTTGGGGTGGATCCCAAGTACTCTTCCAAGACATTCAACAAGTTTATCAATACTGGCTGAGTCCTTGCCATAGAGAAATCCTTGCATGTGTCAACCATGCTCACCAAGGAGCACAAATGGGCAATCTGCCACTGGATAGCCTGAGATTGCCATCTTAAACTGGCAAATATACAGGCCATGGCCAAATCTACTTTTGGGGTTGAGGCCTCAATTTCTTTTTACTATCATCTGGTGAAGGGAATATGCTTTTCCTGGAAAAAGCTTGGGGTATCTCCCTATAATAGAAACAGCCCAACCAACATTGAGACCCAGAAAAACTATGCAGAGGCATACACTGCCCTCAAAGCCAAGGGTACAGTCAAATTTTACTATATTGACAAGTTGGCATTTGCCTCGTCTATGCGCAATGCATATGGCTATGTCCCCAAGGGCTCCAATGACGGGATGGATTGGTGCGCTGCAGCCCGCGCCACAGCCTACTCAATGGTGGCTCTCCTTGGTCCAAAGGGGGTTGAGCTATACCAAATGATTCTGGGCTCTCACAACAGCCGTACCTTCCTATCATTTCTCCAATTGGTCCAGGAGCACCTGAGGCGCACAAGCCCTGGCTTCACCAATGTCATTGTGTTGGACAATGTTGGTCTCCACAAAGTGGCTGACATTCTTGAGGAATTCCCAATAATTGACACCAACAGCGCAGTGGGCCCCCAGCAATTGGCCACAGCAAATTTTTACCTTCTCTTTCTCCCTGCTTATTTGCCATTCCTAAATCCCATTGAGGAAGTCTTTGGGTGGCTCAAGCAAGTTGTCAAGCAAGGAACCCCAACTGGGAACGAGGACCTCTTTAATTTTCTGCAAGCCGGGATCCACACCCTCCCAGCCAAGTCTGTGGCCAAATTCTATGGCCACTCTGATTTGTTCATCCCCGCGTGCCTAGCCAAACAGCCAATCAATTAAAGGCTTAGTGTGTCCAATTTTTTTATATTTTCTAATTTACTATTCAAGATTTATTAATTATCATTTTATATTTAGATGTTTCCAAGCCCGCAATCACATTCAGTAGGACAATCAATGAAAGTTAGTAATTTATTTATTTATAATCATTTTTTATTGTGTTTTCTAAGGGTATCCCAAATTCTTGACACTGGATTACGCAAATGCATTAATATCACTTTTGGCAAATAAATATAATAATCAAAAAAAGTTAATTGTAATGTGTACAAATCAGAAGTAGATTTTATTGAAACATATTTTAGTGCTTTTATTAAGACCTTCTCTGGAATATATTCTGCAAATCCTGTTTGCTAAAATAAAATTAGAAAATTTTATTATAATAAAAATAATATGAATTGTAATGAAATTTATTAGAAGAGAGAATTTATTAAGAACGCCTGTAGTGAATTCTTCTGTATGTACCCACCCTGCAATGGAGGTGGCGCACAACCTCCACTGCCACACTGTGGACAGTGGATACACCCTTATTAAAAAAATTCCCACCTGCTGGTGAAGGGGAGTAGGGTTAGGTGCAAATGGAGGAGCAGCTTTTCTGGCAGGTCTACAAACCAGTAGATGCCAGCCAGGACCAGGGCGTCCTGGATAACATGGTCAACTGAGTTGTAACCCGGGGGGACCTTCTTCCTGTCAAGTGAGAGCCGGGCCTTGTCAATTCCTAGAAGGACCCCGTCAAGATCCTCCACGCTGGCACTCATCCCAAAGAAGAAAAGATAACCAAGGTAAACCACCAAGTGAAGCCTTTGTCCAGCAAAGGCTTCCGTAAACTCACACAATTTATTAAAAACCGCACTGATCTTATTATGCCAGGTCTTTGCAAAGGTGAGCTCCATTGCTGGAGGAACCCCGTCTATTGGCACTCCAGGCCAGCCCAAAGTCCTCCAGGAGGACTTGGTCTTCTTTACGGCTGTTGCGTCTGCAACAGCCAATTTGCCCACCACGTGCTCAAAGTTGTCCAGAAGGTAAGATAGGGTGTGCTCCAAGGGGTAGCAGAAGCAAGCAGCCGCATGAGCCCGGCCCATCTCCAGTACATTCTTGAATGAATGCCTTGCCAGGACTTCCCAAACAAGCTCAATGGAGTTTACACAGTAAACTCCACTGAGGTTAACCAGGTCCAGGCAGACCAGTTGGGCATCCTTGTAGGCAGTAACTGCCCACTCAGATGCCCCCTTGCCATGTGTCAGCCCGGCCAATGCCTCCCGCAACATTGGAAAGGACCCGTGGATACGGTTCTCCAGCTCCTGCAAGACAGGGGGGACAGGTACAGCTGCTTGGCCACATGAGTGGCGTAGTTGGCGTAGAATGTGGCAGGAACAAAGGGGACCAGGACTTGGTGGAGTTCACTGTCTATGTTCTCTAAAAAGACAGGTTAGTATTTGCAAATTTTTATCAATTTTATTTTTTATGCTACCTTTGCGTGTTTCTTCCTTGCCGGCTGCTTCAGAAGGCTTGGCCATTCTTGACACAAGCAGTTGTGCGGGCAGTCCTTTATCCTCTGTTCTGGCACACTTGGCGGGTTTGAGATGTTCATACATCTCTGGGTTGTCAACCCAGACAGACGGCGCAGAAAGATTGTATGCCTTAAATTGAAGGCCCTCAACCACTGTCTTATGTATGTTGAGAAGACGCACAATGGTCTTCTCAGGGGTGTCTGGCATTTTTGTCATTAGGGCCTTTGCAGACACCTTGTCTATTTTGTCTCCATCAAGGACGGCAGACTTCACTTTGGCTTTGACCTTGCAGTGAATGTCTTTGATTTTGGCAATTGCCAAGTTGAGATCCTTCAGAAGTTTTGCTAATTCTCTCATTGATTTTTTACTAACCTTTTCATACGTTTTTATAGCTTTTTCCCCAATAAATTCTGTATTATTTTGTGTCAGGAATATTCCTGACAACACTGTGGCTCAGAATAATATTTTGTGTACAATTAATTGTAAAAAGCAGAATAAAAAATGGCAGCAGCTCCCCCCTTATTGGGGAAACTGCTGCGGGAAACCAAGACAAGAAACAACAAATTAAAAATACATTTTTTGATTTGGACGGGTTTTATACCCTGTCTGCAGGCCGCACACCAAGCCTGGCGGCTCGCCCGCGTGCGCCACCTGCCTGCTAGCCAGTCTCTGCCCGTCCACCTTCTCCCACCAGCCAGTCTGCTGAATGTGGAAATTGCCAAAAGGGGAAACCCAAAAAGAAATTTCCCCAAACCCAAATGGAGGGGGAACTGCTGCCCAAATTTGGAATCTACCAAATTTGGAGGGGGTTGACAAGCAGCCCAGCATTACAATTAATGCATCAACTGCAAAGGTTGAATCAAACTGCATTACTGTGCCTGAAGATGCTCCAATTCCATGCCATGCCAAGGATAACAATTCATTGCCTGCCAAGCCACTCCCATCCCAATCCCAAATGGGAATCCCAGACAACACCAAGAGTTTGGGGTCCCCTATCCAATGCTTTGTACTATTCATGCCCCACTAAGGATGATAGTATATAATAAATTTCAATCACTTGATGATAGTTTGTGCTATCATTGAGTGAAATTATCCCTCAATAGTATCATATAAATCAAAAACAGAACTTTTACTCTACAGAAAGTTAAGACACTAAGCTTTGTCTGCCCTTTCCCAGGACCAGAAGATGAACCACTTGATCTTCTCAGCTGTCCTCACAGCTTGCCTTGGTATTGGGGGCCACCAACACACCCACCAGCATGGGTCATACAATTAACTGCCCCACAAGTACTTCTACAAGGAGCCCGCACAGCTAAACTCCTCCAAGTGTACTCCTGGCCCATGCTGGTGTTGCCCTGCTCCACCCCAGCACGTAGCAACATACACCTTTGTATTCTATGTGCTTACGTACTTTGATGGTAATTTCAGAAGATTTAACGTACACACCAAGGTCTTTAGATGGATGATGACAGTCTATCCTATTGTGACAGCGCTCACAGGTTCCAAGTTGCCAACTTAATACCCTACCTTGCTAAAATACTCCCTCATTTTCTGGGTCTTTACATTTTGATACTGTTGCCTCTTTGTTTATTCCTTTTTTTTTCCCATTTACTACATTATCCCATCTTTTTACCCATTTTGTATATGTTTTACGCACATCTCAATAGGTGTTGTTTGCTTTGTGTTGGCATTGTTTCCTTGATTACCATATTATTTTTGGCACTTGACATAGCCCCTTGTGAAAATATTAACAACAATTTGGTGATCAGCTAAATTTGAATTAGAAAATTATGGTGTTAACTGTTTTTAGATAAAGTTGTTACTGATCCAAATTCAAAACCTTAATCATAACCTTTAAGCCAATCAGGAGCTGAGTAATAAAGTGATTGTTGTGACATAAAGGGTCATTCAAGAATTCTTTGGTGTATGTGTGCTAATTAATATGATTGGCTGGATGTTTTGCCATTGTACGCCATTGCCGCTGTGGCAAGTTGTTGATGGACTAGTGCTAACCCAGCAGCTGATTGGGCACTAGTCCATCAACAACTTGCCACAGCAGTAATGGCGCACAATGGCAAAACAACCAGCCAATCATATTAACTAGTACATGTACATCAAAAAATTATTAATGACCCTTTATGTCACAACCATCACTTTATCACTTGGCTCCTGATTGGCTTAAAGTTTATCATTAAGGTTTTGAATTTGGATCAGTAACAACTTTATCTAAATGCAATTAACATATAATTTTCTAATTTAAATTCAGTTGATCACCAAATTGTTGTTAATATTTTCACAAAGGGCTATGTAAAGCGCCAAAAATAATATGGTAATCAAGGAAACAATGCCAAAACAAAGCAAATAACACATAGAGTTAAGAGTAAAACATATATTCAGTGGGTAAAATATGGGATATTGTAGTAAATGAGAAACAAACAAGGATAAAAAAGAGGCAAAACCATCAAAATAACACATAGAGTTAAGAGTAAAACATATATTCAGTGGGTAAAATATGGGATATTGTAGTAAATGAGAAACAAACAAGGATAAAAAAGAGGCAAAACCATCAAAATAACACATATTTTATTGGGGTGGGAGCTATAAAAACATATGGAAAGGTTAGTAAAAAATCAAATGAGAGAACTTAAAAACTACTCAAAGACCTTGACTCAGTGATTGCCAAAATTAAAGGTAATGACCGCAAGGTCAAGGCAAAAGTGAAGGCTTCTGTCCTTACAGGGGACAAAATCAAAAAGGTGTCTGACAAGGCACTCATGGCCAAGATTCCAGACACATCTAAAACAACCATTGAATCCATATTAAATGTCCAGAAAACCTTGGTGGAAGGCCTCAAATTCAAGTCCTTTTCCCTCTCTGTGCCGTCTGTCTGGGTTGACGGCCCTGAGATGTATACCCACCTCAAACCTGCAAAGCGCACAAGAACCAAGGACACCAAATTGCCGGCACAATTGCTTGCGCCAATAATGGCAAAGCCTGCCAAAGCTGCAGGTAAGGAGGAAACCCGCAAAGGTAACCTAAAAAATAAATTGATAAAAATTTCTAAATACTTACCTTTTTTTAGAAACTGTAGACAGTGAACTCTACCAGTTCCTGGTCCCCTTTGTCCCCCCACCTTCTACGTCAATTACGCCAACCATGTGGCAAGGCAGCTTTTTCTGTCTCCTGGTGTCTTGCATGAGCTGGAGGACCGCATTTACAGGTCCTTCCCAATGTCCAGGGAGGCATTGGCTGAGCTTACACATGCTGAGGGGGCATCTGAGTGGGCATTTACTGCCTACAAGTATGCCCAACTGGTCTGCCTGGACCTGGTATCCCTCAGTAGAGTTTACTTTGTAAACTCTATTGAGCTTGTTTGGAACAACCTGGTGACGCTCCCATTCAAGAATATACCAGAGATGGACCAGGCTCATGTGGCTGCTTGCTTCTGCTTCCCAGTGGAGCATACCATCTCTTACCTATTGGAGAACTTTGGGCACGTGGTGTTGAAATTGGCTATTTCAGACGCAACAGCTGTAAAGAAGACCAAGTCCTCCTGGCGGACTTTGGGCTGGCCTGGAGTGCCAATAGACGGGGTTCCTCCAGCAATGGAGCTCACCTTTTCCAAGACAAAGCACAAAAAGAAGAAGAGTGGTACTGTGTTTAATAAATTGTGCAAGTTTACTGAAGCCTTTTCTGGGCAAAGGCTTCATCTGGTGGTTTACCTGGGGTATCTTTTTTACTTTGGGATGAGTGTGTCCGTAGAAGACCTTGACGGGGTCCTCCTAAGGATTGATGAGGCCAGGCTCTCCCTGGATGGGAAGAAGGTCCCCCCGGGTTACAACTCAGTTGATCATGTTATCTAGGACGCCCTGGTCCTGGCTGGTATCTACAGGTTTGTAGCCCCACAAGAAAAGCTGCTGCTCCATTCCCACCTCACTATCCTCCCTTTTACTAGCTGCTGAGAATACTTCCAGCAGGGTGTATCCACCATACACAGTGTGGCAGTGGAAGTTGTGTGCCACCTCCATTGCAGGGTGGGTACATACCGCCAAACAACTACAGCGCTCTTAATAAATCCTATCTTCCAATAAATTTCATTACAATTTATAATTTTTTACTATAATAAATTTTTATAATTATTATTTTAGCAAACAAGTTTTGCAAAATAAATCCCAGATAAGGTCATCATATAAACATAACTATATTTACTTTGATAAAAATTACTTATATTGTGTACACTTTACATTTAACTTTTTTAAATTTGATTTTTATATTTATTGGACAAAAGTGATATAAATATACTTGTATAATCCAGTATCAAGTCTTTGGGATAACCTCAGATGGCATAATAAAAAATAAATATAAAATAAATAAATTATGAACCTATATTGATGTCTAGCTGAATGTGATTGTGGGCTTAGAAGCTTCTAAATATAAAATGATAATTAATAAATCTTAAATAGTGAATTAGAGAATATAAAAAAGTTGGCCAAGCTAAGCCTTTAATTGATTGTCTGTTTGGCAAGGCAGGCAGGGATGAACAAATCAGTGTGGCCATAGAATTTGGCCACGGTCTCAGCTGGGAGGGTGTGTATCCCGGCCTGCAGCAAATCAAAGAGGTCCTTGGTCCCAGTTGGAGTCCCTTGCTTGACAACTTGCTTGAGCCACCCAAAGACTTCCTCAATGATTTTGGAAGGGGGAATAAGCAGGGAAGAAGAGAAGGTGCAAATTTGCTGTGGCCAATTGCTGGGGGCCCACTGCGCTGTTGGTGTCAATTAATGGAAATTCTTTGATAATATTGGCCACCTTATGGAGACCAACGTTGTCCAGCACAATGACGTTGGTGAAGCCCAGGCTTGTGCGCTTCAGGTGCTCCTGGACCAATTGGAGGAATGACAGAAAGGTATGGCTGTTATGCGAACCCAATATCATTTGATACAGCTCAACCCCCCTTTGGGCTGAGGAGAGCCACAGTTGAGTAGGCTGTGGTGCAGACTGCCGCATGCCAAGCTACCCCGTCATTTGAGCCTTTTGGGACATACCCATATTCATTCTGCATAGACAAGGCAAATGCTGATTTGTCAATGTAGTATAATTTGACTGTCCCCTTGGCTTTGAGGGCAGTGTATGCCTCTGCATATTTTTCCAGACGACAATGTTGGCTGGGCTATTACAATTGTAGGGGGATACCCCGAGCTTTTTCCAGGAAAAGTGCATTCCCTTCACCAGATGATAGTAAAAGGAAATTGAAGCCTCAACCCCAAATGTAGACTTTACCATTGCCTGTATATTTGCCAGTTCAATATAGCAATCTCAGGCTATCCAGTGGCATATTGCCCATTTGTGCTCCTTGGTGAGCATGGTTGACATGTTCAAGGATTTCTCCGTGGCAAGGACTCAGCCAGTATTGATGAACTTGTTGAAGGCCTTCAAGGCGTACTTGGGATCCACCCCAACAAGAGCTGTGGCCGCCTTGTAATCACAAGATTCACACATTAGCTTGAGCAGGATGATGTGTTTGATATCTGGGATGCGCTTCTGGGAGGGCTTAGCGGGAGTAGTTGAAATGGGATCCTGCTCAGGGACTGACTTGCAAGGCATAGGTACCTTGGTATAGAACACAGATACTTTCTTTAACACTAACTGCCCTCTGTGGTTCTGTAGATCTCAGGCTCCTAGTTCTCTTCCTAATTGCCATCACTGATGTAGGGCTTGTAGCTAGTATCAAGTACAGGCTTCACCTTCTCCAGCATGGCTGACGGGACCAACTCTTGCTGGTACACAACGTCAAACACATACAAAGTAAGTTCTACCTCCTTGTTTCTAACTTTCTTGGTGAAGGTAGCCTTGGTGGGCTTCCGGGTCAGCTTAGGGACCCAAGGGTTGATGCTCCACACCCTAGCAGCTTGTGCTCCTTGATCTGGCTGTGTAAGTGCAGCGTCACTATTGAACTCTCCTCTCCCATCTCCTTCCTGAGTAGGCATTTGGGTTGCACTAACTCTTTTCTTTGATCCACGGGGGCAACTGCAACTGCAGTGAACAACAGGTGCATTGGTACTCTGTTGTTGTCTTCCTTTCATTTTGAGAATTTAATAAAATATTAAATAAAACTTAATAAAGTCACTCCTTAATTTTAATTTTTGCTTTTATATGAATATGGATACTTAATTAATATTTTTCACCCCCTATATCACAATTATAGATTTTTTATTTCTTAATTAGTTGTTTTTGGTTTTACAACGCCCATTTTAGAATATTCAAAAAAAAACCCACACATTTTCCCAGATTTTACTGCCAAATTCAAAAATCCAACACAATATTTTTAAAATGTGTGTTTCAGATTGTGTGCCCTATTTTTGATACCTTGGTATCATTCTTGATTGAAATCCATTGCATACAACATTTAAGCAATTTTGTTTTACATAGTGAGTTGCTATTCTGTTTTGTTTTTGGATTGAGTTTTGACACATTGCGCTAGGGTGTATTTTGTCACCAATTCACATAGTAAACATATGTACACCAAAAGTCAACTCACACTATTTTTTTGTGAATCAATTTATTTTGGATTGTATTTTGTATGGTTTTGTTTTGCGCGTGAGCACTTCTTTGCTGTGTTGACCCATTTTGCCATTAACGCCAAAAATCCCTGCTAACAGATTGTATATTTTAACCTGATAGTTGGATTTTGTTCAAATCTCAAATCATTTTGTTTATATCTGAGGTATTTTTGTTTGTCACCATAGCTTTTAAAACTACTGTAGCTTTTTGAGTACAGGTTCATTTATTACATAGTTAAGCAATGAGAACTGAATTTATCTGCATCAAGTGGCCTGCTCCACTTATGTTCTAAAAAGTGATTGTTAAGAACTCAAATTATCTTTCCCTTGTAATATGATTTGATAAATATATTTGATATGCTTGACCCGCGTCATAAGTACTAATTAGCAAGAGATACATGAAAATCATTGGTTTTTGTGTTGTGTGGCTATAGTGGCACTGAAATAATAAGAATCAGATGATGACTTGCAAGGTCCAATTTTTGGCTTAAAAAAACCAAAGAACCAACAAGTATTCACAATTATTTAAATAAAATAAATAAATTTCTATCTTTTTTAATTTCTTTATTTATTAGCTCAATAGTCAATACAATATTCAGTGCATTATAATAAAAATATATATCCTCATATCTAGTATAATTAATTTTACTTAACCTTTGTACATATTCTTATATGTCTATAATACAATTCAACATCAATTCATTATATATAAATAATAATTTTTGAGTCCCAATAAAAACAAAATAAATAAAAATAAAAACAAATAAAATCCAGAGTGCTCATTTATCTGATTGGCTTGGAGTTGAGGGCTTTAGGGAGGAAGGATCCTGAGTGCTCATAGAAAGCTCCCACCACATTGGGTGGCATTGCAAATTAGCTGATCTCAAGAATATTGAAGAGATCCTTGGTGTCCTGAGGGAGGCCTTTCTTCACCTTATTTTTGATCCGCCCAAAGACCTCCTCAATTGGATTCAGTAATGGGGAATATGGCGGAAGGAAGAGGAGTCTCATTGGACAATCAGTAAGCCAGTGACTGGAGGTGTGGCTGTTTTTGTCAATGGGGGGAACTCAGACACAACAAGATTCACTTTGTGGAGTTTGTCATTATCCAACACAACAATTTTGGTTGTGCTACTGTTATTTATCCAGAGGTATTCCTTTATGGCTTGGAGAAAATTGAGAAAAGTCCCGCTATTGTGGGAACCCTTGATCATTTGATATTGTTCCAACCCGCAAGGACCCAGAAGTGCAACCATGAAATATGTCTGGGAACAAACGGCTGCACAATATGCTACATCATCCTTGGACCCCTTCTTGACCCACCCATGCCTAGACCTGAGCAAAGAGGAAAACAACAATTCATCAATATAGAAGAACTGGACATTCCCAGTCTCTTTTAGGGCCAGATAAGTCTCAGCATAAATGTGTCAATCCTCAATGGTCTTCTCACTGTTTCTGTTGTACAGAGAAACTCCAAGTACCTTGCATGAAAAGCCCAAATTGACCATTGTTTGGTAAACAAGGGTTTTAGAGACATAAATCCTGAACTCTGTGACCAGCATTGATTGAATAGCAAGTGTGTCCAGGTGGCAATCCTTGGGTTACCCACTGCCTGATTTCCTTGATATGGGTGGGCTGAAGTAGGCTGGGCTGCTGCTTAGCCTTGATGGATTTGGAAGTTTGCCTGGTGTCTCTGTTTCTTTTGTTGATGTCATCAATATATCTGGCTGTGACATCAAATTGGGACGCAATATCCCAAACTGCCATTCCCCTGTTAAAGCAGTTGAGGAGAGCTTCACACTCACTATCTGTCAACTGATGCCGGCCCTTGACAGGTACTGCAGCATCCTGGCTGGCAGGCTCAACACAGGGGATGGGGACCTTTGTGTAGAATTTGGGATCACACTTGGTTGCTCTGGCGCTGTCAATGGTGGAATATGTCACAGGCACAGATGGCTCCTCAGTTGTGGTCAATGGCTCATAGGAGGTGTCAAAGACACAGGGGCAGGAAGTGACAACTCTTGGATCAAGAGTGCGGGGCCAGGTGATAACTGGGTTCAAAGTGGAGGTGTAAGTAACCTCAGTGTTCACAGTGATCCTGGTTTAGGAGACTTTTGTGGCAGGCCTTGAGAGTGGCTTCTGTCTAGAATTTAAGCTGATTGTTCTGGCTTGTGGTGCAGGAGGTTGTTGGCTGGCAATGACATCTTGGGAGGCCTGTGTGTCAGTATGGATCCCCTCAAGTTGGGTTCTGGGTTTGTTCTTGGACCCTCTGGGACGCCCTTGTGGACAGGCTGTCCCGCGGGCTGGTGCAGGAGCAGGTTGGGAATGCAATTGACAGTTCATAAAAATAAAATAAAAATATATTTTAGATTAAATATGTATTTATTTGGAGTTATTGGTTTAGTTGTGGGTAGTTATTTTCTCTTGAGCTAGCCTTGAATAGTAATAGAATTTCTATATCTGTGCTTTGAAGTGTATAATATTGTATACTTTCCTGGTTTTGATAATTTTAAAGATTAATCACTTTTTATGTCTAAACATGGTTATTTAGATTGAATTTTCAGTTTGATTTTAGTTGTGGTGGAGCTTCTTTATTTTAATTGGTGTTTCCTAGTGTGCTTACTGTACATTAAATTTGGATTCCAGTTCCTGCAATTAATATTTGATTTTACTAGTGGCATTTAAAAGTGATTTGAAATTTGGTTCTTGGATTTGAAAATTCTGCAATTCCAAAAACCATAGTAAACTTAATGATAATGGTTGATGGATTTGAACACTTCAACTCTGATTCCAGTTAATTCATTTTGTCCATTGGAAATATGCAGTTTGACTTGAACTTTGCAAAGTGTCTATGAGTTTCTGCATTTTTAAAAATTCAAAGAAATACACAAAAAATCAATTTAATTAAAAAAGGCCATCCTGCAAAAGTGATTCAAAACTTGGACCAAGGATTTGACAATCCCGCATTTTACGTTCAGATTCTGAATTTACAGTAATACATAAACCCCCCCCCCCCCCCCCCCCCCCCCCCCCCCCCCCCCCCCCCCCCCCCCCCTCCCCCCCCCCCCCACCCCTTAAACCACCCCCCCGCCCCTCCCCCGAGACGTCTTTTATTCCACCACACCCACCACCCCACCACACCACCAAAATACCATTCCCTCCCCCCCCCCCCCCCCCCCCCCCCCCTTCCTTCTTTCCTTTTTTTTTTTTTTTTTTATTTTATTAAAAATAAAAAAAAAAAAAAAAAAAACAAAAAAAAAAAAAAAAAATAATACCACACCAACCCCCCCCCCCCCAAAAAAAAAAAAAAAAAAAAACAAAAAAACATAAAAAAACACCATAAACCCAACAAAAAAACCACAAAAAACCCCCGGGCCCCCCCAGCCCTCCCCAACCATCCTAAAAAAACCACTTTCACTCTAGTCTTCCACCACCACCACAAAAAATTCCAACAATTTATATTAAAAAAAATAAAAAAAAAAAAAAAAAAAAAAAAAAAAAAGAAAAGAGAAAAAAAAAAAAAAAAAATTAATAATAATTTTTAATTTTTTTTATTTTTTTTTATATATATAACAAACCCCCCAAAAACCCCCTATACCAAAATAACCCTATTTGTTTATTTTTTTTTTATTTTTTAAAAAAAAAATATAATTATAACACAAAAAAAAACAAAAAAAAAACAAAAAATAAAAAAATATCACAAAAACAAAAAACCCAACCCACCCAATACAAAAAAATACAAATCACCCCCCCCCCCCCCCCCCACCCACCCCCACACCAAACCCACAAAACACAAATAAATGTTCACCATCACAACAAACCAAAAAAAAAAAAATAAACCCCCACCCCTCCTTTTTATTTATTTTTTTTTTTTTTTTTTTTTTTTTTTTTTTAAAAAAAAAAAAATTTTTTTTAAAAAAAAAACCAACCACCCCCCCCCCCCCAACCACCACACCCCCCCCCCCCCCCCCCCCAGAAAAATTAATAATGCACCGTGCCCCCCCCAAAATTAAATTAGGGCCCGGCGCCCCCCCCCCCAAAAAAAAAAATAAACCCACCCATTAATTAAAAAAAAGTGTTTTTCCTTTTTATTAAACAAAAACAAAATTTTAAAAAAATAAATTTTATTAAAATAAAATAAAATTAAATAAATTAATTATTTTATTATTTAATTTTTTTTTTTATTAAAAAAATTTTATTTTCCTTTCCCAAATTTTTTCCCCACCTTTCCTTTATTTTTTTTTTTTTAAAACAAAAACACAAAACAAACATTTTTTTTTTTTTTTAAAAAAAAAAAAAATTTTTTTTAAACCTTTATCTTAAAAAATAAAAAAAAACATATTTATATTTAATAAAAAAAAAAAAAAAAACATTTTTATATTTTGGACATTTATTCAGCTAAATACTCAGCAGTGACTGTAGTACGGTCACAATAAAACTCTAATAGCTATATTTTTGTATTTTTAGACATTTTATTTTTATGTAAACTAAAAATTAAGTATATTAAAGAGTGTAAGTTACATATTAAAATTAGAATCAACTAGTTATTTATCTTTATTATTATCAATTATAGCATATGTAATGCATTTTTGAGCTTTTTAAAGTCACTTTAGTATACTATTATTATAGGCTTTCTTATATTAAAGTTTTTCAGGGTAATGAGTATTGTAGATTCAGAACCTTTTGGGAAAATTGTGGGGTTGTCAAATTCTTTTGCATGAACTCACTAACTTAATGGAGTAATTTTCATCCCAGAACAACTTACTTTTTTATATAAAAGGATGAAAAATATTCCAGTAAGTTGGTGAGTTTACACAATAGAATTTGAAAATCCCACATTTTCCCAACAGGTTCTGAATCTACAGTAAAATTAGTTAAAAAAATTTCAGCTAGAAGTTGGCAATATAAAAAACAAAATTCATTCTTACCTATAGTATTGACATTACTGCTGTCAACATGGGTGCTGTCAGGAAATCCTTATCTATCCGGGTTGACTGATCCATATTCCCATCACTAAAGCTATGGGTCACAATAGACAGGCCACAGCCAGATGCAAGACATCTATTCTGTAATACAGAGAAACTATATCAAGACTATTATAGTTTGCAATCCAGAAGACACCTGAGACATTGCGGGTCACAGGTCATTTGCTTGATCCAGAAGCTTCTATAATTAGGTGCTAGACATTCCGGATTACAAAAATAGATGCAATTCTTCCAAACAGAATAAAGACAGGAAATTACAACATCCTGTTTCACCAAGAAATGGGACAGAAAACTGCCCATGCTCAAATGCATTAGACTGAGCACAAGATGGGGCCCCGCCCTATGGATGTCAACTTAGTTGACCTCAACTAAATCAAGGTATATCCAAGCTGAAGAGGAGAAATTAGTAGCCTAGGATATTACTTCATTATAAAACCTTATTTTGGTATGGAATCCAAATCTGGGGTTGAAACTAGTAGCTTGGGATGATAGGCTAGCTAGCAAGAGTTATCTGCAGCTAGACGCCAGTCTGATTTCCACCTTTACACTATAAAAAGCCCTTCCAATATCACTTGGAAGACAGAAAAATAATACTCATCAACATTACTACTAAACCAAATAGTATTAGTGTCAAGTACAATAAGAGTGTATTATTGATACTTTCAGAATCCTGTCAAACCATCTCAGTTGGTGTCATGTCCCAAGGACCACAGGATTCTTCCTTTACTTGGCTCCAGTAATAACAGAACTTCTACAGTTGCTACACTCTCACACACCAATTGAAAGCACATCTGTTCTCATAAAGATATCCCAATATCAACATGCATAATACTTTTAATAAAATCAACAACTCTTCTTCTTCAAGAAGCAAAATATTGATAGGTGCTGTTTCCCATAAATAAGCTCTATAAAATTTGCCTGTTTTGACACTTGTCAGGATTTTGTGATATTAAATAATTAATCAATTCAGCCAATAATCACAGGTGCACAGATATGTGGCCTAATAATGGTTTCAAAAAAAATGCAGACAACTTGTTGCAACTGAACCAATGAGGATTCAGTATTTGGAATTGGGGAAGACAACAGTCCAATAGAAAGGACAGAATAATAAGAATAAGGTATTGTTTATTGTAGAGTATTGTAATTAATATACCATATGGGGAAAGCCACAAGGTCACAAGAGGGTGGCATAGTGGGAAGCTCCATGTAAGGTTCAAAGCCAAGGAAAATAACTTGTGTGAGGATCAGCAAGTCAAATTGATAACACTCCTAATTAGGATGAAGTACCCGCCATTTGATATTGCCATCAGATTAATCCATGTCATTAGATACGTCAAGGGGCAACTCATTGAGTGCCCCCTGTGTATCGTAAGATACATTAGCAGGCAAGTCTGGAAACTTGGTTGCAACACCCCCCTTGCCCCCTGCTTGTTGTCAGACACCAAGACCAGAGTCTGTGGAAGATCTGGGAAGGTCCACATGAACAGCCTTTGTGTGGGGATGGCGCAGCAGGGGCGCAAGCAATAATGGTGAAGCTTCTTGGTATTCCCTTGGGTGTCTTTGAGTTGATAGGTATGATTGTCATAGACAGGGGCTATCTTGAAGGGCCCAAGGTGGTTGGGCTCCAACTTGGCAGAATTGGGATTGAGGGTGTAGACGGGGTCACCTACGGCGTATCTAGCTTTGAGGTGCTTTGTCCCTCCTGCAATTTGCTTGTGTTCAATTTCCTGGGCTTTGGCATGCCATTGATATAGGGATGGGGTTGTTACTAGGGGAGGCTTGTTGGGAACCTTGGACTGTAGCTTTCCCTGTTCAACTCCTGTAAGACTATCAGGCGTCCCAAAGGCCAGGGTGCTAGGGCTGAACCCAGTGCCCCTGTTGATTCTTGCTTGTAGGATAAGTAGAGCGGTGGGAAGATGTTTGGTCCATGTGGTGTTGGGGTGCTCTTGTGAGAGCTTGACAATCAATTGAACCAGTGAGCTGTTTAACTTTTCCACGCGTCCATTGGCTTGAGGATGGTTGGGGGTTGTAACTATACGTTGGAGTGCGTTATTGGCGCAGTATGCCTTCATGACATGTCCAACAAGTTTAGGGACGCCATCTGTGATGAGACGTTTGGGTCATCCAAAGCAGGCCACAATTTCCTTGCCAATGAAGCAGGTGATGGTGGTGGCAGTGTGGTTAGTTGTTGCCCAGGCCACTGGCCAGCAAGTGAAGTAGTTGATGGCAGTGATAATGTACTTCTTCCCCAGTCTGTCTTTGGGGAGTGGCCCCACAATGTCAAGGGCCCACTGCTCAAAGGGTTCCATGGCCTTAATGGGCAGGACAGACTTGGGGGTGCAGGTTTGGACATGTTCTTTTTGCACAGCACGCACGTTTCAAGGAGTTCTGAGATGTCTTGACGCATGTGCAGCCACCAAACCTTCTGTTTCATGATCTCAAAGAGGTTACACCCTCTGATGTGACCCAGGGTTTGGTGGTAGTGCAATATTGTATCACCTTGTTGCGTGGTGGGAATGTAAGGTGTCTTCTCACCTGTCTCTGCCCAACGGCAGACGTTACCAGCATTGGTGGTGAACTGACTTTCATTGTCTTTCAGCTTGGAGATGGTTACCAAGTTAAGGCTCTTGTAGAGAGTTGCCTCAGGGCGGAGGTAGAGCATGGGCCAATCTGGATCCAAACCATTGTCCCCAGTGATGGACACTATGTAGAGTTGCAAAAGGGCATCAGCTGTGACAAGTTCCTTCCCATTCTTGTACTTGATGCATAACTGGTAAGGGGATAGATGCTCAACCCATCCTGCTTGGTGGCGTGTCAAGTGGGACTGTGTGTTGAAGTACTGGAGCAACCTGTGGTCTGTCAGAACGTGGGGTGGGAAGTTAGCACCTTCCAGGTAACAGCGCTACTTCTCAATGCAGTGCACAATTGCTGCCAATTCTTTATCATGAATGTGATAGCGTTGTTCCAAGTTGGTAAGTTTCCTGGACTCATACACCACAGGGAGAAAGACGCCATCATCAGTTTCTACCCTTAGCACGCCCCCTATGGCTCTATCAGAGACATCAGTTTTGAGTTTGTACTGACGGTTTTGATTGGGGAAC
Source organism: Entomophthora muscae (assembly GCA_014839935.2). Taxonomy (NCBI): domain Eukaryota; kingdom Fungi; phylum Entomophthoromycota; class Entomophthoromycetes; order Entomophthorales; family Entomophthoraceae; genus Entomophthora; species Entomophthora muscae. The sequence continues at coordinate 142,371 of QTSX02000013.1, read as the reverse complement.
TGCAGTACTGGTGCTGTTGTGAGTCTTTGTTTCAACATCTTTAAGGCTCAATCTCTGACAGGGGTCCAATGGAAGCGCTGTTTGGTATTGAGGAGCTCAGTGAGAGGTGCAATTAGACCCCCGCAATTAGGAATGAACTTGCGCACGTAGCAAACATTCCTAAGAATGTCCACACCTGGCCCACATCAGTGGGGGGCGGCATGCTAGTGATTGCCTTGATTTTGGCAGGGTTGGGCTTTATCCCTTGGGCAAAGATAGTGTGCTCAAGGAATAACAGCTCCTACTTGAGGAACTTGCATTTGGAGGGTTTAGCCTTTAGCTGGTTTTCCTGAAGGGTGTCAAGGACAGCACAGAGGTGTTGGAGGTGTGTGGTTTGATCTTGACTGAAGACAACAATGTTGTCAAGGTACACAACCACACATTTTCCAATCAGGTCCTCAAATGCTTTGTTCATCAACATGGCAAAGGTGGAAGGAGCGTTGGTCATTCCAAAGTTCATGACATGACACTCAAACAACCTGTAGTGCGTGCAGAAGGCAGTTTTTGCCTCATACCCTGGTGCAATGCGGAACTGGTTGTACTCCACAGTGAGATCAATCTTGCTAAAGACATTTGCACCTGTGAGTGTATCAAACAGGTTGTCAAACAGTGGCAGGAGGTACTTATTCTTAACCGTCACCTCATTTAGGGCGCAGTAGTCTGTGACCAGGCAAAGAGACCCATCCTTCTTGGCTACAAAGAAGACAGCCGCCCCATATGGAGAGAGCGAGGGGAAAATAAAGCCCTTATCAAGCGCGTCCACAAGGTGCTGGCAGAGGGTTTCATCTTCCTTTGGTGTAAGACGGTATAATGGTTGTGCTTTAGGTAATGATCCTTGAAGTTGTACAGTGTGCTGGATCTCCCGGGAAGGAGGTATTTGTTCAAGTGTCTCACTGAATATGTCCTTGTACTCCTCAAGGAGTGCAGCAAGCGCTGGTGGTGATGAAGTGGTCAAGGGAGGGACCTCAGATGGTTCAGCGCAGATAACTTCAACTGAGCATTGGTTAAAGTCTAGTTTTCCCCCTTGAAATTGTATGAGCCTGTCTCTGTTATTCTAACAAACACAGTATCATGGAATAACTTGCTCATTTCCTCAGGGTAGATCTGGAACCCCACCCCATTTCTATTAAGGGTGATGACAGAGGTACCCCATTTGATGTAAGGACGGTTGTGCCAAAGCCAGTTGAGGCCAGCAATTATGTTGTGGCTGAGCCCGGCCATGATTGGCCCAGAGAGCTTAACCTGGATGTTCCCCATTCTCACAGAGAAGGGTACCGTCTTGTGGGTGATTGCAACTCTGTGGGAGTCAGCTACTTGTACTGCCTTGAGCCTGCTGGGCACTTGGTCCTGTTATTGAGAGTTGGCAATCACCTGATCCACCATAGTGTGGTTGGCCCCAGTATCTATCAGTAATTTGTGGGTGTTCCCGCAGAAACAGAAGGGATAAGTGTGTTACTTTATTTGAGGAGTGACTTGCTTGCAGTACAGGGTCATCACTGTGGACTTGGAAGACGTCCAGGGTTTTGACTTCATGGATGTTGTAGTCACAGGGGTTTTTTGCAAGCAAGGATTGAGAGGTTGTGTTAGGTGAGGTTACAGGGCCTCTCATTGCTACAACCCCCAGGCTTTTTCCTGATCCTCAATCTGCGCAAGCTGGAGCTCCCCCCTTGCGGGGGCGTTTAGTCCCATTATCCTGTTGACGGGGCTGGCGGCAGCCCACTTGATTGTGGCCATTGCCAGGTGTTATAGCTGAAGGTTGAGCATGGGTTGAGACAGGTCTGACTGGGGCGGGGTGACGCTGGCGTCACGCTGCCCGAGGCAGAGCCAATTGTACACGCTTGTGAGAACTAGCTGGTCTTGATAGATGACGTACCTGCCAGAGATGTCCCCCTTGGGGATTGGCAGGAAGTTTTCTTGTTGGGGAGTAGCCATACGGCCCGTACTCTGTCCTTTCTTAGGGGGAATTTTGTTTTAGGTAGGTTGTCAACCTACCGCTGCTACCACTGTTGCAACTGAACCAATGAGGATTCAGTATTTGGAATTGGGGAAGACAACAGTCCAATATAAAGGACAGAATAATAAGAATAATGTATTGTTTATTGTAGGATATTGTTATTAATATACCATATGGGGAAAGCCACAAGGCCACAAGGGGGTGCCATAGTGGGAAGTTCCATGTAAGGTTCAAAGCCAAGGAATAACTTGTGTGGGGATCAGCAAGTCAAATTGATAACACTCCTAATTAGGATGAAGTGCCTGCCGTTTGATATTGCCATCAGATTAATCCATGCCGTTAGATACGTCAAGGGGCAACTCATCAAGCGCCCCCTGTGTATTGTAAGATATGTTAGCAGGCAAGTCTGGAAACTCAGTTGCAACAAACTGGGCCGTGAGATCAATGGATCAATGATCAAATCACATCCTAGCTTTAAAAAAATCCTGTTCCAAATTAATAAATGGAACATGCAGATATTGTTCAATTAATTAGTTCACCTCAACAGGTACCTGAAAATGTATCTCATAATAATAAATATTCTAAACTATAATTTTTATTCTAGAACAGGAGGGCCATCATATGAACTATCACCTGAATTACATCTAGAAGAGTCCACCATATATTGGGCTGCCAGGCCAAACTCTGAAATAAAGGCCCCTGAGCTTATTATATATATTAGATCAGCTCTTATTAAGTGAAACAAGCATCTCCAAAAACTAGTAACTATCTGCTGGCTAGCTAGCCTTTGGTAGTGGCCCAGGTAGACAACTGACTCTTCTTGATTAAGGGACTCAGTTGTACAGAGTGTCAAGAAAAACACTGATGGTTTGAAAGCTGCTTTTGCAACTGAACCAATGAGGATTCAGTATTTGGAATTGGGGAAGACAACAGGCCAATAGAAAGGACATAGTAATAAGAATAAGGTATTGTTTATTGTAGGATATTGTGATTAATATACTATATGGGGAAAGCCACAAAGCCACAAGGGGGTGGCATAGTGGGAAGTTCCATGTAAGGTTTGAAGCCAAGGAATAACTTGTGCGGGAGTCAGCAAGTCAAATTGGCAGCGCTCCTAATTAGGATGAAGTACCTGCCATTTGATATTGCCATCAGATTAACCCATAATGTTAGATACGTCAAGGGGCGGCTCATCAAGTGCCCCCTGTGTATTGTAAGATAAATTAGCAGGCAAGTCTGGAAACTTGGTTGCAACACTGCCAAACAAGCTTTTTTCAAAGACACTCCCTCAAAGTTAGGCTCTTTGCTGTGTTGCCCTAATGCTACTTCAGTCTCTATCTAACATTTTAAGCTAACCTCAGAAATAATGTGGGCAGCTGGGCCAGCCTTGATGTCAGTCTATGAATAAAGATTGATTTTTTGTATCATGTTCCTTTTAGAATTTACAATGAAGTGTAGTCTATAATATCTCTAAATTATTTTCTCCCAAATGAACTATAGTAGAGGTGCAAAAGACTGTACTGTTGTTGTTGTAACTGTGCTGTTTTAGCAGAGTTACAAAGGGAAAAATATTTAGAAAACTAGATAATATTCTTTATTGGGAGATAGGTATTATATAGTCATTGTGAATTGTGGATAACAGGAACATGATAGTGTTGATCACATGGTAGATGGTGAAGAGGGTGGCTTGATCCTGGTAATGAGTCAAGCTCCAAATTGAGGTATCCACCTTAGGGGATTATCCTTTGTTCATGTTGTTGGATTTGAAAATTTGAGTTGAATTCCTAGTCTGGCTTAGAGTTACTGGGTAATTGGATTGTGGGTCACAAACCCGTTTACTCGGAACCTTGTTGGAGGGTCAAGCCTGCTGTTTCAACATTGTCATACATTATAAATTCATATATTAATATATAGAGTCATAGCTATGAGACTTAATCCAAAAGTAGAAAAAAATATCCCATTGCCTCTGGGCTGCAGGCTCTGTCAGACTTGTTACTTAAGATGACTACAACAAATTCTTCATGGCTGCAGGTTACACAAAAGTCACAGGTTCTCCTCTAATTTCCTAATGTTAGAATACTTAGGATATTATCTTGGTGGATGATAAAATACCTTGGCCAGCAGATTTCTGACACCACTGTACCAAGTTAAATTTAATGTTGTGTTTTTATATATTTTAGGTTGGCTGAAAAACTATTTAATCATATTAGGATTTATAAAAGTAAGTTATATGCTATTTATTATTTTATCTCATTTGGTAGCCATTTTTAAGCTTCTAAAATAAATATATTTTTGTTTAGCTTGAAATATTACTTTGATTTAAAGAGTAGAAGCTTACTGTTAGTTACATTCTTATTGAGAGCTTAATTTGAGCTGTTTAGACTGGTTATATTGAGAAAGAACAACTTAACTCAGTGACTTGAGTTTAAACTAGCTAAGAAAATGATGTTTGTGTTAAGACTATTTTATTGAGCTATTTACTATTTTATGTTGCTTTTTTATTTAAACACATAGTTTTTAAAGCTATGGAGATAAAAAAGACTTAGCCATGAAAAAATAGAGTCAGACAAGAATAAAAGTACCTCAGCCCAAAACAGCTTTGGATGGGGAGAATTTATATTGAATAGCATTAGATTTGAGATGACTTTCCCTTTGTTCTGGGCTGAGTTGATTCCACTTGAAGCTGACTTCATTTTGTTTATTTTTATAGCCTTGAAAGCTATTGTACTTTGACTTTATGAAAAATAAATATTTACGATATTTCAGGCAATTGGTTTTTGCTTGACTTAAATTTAGAGTACACCCAAAAAAGGACTTAACAGGTACTTAATAAGTCTGAGTTCAGTACACATATTTGTTTTTAGTTGTATATTAAGGATATAATGATTCAAACTACAGTGAGACAAAATGATTCCTTTATAAAAAAGCATTGTTATTCAGAAAGCGAAATTCAAGAATCAGAAAGGGTGAAAATCGTAGTCTAAAAAACTCCTTAAAGAGTTTGGGTTTTTAAAAGGAGGGACAAAGCGAGTATAGGCATGTTGGTCAAAGAATTCAATGCACTATTCATGACTATTTGATCATGTATATAGAAGACTATACATAAGGAGGAAAGGTAGGTTGACATGCAGCTTTAAAAGAGCAATTGGTTTACTTTGAAGCCTCTTAATTCTTCGGGCAGAAATGGCCAATACACTTCTTGATGTCCATAAAAATATATAGCCTAGCATGAAATAGTTCAATGGCGCTACACACCATTAGCTAGGTAATGTAATAGAGGTGCCAGGGATCCAATCATCTGGAATAAGTTCGCTTAGCCGAGCAGAGCGCACTAACGACTCATATGTCTCTTGATAAATAGATAGATGACCTTGGTCAAGGAGATGTGCAGCTAACTCCGTGATCCTATCGATATCTTTTTTGCGTTGGGCTTCGGCGTTCATTTCTTCTGCGGTCTCTGGGGGAGCCTGTTCTGCTTTCTTGGCGCGGTTCTTATTTACACGAACGCGTTTCTTAGTTTGGCCTCCAAGGCGAGACAATGAAGCAAGAACAGTTTCGTGGGGCCTCATGAGGTTGATGAGAAGAAGCTTGACTTCATCAGGTGTAAGCAAGTCCAGCCCTTTCTCTTTAGAGACTCCTGACAAATTCTTTTCGTATTCTGATAATGAAATGCGTTCCAGTTGTTTATCTCTGGCTGCTTTAGCCTTTGATATCTCTTCTTTGGATATACCAGTGAGCCATGAGTCGTGATGGCTATTTTTATCTTTAGCCTTCCACACAAAATTCCCAGTTTCATCAAAAGCTCCTTCTTTTGTTAAATCCTTTAGGTTAAATGCTTCAATCTTAGTATCTTCAAGGTCAGAGTCAGGATCTTCCTGTCCTTCAAACTCACTGATTTTGACTAATTTTGGTTTGCTCTTGGTACTTTTGGTGTCGCATACAGCTGTATCTCCAAACATATCATCGTCGTCATTAAGAGCTTTCTTTCGCCAGCTTATCGAAGTCTCTTCGTCAGACTTGGATTCATCAGAGCCATATCCATCAAGATTGACACCACCTCGGCGGGATTTACTTGTTTCTAGGAAATCAGCATCTTCATCTTCGCTGTCACTATCTTTGGTCTTTTCTTGAACATGCCGATTTTGTACTTTAACAGGCTGAAACTCATGAACCTCATCAACTTCGGCGAATCTAACCCTTTTGGTGGAACTGGAATCTTTCATCAAGAATAAATTGAGAGGTTGGTGATAAATTCTATTGAAACTTTTAAGTAGGAAGCAGGTGTGGGAGATAAAATTAAAAGGAAAACAGTGATTTATAAAATGTGATTGTGTGACGTCGTGGAATTGAGATAAAAGGGCTTGAATCGATGTGCTTTTGGGATTTTAGCTGAAACACTAAATAATAAACGCCATATAAAATCTATAACGATGATAAGAACTGATAAATGAACCGAGAAAGAGCCTGGGAAAGATAAGCAATATAAGGTCAGAGTATTCATCAAACGGGGTTAGTAATTTAATTTTAGGTATAAAAGTATTGATTAGAATGTAAATGAAGGCCAAAGATAAAGTAGATAGTGGAATTAAATTTACCTTTTTAATAGATTGGAATTATAAAATTTGAAGTTAATGTGAAGAAGAGTTATAAATTGGGTCCAGAGATAATATGACCAGTAGTGATTGTTTAAGGGTTAAATTTCCCATATATTGAGTTGCCTATAGGGCTGCGTCGGCCAAGCCCTGGGCAGCCACGGCCAGTTTCTGGCTCTGGGCCACCATTGTCAAATATTTATTTAATATTTGTTAAATATTTAGTCATTTCGTTTTGGCTTTAGCGGCTTAAAGCCGAGCTAGCCGGGGCTGAGCTAAAGCATCCCTAGTTGCCTACTAATTGCTTGGTTCAACTTGATCTTTCAAAAAATCAGTTTAGGTTAACTTTTTTGACATCATAAGCATTGTTGGTTTAGTGGTATAATGGCCGCCTGCCACGCGGCCGACCCGGGTTCGATTCCCGGACGATGCAAGTAGTTGAATAATAAAGAGAATAAATTGATTCAATGTATAATTTTTTTTGCAATTAATAATCAAAAAAATGTTTTGTAACTTTTTTAAAGTGGCTGAATTATAAATAACAGTTTTTTAGATGATGACAAGTATGGGTATTTGGTTGATGCAATGTTGTGTTTAAAAGGTCACATGAAATGCCTTTCTGGATGTTTGGGTTGAATCATAAAGTAGCTCATGCAGATTTGTTATGTAATTATTATTAGAGTTTATGCTATAGTTTTTTTTAATTGTATATAAAATAAGGTGTCCCAAAATTTTAACTGGCCACCTGAATTTTAGAGGAAAAAGTGAAAAATAAATAATGAATTTTCTATAAAAAAAATCATGAACAGATGCACTTCAGGTTTTACTTAAGCACAATATATAAAATGTAAAAAATAAATAAAAGTGAAGAAATAATAAAAAGGTTTCAAATATAAGAATATTTATTACAAAATAATAGCCTTCAAACCTGGATATACTGTGAACTCAGTACTTTGTAGGCCAACCTTTGGCTTCAATCATAACAGTAAGTCTTATGGGCATAAAATGGACTAGGTGCTTTATATTTTACTGAAAAAATTTCCCATGATTTTGCTATTTCAAATTTAAGACACATATTGGATTATTTGGAGGCATTAGGAAAATTAGATTTGAAAAAATCCAAAGATGTTCAATGAGATATAAATCTGGGCTTTGGGAGGCTAATACAAAAACCTGGTAATCATCCAATTATTTTTAAGGCTTTCTTTAATTTATAGATGATGGTGTTATCTTGCAAAGAAGATATAATTGGCCAGTTATTTAAGATCCTTCATAAATGAATAAAGATTTCAGCCAATAATGATTCTGTAAATATCAGCATCCACCTTCACACTGATTAACTGTATTACACATTTGTACTAACTGTGAAACAGCTCTAAAACATATCACTCAGGCATACATTTCTAAAAGTGGGCTTTAAGCAGTCAATCTTATTGTCAGGACTATTCCTGACATAAACCAGATTCTTACTGGAGTACAATGTTGGGAAATAATAGAAGGATTTCCTGTTAAAAATGCCCAATCCAATGAGGATTTCCCCCCTTTAATTGGGGAAAATAAAAATCAAACAGAGGAAAAAACGGAACTTAATAATTGCCAGAATAATTTATCATCCAGGCAGGCGCCCCCAGCATCCAGCCAGCCGCCAGCGAGCCCCCGACAGCCACCCGCTTGCCCAGCCAGCTGCCAGCAGGCTTGCCGCCAGCCTCGCCCACTTGCTTGCCCACTGGTCCCAGCCGGCTGCCAGCCACCCACCTGGGTCCCACTCCACAGCCAATCAGAAAACCCCATTAATTGAAGCCAATCAGAAAAGTACCTGGCTGCAAGGCCAAAAGTTAAAAATACAACTAAAACTCCAGAAGAAGGAGGGAATAATGAGCCACAATTTAAAAATACAACTACACCTCCAGAAGAATGAGGAAATAATGAGTCACAATTTAAAAATAAGTTTACTACCAACCAATGGGGTGCTAGATCCCAGACCACATGGGCAGAGTCAAACTCAAGCCAAACCAATGCTCCTAGGACAAAAATAGATCATGAGAGCAATTTGACTCCCATCTCTCACCTAGCACCAGACCAACCTACAACTATTGGTTCAACTCAGGAACTTCCAAACCAGCCACAGATAGCAGAAGAACAGGAGTTTGGCCATCTTCCCAAGCCCCAACTACCATTTCTACATTCCAAGCTTTTGGGATCCCCCATTCCCTGCTTTTCACTTCCAATTGCAAATCTTTGCACAAGGGAGAGCACTATAAATAAGGGATCCCTCCTCAGTAATAGCTTGTGCTATTATTGAGTTTGATACCCTCAATAAAGCTAATCTTACTTACAACTTTAAGTCTACTTTAACTAGTTTGCCCCAGCTAATCACCTCCAATCCAAGGAAGATGAATCACCCCATCTTCACAGCTGTACTCACTGCTTGCCTTGGGATTGGAGGATACCAACAGGGACCAAAATTCTTTTGACCTTCACCCAAAGGGTTAGGAAAAAACTACCACTATGATCTGGGACAGCTCAACTCTTCCCACACTGGTCCCTGGACTCCCCTGGTATCTTCACACTCCACCCTGTCCATTGCGGTGTATACCTCCATGTACTACGTGCTGACCTACTTTGCGGGGAGCTTCAGGAGATACAACATCCACACCAAGGTCTTCCGGTGGTTAATGACTGTCTACCCAATTGTCACTGTCTTGACTGGCTTCCAGTTTGCCAACCTCCTGCCATACCTTACCCAAGTAGTACCTACAATGTCTGGGTATTACAATTATAAGCTTCACCAGCTTTTCAATGACATTTTGGCATCTCTGAGATACACAGAGCTGAAATTTAGTCTCACTAGACTTAATCACCTTCCAAAAGGATATGAGATAGTTAACATACTTATGGGCAAAGGCCAGCCTTTTGTTTTTATGAGTGATTTTTTTCTGTTGTAACAATCATAGCACAGTAGGTTTATAACTTGTTAAGATAAGCTAAAATGGTTCAGTTCATAACAAGTTGATTCAGTAACATAACAAATATCAACTTTTTTGATAGAAATATGAGCTAAATCCACATAAAATGTGCGCTAACTGACAAAAATTTCTGGACACAACAAATGATGTAAACTGAGAACAAATAAATAATGGTTCAACAATGGATATCCAAATCACTAGAACAAATTAATTTCAGTCACAAAACAAAGCTACTATGGTTACTATGTTTTTTTGAGAACAAAATGTTCTCAGTGTCAAAACTGTGGGGTCAACCCCCAGCAAGGTCCCACACAAGAGGGTCAGTGACCCTCAAACCAACTTCCTCATGACTTGTAGCCAAATGTAGAAGTCAACTCAGATCACTAAATCCATCCATAAAAACCAGTGACAATCCCAGCTCAGTAGACAGCTCAATTTGGCACTTCACTCATTACAAGGATCACACCACTCTCTGCCCAAGCCAGCTGATTGATCATCCCAAACTTGTTCCTATTATAGTGATTCAACCCAACTATATAATTCCAATATCTTAAGAAATATAATTATTTAGTTTCCAGTCTTTTTTCCCTGTGTAATTCTGCTAATACAGCACAGTTACAACACCAGTCACCAAAGTGAAAAACTTGATTTAACAACAAAACCCCATATAAATTAAGCCATAAAAAACATCAAAGTCAAAAAAATCAATGAATATATTATAATTATACCAGATAATTTTAATTAGTATATACAATCTAGAGCAGAAAATGAAAATTTAATATTCTAAGTGTCTATTTTTGAAAGAAAATGATCAAATAAATCAAATATATCAAGACATACTGCTAAAAGGTCACATTTACAATAGAAAATAAATTAGTATATAAATTTAAAGACTAATGTTTAATAGGTGGTAGTGACTACAAGATTTTATTTTACTATATATGGAAAATAAAATTAAATCAAATAAATTATCTAGTTAAACCTATTTAATTTTATTTCATTTTGAATTTTATTTTATATCAAAACGGACACATCATAACAACAGAGTCAAGGAGCTAAAGACTATGCCACAGATGTGAATGCCCTTGTGGGTCAAAAACAGAGTAGCTGTAGTCCAGAAAGTGAAACATGAGAGTAGCTATGAGTCAGGGAGTGAAAACCAAGCCAAATAGGCCCAGCAACAAACCCAGGGCACCCAGACTAGTAGAACAGTTAGTAAAAACTTCAGAGTTCCAAAGCTGTCCAGGAAGGCCATCAAAGTTTCTACCACTAGAAACTGTGAACAACACCACTACTGAGAGAGTGCCCTTGGTGTAAACCCTGTGTATCACCAAGATTTTATTACTGCCAGTCTTATAGAGAGTGTGAAGCCTGTTCTGGATATCACCTATGAGCCTTATGTGAGTGATGACAAATGGCAAGACAACAATAAAGATCCATATTATTATTGACTGTGAAGGAGCAGAAAGTGCCCAAAAAGGCTACAGTATTTTACAGTCAGGTGCCTATGCCCTGTGCCTTAGCAAAGCCCGCAGAGTCAATTCCTATCACAAAAACCCAATAAAAATTTGATCTCAGACTCTAAGTGTGATATCTTCATCAAGATTATCATGACACTAATGACTACATGATTTGATGAAAATTGACAGATAGTAAGAAGAGGTCTCCATATGTTGGGAAATAACCACCCAAATTCACATAGAGTTGATGATTAACCACCACCAAAGCTTCAAATACTGCTTGGTAAAATTTTCAAAAGAAACAATGAGGGTTAAAAAATGATTAAACCCAATCAAAGGAGGCCTAGATATGTGGCCTGAGAAAGAATTAAAGTGTCTTCAGCATAGAAATCTGGTCATTGAGAAGGTGTAACTGTCTCAGTTTGAGATTAAGCAGAAAAGAAACCAAGATTCTGAGGCATTGGAGTAAAGTTAGGGGGCACTGACAACAAAGTACCCAAGGCAGGGCACCATCTTACCATAATAATTTGACTTAAGAGCAAGTTATACAGGATGTAGAAGAGTTGACCAACTACTGGATGCATTGTTAAAATAAAGTTAGACCAAGAAAATATTTGGTTTATTGAGTAATTTTTGGAGGACTCAACTCCTAAGAGTTGAACAGTGAAAAATTTCCAATATGAACCAAATTTTGACTAAGCAATACCACCTGGATCCATGGCTCCTATCTGTCTACATCATCTAAAGAGTACCTTGTCCAGTACGTGAAAACTTCTTGAGTGATTAATTCCTGTCAGCTATTCTTATAAATGAGGTTGTATTAAGTGACTATCAGATTACATCAGTTTATCAGTGTCAACTTGCACAGGGTGATCAAATCAATCTGACAAACCGGGGTGGCAGTAACCCATTTCCAATCAACGGTATGATTTAAATCTGTCAACTTGGTCAACTTAGTTAACTGTTTCCCCATCTTCCAAGCTTTGAAATTAGGACAGGTAATACCAGGGATTATGGAAACTACTGTGACACAGAAAGGCTGTGGAAACTGTTAGTATATTGATAAAATCAGCACATAGGCTTTATAGAAATTATCTTAAACCAGAAGAATTATACTTATGGAGAAACCCAAGTGAAAATTTACCATCCTGAATAAGGAGTATATATGGGTAGTAAAACAGTGTATTACCCAAAACTGTCATCTTGAACCGGTAAATATACAGGCCATGATAAATCTGTTTTTGAAATTGAGACCTTAATTCCATTTTACTATGGTGTAGTCAGAGAATAGAGGGTGTGTGAATTGTGGGGAAGATTTATGAAGAAAAAACCTTGCTCTCAACCATAATAAACATGGTTTCAGCAACAACCAAAAGTTTTTCACTAAAAATTCCTGGGATTTCAAAGTGGGGGGGCAGGAATCAACTGAACACTATAAAGCAACAATATAAAACCAAATGCCCAAAATTACCAACAAATGTTGGACTTTATTAGATTAGAATGATAAAGCAAGGTCTTTTACAATGCTTGCGTTCATTTAAGGGAGGAAATGGGTTTAGAGTGAGAGGTTGGGCGTCCCAAACAAATCAGCCAATGATATGCGGGAATATGAGTGCATTTTGTGAGACAGGAAAATTTGGAAAAATTTAAATGGTCAAAATCAAAAAGAAAAACTGACTCAACTAAAATTGAGGAACCTGTCTTGGATACAAATATCACTGCTCCAGGCTGCTCTTGCACATGATATTTAACCAGGGGTGTCTCTTGGATGGTTTAGGTGGGGCTTCTTTAAATAATTCTTCAAGTAATAATGTGAAAACTTTTCTTGAGCTTTTTCAGTAAATTTTTAGATAAATATCCAGACATTGTTTAGCAGAGATCACCAAGTATTTGATGAGGAGTGAAGTGGAGGCCCAAGAGAAAGGCATAAATTTACAGAGGGCTCCCTAAAAAAAAGCTCAGGGTATTTCCATATGTCAGGGAACCATCCCTGGAAAGCCAGCCCATTTTTTTCTGGGATAGGGCAGGCAAAGCCCACCATAGAATTGGTGCTAAATTAAACAGGTACAACATATATTTTCTCACCCAAGACCACAGGCCAGAAGCTGGGATGATAGTGTCATTCTCCCCCAAAAGGCTGATGTATCCTACACCAAACAGCCTGTTAAAATTGTCTAGGGGAAGTTCAGAGGTGGACACAGGCATTGGTTTAGGGGTGAGAGGCAGTTTCATGTCCAGTTGGTAGGCAGGGAGAAAATAGTACTTATCTTTAAGCAGTCAGGGCTTAGTAATAGACCAAGGGCCCTTTCTGTTAAACCCTATCAACTTTTTAGTTAAGGCCAAGGAATTGTGCGCTAGTATACTTCCTGAGGTATATTATCTATGTTCAAGTTTTAAAGGATTCTCTATGAAGTGAACAGAATCAAACATGGTACCTGGGGGACGTGAAATTGCGGGCAGCAGGGCAAGAGGGCTGGAAGGATTGGAGTTAAGCTGAAAAATTACTAAGATGAAATACAGGAATGATTAGGAAAACCAATATCTCATAACCTTTATTCAAAAATGGCAATAAATTCTGGCACCAGGTCTAGGGGCTCATTTAGTATCCCACTACCAGACTTTAAATTTAATGATTGGGAAACATCATAAAATCAGGAAACGTGGATTTAAATGGGCAGGACACCTGGGTTTTGGGGAAGCAAAATGGCACTGGCGTAGGAAGGTTATTCATTGGCTAGATCTTCAAGAAGGGTATAACAACCCTTTTGTTCTGGAGAGATATTCTTGGGGGCAGCCTTCTGGTCTGTGCTTCCTTCAGGGGTGAGGCTCTGATTGATCACCAAGGTAGATATAAGGCTCATCAAGCCAATGATGAGAGCCTCTTTGCCTTCATTAGACTAATCAAAACGTCTTTTTCTAGGTGCCATAATTGGCAAGTCTACACTGATGTCCTTATATTTAAGAGTATTTACAGGTCATATCAGAGAGAATTTAATCCCAAATTACACAGGCAGCCAGCCCCCTGGTTCTCAGGGCTTGTAGCCCACAGGCTGGCTTGATCAGCGTTTAAAACCTGCTCCAAATATTGGGTTTTAGGAGGAGAAAAAAATTTCATTCCTGATACTATACAATAATAGCCCAATGATCATCAAGACCCTTCATAAATACACCAAGACATATACTGCGCTAAAGTATAAAGGTGTGATAAAATTCTACTACATTGGAAAATTGTTCTTTGCGTTGTCCATGCACAATGCCTACAACCATATGGCTTAAAGTGCCAAGGAAGGTGTAACCCATTATGAGGATGTTTGTTCTGTTGCCTACTCAATAGTAGCTCTTATTGGTCTTCTTGGTATTGAGCTGTATCAAATGATCAAGGGTTCACACAACCACAACAAATTATTAGATTTCTCTGATTGGTTTAGGAACACCTCTGAATCACTAGCTTGGGGTTCACCAATATTATTGTGCTGGATAATATTGGGCTCCACAAGGTGCAAGATATTCTTGAGGAATCCCCAATGATTAGAACAGGCATGAAAATTGGCTCCCAAAAATTGGTTACATCAGCTTTACACTTTTTATTCCTCCCTGTAAAGTTACTCCCCCTTTGTCTCTGGATAGAACCATTTTCACCAGACATACAAAGAAAACAGCTTAAAAATTTGGTCACCCCCTTAATTTCCTTAAGAATTTGGCTCATACAGTTGACAAGAGATTTGTGCTGGCCTACCCTTCTCAGGGGTTAAGCACTGATGCTCTAAATTTTGTCCCCACTTGGGAAGAATCTCTGATCAATTTGGATTATTTGTTGGCTTGGTTTTTCCCTCATTTAAAACAACTGAAGGTTGGACAATTGGGACAGGCTACTGTTAAATATGTAAACTCCATTCCAACTGGTTTGAATGATACCATGAATCACTTCATGGGTACTGACCAATAAGAAGTGGGCCCAGAAATCAGTGTGAAACTCTTCAACTCTTTGGATCCCCCCTGCAAAATTTCTCTGCAAGCCAATCAGATTCTACCTTTGGGTCAGGTGACCTTTTGGACTCAAATCCCTCCCTTAAATCAAGACAGGGGACTTCCAGCCCCCTGCTTGCATATTCTTACTCAATAAAAGTTTAAGCTTTTTCCCTACACCTTTTCAAAATTTTGGGTCTTTTCTCAGACCCCTTATTTCTTATTAATTTTTTTAGCAAAAGTGCTAGTCTTTTGTTACCTTATACACCTTTCCCTGGTTTGCAGGGTTGCTCTTGGGGCTCCTAAAGTTAATGTGGTTAATAGTGTTGCAACCAATTTTCCAGACTTGCCTGTCAACGTATCTTAAAATACACAGGGGCACTTGATGAGCTGCCCCTTGAAGTGTCTAACAACATGAACCAATCTGATGGCAATATCTAATGGCGGGCACTTTCTCCTAATTAGGCGCACTACCAATTTGACCTGCTGATTCCTGCACAAGTTATTCCTTGGCTCCAAACCCTACATGGAACATGCCACCCCCTTGTGGCCCAGTGGCTTTCCCCATATAGTATATTAGTCACAGTATTCTATAATAAACATGACCTTATTTTTATTATTTCTGACCTTTCTATTGGACTGTTGTCTTCCCCAAATCAAATACTGAATCTCATTGGTTCAGTTGCAACAATAGCGTATATATTTACCTTAGTTACTTTTGAAAATTGGTTTAATCTTTAAAGTTCAGTATTAAAATCCATATATTTTCTTACTTGAATTCTGAATTTTTTGCTTTTGCTTTGCCTCAACTCCTGTATCTCTATACATCAGTTAGTAGCTTCTAGTCTCCTTTACCTTTTGACTTTGCTCCTGATGCCCTCTCTGTGTCTGGACCAGAAATTCTTTCTGCTCCTCCTGAAACAACAAAACTAAAAATTTGAGCAGCTGTTATCCAAATGATTGCTCCCATTTTTAAGTTTGTAGTTTTTACACTTGCCCCAGTCTTGATTTGGTCTATCACCCCAGATCTCTGGGACCACCTTTTCTTGTCTTCCTCCTATGTGAGAGAGGATCCTTCCCATCTTCTGCTCTTACTTGATGATTTCCCCGGTCAAGCCCATGGGCTGGCCGCTGCAGGAGGGAAGGTGGTCCAGAGTCTCACCAGCAATGATCTTGAGTTTCCACTTCCCAGATCTGAACTTGTGGTCTCCCCCAAAATCTCTATCTCCAAGGTGTCCCCCCTGTTACTACAGAAGAGTTTTCTTCCTCTGATCCTGCCCCCAGGCGCACTTCTTGGCTGCTTGGCAGTCTGGTTGTGATGGGTCTGGATTCTTACGTTCCCCAGTTGTCTTCTGCGTCCTCCCTCTGGACGCCCCTACAAGCAGCCATTCCAGTGTTGCACTGGTTGGTGTCCTGGTGGATCCTTCCCCCAGGATGGGAGCCAGACTTAGTAAGTTTAGCTCCCCTCTGTAATACCCAAGTATTGAGGGTAAAACTTTATTAACACAAGATGGCAGAATTGGCGGCTCAAAGCTGTTCAAGGTGTAGACAATTGGATAGAAGTTTACTGCCTGACAGAAGGCTTTGGCAAGGATTTTGCATTGTCTAAGGCTGACGGCAAGGTACAGTAGCATAGCTGCGGGGATCACATAAGTAGCCAAGTTGGGAGTTGGGCAAGATGACGCCAGAGGTGTCCACGGGCTCAAAACCATTGAGTTGAGGTGAGTTGGCTCATTGTACAATATCCCTTTTGGTCCCTGTGGTTCAGGACCAAACTGAACATTGGCTGTCTGGTGGCCCCCTATCCCAAGGTAAGCTGTCAAGACAGCTGTGAAGATGATGTAGTTCATCTTCTGACTCGGGGAGGGGTAATGGGTTTAGTAAAGTTACTTGCTTAGCCTGGGTAAAGGATTGATTAATGTGATAATATTGAGGAGGATATTCACTCAATGATAGCACAAACTATCATTGAGGGGTTTGTCTTTATTTATACTAGTGGACCTGCAGGACATGATTCTTGGAAGGCATAGCATTGGGGAACCAAGAGTCTGAGTTGCATCTGTTATTCCCTTTTCTGGATTGGCTCGGGTGGCTGGCAATTAAGAAGGTTTGGCTGGATCCAAGTTTGCATTGGCATAGTGCAAGTTTGGTCTTCTTCATGCATCCAAATTCATTTACTGAATTTGGTGCATGATTTCCATTGTTGGAGAGCCTGTCAGTCCATTCCTCATTTGGTAGGCTCCCAAATTGGGCAGCAGTTCCTCCCAAGTTTGGCTTTGGGGAAATTGCCTTTCTTGATTTCCCAATCTGGCTATTTCCCAAAGGAGTGGATGGGGACTGGCCTGCTGACATGGGAGGGCAAATGCTGACAGGTGGCAGGCTGGCTCATGGGTGCCTGGTTTGAGGATGGCTTGCAGGTGGGGCTGGCAAGAGTGGTGGGCGCCTGTGCAGTGGCAGTTGGCATCTTCTCAATTTTAGCAAGCGGCTGCGTGTTGGCGGCAGGCAACAGCTTAGTAGTGGTGGGCTTCTGTGTGGTGGCGGTGTGTATCTGCTTGGCAGCAGCAGACGTCTGCTTGGTGGCGGCAGGTGCCTGCACATTGATGGCGGGTAACAACTTGGTTGTGACAGGCTTCTGTATGGTGGCAGCAGGGGGCCACGTGGTGGCAGTGGACGTCTGCTTGGTGGTAGCAGGTGACTGCATGTTGACAGTGGGCAACAGCTTGATTGCAACAGGCTTCCGCATGGTGGTAGCATGTATCTGCTTGGTGGTGGCAGGGGCCTGCACAGTGGCAGTGGATGTCTTCTTGGTGGCAGCAGGCGCCTTCACGTTGGCGGTGGGTGACAGTTTATTGATTACACAACTATAAGTGTCAGGAATATTCATGACACCCTCTCTTACACTCCTTGTCTATTCATCATTCCTGAATCCAATTGAGGAGGTCTTTGGGTGGCTCAAGCAAGTTTTCAAGAAGGGGACATCATATGAACCAGATGATTTGTTCAATTTGCTGCAGGTTGGTGTCCATACCCTCCCAGCTGAGACCAGGGATACATTTTATGGCCACATTGATTTCTTTCTCCCTGTTTGCCTTGCCAAACAGCCAATAAATTAAAGGGATTAGCAATTCCAATTTTTTTATTTCTCTTAAATATTTGTTTTTATTTAGTTTAATTTATATCAACATACTTTTTGTAATTACGCTTGATATACCATCAGTTATAATAAAGATTAACAAAGCAAAAAAGAATAAGTTATTGAAAAGTTTAATATTTTAATAATTTTAGTTGTTTTAGATGAATGTTTTAAATATTTTAGATTATAATGAAAGGTATATATAAGTAGATTAAAACTTTAAATTTGATTTAATGAGCTTTATTGAGGATGCGAGCAGTGGAATTTCAAGACTTGACGTTGAAATAAACTAGCAATTTCTATGGCTAAGGCATATGTTGACATGGCTCCCATACTATATTGATTGTGGCGGCTTGAGTACAGGAGCACTGTGATACAATTAGACAGGATGATTTTTTCAGGTGGAGCTGCCATCCCATATGTGGAAGCAAGAATAACTGCATCCTGAATAACATGTTCAATTGGGCTGTAACCAGGTGTAACTCTTTTTTATCTAGATAGTGTTGCATTTTGTCCAGTTTAATTGTAATGCCAAGTGTGTTGTAAGCCTCTTCTTTAATCACCATCATTATAAAAAGACCTGGATAAAAAATTAAGTGAAGTCTCTGCCCTGCAAACAGGATAAAAAACTTACAGGATTTATTATATAAGTTACTTATTTTATTTTTTAGGGAAGTTATTGCAAAGTTTTTTTCCATAGTCAACAGGATTTCAGCCTTGTTGGAGCACTAGTAGACCCCAAAGTTTCCAAAGACTCCCAGGAAGCAGGGAAAGATGACAGAGGAACTAGCAGTAAATTCACTTACTTTTTCTTTAAAATTATCTAGTAGGGGCAATATTGTATACTCAGGCGGGAAATAAAACATGACTTCTTCTTATCCTCTCTCCATTTATGGTATGTTTTGATATGGAATGGTATTAATAAAGTCCAAGACAAGGAGGGTGAAGGGCTTTCAGAAACTGAGCACAGAACAAAGGGAGCAAAGTGGAGCTTTGGGGCCACAGACAGAGCTGCAATGCACCATTTGATGTCTTCTTGTGTTGATTAGAGTTCAGCAGGTTTATTTTTATTTATTGGGTAAGCTTTATTCATTTTTTTCTAACATTCATAGGTGAAATGCTGGCATCAGAACCAGCTGATGCCCAATGTGGGGAACATAGTTGATATAGAAAGTCTCAGTTACATGTGATTTAGGAATTGTCATAGTACACCTTCATTCTCACCTTAATAAAAATGGTAGAATTTGTTTTTATTTAACTTATTAACTTATTCTGTTTTATCTCTGGCTTCTCCTTTGACAGGGAAGCTTCACACAACTTCTCAGTTGCAGGTTGTTGTTCATCTTGTGTTGCTTTTGTGGGTTTTTAAAAAAAAAATGCTCAAACATCTCTGGATCTTTTGCCCACACCTCAGCTGCCACAAAACCTCTGTGGCTTGAACTGTAGGTCTGTGAGTGCCTCTCTCTGAATGTTACAAATGCTGGCTGCAAGTTTGTTAATAGTATTAGGTGTCTTATTTTTTACACTTTTATTGTAAGTTTGTTTAATTTTTCACCTTCTGTAATACCCTAAAGTTGTGGGTATTATCTGAAGAAAGTATGGAAGGAAGTTGGCAAAATGAACTCCTATCAAGGCTGTGACAATCAGATAAATGGTCATCAACCAATGAAATACCTTGGCAAGAGTTTTTTAGCGGCCAAAGCTGCTGGTGAAGTATGCCAACACGCAGTAGGTGGAGGTGTACATGGTAACAGACAGGGTGGAGTGGGGTGATATCAGAGGAGGCCAGGACCTGTTGTACAAAAGAATTGAGTTGTGCTGGTTCTTTGTAATATCTTTGCCCAAACCCTTCTGGTGATATCCTAAAGGTAGCAGGGCCAGGTTAGTAACCCTCAGTCCCAAGGCAAGCTGTAAGCATAGCTGTGAAGATGAGGTGGTTCATCTTCACTTGGCTTGGGGAATGGTTAAGATTAGTCTAGTTGCTTAGGTAGTAAGATTAAAACTGATATAATTGAGGGGTATTCTCTCAATGATAGTACAACCTATCACTGAGATGATATCATTTATTTATAGTATTTCCCAATATGTAAAATTTTGCAAGTGGGAGTGAAAAAAGGGAATTAGAGATCCATAAAATTCTGGATTGTGAGGGTTGGAAATTGGCATTAAAAATAGGGCCAAACTTTTGTTCACCTACTATCTTTGGCTGGGTGGGCAATTCTTGATTTGGGCCAATAGGTTATAGCTTTGCTACTGCCAGGAAGATAATTGGAATCAGGGTGGCCTCTGTTCCTATCTTTAACTTGGTTGGCACATCTTGACAAGAGTCTGGCCCCAAATATTTGGTCTAGGTCCCAGATCCCCATTGGTTGGGGCCAGGATTGTTGGTCAGGTTTTGGGAATTGACTTTGGCTTGTTCCTGTCTGCATGTTTGGTCTTCTATTTTTACCCTTACTAAAATGGGCTTATTTGATTGGCTGCCTCCTTTGATGGCCTTTGATTGGATGGAAGAGATTATGGGCTGGGACCTGGGAGGCTGGTAGGCGGGCATGGCAGGCGTCTGCCAGGATGATAAACTATTCAAGTTTGTAATAAGTTCTGTTTGGACTTCCATTATCCCGGATTTCACCTGGTTCAGGGGTGATGAATTCTGCTCATAGTGGGCTGCATTTGGTTCAAAATTTTCCTTTTTTCTCTAAGTTGGAATGATGGTGGCAATTTGACTAGTGTCAGGAATATTCCTGACACTTCTAGCACAACCTCCTTGAGCTTGTCCTTCACCTTTTGATTAACCTCCTTAATCTTGGCCACAGCTGCATCTAAATCATTGATCAGTGCTAACAATCATGTCATTTTCTTCTTATGCTCCCCAGACCCTTTTATACTAATAAAAACCATCTCCAAAACTACATATATACTTTTGAATTTAATAAAGATTTAATAAATATATCAATAAATATAATTAATTAATTATATTAATCTTAGCAACTTTAAGTACATAAAATTGAATTGATATCAATATTAAATATGGTGTTTGCATATATTAATCCACTTTGGGTATTATAAATGATATGCTTTGTTCTAGTACAACATAATTTTTATTAACTCAGTATACTAAAGATGATCTGAACCAAAAATTTATTAAAATTTTTATTCACTTTCAGGGGTTATATGTAAAGCATGCATTTCAGAACAGATTATGTGGTAAAGTGGATTATTTTTTATTAGACTATTCTATTTTATATTTATATATTATAAATTCAATCTTTGTGTAGTGCTACAATCAAGTGAATTTAAGAAAGTACAAGTAAAAATGACTAGCCAATCAAAATTATGTCAAGTATATACTTCTGAGAAGTATAATAAACAGAATAAAGGGGAAAATTAAGTAAAATAATGATACTTGATTGATATGAGTTTAGAGTATTATATGGTATCACAAGAAGCCACATACTGTCTATGTACGCCATGGTAGTCATGTGGGTTGTCCAGGTAATATTCTGCTTTGGACTCAAAAGGGTTAATCCCCATATTAGATAGAAAATTGATAAGAGTGCCACCAAATTAATGATCAGTTGGGGAATCACTTGGGAATTACTTCCCCAAGAGGGAGTAATTGAAGATGTTGCAACATAATACTTATTATAATTCTAGAAAACCATATATAAACTCAACCCCCAGTCTTCTGAAATCCCTAATAATATCAAATAGTTTGATTTTTCAGAGCCAACACAATTGTTTTAGCATTTAATTTTTTTTAAAAAATTAATATGAACATTTTTAATTTTATTTCAAGCCACAAATTCAAATCAAAAAACCCCAAAAATTTAAATAAACAAAGTTTTAAATTCACAAGAAGACTTTTTTTAAAAAATTGAGCCATAAAATTATCTTTTAAAGATAAGACTAAAAACGCTAACATTTTTCAAGATTTTTTATCTTGAGTGATTGTTCTTTATTATTAATGTAGTTAATGTTCATATTGTTTTATAAGATGATATGTACAGTAGTTTTAAAAGCTATGGCAACAAGGAAAAATACTTCAGATTTAAACAAAATGATTTCAGATTTGAACAAAATTCAAGTTGCGCGAGATTCAGGATTCAATTAATTTAAATATTTTTGGTTAATAAATGAACTGTCAAACCAAAAACAAAATTTCACTAGCCTATCATACAAAATTATATCAGACATCAAGCGGTGTAGTTCAAACCACAAACAAAATGAACTGACACAACAAGTGAAATGGATGGATGCTATTCCGGAGTATATTATAATCCAATCAGTATTCATATGAGGCACTAACAGAAGAACTAAAATGAAACAAAACTTGAGCAATCTAGAAGCAAGATTACACAAGCACAAAACAAAATGAACTCACACAAGATGTGTAGTATGAGCAGCCTAAAATAGAAAAGTAACAGTTTAAAAGCTAATCATCAGCTATCCAATTTAGGAACAAAGGCATTTTATTCATTTTCATGGCTCCAGATTTGTATAAAATGGTTTTGAGAACCTTCCAAATATGGGCTCAAGATTACAATAAAAATAAATTATTAATTTCTAAATTTTTTTACTTTTAGTGATTTTATCCTAGGTTTTTTACAATGGTTTTTACAAGCAATATCTTCAACCGCGCCAGCAGCCAAGCCAGCAGCAGCCAGACCAGCTTCAATGGAGGCAAGGCTCAGAACGTGGAGGCACCTTCTTAAACCCAAGCCTTTGAGGTGGGTAACAAGGAAGCTGACCTGTATCTGACCACTGACCCATATGGCTTTGACTTGTTTGAGAGTCACTTAGCATATAGCTCTGCCCCTGCCCCCTTACTTACCTCTGCACAAGCTGCCCGTCAACCAACCAATCAGGATGGCAACCTTGATTTGGAACAACTTCCCACCACTGCCCAACCTGTCCCCTCAGCCAATCAGGCTTCAGCTCTTGCCGCCCAGCGCCCCAAACACAGAATAATCACTTCCCAAATTCTTCAGGAAATTGTGGCACTCAACCTGCAGGGTCTGTCCTGGGATCAGATAGCCAGCCAATTACAATTCACCCGGGATACTGTCATGCGGGAATTCAACAACCTGATGAATAAGGGAAATCTGATTGGGACAGCCAAGAAGCCAAAGAAGGCCACAGAGTCCCAGATCAATGAGGCATACCCAATAATGCTTAACCTCCTCCAGCAGGATCCCAAGCTTCCCTTGACCCAGGTCTGTAAGCAACTTGTGCACCATGGCATTTGGGTGTCTGAGCGCATGGTGCAGCTCTGGATGAACAGAAAGGTGGCTTTAATTAGGGTTCTTACAAATTTTGCCAGTAACCAATGGGATGGCGCTGAGGATTCCCCATATGACACATCAATTGAATCAATCCTGGTCAGATGCTTGACAAGTCTAACAGATGACATCATGTTTGTCTTGTACTACAAGTTATTGATTGCATTTGACAATTTTGGTGAGCAAGGAAAAGCTGCCACCAAGAATGGAAAGAAGAAGATCAAGAAGGGGACATTCATTGGTGCATTTCTGGCTGTTTCAGCCAAGGGTTTTGTCTACTATTAGAAAAACCCTGATTTCATCAATGGGTACTCATATGGCCACATCCTTGGTGGATTGCTTGACTCCTGGGATGGCTCAAATTCCAAATACTGGGTTTTCTTGAGCCACCAGATGGAGGGTAGCTCCACTGTCCTTGAGGTCATCCAGCAACACAGGCACCAGGCCTCAGTGTACCCAGCTGGTCATGCCAATGTCCATCTGGTAGATGTTGTGTTCTTTAATATTGGAGATACACTCCAGGAGCGCCACCCTCAGGCTTTCAATGACCTCTATCTTGAGGTCCTTGATCACAATTTTCTCTTTGGTCACCAAATGGTGGCTGACTTGCTTTCACAAATGGTTTTCCATGTGAACATGGGCAACCAATCACGCAAGGATAAGCACCTCCCACCCTGTGCCACAGCCACCTACCAGCCCATCCAGCCAATGACTGATGAGGAGTACAATGAGCAGTTTATGGTAGCCATAATGCATAATCCTCCTGCCTCCATCCCCGCCACCAACACCCCCCACCCACAAACCCAATCCATCCAATTCCAGACCCCCCAGGCCAGCACTGCTTCTATGTCTTCCTTCCCGCGCCATTCTGCCTACTAGGCATCACTCTTTCCTGCCTCAATAAACCCCCTGATCCCAAAAAAATTCTATTTCTATTATCTTTATTTTGAATTTCAATTGTTTGTGTTCTCTTTGCTTATAGTTGGCTATATTCTTTATGTTCAGCTTATTTCTATAAAAACATATATTTACTATTTTGTGTATCTAGATCCTGAACACAGTTATTTTTAGCACCCAAACACATCCCCTTGTGAAAATATTAACAACAATTTGGTAATCAACTGAATTTAAATTAGACAATTATAGGTTAATTTTATTTAGATAAAGTTGTTACTGATCTGAATTCAAAACCTTAATGATAAACTTTAAGCCAATCAGGAGCCAAGTGATAAAGTGATTTTTGTGACATAAAGGGTCATTCAATAATTCTTTGATGCATGTGCACTAATTAATATGATTGGCTGGATGTTTTGCCATTGTACGCTATTGCTGCTGTGGCAAGTTGTTGATGGACTAGTGCTAACCCAGCAGCTGATTGGGCACTAGTCCATCAACCACTTGCCACAGCGGCAATGGCGTACAATGGCAAAACATCCAGCCAATCATATTAATTAGCGCACATGCATCAAAGAATTATTGAATGTTCCTTTATGTCACAAAAATCACTTTATCACTTGGCTCCTGATTGGCTTAAAGTTTATCATTAAGGTTTTGAATTCAGATCAGTAACAACTTTATCTAAATAAAATTAACCTATAATTTTCTAATTCAAATTCAGTTGATCACCAAATTGTTGTTAATATTTTCACAAGGGGCTATGTCAAGCGCAAAAAATAATATGGTAATCAAGGAAAAAATGCCAACACAAAGCAAACAACACATATTGAGATGAGCGTAAAATAAATACACAATGGGTAAAAAGATGTGATAATGTAGTAAATGGGAAAACAAAAAGGAATAAACAAAGAGGCAACAGTATCAAAATAATACAGAATTCATTGGGGCAAAAGCTAGAAAAACATATGGAAAGGTTAGTAAAAAATCAATGAGAGAATTGGAAAAGCTTCTGAAGGACCTCAACTTGGCAATTGCCAAAATAAAGGACATTGATCACAAGGTCAAACCAAAGTGAAGTCCGCCGTCCTCACTGGGGACAAAATTGACAAGGTGTCTGCAAAGGCACTAATGTCAAAAATGCCTGACACCCCAGATAAGACAATTGAGCGCTTACTAAATATTCAAAAAACTGTGGTTGAGGGCCTCCAGTTCAAGGCATACAATCTTTCCGCGCTGTCTGCCTGGGTTGATGACCTGGAGATGTATGCCCACCTCAAACCTGCCAAACGTGCCAGGGCAGAGGATACCAAATTGCCGGCGCAATTGCTTGCACCAAGAATGGCAAAGCCGGCTGAAGCCACCGGCAAGGAAGAAACCCAAGAAGGTAACCCAAAAAATTATAATTAATAAAAATTCTTAAATACTTACCTTTTTTTTAGAAGATGTTGATGGTGAACTCCGCCAGGTCATGGTTCCTTTTGTCCCCCCATCTTCTACTCCAACTACGCCACTCATGTGGCCAAACAGCTTTTCCTGTCCCCCCTGTCTTGCAGGAGCTTGAAGACAGGATCCATGGTACATTCCCAATGTCCAGGGAGGCATTGGCTGGGCTTTTGCATGGTGAGGGGGCATCTGAGTGGGCAGTTTATGCCTATAAGGATGCCCAACTGGTCCGCCTGGACCCGGTTAACCTTGATGGAGTTTACTGTGTAAACTCCATTAAGCTTTTTGGGACGTCCTGGCAATGCTCCCATTCAAGAATATACCAGAGATGGACCAGGCTCATGCGGCTGCTTGCTTCTGCTTCCCGGTGGAGCATACCATCTCTTACCTGTTGGAGAACTTTGGGCACATGGTGTTAAAATTGGCTGTTGCAGACACAACAGCTGTAAAGAAGACCAAAATCCTTCTGGCGGACTTTGGGCTGGCCTGGAGTGCCAACAAGACGGGGGTCCCTGAAGCTATGGAGCTGACCTTTGCCAAAACCAAGCACAAGAAGAAGATTAGCGCTGTATACAACAAATTTTGAAATTTTACAGAAGCCATTGCTGGACAAAGGCTTCACCTTGTTGTTTACCTTGGGTATCTATTCTTCTTTGGGATGAGCGCCAGTGTAGAGGACCTAGACGGGGTCCTTCTTGGGGTCAACAAGGCCAGGCTCTCACTGGACGGGAAGAAGGTTCCCCCTGGGTATGACTCGGTGGATTACATCATCCAGGACGCCCTGGTCCTGGCCGGCATCTTTGGGCTTGCAGTCCTGCCAGAAAAGCTTCTCCTCCATTCCCACCTCACTATCCTTCCTTTTACCAGCAGGCGCAAATACTTTAATAAGGGTGTATCCACTGTCCACAGTGTGGCAGTGGAGGTTGTGCGCCACCTCCATTGCGGGGTGAGTACATACTGCTGAACCCATTATAGGCGCACTTAATTTTATCTCTATATCAATAAATATATTTATATTCTACTATATTTTGATATTATAAATAATTTTTCAAATAATATTTTAGCAAACAAGATTTGCAAAATATATTGCAGAAATGGGTTTCATAAAAGTATAAAATAATACGGTAATAAAATAAATTTCAGCCTTACAATTTACGTTTAATTTTTATAAGACTATTTTATATTTATTTGACAAAAGTGATTTAAATATATTTGCGTAATCCAGTATTGAGCATTTGGGATTACCTCAGATGGCATAATAAAATAATATATAATAAAATAAATAAATTACTTACATCTATTGATAGATCTTCTGAATGTGATTGCAGGCGTGGAAACATCTAAATATAAAATGATAATTAATAAATCTTGAATAGTAAATTAGAGAATATAAAAAAGTTGGACACACTAAGCCTTTAATTGATTGGCTGTTTGGCTAGGCACACAGGGATGAAAAAATCAGTATGGCCATAAAATTTGGCCACAGTCTCAACTGGGAGGGTAAGGATCCTGGCCTGCAGCAAATCAAACAGGTCCTTGGTCCCTGTTGGGGTTCCTCGCTTGACGGCTCGCTTGAGCCACCCAAAGACTTCCTCAATGGGATTTAGGAAAGGAAAATAGGAAGGGAGGAAGAGAAGGCACAAATTTTCCATGGCCAATTGCTGGGGGGCCACTGCAATGCTTGTGTCAATCATTGGAAATTCCTTGAGAATGTCAGCCACCTTGTGGAGACCAACGTTGTCCAATACAATTATGTTGGTGAAGCCCGGGCTTGTGCGCCTCAGGTGCTCCTGGACCAATTGGAGAAATGATAGGAAGGTCCAGCTATTGTGGGAGCCTAGTATCATTTGGTAGAGCTCAACCCCCTTTGGACCAAGGAGAGCCACTATTGAGTATGCTGTGGCGCAGACTGCAGCACGCCAAGCCATCCTGTCATTGGAGCTTTTGGGGACATACCCATACTCATTGCGCATCAACGAGGCAAATGCTGATTTGTCAATATAATAGAATTTCAACGTTCCCTTGGCTTTGAGGGCAGTGTATGCCTCAGAGTAATTTTTCCGGGTCTTGATATTGGCTGGGCTATTCTGATTGTAGGGGGATACCCCAAGCTTTTTCCAGGAAAAGCACATTCCCTTGACCAAATGATAATAGAAGGAAATTGAGGCCTTGATCCCAAAAGTGGACTTGACCATGGCCTGTATATTTGCCAGTTTAAGATGGCAATCTTGATTTATCCACTGGCAGATTGCCCATTTGTGCTCCTTGGTGAGCATGGTTGAAACACGCAAGGATTTCTCTGCGGCAAGGACTTGGCCAGTATCAATGAACTTGTTGAAGGTCTTTGAGGCGTACTTGAGATCCACCTCAACAATTGCTGCAGCTGCCTTTTAATTGCCTGATTCACACATTAGATTAAGCAGGATGATGTGTTGGAGGTTGGGGATGCGCTTCTGAGCAGGCTTTTTAGCGGTGGGGATTGACTCATCAGTATTGGGCAAGGCACAGGGCATAGGCACCTTGTTGTAGAAGGCTGCAACTTTCTTGCGCACCAGTTGTCCCTCATTGGTTTGGTAGAACTGGGGCTCCTTGTCATCCTCCTGATTGCCATCACTGACGTAGGGCTTATAGCTAGTATCAAGTACAGGCTTCACCTTCTCCAGCATGGCTGACGGGACTGACTCTTGCTGGTACACAACGTCAAACACATACAAAGTAAGTTCTACCTCCTTGTTTCTAACTGTTTTGGTAGTAGTAACCTTGGTGGGCTTCCAGGTCAGCTTTGGGACACAAGGGTTTATGCTCTGCGCCCTAGCAGCTTGTGCTCCTTGAACCGGCTGTGTCAGTGCAGCGTCACTATGGAACTCTCCTTGTGACAGAAATCACTGGATAATATGAAGCTGTTTCTAAATGATGGGGAATTACCACCCAAATCCACATAGAATTGATGATTAGCCAGCAATGCGGCTTCAGATATTTAGTTTGTGAAATTTTCTAATTGTAACTCCAGGATTAAGTAGAAAAATCAGTCCTAACCAGAGTAAACCAAGATAAATGACCTGGGAAAGCATCAATGCATCTTCAGCATAGAATTCTGGGCATTGAGAAGTGACATGATTTTCATTTTCAAGAATGGGGGGAGGAGCTACAAAATTGGCTGGCATAAAATTAACATTTGGCGGCGGCGCCAACAAAGTTCCAGATGCTGGGCCTCATCTTCCTGAAATAATTCTGTTCAGAATCAGATTGTACAGGATATACCGCAACAACCCAATCACTGGATGCATTTTTAAAATTTAAAATTAGATCTTGAGATAATTGATTTTTATTGAGTAAATTTAGGAGGACTCAACTCTTAGAGTTGAAACAGGGAAAATTATTCAATATATATCAGAAAAATTAACTAAAAAATACCACCTGAGTCTTGACCTCCTATTTCTTCTACATCTTCAAGTAAGTATCTAGTCCAGGTTGCAAAGAACCCTTGTGTGACAGTTTCTGACAACCATGCTGATTAATAAGCTTATATTGGGTGACTCTCATATCACAGTGATTTATCAATGTCAGTTTGAAAGGGGGAGCTGGTTTCAGCTGGTAGACTGGAGCAGCCGTGACTCATTTTCAATTGACTGTTTGGTTTAAATCCGTTAACTTGGTCAATTTCAATACAGATTTCCCGGCCTTCTGAGCCTTCTTACTTGGACGGACAATACCCGGCATTATAGAACCTACTGTGACATTACCCTCCGCTTTAGCCCTGGGCACAATACCACCATCTGGGAGATGGGATAAGGAGAAATTCTTATGGGCAGGTGGGAGTTTCATTGCGGCTAAGGTAAGTTCAGGATAACCAATAGCAGTGGGATTGCACTTGTAGAACTCATGAATCAGATCTGAGGAATTTGAACAATCATAGTGGGGAACCCAGGAGTTCTCAGAATCAGGATAACCTTTCCAAGACACCAAATATTCCAAACAGCGGCAATTCTTGTGGGAAGCCAGAATAAAATTTAACTCATACTCAGGCTCTCCTTCCACAAGAATGGGCTGGGAAGAGGGAGTCTCTGTCCCTTTGAAGGGAGTAAGAAGTCATTCAGGGAAGGTGTTGAAAATCTTGAAAGCAGGAGGTAAATCTAACCAATAGGCAGAGGGACTAATCTAACATTCTACCTTGAAGGGACCAACTTGCTTGGGACCTAATTTACAACAGGGAACCTTAAGTTTTATATTGCAAGCATCAACCATGGCTAGATCACCTGGCCTGTAAGTCATACCCTCCTGGCGCTTGTGATCTGTGTATTCCTTGTCAGTTGTCACGGCGGCGGCAAGAGTAACTTGGAGTTCCTGATGGACCTGCTTCAATGCAGCGGCTTGATCAGTTGCAGCTTCCACGTTGCTAACCAAACAAGGACCCATGTTGGAAGAAGGATTGTAACCCACATTGGCATAAAATGGCAATACTTGAGTTGACGTGTGTGGGGCGTTATTATATGTGAACTCTGCCATGGGTAGATTATCACACCAGTCATCTTGTTGCGCATTAGTGTAGCAACATAGGTAGACCTCCAAACTTTGGTTTACCCTCTCTGTTTGTCTGTTGGATTGGGGGTGGAAAGCAGTAGAGCGGCACAATTTGATACCAAGGATTCCAGTGAAAGCTTCCCAGAACTGAGCAATAAATTGAGGACCACGATCACTTATAATCTCCGTTGGGATGCCATGTAGGGAGAAGATTCTTTTCACAAATAACCTACTGGTTTCCACTGAAGTAATTGTGGTTGAGCAAGGTACAAAGTGTGCCATCTTTGTGAAACAATCAACTACCACCATGATTGCGTTAAACCCATTGGAATTGGGAAGCTCACCAATGAAATCCACCAACACAGATGTCCAGGGACCCGCAGAAGGCTGAAGTGGAACCAGTAAACCAGTATTCTTATTCCAACTGGCCTTGGATCAAACACATACCAGGCAATCTTGAACAAAAGCTGCTACCTGCACAGTCAAACCTTTCCAGGAAAACTGGCGGTGGATAAGTTCCACTGTTTTGTTTTTCCCTGGATGACCAGCTGTTGGACAGGTATGATTAGCCTCCATGATTTCATCCCAAATAGTGCCCTCAGGAACCCACAAGCAACCTTGATGATATAGGAAGGGACCTATCTTATGATAACCCTGAGGCTGACCCACTGGGTTTGCGCATGCTAGCTCTAATAGCCTATCATAGCCTTTGGACAAAGGTTGCAGAAACTTAACCTTGTAATATAAGTCCAGGTCTGCACCCTCAGCCAAGGACATGGTGGCCAACATAGCCAGCGGAGGCAATACAAAATGCACCACAGCCTTGTCTGGAATCATAGTATGTGTGTTAAACTTGGCGTCCATACTAGCATCTGGGAGATGGATAGGATTCCTGCTTAGAGCATTGGCCAAGTAATTGTCAGATCCCTTAATAAACTTGTGGCAGAACTTGTATCTTGTCAGATCACCATGCCATCTGGATTGGCGACCCGACAAAACCCTGGGTTATTGATAATATAGAAGAGCTTTGTGGTCAGTTCTTACTACAAATGATGACCTGCCAACATGAGATGATGATGCCAATGCTTTAACAAGTCCACAACAGCCAACAATTCCTTGTTGTAAGTCATGTAGTTGTGTTCACAAGTCTCCATCTTCTGGGAGAAATACCCTACAGGTCTCTCAATCCTGTCACTAACTGTCTGCAACAGCACACCAGCCACAGTGTATTTAGATGTATTGGTGGAAACCACAAAAGGAAGCTCAGGATCCACATGTCTTAACACTGGGGAGGACAACAAAAGAGCCTTGACTGCTGAGAAGGCACTTGCACACTCAGGCGTCCAGACTAAAGTTGTCTTTCCACTAGCCAAATATAAAGTGGCGGCCACCTCAGACAAGTGGGGAGTGAATTTCTTCAAGAACATACATGTACCCAAGAAAATAAAAAGTTGGGATACTGTCACAGGCGTAGCATACTCTCAAACTGCAGCTTCCTTTTCAGGGGCAATGGTGTGGCCATCCTCAAAGATAATATTACCCAGAAAGGTAACCTTATGTTTAAAGAATTCACACTTACTCCTTTTGATGATCAAGTTTGCTTGGAGAATGCACTCTATAACTGCCAAAAAGTGGGCCTTATGGGACTCCTCATCTGGAGAAAACACCAAGATGTCATCCATATATGCAATTTCACAAACACCTAGGAGATCCCCCAGGACTGAATCAATTAGTTGCTGAAAGCAAGCTGGGGCATTCTTCAATCCAAAAGGCATTACGCGGAACTGGAAGATACCCTTCTTAGTTCTGAATGCTTTTAACCATTCCATTCCTTCTGAAATCCTGATTTGATTAAAAGCATTCAACAGATCCAGTTTCAAGAATACCTTGGCCTTCTCAACACACCTAGAGATCTGTGCTTTGAGAGGTAAAGGATAAGGATCCAGAATTGTAATGTTATTCAAATTCCCGTAGTCAACATAAGGACAAAGGGACTCATCAGACTTATGAACAAACAATAACAGAGAGCAGATTTACAAAGCCTTCTTAAAAATGTAGCCTTTTGCCAACATGTCACAAGTCCACTCTTCCAAACATGCATCCTCCTTCAAGGTTAAAGGGTAAATAGGAGACACAATTTTGATCAGATCAACAGTGACCTTAAAGTCAAAGTCAAACTGAGTGTGCTTGGGAAGGACCTTGCCTCTGGTGGCGTCAAACGCCGCAGACCAGGGTTGCAAGCATGCTGGTAAATTCAAACTTACAGGGACAGGGGCAGGAAATGATTGTATGGTCTGTGATTATTGCTCTGATTCAGACATATCCAACAGCAGAATACAAATAGTTATACCTGAAGAGTGTTCCACCTGCAGCTCAATTTTTCAGTAAGGTTGATACATTATGATCTCTCCACCAACTCACTCCCAAAATGATAGAATACATAAGGGTAGGGAAAACGGAAAACCTTGCAGTAAAAGGCTGACCTGCAACTACAAAAGTAACTGGCTTCTTCATCTGGAAAGAGGGAAACATTTGGCAATTTCCACCCCTAACAAGCATTCCCGGGTGGTACTTGAGTTGTAGCAAGTCAGCAGTCTCTACGCTCATGAAATTTTTGGAAGCACCTGTATCTAACAAAATAGCTGGCTGGTAGATAGTCTGACCATTATCAATGCTACCATAGAACAAGAAGTAACCAGAAGTAGATTTATTTGCAGCAAAGGTAGCAATCTTGGCAGGGTCTTGTTTTTCATTGGCGGTACAGACGGCAGCTAAGGAGGCAGGATGCTCCTGGAAGTAACACTCAATCATTTCTTGAATGGCAGCTGGAAGAACGGGGTTATCACAATCAATGGGAATGAGGGGCAACTCTTTGGACGTAATAACAGAAGATTTTGCAGGTACAACGTGCTGAAGCATTGCCAAGGAACTATCAGGACCGGACACTACAGGGGCCTCCTTTACATCACCAGGTTTGTTCACCACCGCCAATTGTAGCTGAGACAATCTAGGGGGAGAACAATCTTGGCTTTGGTTGGAAGGAACTACCGCGGATCAAGGGCCAGAAAACCAAGAGCGCTCAGCGGGTTTATCCTCAATTACCAACATACCTTGTTTGGAAGTAGACAGATTTGAGACCAGAGAAAGAATTTGGCTTACCAGGGCCTCAGTTGTGGTTAATGGGGAATCCCAAACCGCCAAATCCTGGGCAGTCTGGTCAACTGCTAACCACAACACTGAGAGTTTATTCACCTCAGGAACATTGATTATACAGCAGTAGGTAAGAAACTGAGGAAGGAATACCAAAAGCAGAGTTGTACTCTGATGAAAGGCGTACAGCTTACAATATACTTTGAGCTCCTCAATAGATACACACAATTTTTTTAACAAAGGATATAGAGATGCACTCTCAGTTAAAACAAGTGGATTGCGCTCCACCGCGGACAACAACCATTCATGGGCATCTTCAGAAACCTTTGTCATCACATGGTAAACTTGGGATTTGTGACTAAGGCTAGAGCCAGAATAAAATGATAATGTTGACAAAACTTCACGCAAAATTTCATCAGTGGGTGGGGCCAGAAATAATCTGGGCGCCAAAATGACATGACACAACGGAAATAGGAAACAGAGGATCCAGTTTCTACAACTGCAACCAGAGATGGAAACCATAAATTAAAAAAAGCCCAAACTGAAAACTCAGAAATGAACTGATGCAAATAAACATGGTAAACACAGATATCTCAATGGAGCAGGAGAAAAGAAACACAAATTCATGACAAACTGCTTCCAAAAACTCAGATGTAGAAGAGTTGAGTAATGTGATGGAAATCACTGGATAATATGAAGCCATTTCTAAATGATGGAGAATTACCACCCAAATCCACATAGAATTGATGATTAACCACCAACACAGCTTCATATATTTTTTATGAAATTTCCAATTGTAACTCCAGGATTAAGTAGAACAATCAGTCCTAACCAGAGTAAACCAAGATAAATGACCTGGGAAAGCATCAATGCATCTTCAGCGTAGAATTCTGGGCATTGAGAAGTGACATGATTTTCATTTTAAGAATGGGGGGAGGAGCTACAAAATTGGCTGGCATAAAATTAACATTTGGCGGCAGCGCCAACAAAGTTCCAGATGCTGGGCCTCATCTTCCTGAAATGATTCTGTTCAGAATCAGATTGTACAGGATATACCGCAACAACCCAATCACTGGATGCATTTTTAAAATTAAAAATTAGATCTTGGGATAATTGATTTTTATTGAATAAATTTAGGAGGACTCAACTCTTAGAGTTGAAACAGGGAAAATTATTCAATATATATCAGAAAAAATTAACTAAAAAATACCACCTGAGTCTTGACCTCTTATTTCTTCTACATCTTAAAGTAAGTATCTAGTCCAGGTTGCAAAGAACCCTTGTGTGACAGTTTCTGACAACCATGCTGATTAATAAGCTTATATTGGGTGACCCTCATATTACATTGATTTATCAATGTCAGTTTGAAAGGGGGAGCTGGTTTCAGCTGGCAGACTGGAGCAGCTGTGACCCATTTTCAATTGACTGTTTGGTTTAAATCTGTTAACTCGGTCAATTTCAATACAGGTTTCCTGGCCTTCCGAGCCTTCTTACTTGGACAGACATTACACGGCATTATGGAACCTACCGTGACACTCCTCTCCTGCCTCTCTCCTGAGTAGGCACTTGTGTTGTACTAAGTCTATTCTTTGACCCGCGGGGGCAACCACAACTGTGGCGCACAATGGGTGCAATGGTAGTCTGTTGCTGTTTCCTTCCATTTTGAGAATTCAATAAAATACTAAATAAAACTTAACTAAGTCACTCCTTAATTTTAATTTTTGCTTTTATCTGAATATAGATATTTGACTAATATTTCCCACCCAATATCCCAATTATAGATTTTTTATTTCTTAGTTAGTTGTTTTTGGTTTTACAACACCCATTTTAGAATACTCAAAAAAATCCACCCATTTTCCTAGATTTTACTGCCAAATTCAAACACCCAACACAATATTTTTAAAATTTATGTTTCAGATCTTGTCTTATTTTAGATACCTTGGTATCATTCATGATTACAATCCATTGCACACATTGTGTGAGTGATTTTGTTTACATAGTGAGTTGCTATTGTGTTTTGTTTTTGGATTGAGTTTTGACACACCACGCTTGGGTTTATTTTGTCACCAATTCACATAGTAAACATATGTACACCAAAAGTCAACTCACACCATTTTGTTTGTGAATCCATGTATTTCAGATTATATTTTGAATGGTTTTGCTTTGCGCGTGAGTACTTTGTTGCTGTGTTGACCCATTTCTCCCATTAACGCCAATAAACCCTGTTAACAGAGTGTATATTTTAACCTGAGAGTTGGATTTTGTTTAAATCTGAAACCATTTTGTTTAAATCTGAAGTATTTTTTGCTTGTTGCCATAGCTTTCAAAACTACTGTAGAGCCTTTGTATGAATCCAAATCTATCAATATGATCAAGCTTTTTTCTATTAGGGCTGATGGAAAAGAGCCAGTGGTGCCTTGTCTACATAATGGACTAGGAGAATTATATCCAGTTGATCCATAGAGCTCAGATTTCCCAAAAACATTTAAAAATAAGGTGCAAATGAAGTACCTATTTTAAAAGTGTCATTATTTTTCAGAAGTATTCACTTTTTATGATATAAGAATTATTTTAATATTAATTCATCAATTGAATCATAGTACATTTGTTTATCTATTTTTCTGAAAGACTTGTTATAAAAAACTGACTTGGTTAAAAAATCACCCTCTAAATAAAATTTGACATTCTTCTAATGTTAGTAAGAGCCATTTAAAAATAGTCTAGAAGGGAATATTTTGCACAAGGTTATATTTAACTTAAATAATTAATACACAATCTAAAAAATTGAATAAAGGTTATTTATAGTTTCAATCAAAAATAATCTAAATCCTCAAGCACATTATTAACCTTTGAACATTTTATATTTATCTTTACCTTTAATAAATATAACTAAATTTTAAAAATCATATTTAGCATCTAGATAGAAAAGAGAAGATTAAGTTGAATATAAGCATGTAAGTAACTTTTTATGAAATTAAATGAGAATACTATTAAAAAAGATACAAATAGAATTAATATATTTTTTAAGAATAAATAGAACTAAATAAATTATCATGCTGCAAAAATGAATTTTATATCAGTTCTAAAATTTGAAGGCAGGAATATATTCCATCAAATTAATTTTCCTAGAACTGATTTTCAGGTGATTATCTAGCTATAAT
The DNA here is from genome assembly GCA_014839935.2 of Entomophthora muscae. Taxonomy (NCBI): domain Eukaryota; kingdom Fungi; phylum Entomophthoromycota; class Entomophthoromycetes; order Entomophthorales; family Entomophthoraceae; genus Entomophthora; species Entomophthora muscae. The sequence continues at coordinate 105,810 of QTSX02000013.1, read as the reverse complement.
TTTCTTTATATATAGCCTTTCTTAAATTTACAATAATAAATAATCTAAGAAACTATCTTTGTTGATTAAACTATAATAAACATATTTAACTCCTTATTTTTATTTGATTAAAATTTACCAGATTTAATTTTTAAACCCATTATTTTTTAAAAGCTAAATTAGTTATATTTTATCAACAAGGAAAAATGTTAAAGGGTTTAAAAAACTTACTTATAAAGGGAGCTTTATTTTTTTGAGAAGTCAAAAAAGTACATGTGAAGAAATTTATAGTTGGATTACAATTGACTAAGAATCAATTATAGTAAAATTAATTTGATAGATTATCTTCCAGTCCCAAAATTTGCATTTATTTAAGCTTTAATTTTCAAAAATAAAAGACCTTTTAATTAATTATTTATTTTAATTTAGTAATGAAGACAAATAATACTAAATTATATAGCTTTAAACTTTATGATTTTAAAATCAGTAAACTAGTAATTTAATTAGTGGAAATTTAAAATTAATACAAGTTTAAGATACATTTTAAAAGTATTTTTAACACTAACTTCAAGTAAATAGCTTAAGCATTTTAAATTTAAATTGATTATTATTGATACATATTTATTATCAATACAATAGATATCTCTCTATTTAAAGGAGCCATTTATTTTTTTACAAATAAAGGCCAATAAAAATTAAAAGATCTAGTATGAATAATATTCATAATGAAACACAAATAGTACAACATGAATTTGTTGAAAGCTTTTATAAACAAGAGTTGATTGTTGATGATGAAAGAAAAGTATTCAAAAGAGGCTATCATAAAAAGTTAATTCACAAAAAATATGATTTAAAAGAAGGGGGCAACAAAAAAAAGGAGCATAATACTTATTTTGATGACAGTGGCTTTGTTGTAGATGATGACATATTATATTAAATATTTTAAACTTAACAAGCTTAAAACTGTCTAATTTCAGATTTAAATTCATAGAACTTCTAATAATAACAATTTTTATTTTTTGAGCTATCTAATTATATGGTACATCAATGATGTAAAAAAGCTAAATAAGTATTTTAAATATATATTTTTATATTAAAAACACAATTGAAATATCACTATAATAATCCTTTTTAAAGATTAATTCTTATAAATTTAATTTAAATCTATTATTCAAAGAAAACTAGATAGCCTTTATTGAAATATTTATTTAACTTTTATTTAATTCAGTTAAAAAATTGCCATATTGTTTGTTTAGAAAATATATAATCTGAATTTAAACCTTACTGTAAGATAATTAGCCATGTTATTTATGATCCTATATTATATATTAAAAATCATATATATTTTTATATATAGTTTTACTTTTATAATTTATGAATTTTACAGATTTTCAGCTTATATGAGAAAATATCAAATACCACAAAAATGTTTATAAGGCTAATATCATAATAGAAAAACTAATCATAAGTATAAAATCTCCAATGAAGTAAAAAACTGGAGAGAAACTTCATTAAATTTTAAAATGCTGGAAGTCTTTAATCAAATCATTAGTAAACATGGTCTGGATTTTTTTAAAAAATAAAAAATATTTTTTATCTGCTTTATGTAGAAGACCCAACTTATCAACCAAAATCTAGCCATAAGCTCATGAATCTTTTTAACTAGAAAGTTTAATATAACAACTAGCACCTTCCTTGATTACTTTGATATATATGTAAAAGACATTCATTGATTTTCAAATGTTAGGATTCTTCCTCTTATTTTTGACAATGATTGATTTTGATGTTCATAGTTTTACCTTTTAGCAGCATGTTGGCCTCTTCTAGCATCCAACCTATCAACAAAATTATAATTGACCAATATGGAATAAATTTAATTATATCTATTTTTTATATGAGGTCAAAGTTGTCTTTAAGCTTGTGTTAAAATAGCAGGGCTGATCCCCTGGAAAGATTCCACACAAGCACCCAAACACCACTTGATTTGAATTCCCTGGTACCTAAAACCAAATGGGGAAGTCAACTCAAATTACCAAACAAGAAAGCAGGAACCAATATCAATCTCAACCTGGTGACAACTCAAGTTAGCACTTCACTCATTATCTGAAGCAAGTTGCCCATTGTTGAATTCAAATGATTACTCTACACAATATTGTTCCTCTTAAAATGATTCACCTCAACTATGTAATCCCCTGTATTCTATTAAAGGAATTATCTTTTCTTGACCTTTTTCCCCATGTGACTCTGCTAACACAAAACAGTTACAACACTTGAACCAATCCAACCCATTTTAACTATAGCCTTAATTTTGCTTAATAACATCCTTCTCCTGATTTATCCATAATATCAACCATTTTTATACCAGCATAAGCTAAAAACCAGCCTTGTAATAATAAATTAAATTTAATCTAGTAAAGAGCTAATATCAAAAAGGGATGTGTTGTAGGATAGACCCATGGTTGGGAAAACTGTCCTTATAGAACCCCTGAGATAGGGACCAAACTGGCTGGGTTTCATTTCCTGTATGATTTGCTGTGATGATAGGCTTACAATTACTGTTATATGTCAAAAATAGTAACAATTGTCTTGCTGATTTGATAAATCTTTGGGCCTGAAAGTTGAAATAAGAACCATACCACAGTTTCTTAGCATAGAAAATGCTACAACCCAAAGTATTTTATTCCAATAAATTATACTGCCAACAGGAACAGTTGAGATAGCATTTTCACTCTTCTACTATCAATAAAATGAGCTATTTCCTGGAACAGAAATAATGACTGTTTGTTTTATCCCTTGTTTATTAAAAGTTTTGGTTTATAATTTTTATTCTTTGAGTATTGTGTTCCTTGTCTTCATAATTAGAATCATTGCTTTTGTCTCAATATCAAACACCTGTGCAACTAACAATACATGTGAGATTAGGCTGATTGACTACAAATTATCAGCCTAATCATCACAATAATATCTTAATAATTACACACATTATATTATCCTTAGATTAATAATATCAAATATAAAATTTATATAACATATAATTGCTAGTTTATAATAATAATTTATTATTAAATACTGTATAAACACTTTCAGTTAGGCTTATTTTGGCTATCTCTCCATTTAAATGTGAGGGGTTAATAAAGTTTTATCAACAATCCAATAAAAGTGCAAATAGAGAAGATCAAAATTATGCAACCCATAATCCATATAAAAAATCTTGCAAATTGCAATTAAACACCATGAAATCCTCAATTTGATATTGAATCAAATAGGCTATAACCACTGTATAATCCCTGGTTTGAATCAAATTAAGCTATTCTAAAGCATAGCATCCTATTAAGGAATTTTGAGTGAGATCCAGAATAAAAAAATACTAACATTCTGCTTTTTCAATATAGGATGATGGTGTTAGAATCTTTATAACCCTCCCCAAATATGGTGTAAATCTTCAGTGCTATCTGGATCATGAAAAAGATTAGCCATTAAAAAATTAGCAGTAGTCCGGATCAAGAGGAGCATCCGCTGCAGCTGGGCCACTCTGAACACCTTGGGGATGGCAATAGTGGTAATAGAATCAAGACCAGTCAATTGGGATAGGCAGAACCAGCAAGAAAAGAATTACTTGTGTAAGTAACCACCAAGAGCTTTCTGAAAAATCAGGGTAGAGGCTGTTTCATTATAAAAAGATACAGATACCTCAAATTGCAATGAAAAGCTCTTAGTTATATCCATTGATAGAGTTCAGCAGTTAGCTAGATTGCATCCAGTGATAAAGTAATCTTTACAAGTTCTTTTCTACTGTTTTTTCTGTAATGTCTTTTTATACAAAACATGTAGATTATACAGCATTAAATATTCTAAACTTATTATAAAAGATCTGTAGCTTTGATTTTTCAAAAAAACTAGCTCTCTTCACAGTATATATACCAACTATAGCTTGATTGATAAAGAAATGGGCTCTAAGCTTTTTATTATTGTAAAGCTAAAAAATTTACACAAGGGAAAATTTAGTTGAATTAAAATTAATCTAAGATAATTTTTAAAAAACAGATTGAAATATTATCTTTCTACCCCAAAAATACAAAACAATCAAAAATAGGCTATAAAGGCAATTAAACAGATAATGATCAGAAGCAAAAATTAGACTTAAAATTCTCTGAGTATTTATTTTAGGAAAATTGAGGGGAATACTATTGAAGCTATCAAATAAATCTAATAGTGCTCATGTGCAGCTAACAAGTATTACTTTAAACAAAAAAATGAAATGAGACACAAGCAGAGGTAGTGAATACAAACTTAACAAACTTATACAGACAAAATATAAAATATAAAATAAAAAATATTTTTAATTGTTAAATCCAGGCATGATTAGTTTTTTATTTTTGTCATCATCAAGAACCACAATAAAAACTTTTAATACAGTCAGTGGTTACTGTGGACAAGAAATGCCCCATGGACCAGGTACCAGGGAAAAATAACCTAATTATTCAATCAAGAAAAGTAGAGGGACAAAAAGAACTCTACATGTGTTCAAAATTAAAAGTCAGAAAAAGAAATTCAGACTAGAAGGGAATATAGTATCAACTCCATGATGACTCAACAGTTAAAGAAAACTAAAAAAAGCTTTAAATAAAAATTATTGAAAATGATGTACAGTGTGATTAATTTGTATATATAACTGCATATTAGCAGAATAAGTTAAAGAAATTCATCTATAAAGAAATTTTTTCTTCTTAAACAAGCTACAAGCCCTGTGTTAACAAAAAGAATGAGAAAGATGTAAAAATACTTATTATTAAATAAAAATGCAAGCAGATTAGGCTATGAAAAAAGTGGCAACATTATATAAAAATTAGTTATTCCCTGGATAAAAATTAAGCAACAAAGGCAGAGGCTCTAATTAATATAGAAAGTGTCAGGAATGTCATTTCTTCTCCTCTCAAAACTCAAGAATTGGAGCAGTTTTTGAACCCTGGTCAAGACTGCCTGTGAGCTGCCAACCCTGAGGACCAGGGGCCCAGCCACCTGTATTTTTTTGGGGTGATTGAATCCCCTACAATCAGAACCACAGATGCTCTTGAAGATAGGGCCACCAGAAAAGACTTACCAATAATGGAACCTAGAAAAGAAGACAATGAGTTGCCTAATGGAGGCAACAAGGCTTCTGTTATTGGATTGATAATCCTGATGTTTACCTTGTTGATCAATCATAATTCCACACCTGAAGGAAACATGGGACTGAGAACCTCCCCCAAGAACATTGCCCCATAACAGAAGGGCTGCATTATCCTTATTGAAGATCCAGCCAATAAGCGCCCTTCCTGTGCCAGTGCCATTTTGCTGCCCCAAAACCCAGGCAACATTCCTGTTAAAATTCTCATTTCCTGACCAGCTGAATCCCACACATTTAGATTAAAGTCTGGTATCAGGGTGCTATATAAACCATTAGACCCTGAATCAGACTTTATTGCCATTTTTGAATAAAGATTATGAGATATTAGTCTTTCCAAATATTACCATATTTTATTTTAATTATCTTCCAATTCAACTCCAATCCTTCTGGCCTACCTGCCTCACTGCCTTCAAGTTTCCCCCAGGTGCCCCCTTTTGTCCTGTTCACTTCATAGAGTATCCTTTGAAACCTTAATATAGAGTTTATACCTCTGATAGTATTCTAGTACATAATCTCTTGGCCTAGATGTGGCAGATCCAGGTCTAACTAGTCCATCCCGCCATTATCCTGCCCTTGACTCTTATTGCCATTACCTTCCTTTGACAAAGCTTCAAGGAGCTTTGTCTCCAGGGAGGCAATTTTATGAGACAACACTTTGTTATCATCCTGCCAATGGGCCATGATCTCAACGCTCTTTTCCTCTCTTGCCCTTAAAGCCTCAATTTCACAATTGGCTCTGTCCTTTACTTGCTGTAAGATTTTGTCCCATCCTACTAACAGGTTCCAGGAATCCCACACATAGATTTGGTTTCCTTGGGCGGGAGTCCCTTCTTTTGCAAAGTAATTGGAGTATAACTCTTTGAACACAGCCTTTACTTCCACCAAGGACTCCTCGGGCACAGTATTAGTAACCTCTAAGTTTGCCCAAGCTTCCTCCAACAAACTTGTAGGAACCTCTTTCCTGGCAGCAGCAGTTTCCATGCAAAGTACTCCAAATTTGGCCCTTTCACAATTTAACAAAGAAGACATAATAATTGAAAAGGTAGTTGAGGGGAAAGCATCAAAATTGACAATATATCTTTATTAAAGTTTAGCTGTTTTTGCTTATATACCATTTGGGGCATATTTGGCTGAAACCCCCTCCGGTTCCTGAATCAACCTATGATTAATCTCACATGGTCTATGACATTCGAGTCATCCAAACCTAGATCTTTACCTAAAAGATCACCAATATTTCTCAATCTATGAGAATCAACCTACAATGGGAAGAAGTCACCTGACTCCATTCATCCCAATGTACCAATTCAGCATGGAGCTTCCTCAGCTCCTGGCGCCAAAACCCTGTGGATTAAACATCCCAAAACTCAGATATTGATGTTCCAACTGGAAACCAGCTGATTAACCCTGAATTCCTAGACATCCTTGCCTTTATTTAGTTATCTTTGCATTTAATGGATTTTTGCCTTAAAACCCATTAAAACACTTTGAAACTTGAACCAGGCGCCCCAGCGCCTGAAAAAATTTGATAGCAGCGCCTCAGCGCTTCTCAAATCCATTAGGTGGTGCGGTGGCGCTTTTAACCCAAAATTTGGGGGGTTTCTTATGGTTGACCTTAACCAAACTTCTTGACACAGTCAAGGCAATTTAACCAATATAATTAAATCCTCATTGATTATATTCCCGTGTATTTATTAATTAATCTTCCCAATTAATGAAACCGTTTTTGAGACACCCAGTCTCCCAGATTGACTCGGCCAATCTTGCCTTCTGTTCTTTTATTGAACCTAGATATCCAGTTTTCAGGAATCTTTACCTTAAGACTTCCAATCTAACCTATCTACATGCAATAATCAGAAAAACAGAGATAACTTTATATTTCAGAGCATTTATTTGGCTAAATACTTGATAGTGACTGCCGTACGGTCACACTAGACTAAAGAGTTGACAGGATTTAACAGAAATGGTTCTTGGTCTATTAATAAGCTCTGACTGCGTAAATATAAGTACTAATTCCTCCCTGCCTAAAAACTGGACATACAACTGCCCCTCACCCCTAAACTTCCCCTAGATAATTCCAATATGTTGTTTGTTATAGTGTACATCACCCTTTTAGGGGAGATTGACACTATCATCCCAGCTTATGGCCTGTGGTCTTAGGTGAAGAAATCTATGATGTGCCTATTTAAGTTAGCACTAATCCTATGGTGGGCTTTGTTCACCTGATCCCAGAAAACAACAGTCCAGCCGCCCAAAGTTGGTTCCCTGACAGAAAGCATCATGGGTATTTTACTAAATATTATCAAGGATCTGGATGTACAAGTATTCTGGCTACTTTCACCCCACTTAACATCCATTCATTGCCCAATTTGGTGTCATTCCAATATACAGTTTGACATGCCAGAAATGGCTACAAAGCAATATCACATGACTGTCCAAGTATCCCAGCAACTTGAACCCATCCTGCACATGACCAACCCATAGGTTCAATCCAACTAAAGCTCCGCTACAGCTAAAGCTATATAAGTCTAAAGTATTATCCAATAAAATATACTTCTCTCCTTCTTAATTTCATATTTTAAGCTCCCCCAAAAGGCGCTCCTTATTAATATGAAGTGAATTATCCTTAGCAAGGTAATAAAAAAGACAAGGAGCTAAAAGAAGCCTGTGACATAGCAGTTTTCAAAGCTATGTTGCTAAGCAAAATCAACTCAGATGCAAAAGAAATAAAAATGCATTTATATTGATTAAAAATAGGGGTTATCCACTTTGATTCTGTTTGCATCTGAGCTGATTTTGCTTAGAGCCATAGGTTTGAAAAATGCTGTAGCCTTTTAAGGTAATAAAACATAAAAATAGGCTGTAATGACATAAATAGACTAGGTAAATTATTCTAATAAAGGTGCTAATAACCATCTATAAAATAATAAAAAAGAGCATGGGCAGAAAATACAGCAGTTCATTAACTTATATTGTTATCTTGCTATATTAAATATAAAGTCTGAAATAAAGCCTGGATCAGACATTAATTCATTAATTTAATACTTATATTTTATTCTGCATGATATCAGATTCTCAGAGAAAAGGCTTGAGATACTCTATATAAATAAAAAGCACATATAATATAAAGATAATATAGAATATACTAAGACCTGATAATCACTAAGAATTAATGGTACAGCTAAATTTTACCAGATTAAAAATAAAAACTTTGGACTTTCTGTGTGCAGCGACTATAAATAAATATCCAAGGTTGCTAAGGGTGGGTACTTTACTTTTCAGAGCTGTTAAGATAAATAAACCAAAGTTGGAAGAGTGCAAATATAAGTCATGTTTATTTTACCACTGAATCTTTTTAGTCTAGTTTTTGAATTAGGGAAGCCTAATTCCAGGAAAATAAAGTAAAAAGTATTAGGAATAAGATTATCTTTATTGAGAATAATATGTATTCTTATACCAATGTAAAAAGCCATTGGGCCATCAAAGGAGTGACAATAATGACAGTGATCTAAATAAGGTATGAAAATGTGCTAGATAAGATCATTTGTTGGATCAATGGTGTCATTGTATTTGTTTCAGATAGTAAAATATAAGATTCTGCTATGTCAAGGAAATTAAGAGGGGTATAAAAATTGCCATGGAGTGATTTATTGAGTACCCTGTGTATTGTGAAATACAGAGGTAACTGGAATGCTAATTCTGGTTAAAAAATCATGAAAAAAATTTTAATAAAATTTACTTCAAGTGTAGCATTGTATTAGAAACTGTTAATTACTTGGATTTATTTTTAAACAATGTAAAAACAATTAATTTCAAATAAAGAATACACAAAACAAAGAAAACCAAGAAAAAATAATATACCACTGTTGAGTATATACTTATTGAAATTAATATAACAAGATAAAGGGGAGAAATCAAGAAGAGAATTGTGTTTTATTGAATATAGAGGAAGAATATTATATAGTATCATGATAAACCATATGGACTCCATGTTCCTCGTAGCAGCCATGGGGCTTTTACAGGTAATGTTCTGCTTAGTATTCAAATTGTTTGATCCCTGTATAACATCAGCACATGATAAGAGTTCCACCAATTATTTATTAATAGGGGTGTTTCTTGGGGAATTGCTTTACCAAGAGGGAGTAACTGTAGATGTTGCAACATTTGCAATGATAAAAAGTCATAAATCAAAATAAAGAAAGCCTTCTCTATAGAAATTACTTTTTAAGTCTTCAAATATTTGTATTTCATTCCTGGCAGGGAAATTTAACTTAATTAGCTTTTAAAAAGGTAAAGATTTAAAATTAAGTCTCTTAAATACAAAAAAATAAACTTAAAATAATTATATATGTAATGCATAGGTATCATTAGTAAATAGAGTACTTTTAAAATTTGGTTTATTGTAAAGTTAAAAAAATATGTATGAAAAAATTATAGCTGGATCAAATTTGATGGAAAATCAGTTGACAGAAAAATAATTGACGGAATATCTTCCTGCTTTAAAATTGTAGGTGAGTTGATTTACTGGGGCACAGTTTAATATGATTTTTTTTAAAAAATTGTCGGTTTATATTTGATCTGTGGTGATTTGCTAAGATTTTGTAATGAAAATGGCATTTTAAATTTGCTGATAAACGGTGTCATCATCTATATCCAATTTGTTAAGGTGCTTCTGAGTTTAAGAAGCAGACTCCAAAACACGCTATAGTCAACTACAAAAGCGTTAAAATAGCTTGATTCAGATGGTTTGGGCAGTCTAATGAGTTCGTACGTCAGATGAAAGTTGTCAGTTCTCTATATGTAATACATGCCGATTATGCTGAATCATTTACAGTAGGGCCTCTTTACAAGGGGTAGCATTGAGCTTGTAGTTATTTCGGTTGGATTTGGCATGTCTAGTGTGTCGAGGATTAGAATAGATGATATTTGTGGTAGTTACGCGATTGCCTTATATAGTAGTTGGGCTGATGCACGTACACCTGGTAATACAAACTGAGGGAATCAGTGTAACTTACTCCAACTGTGCTCCTCGATATATCTTGTTTGATGCTTGAGATTGAAAAAGTCGGTTATCCACCTGACAAACAGTGTGTCATAAAAACCTGTTTTAGCATAAACAGGAGCCTCATTGTGTCAGTTCAAAACCTAACAAACTGGATTGTGGTTAGAAAACAAATGTTTCCATTTTTGGATCAGATCATACTTGATTGTTACAATTTACCTGGACCAATCAGCTCCAGCTGCCGACTTAATCGATGGTGGTGCCATGTGGCGGTTACGCCCCTTATCTCCAAGCTTATAACCGATATGATATGAAAAGGGCTGCTGAACGGGAAGCCCCTCATGTTTCTTAGAAAGAATTCTCTGCCTGTTCTAGCGACTGCTGGTGAGCCTTGTCCGCTCAAGGGCACAAAGTCTGATGAGGGGCTTAACTTGTCCACCCAGCCCTGGCGGCTGCTGGACAAGCTCCGCAAGCCCAGCTTCGACACGCTTCGCCAGCGCTTCCCTAAGCTTCAGCGGAACTCATCTCTCCCCCAAGTCCCCACCCAGGCTTGCATCCGCCGTAATGCATCTCAACAGGAGCGAAAAGCTTCACTACCGACCTATGTTGCTCGCGCAACCTATTACGGCGACGCCAAGCTAGAAACTCTTTACCCTGATTTTGAGGATGTCATTGCCCATGGATTCTATGATCCAAGTTCTCCCGAAACCGAGCCATCACCCACGCTCCATCTGACATTAACTCCTACGTGTGCAAGGTTCTAGTACATTCTCTGGGCCGGCTCCCGCTATATATATCATTCCATAATACATTAAATATTTCAATTAATTAAACCACCACCAATTATTATGCATTTAATCTATATGACTTTAAATCTTCATCCAATTACACGATTAAAAACAGCTCATCACAATCACATCAACGATCACCAGGCAGTCTGGCAGAACCTCATTAAACCCCAAGGCATATCATGATAATACAGCAGTGTCTTTTAAGAAAACCCCGACTTCGCTGGAAAACAGACTCCATTCACCACCCCCTGCACATATTCTACCGAAGGAGATCATGCATTCAATTCTGTGACGCGCCAATCCAAAACTCACCTGTGTGGAATAGTCCAAATCCATGTGAACTCGCATCACTTTCTCGCGCCCAACTGCATTTGGCAAATCCCCAGGCTGTGAATCCTGCCTATCCACAATGTTCAGGCCGGAGAAATATAGCTCTAACATAACGTTTCAAATTTAAATCAGAAATTTGACTCGGAATTTAATAGGGTAGCTCCTCTCAAACCTACCAATCAGCTTTTCTGTGGCTACCACCCAAAAGCCCCACCATAAATCCAACAATTAATATTTAAAACAAATACAATTTTTGCATTAAGAATTATTCTTCAAAAGCTTTGATAAAAGTAAATACTTACAATTTCGTATATACTATTCTTATCTTTCTTCAATGCAGGTTGTTTAAATAAACAATTCGAAATATAATTTTATATAACTTTCGTGAAATCAAAGTACACCTAGACAATCTACCTTATCCATGTTTGGATACAAGGGATATACATTGGAATTTATAAAAATTACTTGGTATTTGTTATCTGGTTAAGGGAAGTACATTAAGAGTTATCCTTTTTAAAAGCAATCTCCAACAACCAGTGCTTACAGTAGTTTTAAAAGCTATGGCGACAACCGAAAATACCTCAGATTTAAACAAAATGATTTCAGATTTAAGCAAAGTCCAACTATCAGGTTAAAATTGACACTGTTAACAGGGATTTTTGGCGTTAATGGACAAATTGGGTCAAGACAGCAACAAAGTGTTCACACTTCAAACAAGACTATTCAAAATAAAATCTGAAATACATTGACTCACAAACAAAATGATGTGAGTTGACTTTTGATGGACACATGTTTGCTATGTAATTTGAGGGCAAAATAAACCCAAGCGCAGTGAGTCAAAACTCAACCCAAAACTGAAACACAATAGCAACTCACTATGTAAACAAAATTGCTCAAATGTTGTGTACAATGGATTGTAATCAAGAATGATACAAAGGTATCTAAAATAATACACACAATCTGAACCATAAATTTTAAAAATATTGTATTGGGTGCTTCTATTTGGCGTAAAATCTGGGGAAAAGGATGTAAATTATTTCAGGTATTCTAAAATGGGCGTTGTAAAACCAAAAACAACTAATTAAGAAATAACAAATCTATAATTGTGATATGGGAGGAAATATTAATCAAATATTCATATTCAGATAAAAGCAAAAATTAAAATTAAGGAGTGACTTAGTTAAGTTTTATTTAGTATTTTATTAAATTTTAAAATGGAAGGTACACAACAACAGAGTGACAATATACCCATTGTGCGCCGTGATTGCAGTTGCCCCCGTGGTCAAAGAACAGAGTTAGTGCAACCCAATTGCCTACTCAGGAAGCAGATGGGAAAGGAGAGTTCAATAGTGACGCTTCACTGACACAGCCAGTTCAAGAAGCACAAGCTGCTAGGGTGCAGAGCATCAACCCTTGGGTCCCCAAGCTGACCCGGAAGCCCACCAAGGTTACTATAACAAAAACAGTTAGAAACAAGGAGGTAGAACTTACTTTGTCTGTGTTAGACATTGTGTACCGCCAAGAGTTGGTCCCGTCAGCCATATTGGAGAAAGTTAAGCCTGTACTTGGCACTAGCTATGAGCCTTACGTGAGTGATGGCAATCAGGAAGAGGACAAGGAGCCTGAGTTTTACAGAACTGATGAGGGACAGCTGGTGTTAAAAAAGGTTGCAGCCTTCTACAACAAGGTACCCATGCCTTGCAAGCTTGTCACCAATCAGGATCTAGATTCAACTACCCCCACTAAGCCCGCCCAGAAGTGCATTCCTGATATCAAGCACATCATCCTGCTCAGACTTATGCGTGAATCTGGTGACTGCAAGGCAGCCACAGCCCTTGTTGGAGTGGATCCCAAGTACACCAGCAAGGTATTCAACAAATTCATTGATACTGACCAAGTTCCTGCCACAGAGAAATCCTTGCACATGTCTACCATGCTCACCAAGGAGCACAAATGGGCAATCCACCAGTGGATAAACCGAGATTGCCATCTTGAACTGGCAAATATACAGGCCATGGTCAAGTCCACTTTTGGGATCAAGGCCTCAATTTTCTTTTATTATCATTTGGTAAAGGGTCTGTGGTTTTCATGAAAAAACTCAGGGTATCCCCCTACAATTGGAATAGCCCAACCAATGTTGAGACCCAGAAAAATTACACTGAGGCATACACTGCCCTTAAAAACAAAGGGATATTGAAATTCTACTATATCAACAAATCAGCATTCTCTTTGTCTATGCATAATGCATATGGATATATCCCCAAAGGAACCTATGACAGGGTGGCTTGACGTTCTGCAGTCTGCTCCACAGCATTTCCATGGTGGCTCTTCTTGGCCCAAAAGGGATTGAGATGTACCAAATGATATTGGGATCTCACAACAGCCGTACCTTCTTGTCATTCCTCTAATTGGTCCAGGAGCACCTGAGGTACACAAGCCTGGGCTTTACCAACGTCATTGTGTTGGACAACATTGGACTTCATAAGGTGGCAGATATTCTTAAGAAATTTCCAATGATTGACACTAGCATCACAGTGGCCCCCCAGCAATTGGCCACAGCAAATTTGCTTTTTCTTCCTCCCTGCCTATTTCTCATTCCTAGATCCCACTGAGGAGGTCTTTGGGTGGCTCAAGCAAGGGACCTGACTGGGACCAAGGACATTTGTGATTTGCTCCAGGCCAGGGTCCACACTCTCCCAGCTGAGACCCTGGCCAAATTCTATGGCCATGCTGATTTGTTCATCCCCGCATGCCTTTCCCAACAGCCAATCAATTAAAGGCTTAGCTTGTCTGACTTTTTTATATTCTCTAATTTACTATTTTAGATTTATGGATTATCATATTGTATTTAGAAGCTTTCAAGCCAGCAATCACATAGAACAGCACTACTGATGCATATGCTTAATTTTGCATTGCAATTCATTTTTTGTCTTCCTTGGGGCTTTCCCAAACGCTTAATATTAAAGTATTATAAATACAAGTCTGTGTCACTACTGGCCTGTAAATATATGAATGTAATTAAAAAAGTAAAGGGGTAAAGATATCAAGGTATATGTGATTTTTATTAATAAATATTAATATTCTGGTATAAAACCTGCTTTAAGATTTTTTTAATAGATCACTGAATGGAAAAGTGCTTAAAAATTAATTATAATAAAAATAATCTAAATTTTAAATAAAGTTATTGGAAGAGAGAATTTATTAAGGGCACCTGCAGTGAGTTTGTTGGTATGTACCCACCCAGCAATAGAGGTGGTGCACAACCTCCACTGCTATACCATGTACAGTGAATACACCTTGATTAAAGTACTCCAGCATGATGGTAAAAGGAGGAATTGTTAGATGTGAATGAAGGAGCAGCTTTTCTGGTGGGGCTGCAGACCTGTAAATGCCAGCCAGGACCAGGGCATCCTGGATAACATGATCCACCAAGTCATATACCAGGGGGACCTTTTTCCTGTCCAGGGAGAGCCTGGCCTTGTCAATCCCAAGAAGGACCCCACTCAGGTTCTCTACATTAGTGCACATTCCAAAGTAAAAGAGGAACCCCAGGTAAACCACCAGATGAAGCCTTTGCCCAGCAAAGGCTTCAGTAAACTTGCACAATTTATTAAACACAGCACCACTCTTCTTCTTTTTGTGCTTTGTCTTGGCAAATGTGAGCTCCATTGCTGGAAAAGCCTTGTCTTATCAGCACTTCAGGCCAGCCCAAAGTCCGCCAGGAGGATTTTGGTCTTCTTGACAGCTGTTGCATCTGCAACAGCTGATTTACCCACCACACGCCCAAAGTTCTCAAGTAGGTAAGAGAGAGTGTGCTTCACCAGGAAGCAGAAGCAAGCAGCTGCATGGTCCTGGCCCATCTCTGGTACATTTTTGAATGGGAGCGTTGCCAGGACATCCCAAACAAGCTCAATGAAGTTTACACAGTAAACTCCACTGAAGGATACTGGGTCAAGGCGGACCAATTGGGCATCCTTGTAGGCAGTAACTGCCCACTTGGATGCCCCTTTTCTGTGTGTCAGCCCAGTAAATGTCACGGTAGGTTCCATGATGCCGGGTATTATCTGCCCAAGCAAGAAGACTCAAAAAGCCGGAAAACCTTTATCAAAATTGACCAAGTTAACAGATTTAAATCAAACGGTCAATCAGAAATGGGTTATGGCTGCTCCAGTCTGTCAGCTGAAACCTGTTCCCCTTTTCAAATTGACATTGATAAATTGGCGTAATTTGAGGGTCATCCAAAATGAGCTTTCAATCAGCATGGTCTTCAGAAACTAGTCACACAAGAGTTCTTTGCAACCTGGACCAGATACTTACTTGACAATGCGGAAGGAATAGGAGGTCAAGACTCAGGTGGTTTTTCTTAGTCAATTTTTCTGATATATATTGAATAATTCTCACTGTTTCAACTCTAAGAGTTGAGTCCTCACAAAATTTTACTCAAGAAAAATCATTTATCCCAAGTTCTAATTTTCTTTTTAAAAATGAATCCTGTGGTCAGGTTTTACAATATATTCTGTACAATCTGATTCTCAACAGAATCATTTATGGAAGATGGGGTCTTGCTGTCGGAACTTGGTTGTCGGTGCTGCCCAATGTTAATTTTGTGCCAATCAATTTTGCTGCTCCTCCCCCATTCTTGAAACTGAAAATCATGTGGCCTCCCAATGTCCAGAATTTTACTCTGAAGATTTGTTGATGTTGTCTCAGGCCATTTATCTTGGGCTACTTTGGTTAGGATTAATTGTTCTTATTAATACTGGTATTACAATAGGAAATTTTACAAAAAGATATTTGAAGCCACACTGGTGGTTAATCATTAATTCTATGTGGATTTGGGTGGTAATTCCCCATCACCTAGAAAAGGCTTCATACTATCCCGCAATTTCCGTCACAGTAAAGCCTCCTGCGACATCAGAAAGGTACTGTGGATCCTATCTTCAAGCTCCTGCAAAACAGGGGGTAGAGCCAGCTGCCTAGCCACGTGATTGACATAGTTGGAGTAGAAGGTAGTGAGGACATGCAGGACCGGGACCTGGCATATTTTGATGTTGATTTGTTCTAAAAAAACAAGTAAGAATTATTGAATTTTTATTGATTTTTATTTTTAGGTTACCTTCTACAGTTCCCTCTTTGCCGGCGGCTTTGACAGGCTTGACCATTCTTGGCACAAGCAGTTGGGCTGGTAATTTGGTGTTCTCCATTATGGCTTGCTTGGCTAGCTTGAGATGTGCATACATCTTGGGGTTGTCAACCCAGACAGACAGCGCAGAGAGGGAAAAAGACTTCAATTGGAGGCTCTCAACTGCAGTTCTTTGAAAGTTGAGCAGACACTTGATTGTTGTTTCAGGGGTGTCCAGCATCTTGGTCATAAGCGCCTTGGCTGACACCTTGGTGATATTGTCTCCTGTAAGGATGGCAGACTTTACTTTTTCTTTGACCTTGTGGTCAACCTCCTTGATTTCAGCAATTGCCAAGTTGAGGTCCTTTGGCAGCTTCTCCAGCTCTCTCATATGATTTATTACCAACCTTTCTATATGTTTTTATAGCTTTCACCCCAATAAACTCTGTGTTTTTCTGATATAATTGTCTCTTTGTTTATTCCTTTTTGTTTTCCTTTACTCCAAAAGCCCATCTATTTACCCATTGTATATATGTTTTACACTCATCTCAATATGTGTTGTTTGCTTTGTGTCAGCATTGTTTCCTGGATTGCCATATTATTTTTAGCACTTAAACACAGCCCCTTGTGAAAATATTAACAACAATTTGGTGATCAGCTAAATTTAAATTAAAAAATTATAAGCTTATATGGTTAGATAAAGTTGTTGCTGATCTGAATTCAAAACCTTAATGATAAACTTTAAGCCAATCAGGAGCCAAGTGATAAAGGCATTTTTGTGACATAAAGGGTCATTCAAGAATTCTTTGGTGCATGTGCGCTAATTAATCTAATTGGCTGGATGTTTTTTCATTGAATGCCATTGCCGCTGTGGCAAGTTATTGGTAGACTAGTGACCAATTAGCTGCTGGGTTAGCACTAGTCCACAAACAACTTACCACAGTGGCAATGGCGCTCAATAAAAAACATCCAGCCAATTAGATTAATTAGCGCACATGCATTAAAGAATTACTAATGACCCTTTATGTCACAACAATCACTTTATCACTTGGCTTCTGATTGGCTTTAAGTTTAACATTACGGTTTTGAATTTGGATCACAGACAAATTTATCTTAACATAATAAACTTAAATTTTTTCTAATTTAAATTTAGCTGATCACCAAATTATTGTTAATATTTTCACAAGGGGCTGAGTTTGGGTGCTAAAAATACTGTGTTCTGGATCTAGAAACATGGTATAGTAAATATATAATTTTATAGAAATTAGCTGAACATAAAGAATAAATCCAAATATAAACAATGAGAAAATGAAAAATTGAAATTCAGGATAAAGATAATATAAATAAAAAATTGGCAACAGAGAGTTTATTTGGGGATGGGAAAGAGTGATGGCTAGTAGGCAGAATAGCACAAGAAGAAAGATGTAGAGCCAGTGCTGGCCTGGGGGCCTGGAATTGGGTGGGGCTGGCAGGTGGGTGGTGGTGGTGACAGGGATAGAGACAGGAGGATTGTGCGTGATGGCCGCCATATACTGCTGATGGTATTTCTCATTGGTCATTGGCTTAATTAGTTGGTAGATGGCTGTGGCACAAGGTGGGAGGCGCTTGTCCTTACGTGATTGGTTGCCCATGTTCATGTGGAAGACAATTTGGGCAAACAAGTCTGCCACCATTTTGTGACCAAAGAGAGAATTGTGGCTAAGGATCCCAAGATAGAGGTCATTGAAAGCCTGAGGGCTGCACTCCTGTAATGTGGATCCAATCTTGAAGAAGACAACATCATCCAGATGGATGTCTGCATGGCTGGCAGGGTAGACTGAGGCCTGATGCCTGTGTCCCTGGATTGCCTCAAGGGCAGTGGAGCTACCCTCTATCTGGTAGCTCAAGAAAGCTTAGTGAATGGAATTTGAGCTATCCCAGGAGTCAAGTAATTTGCTGATGATATGGCCATACTTTTAACCATTAGTGAAATTTGGGTTTGTCCAATAATAGACAAAACCCTTGGCTGAAACAGCCAGAAATGCACCAATAAAAAACCCCTCTTGCCCTTATTCCTTCCTTTTTGGGTGGCAGCTCTTCCCTGATTGCCAATATTTTTCAAAAGCTATGAATAGCTTATAGTAGGAGATAAACATGATGTCATTTGATAGACTTTTCAAGCATTGGGCCAGGGTGGATTTAATGGCCTGATCATATGAGAAATCCTCAGCACCATCCCATTAGTTGCCAGCAACATTAGTGTGAGAATAGGCTGATTGACCATAAATGATCAGGCTAATCATTGCATGCAGATCATTATCAGTTACACGCTGTATTATCACTAGGCTAATATTCTATTAAGTGTAGTAATTATACACTGTATAATCACCAATATAAAATAATGGATATGGCAGTTATACGCTGTGTAATTGTTAGTTTATTGTGATAGATGCAACAATTATACACTGTATTATCACTGATTATCATTCCAATGTGTAGTGATTATACACTGTATAATTACTAGTTTGTTATAATTGATATTAGCATTATACGCCATATAAATGTTAACCAATATAATGATTATCACTGATTACACATTGTGTAATCATGTAATCATCAATTGTATATTGCTCATTCCATCCTACTGGACGTTGTATCAACTCAGTACCATCCAACCTGATGAACGTATATGAGTATATCAAACAAGTGATGATCATATAGCTAAGAAATACTGAGCTTGGATCAGCATTACATGGTGTATAATTGGGTTCCTTATTGGTTTGGGTCAGCATTACACGGCGGATAATCCACGAGTCAATATTGGATCAAGTCTGCTATTATACGGCATATAATCCCCAATTTGACCTGTTTCATTAATAAGCAGAAGGCTTGCCAGCCAGAAAAAGACCACTGATTAAGCCCTACAAATGGAATACCAGAATTCTACCTTTCAATGTTGAAAGACAGATTAAGGACCATTTATAAGCGTCAACTAAATACGGCGTAGTTTCCCAGCGCAATAATAGGCGTGTAAGATATAGCCAATTGATAAAGAACAGTAGGCTAGCTCAAGAAGAGCGTAGGCTGTAGCTGAAGTGCCATGTACGCCTGCTAAGGCCAGTAGCAACACACATGCCAAGGACAGCCAATCAGGATAGGCACAGCCAGCAAAGATGGACCTATTGTGAAGGTAGCCACTGAGAACTGTCTAAAAGGACAAGAACAAGGGTTGTTGCAGTATATATTGATACATACTCCTGAAAAGATGATAACAAGTTCTTAGTTACACCTGGATAGATTGCAGCCGCTGGCTAGATTGTACTCCAGTTTCAATAAACGTAATTATCTTCAAAGTTCTATTCTATTGTAGTATGTAGTGCTCTTGCATAAGATTAGGTAGAGTACATTGGCAAGGCTAACATATATCTGTAGCTTTAAACATACCAGCAATAACCCAAGTTTCTCAATAATTAGTAAGTTCCCAGATTGAAGCCATCTTTCTGTGCATCCAGAGCTGCATCATGCGCTCAGAAACCCAAATGCCATGGTGCACAAGTTGCTTCTGGACCTGGGTCAGGTTAATCTTGGGGCCCCGCTGCAGGAGGTCAAGCATTATAGGATATGTATCCTTGATCTGGGAGTCAACCTGCTTTGTTGGCTTCTTGGCTATCACAATCTGATTCCCCTTATCCATTAAGTTATTGAATTCCTGCATGATGGTGGCTTGGATAAATTACAATTGAGTTACAATATGATCCCAGGACAGATCACGCAGGTTCAGTGCCACAATTTCCTGGATAATTTGGGCAGTGATTATTCTGTGTTTGGGGCTCTGGGCCGCAGGAGCTGAAGCCTGATTGGCTGTAGGGGGGCAGGTTGGCTTGTGGCAGGAAGTTGTTCTGATCAGGGTTTCCATTCTGATTAGTTGGTTGATGTGCAGCTTGTGGAGGGGTGGGTACAGGAGCGGGGGGAAAGCTAGACACTAAGTGACTACTGAACAAGTCAAAGTCATAGGGGTCAGGTACAGGTCAGCTTCCTCATTACCCGCATCAAAGGCTTGGGTGTAAACAGGTGCCTCCATGTTCTGAACCTCACCTCCATTGAAGCTGGCTTAGCTGCTGGCGCCACTGAAAATTTTGTTGCTAGTAAAAACCATTGTAAAAAACCTAGTATAAAATCACTAAATGTAAAAGTTTAAAATTTTATGATTTATTTTTATTGTAATCTCAAGTCCATATTTGGAAGGGTCTCAAAACCATTCCATACAAATATGGAGCCATGAAAATGAATAAAAATGCCTCTGTTCCTAAATTAGATAGCTGTTTATTGGCTGTTAAACTGTTATTTTTCTATTTTAGGCTTCTCATTCTACACATCTTGTGTGACTTAATTTTGTTTTGTGCTTGTGGAATCTTGCTTCTAGATTGCTTTAATTTTGCTTCATTTTAGTTCTTTTGTTGGTGCCTCATATAAATCCTGATTGGATTATAATATTATCCAGAATAGTATTGTCAAGTTTTATACTTCTGGGAAGTATAATAAACAAAATAAAGGGAAAAATAAGAAGAGAATGATAATTTATTAGATATGAATATATGGTATTATATAGTATCTTGGCGAGCCATATGTTGTCCATATACGTCATGGAGGTCATGAGGCTTATCTGAGTAATGTTCCTCTTGAGTCACAAGGCTTAATCAAGTTGTATTCCATTTAGGATCTGGATTGAGTGATCCCCGGAATAGATGGTTAACTGATAATGGTGCCACCAGTTTATTGACTGGGCAGTGAACCACTTGGTGAGCCGCTTGGTGATTTATTTGGGGTGTTAATTCCCCAAGAGGGAGTAATTGAAGATGTTGCAACATCTTCCCCTGGGGTGCTGGAAGCCAGAGCCTTGGGGACCTTCTTAAGGGTATCTGGAATACAGGCCTGGTATTGATCCAGTTTGGCATTAGGAACAGGGAGTCTTGAGCTTTGCTGGGCTGCTCTTGCTTTACATAGGCGGAGTCAATCATGATGCATATGTTTCAATTCAGTTTGAGCTCCAATCCCTTTGATGAGGTACGTGTTATTGGGTTTCACCTCCATGATGATGCCTGGTCTGCGCAATCCTGGGTCTAATTTGTGCTGGTTGTGGTTGACAACCCAGATCTTGTCTCTGACTTGGAACCTTTCTTGTTGTAATGGGATTAATTCCCACTGAACCCTTTGTTGTTCCATTGCCTCTTGGTCCTTTCTGACTTGTAGTACTTTTGGGTCATTGCTGTCTGGTATCTTCTTTGGAAGTGGCAGTTGTGGTCCCATGGTTATACTGACAAGTGAAGGTTTCTGACCATAGACAAGTTTGTAAGGGCTTTTGCCCGTATTGCGGTTGACTCGTGTTCTGCAGACCATAAGGGCAGTTGGTAGCATGTCAACCCAGGCTTTTGGATTTTTGGCAGATAACTTACTGAGGGCTTCCACTAGAGAGCTGTTTAGTCGTTCTATGCGTCCATTTGCTTGTGGGTGATATGGGCTGACTGTGACGTGTTTTATTCCATTTTTGGCAAGATAGATGTTGGTGTCAATAGCTTTGAGTTCAGTGCCTCCATCTGTGATTAAGAGGTTGGGCTTTTCAAACTTAGCTATGATCTTCTTGCCAATGAATTGTCTCACGTTGTTGCCTTTGTGCTCTTTTGTGGCTTGTGTTACGGGCCATCTGGTTGCATAGTCAATGGCTGTGATGATGTACTTTTTGCCTTTTCTTTCACCAGCCATAGGTCCCACAATATCTAACAACCATACCTTGAAGGGTTGTGTGATGGATATAGGTACTAATGACTTGGGTGGAGCTTTGGTTTGGGCGTACTTTTCAAAGACCTTGCATTGTTCCAGTACTTCTCTGATATCATCTAGCATGTTGGGCCACCAGTAGCAGGTCTTGAGATATTCATGCAAGTTTCTGCTACAGGTGTGTCCCAAGTCTCTGTGATAACGGAGGATTGTGTCAATCTTTTATGTTGACAGAACGTAGGGTACAGTGCCACCATTTGGAAGGGCTTGGTGGAGGGTATCATATACGTTTTTGAACAGATGTTTGTTCTTGAGGACTTTCTCTTGGATGTCCATTGGTGTGCCAGGTGGGAACCCTTCCCGGAGATTCCCCATGATTAACCTGGGCCAGTTGGGGTTGCCATCAGTGCAGAGGATATGTTTATTGTATAGCCTTGATAGGGCGTCTGCAGTAAGCATTTCTCTGCCTGGCTTGTATTCAATTTGCATGGGGTATCTCTGTATGAGACTCATCCATTTGGCTTGTCTTCTTGACAGGTGTTGTTGTGTTTTAAAGAATATCAAAAACTTCTGGTTGGTGAGTGCTTTGAACGTCTGGGCTCCTTCTAGATAACATTGCCATTTCATGAGACACTGTATGATGGCAACCAACTCCTTATTGTGTATAGGGTATCTTTGTTTGCCGTCTGATAGCTTCCTGGATTCATATGCCACAGGGAGGAAGTCTTTCTGGGCTGTTTGTTAGAGGTGTGTAGATTGCCAGACTTCTGAGCTGCGTGTTTCCCTTCTAGTAATACATCCTTGAGGTTCTTGCAGCGGGTCATGTCAAACTGACGTCTGATATGTGTAGGAAGGCCATTGTAGAAGTCTAAGCGTGGTCCAGATTCATCAAAATTGATGGTGTTGGGCGCACAGTAACATAGTCCTTCATATGCGGCAATGTATTCCTCAATGGTTCCTGTCATTTTGAAGGTTTGGAGCTTGGTCATAATCACCATGTCTGATTCCTTCATGGAGAACTTTTTGAGGAATGCAGCTTTGAATATTTCCCAGTTTTCCTTCTGGTCAGGATGTTGAGCCAGCCATTTGGTAACAAAACGTGAAGCAGTCCCTGTGACACAGAGGGCAATTTTGCTAACCCAGAGTCTTTGGGGGGGGGGGGTACTCCACTTGTTCAAATTTGCTCTTGGTACTGTTGATTGAAAGAGAGGCGTTCTCACGGCGTAGTCTTGCAAAGGCGCCAATCTCAGCGGTACATAGGCGTTGAAACACAATATTGGGTATCTCAGGTTGCGTAGACGCTGTTGTAGCTGGTGTGGTAGGGAACAGTCTGCAAGTTTTGAGAGCGTTGTACTGGTCAATGGGTAAAAGGAGATTATTGTAGATGACAAGTCCAGGGGGACGTCTTTTCCTACTTTGTAATCTCTCCAACTGTTAGGGAGTGACATTGCTTGGGTTCTTTTCTTGGGAGGAATTTTTCCATTGAGTTGGGTAGGTATGGATAACCTACCTGTGCTACCACTGTCAAGTTTTATACTTCTGGGAAGTATAATAAACAAAATAAAGGGGGAAATTAAGAAGAAAATGATACTTTATTAGATATGAATATAGGGTATTATATAGTATCATGACAAGCCACATGTTATCCATGTATGTCATAGAGGTCATGGGGCTTATCTGAGTAATGTTCCTCTTGAGTCACAAGGCTTAATCAAGTTGTGTTCCATTTAAGACCTGGATTGAGTGATCCCTGGCATAGATGGTTAACTGATAATGGTGCCACTGGTTTATTGACTGGGCAGTGAACCACTTGGTGGGCTGCTTGGTGATTTACTTGGGACGTTAATTCCCCAAGAGGGAGTAATTGAAGATGTTGTGACAGTATCCATCCATCCCACTTGCTGTGTCAGTTCATTTTTTTTTTAAATAACACCACTTGATATTTGCTATAATTTTGTATAATGAGCAAGAAATTTTTTGTTTTTTATTTGATAGTTTATTTTTTAACCAAAATATTTAAATTATTTGAATCCTGAATCTTGCGTGATTTGGATTTTGTTCAAATCTGAAATCATTTTGTTTAAATCTGAGGTATTTTCAGTTGTCGCCATATATTTTAAAACTACTGTATATTCAATCCACATTTCAAATTCCACAGTTAGTCTTTGAATTTACTGGTGGCTTTCATTTGTGATATTAAATTTAGTGTTGGGGTTTACAATCCTGCATCTTCAAAAAATTCACTAAACTTAAAAATTTGGTGGGTGGATTTTAAAAATTCATTATGTTCACTTGAAATATGCTGCCACAGCTGGAGATTTTCAAAATGTCTGAAAACCCTGAAGTTTTGAAGTTTTGAAATATTTAAAGAAAGTACCAAATATTGGTTTAGTTAATAAAAAGATCAGATTACAATTGTGATTTCATATTGTGGTGAAGGATTTGCCAGTGCTGCAATTTTTTTAAAGGTCCTGAATCTACAGTATGGAGAGATCTTGGACTCCAAGTGCTTTACTTTAATGATAAATGGAGGAGAGATGGCCTTTTCAGTAAAGAAAAATCAGATAGTTTGGTATTTTTTAAGGTAGATTACTATGCTAGCTTTATTGAAAAGGGGGTAATAGACTCAAGAAAGTAAGTCTTTTCATTTGGATGAGAAGGACAAAAAAGAAGAGGTGGTAGTAGATGTGGTAGTGCAAGCAAAAGAACAGACTAAGGTAAAGGAAATACCCCTGAAAAAGAATAATTAGGTTTATCCTTTAGTGAGAAAATTATAAGAATAAAGATAGCCAAGTCTATTTATACTCTAGGATTGTCTATTGCAAATAGTTATGAGATTACTTAGTTAATAACCCATTATTGGGAAGATACATGACCAAGGAATCATCCCTGGGAAGAGTTTTTGTTTTCAATCAATGATTCAACTTTTTCTGCTTAATCAATCAATTGATTGATTGATCAATATTTTTGTTTTCTCAAAAGCTTTTGGAAACTGTCTCTCATTATGTTCAAGGTGATCTAGATTTAGATAACTCCTTCTGAATATATGTCATCAGTTCAGCTGAGAGTGAATTTGATGAAAAACGGATGATTATTTCAGGAAAACCCTGGGGTCTAAGCAAAGAAAATTCTTTTTTAGACACTCCCAGCATTTGAGGCTACTCTGTGAAGCCTGAGAGCTATGACCTGAGGTTATAAAACTTGGGATGGCAGGAGTGTCTTAAAAATTGATTGCCATCCTAAAAATAAAAAATAACTGTGATAAATCAAATTTCCAGTTACAAATATGTGAGTCATCACTTTTTTCTGGTTCAAAATTGATTTGCTTCCCATAGGGGCATATAAACCTTATTTTTTCTTGAATAAACATGTCTTTGGTTTTCTTTCCTCTTCTCTCTTCACAACTATAAAAAGAAGTATAGCCACAAAGCCCAATAAAATATTGAGTTTGTTATGTATATAAAGTTTTAGATATTAGTAAGCACTTATAATACCTGGGTACTTCTTGTGCCATGCTACTATTATAAACCATCTCAAAACAAAACTTATTGTTGCAACTGAACCAATGAGAGTTTAGTAATTGGATTTGGGGAAGACAACAGTCCAATAGAAAAGACAGAAATAATAAGAATAATATGTTGTTTATTATAGAATACTGTGATCAATATACCTTATGGGAAAAGCCACCAGGCCACAAGGGGGTGGCAAGGTGGTATGTTCCATGTAGGGTTTGGAGCCAAGGAATAACTTGTGCAGGGATCAGCAGGTCAAATTGGTAGCGCTCCTAATTAGGAGAAAGGGCCCACAGTTTGACATTGTCATCAGATTGGTTCATGTTGTTAGATACATCAAGGCACAGCTCATTGAGCACCCCCTGTTTATTGTAAGATACATTGGCAGGTGATTCTGAGGACTTGGTTGCAACACCCCCCTTGCCCCTGCTTGTTGTCAGACACCAGGATTGGAGTCTGCAAGAGATCTGGTAAGGTCCACACAAACAGTCTTTGTGTGGGGATGGCGCAGCAGGGGCGCAAGCAATTGTGGTGGAGTGTCTTGGTATTTCCTTGGGCATCTCTAAGCCAATAGGTGTGATTGTCATAAACTTCAGCTATCTTGAAGGGCCCTAGGTGGTTGGGCTCCAGCTTAGCCAAATTGGGGTTGAGGGTATAGACAGGGTCACCTACAGCGTATCTGGCTTCAAGGTGCTTTGTCCCTCCTTTGATTTGTTTGTGCTCAAATTACTGGGCTTTGGCACCATTGGTTTAGGGACAGAGTTGTCAACAGGGGGCTTTCCTGGAACTGTATACTGTAGCTTCCCCTGTTCCACTCCTATCAGACTTTCAGGTGTCCCAAAAGCCAAGGCGCTAGGGCTGAACCCAGTGCCTTGATTGATTCTTGCCTGTAGGATAAGTAGACTGGTAGGCAAGTGTTCAGTCCACACAGTATTGGGGTGTTCCTGCAAGAGCTTGGCAATCAGTTGCACCAATGAGACGTTTAATTGCTCCATGCACCCATTAGATTGCGGATGATAGGGAGTGGTTACTACCCATTGGAGGGCATTCTTGGCACAGTACGCCTTCATGACCTGGCCAACAAGCTTGGGACCGTCATCTGTGATGAGACGCTTGGGCCGCCCAAAGAAGGCCACAATTTCCTTGCCAATGAAGCAGGTGATGGTGGTGGCAGTGTGGTTAGTTGTTGCCCACGCCACTGGCTAGCAAGTAAAGTAGTTGATGGCGGTTATTATGTACTTCTTTCCCAGTATGTCTTCAGGGAGGGGCTCAACCACATCAAGGGCCCACTGCTTGAAGGGTTCCATGGCCTTGATGGGTAGGACAGACTTGGGAGGTGCAGGTTTGGACATATTATTTTTTCACAGCACACATGTTTTGAGCTGATCCAGGATAGCCTGGTGCATACACAGCCCCCAAACTTTTTGTTTCATGATCTTGATGAGGTTTTGTCCTCTGATGTGACCCAAGGTGCAGTTGTAGTGCAGTATTGTGTTGCCTTGCTGTGTGGTGGGGATGTAAGGCGTCTTTTCACCTGTTTCTGCCTGGCGGCAGACGTTGCCAGCATTGGTGGTGAATTGGCTTTCATTGTCTTTCAGTTTGGAGATGGTTACTGAGTTAAGGCCTTTGTAATGAGTTGCCTCAGGACAGAGGTAAAGCATGGGCTAATCTGAATCCAAACCATTGTCCCCAGTGATGGACGCTACATAGAGTCATGAAAGAGCGTCATATGTGACAAGTTTCTTCCCAGGCTTGTACTCAATGCGCAACTGGTAAGGGGATAGATGCTTGACCCAGCCTGCTTGGCGGCCTGTCAAGTGGAACTGCATGTTGAAGTACTGAAGTGACTTATGGTCTGTCAGGACGTGGGGAGGAAAGGTTGCCCCTTCCAGGTAACAGCGCCATTTCTCAACGCAGTGCACAATTGCGACCAATTCCTTATCATGTATTGGGTAACATTGTTCTGAGTCAGTAAGCTTCCTAGACTCATACACTATGGGGAGGAAGATGTCTTTGTTGGTTTCTACCCGTAGCACGCCCCCAACGGCTCTGTCAGAGGTGTCAGTCTCAAGTTTGTACTGGCGGTGTCACAGCCCATACCAGAGTCCAGCTGGACTCCCACAGGGGAGGCAGGCCAGGCCTGGAAGACCATGTACACAATAGGCGCTAAACAAACCAGTTAGTTTAGAGCAGGGGCTAGGGGGCGCCAATTCCCAGTATGGGGCACAACTTGGTCAAACAGCCCCAATACTGTGATATAGATGAACCCCAGCTTGGTAAAGTCCTGGGTGGGAGGCGCGTTGGAGAGAGGAGGGGCAGTAGGTATCTCCTTCATTGCTGGTGGCAGATCCAGATGATGGGGATGGAAATACTCCAGGTCAAGGGCGCAGGGTGTTTTGGCAAGGGCAACAGGAGTATAGCCAGGAGGATATGGATATGCAAGTTTTTATGGAGTAGTGGATTCACAAATAAATGCAAAGAGAATAATTAAATTTGAGCAAATATAGACAATTCCTGCAATAAGATAATAATTTCTAGGCATAAACTCGCTTTATTAAGATGTCAACAGTGAGGAGGGCTTCTCCCCCTCACTACTTATACTTACTGAAGATTCTGTGGCCTTTTGTGCCACCAGAGAACTGATGGCATCATTTTGAGTTGGATTAACAATTTTAACCAGAATTTGCATTCTTGGGCAAGAGGGTGAGATCTCATTGGCTACTATAACATGAACCTTTTGAAATTTGCAGCATGCTGAGACACCACAGTTATTTATTGTTCCTGCAATGAATCAATTGTCTGATTGCGCAATCAAACAATCATGCTCCCAATGTATCATTTCCTGATAGGTGAGTGGCCCAAATTTGATAACAGGCTTGAAGCCAAGGATTTGAGGCTTGTGTGCCTCTCAAATCCCAGGCCATTCACTAGTCAAAAGGGGGTATTTTGCCCTGGAAGGTGCTTTGTGTGGGTTTCCACGCTGCATGTTTAATTAACCCTAAGGAGGCCAGCTGACTGTCCAGGGAAATCTGGGCCCTGACATCATCCCCTACCATAGTCAAGCTTGCAGAGAACAACACTTTTTACTCCGAGACTTATATTCTTTTAGTAGGATGGCAGCATTCCCCAGGTTGGATTCAGGTTCCCAAGTATTCTCTTCATGGGGTATCCTTTCCATTTGACCAGAAAGTGAGGTTTTTGGTATCAGAGTTTGTGTCCCAGGATGGCTTTGACCTTGTGTTCTGTGAAGCTTTCCATTTTGATGGGTGGGGAGCTGTTCTCACTATCTGGTGCGGGAGAGAAGGTTCTTTTTTTGATAACAGGGAGCGGTGGAATATGTTGTGAACCCTCCATCTGGGGGGCAGTTCTAGTTGGTAGGCTACGGTACCAATGCATTGTAAGACTTTGTAAGGACCTGTTTGTTGGGGGCTCAAGATAGCGCAAGGGGCAGTGGTCTTGATGTTCTTAGCGCTGAGATACACAAGGTCTCCTACTTCAATTGGGGGGCCAGGGCTTTGTTTCTTGTTGGCAAAATCCTTGTATACTTGTACTGCTCTTCTCAGGTTCTTGGCGCATTCTTCTTGGCACGTGTGAATGTTGCTGACCCAGTCTCATCTTTTGGGGTTGTTAGCTTCCTCTGTGAGGGGGCATTTCATGTGGGGTTGAATCCATAGTTGTCTTTGAAGGGGGACATACCAGTGGAGCTGTGGTCTTGGTTGTTGTATGCAAACTGAGCCATTGGTAGGTGGGTTACCCAATTGTTCTGTTCCAAGTTAACATAGCATTGTAAGTACTGTTCAAGGACCTGGTTCACTCTATTGGTCTGTAAGTTGCTCTGGGGGTGATATGCATTAGACAATGATCTTTTTATTCCCAAGTCCTTTAGGATTTGGGCCAAAAACTTAGGGATGAATTGTGGACCTCTGTCTGAGACCACTTCTTGTGGGAGTCCATGGTTCATGAATACTCAGTTACAGAATAGAGTGGCAGTTTCCTTTGCAGTTACTTTGATTGTTGTTGGAATGAAGTGAGCCATCTTTGTGAAGCAATTGACAATTAAAAGGATGGCGTTGAATCCCTTTGAATTGGGTAGCTCCACAATGTAGTCCATGGAAACTGACTTCCAAGGGCCTTCTGCAATCTGAAGGGGTTGTAGTAATCCTTCTGGATTTCCTTGCTTAGGTTTGGTACGTCCGCATGTCTTGCAACCACTGAGGTATCCTTTGATCTATGGCTTCATCCTGGGCCACATGTAGGTTCTCTGAATCCCTTTGAGAGTCTTTGTACGCCCAGGGTGTCCTGACATGGGGGAGCCGTGGTATTCCTTTGGTATCTCTAAGCGCATTGGGCCTTCTGGTACATAGGTGCATCTCTGTAGCTGCAGGGTGTTTCCATGTAGGTAGTAACCATTTTGGTAGTATTGACTGTTGATATCTTTCTTTAAGTCTTCCATGATGAAGATGATGTGCTGGTCTACGGTCTGAGCTAGTTGGATTTCTTCTCTTCTACTGGCTAGCCCCAGGAATAGGAGCATTGGCTCAATCATGTTTGGGGATAGCAAGGATTCAGTGTTGAATTCTTCAATCTCTTTGGCACTAGGAAAGAGGTTGAATCTTTGGCTTAAGGCATCTGGTACAATGTTGATCTTGCCAGGCTTGTAGCTGATTGATAAGTTGTAATCTGCTAGGAATAAGGCCCATCTAGCTTGTTGCTGATTCAGTTGTTGTGGTTTAAAGAAGTATGTCAGGTTCTTGTGATTGGTCATGATTATCACTGGGTGGTTGGCGTCACACAAGTATCTTCTCCAATGTTTCAAGGAAAGGATGATAGCAAGCATCTCTTTATTGTAGATGGGGTAGTTTAACTCAGGCAGAGTGAACTTCCTTGAGTAGTAAGTTATAGGGTGCAGCTTACTATCATGCCCCTCCTGAAGCAACACCCCCCAATGCAAAGTCAGAGGCGTCTGTTTCCACAATGAAGGGCTTATCGTAAACCGGCATTTCTAAGACAGGGGCAGAAACAAAGGCGTTCTTTAGCAACTCAAAGGCTGACTTGGCGGTATCATCCCACACAAAAGGGTGTTTCTCAGAGGTGAGGCGGGTCAAGGGCAAGCAGATTGAAGAAAAATTTTGGGGAAATTCCCGGCAGAAGTTTGCCAGGCCCAGGAAACTTCTGACCTCCTTGCAGTTCTTGGGTTCAGGCCATGATGTCACAGCCTCTATTTTATCAGGTGTCATTGCAAAACCTCCTTTCAGTACATTGTACCCCAGGAACTCTACTTCTTCTTGGAAAAACTCACATTTCTGGAGTTTAACAAAGAGTCCATGTTCCTTAAAGCGTTGTAGGACAGCTTGAAGGTGTTCAACATGTTCCTCAGGTGTGTGACTGTAAATGAGAATGTCATCTAAGTAGGCTATGCAACGCTGGTCCTTGAGTCCTCCCAAGACCACGTCCACAATAGTTTGAAAGGTATTGGGCGCGTTTCACAGCCCAAACAGCATAACCAAGTATTCAAAAAGAACTTCCTGGTCTTGAAGACAGTTTTTCATTTGTTGCCAGGCCTGATCCGGATCTGGTTAAAGGCATCCCTCAAATCAACCTTTGAGAAAACGTTGGCTCCTGAAAGATGGACTGAGAGGTCTTCAGCATTGGGTACGGGGTACCTGTTTTTCACCGTGATGCTGTTTAGGTCCTTGTAATTGACACAAGGACGTAAGTTGCCACCCTTCTTTTTAACAAACAATAAAGGGGACAAACAAGGAGATTTGGAGACGCGTTTATATCCCTTCTTCAACATCTTGTCCAAGTACTCTCTTAAGGCGGCTTGTTCCTTCATGTTACAACTATAGAAAGGTCCATACTTAGATTGGGTTCCAGGGAGGAGGTCAATGGCGTGGTCAAACTGGCTGTGTTTTGGCAAGGCGGTGGCTTCTTCTTTGGAGAAGACAGACTCCCAAGGCTTCAGAAATTTTGGGATCTCAGCCTTGCAGGATTCCATGGTGATGTTGTTTAACTCAGGGGTCTGCTGGGGGTTCAGGCAGGGGACCTCTAAGGTTTGGCTCTCATGAGTGACAGTCACTTGATGGTTCTTATAGTCCAAGCTCAATTGGTGATCAACCCACCATTCAAACCCTATCACTACAGGTTTAGGAAGCTTCTCCATGATGTGGAATCTGGTGGGCAGCAGTCTCTTGTTTAACTTCAGGGAGATGAACTCTTCACATTCATGGGACAGGTCTGTAGTCTTGTTACCCAAGGTTATCAGTCAGGAGTTTCCCTGGATTGGTACCCCAAGTTTTTCAGCTAGGCTACATTCCATGTAGTTGAGGGTTGCCCCACTGTCTAGGAGAACTACAGTGTTCATCTCATGGTCATTATAACATAAGGTAGTATCAATGATATGATAAGACTTGTAAGCATTGTTTATTGCTGAAATGGTGGCTCTTTGGGTTCTGTTGGAGCAGCTAGTGCAATCCTTGGATAAATGGCTACTCTGGTGGTAATAAAAGCATAGCCCATTTCTGATGTGGTGTTGGTACTCTTCAGGGCAACCTCCAGAATTAACTCATACAGAATGGAACATCCTCCATGTCAACAATTTCAAAAAAAATTTGCTTTATCTTTTATAAATTCAATTAAAAGCTCAAAATAAAAATCAAACATTGCTTCTATTATCAGTGTCAATTATTTAATCAAGAAAAAATAATCTTTAATATTGAAAATAAGAAAAACATTTTTTGAGAATTGTTGACATGGAGGATTTTCCATCCTGTATGAGTTAATTCTGGAGGTTGCCCTCTTCAGGGGTCATATTCAAGAGGGGCCTACTTGTACCAGGGGTTTGATTGCTCCAGGGTTGGCCAGTGTGGTATCCTTGTGATTGGCTGAAGTTCATGCCTCTGGCAATAGCCAGGAGCTTATCTTTGGGAAGGTCACATTGGTGGTGTCTCATTAGGCTGGCATGGTGTGGGTTCAGACTGTTTCTGAAATGCAAGCCTGATATGTTGTCAGGAATCTCAGCTGCATCCGCCAGGCGTAGGAATTGTTGTATGTAGGTCTCCAGGTAGTCTCTTCCCTGGGTCAGGCGGATGAGCCCCATGTAGGCTTGGGTCTTGGCCCCAGCAGGGGTAGTTGCAGAGTTCATTCTCTCCAGGAATTAATTGTAGGAGAGTATGAGGTCTGGGTCTTACTCAAGGCAGGTCAAGAAGGTTTCTCTGGCATCATCCTTTAGTTGGGCGGCCACCATCATAACCTTCTTGGCGTTGTCTCTGAAGCTCTCAGGGTGGGCGTGGAACAAGGCATTTATCATGATCATTCCTTTTATGAAACCAGCCAAGTTCAATTTTGGCAGGTCAGGAAAGGTCGTGGGGGCAGCAGTATTCTGGTTTGAGGTAAGGATGGTCACAGTCTGGACCTGGGATGTCTTGGCAACAATTTCTTCTTGGCATTAGTTTGTTTCTTGTTTCTTGGTCAAATACTGTCTTATGTAGTAAGCTGAGGTCATAAATAAAAGCATACATGATGCCCCTAAAATCAAAGATAAATATGGGCCCAGGGTTACTAGTTTAGATATGGTTGACATACTATCACGGCCCATACCAGAGTCTGGCTGGACTCCCACAGGGGAGGCAGGCCGGGCCTGGAAGGCCATGTACACAATAGGCACTATACAAACCAGGTAGTTTAGAGCAGTGGCTAGGGGGCTCCAACTCCCAGTATGGGGCACAACTTGGTCAACCAGTCCCAATACTGTGATATAGATGAACCCCAGCTTGCTAAAGTCCTGGGTGAGAGGCGCGTTGGGGAGAAGAGGGGCAGTAGGTATCTCCTTCATTGCTGGTGGCAGATCCAGATGATGGGGATGGAAATACTCCAGGTCAAGGGCGCAGGGTGTTTTGGCAAGGGCAAAAAGAGTATAGCCAAGAGGATATAGATATTCAAGTTTGTATTGAGTAGTGGAATTCAAAAATGGATGCAAAGAGAATAATTAAATTTGAGCAAAAATAGACAATTCCTGCAATAAGATAATAATTTCTAGGCATAAACTTGCTTTATTAAGATGTCAACAGTGAGGAGGGCTTCTCCCCCTCACTACTTATACTTACTGAAGATTCTGTGACCTTTTGTGCCACCAGAGAACTGATGGCATCATTTTGAGTTGGATTTACAATTTTAACCAGAATTTGCATTCTTGGGCAAGAGGGTGAGATCTCATTGGCTGATATAACATGAACCTTTTGAAATTTGCAGCATGCTGAGACACCACAGTTATTTATTGTTCCCGCAATGAATCAATTGTCTGATTGCGCAATCAAACAATCATGCTCCCAATGTATCATTTCCTGATAGGTGAGTGGCCCAAATTTGATAACAGGCTTGAAGCCAAGGATTTGAGGCTTGTGTGCCTCTCAGATCCCGGGCCATTCACTAGTCAAAAGGGGGTATTTTGCCCTGGAAGGTGCTTTGTGTGGGTTTCCACGCTGCATGTTTAATTAACCCTAAGGAGGCCAGCTGACTGTCCAGGGCAATCTGGGCCCTGACAGGCGGTTTCAATTGGGAAAATGTAATACATGCGCAGTTGTAAGTCTTTGTTTCAGCATCTCAAAGGATTTGTCTCTGACAGGGGCCAATGGAAGCACTGCTTAGTGTTCTAAGCTTGGTGAGAGGTGCAATGAGCTCTTTGCAATTGGGAATGAACTTGCGCACATAGACAACCATACCTAAGAAAGTACACACTTGACTGACATCAGTGGGAGGTGGCATACTGGTGATTGCCTTGATCTTGGCGGGTTTGGGCCTTATTCCTTGAGCAGAGATGGTGTGCCCAAGGAACAACAGCTCTGACTTAAGGAACTTTCATTTGGAGGGTTTAGCTTTTAGCTGGTTTTTCTGGAGGGTGTCAAGGACAGCATGGAGGTGTTGGAGGTGCGTGGTTTGATCTTGACTAAAGACATAATGTTGTAAAAGTACACCACTACACATTTCCCAATCAGTTCCTCAAATGCTTTGTTCATCAACATAGCAAAGATGGAAGGAGCATTGGTCATTCTAAAGTTCATGACACGACACTCAAACAACCCATAGTGTGTGCGGAAAGCTGTTTTTGCTTCATCCCCTGGTGCAATGCAAACCTGGTTGTACCCCGCGGTGAGATCAATCTTGCTAAAGACCTTTGCACCAGCAAGTGTATCAAACAGGTTGTCAATCAACAGCAGGGGGTACTTATTCTTAACTATCACCTTGTTTAGGGCGCAGTAGTCTGTGACCAGGCAAAGGGACCCATCTTTTTTGGCTACAGAGAAGACAGCTGCCCCATATGGAGAGAGCAAGGGGCAAATGAAGCCCTTGTCAAGCGCGTCTACGAGGTGCTGGCAAAGGATCTCATCTTCTTTTAGTGTGAGACGGTATAAGGGACATGCTTTAGATAATGGCCCTTGGAGTTTTGCAGTGTGCTGGATCTCCCGGGGAGGAGGCAGTTGTTTGAGTGTCTCACTGAACACGTTCTTATACTCCTCAAGGAGGGCGGAAAGTGCTGGTAAAGGTACAGTGGTCAAGGGAGGGGCTGCAGGTGGTCCAGCATAGATAACTTTGACTGAGCATTGAGCAAAGTCTAGCTTCCCCCCTTGAAATTTTACGAGCCTGTTTTGGTTATCCTGACAAATACGGTATTGTGGAGAAGCTTGCTCATTTCAACAGGATAGATCTGAAAGCCCCTCATTTATATTAAGGATAATAACAGAAGTATCAAAGTCAATGTAGGGACAGTTGTGACAAAGCCAGTCAAGGTCAGCAATTACATTGTGGCTGAGACCTGCCATGATTGGTCCAGAGAGCTTAACCTGGATGTTTCCCATTCTCACAGAGAAGGGAACTGTCTCATGGATAATTGCTACTCTGTGTGAGTCAGCTACTTGTACTGCCTTGAATCTGCTGGGTACACAGTCTAGCTGTTGTGCGTCAGCAAATGCCTGGTCCACCATGGTGTGGTCAGCCCCGGTGTCCACTGACAATTTGTGGGTATTTCCACAAAGACAGAAGGGATAAGACAAGCGGGTTACTTTATTGAGGGAGTGGCTTGCTTGTAACACGGGGTCATTACTGTGGACCTGGAAGACGTCAAGGGTTACAACATTGTGAACATTGTAGCTGCATGTATTTTTGGCGAGGAGGGATTGAGAGTGCAGGTCAGCTGGGGTTGTAGGACCTCTTGTACCTACAACCCCCAGGCTTTTCCTGGGTCCTCAATTTGAGCTAACTGAAGCTCACCCTTGCAGGGGCGCTTAACCCCATTATCCTGCTGGCAGGGCTGGTGGCAGCCTACTTGGTTGTGAGTGCTGCCAGGTGTTGCACAAGGTTGAGATGGAGCATCATTTGTACAGCAGAATCCCATTGAAGCCTGGTTGAAGGCCTCCACAATGGCTTTGTAACAGTCATTGATGGAGGTACAACAACCTACAGGGACCCATTTACAAATATAGGGCTTTAGCTCATTTACTATTAGGGTCAAAAGCATAGTATTTCCGTCAGTCACAGCTTTGAGGGAGGCAGCAAGAGCTTGTTTCCAGGCGGGAAGGTTTTTGGGGACAGATCCAGTCTGTTTGACAAGCGTGGTGTGGCAGGCGGGATGCCAAAAGAACAAAGCTGAGCTATGCCTGCTTTGCCCTTTTACGGCATCCCACCTGGGTACACGTCCAGGTATCCTAGCTGAATTTTTTTGTTTTATAGATTAGCTAAATTTTAAATCTTTATCTTATACTATATCTGGTAAAAGGAAAGGTGTGTCAGGTAGGCTGCCAAAAGAGCAAAGCTGTGCTACGCTCAGCTTCACTCTTTTACAGCAGCCTGCTGGTATGTGTTTCTAGTTATAGCTGGCAAAAACTATTATCAAAGAGAGGTGTGAAGTTATTAATCATATAAAAATAAAATAAAACTTAAATACAAAGATATAGCTAATGAAAGTTTAAAGCAATAAAGTCAAATGAGACCTTAATAGTAAAAAGTTGAATTTGGGTAAAAAAAGAGCTAGTTGGATAAAAAAACTAATTTAGACAAACAGTTTTTTAGTGAAATATCTGTTTAATCTAAAAAAATTACCCACCCCAGGATCAGCTGTAGGAAGAAATCTGGAGCTTGAAATTAAGGTTAGTAGTTTGGAAAAGATGACTTACCTAATCCATGATCTGCAGCAGGGGGAAATTTTGTGTGTTTTTATAAAAAGGTTAGTAAGTTAGTAAAAAGCTTACCCAGCCCAAGATTTTCTGCAGTGAAAACTGGGAATTTTAAAAAAAATGCTAGTTATTAGCAAATTCACTTACCAAACCAAGATCTGCTTCAGGGCAAAAATCTGGGTTTTCTTAATCCAGGTTAGTAAATTTGGTGAAAATAACTCACCCACCCCAAGATCTGCTGTGAACTAAGTCAACCTAAAAGAGAGGAAGATTAGTAGTTTTAGTGAAATGATTACCTGAAATGAAGCTTGGCTAAAAAATATTAGTTAATCAAAACAATACTTACCAACCCAAGATCTACTTCAGGGAAAAAATCTGGTTTTTTAATCTAGGCTAGTTAATTTAGGCAAAGAAGCTTACCTAAACTTAATCTTCTTTGGGGTGGAGGTCCTTTTAAAAAGAAAGGAGGTTAGTAAATTGGGTGAAATGCTTACTTGAATTCAGCTTTGATTTCAATCTCCAACTGATTGGTTTTTTAACAAACTTATTACCTTTTTAAATACCTTTTTAAATTAATGTTAGCTTTGAAATTTTTAAAACATTCTTACCTTTAAAATCCCTGATCTACTATGCTTAAAACAGTCAATATTATATATATATTGAAGCTAACCTTTATTTTAAAGTAAATTTACAGTGTTAAAATTGAAAAGTTAGTACTGTGTTTAGTGATGGCTTACCTTGGCTTAGTAAATCTAATCTTATCTGTTTGGCAGAGAAATAGATTGGAATGACCAATAATAGTTGATGAAAGCATTCTGAGCTCCAATCATTATTAGTAAAGTTTTATATCATTTTTGACTCTCTTATCTTTTAGGCAAGCATGACTAAATTAAGTCCAGTTATATATATATTTACTTTTATTAACACTGCCACAGGAAGGGATGCTGTGAGACACTTCAAAGTGTCCAACTACCCCTTCAAGTGGCAGTATTATCCATTAAACCAAACTATTTTCCAGTAGTTTTAAAAGCTATGGCAACAAGCAAAAATACTTCAGATTTAAACAAAATGATTTCAGATTCAAACAAAATACAAGTTGCGCAAGATTCAGGATTCAATTAATTTAAATATTTTTGGTTAATAAATGAACTGTCAAACCAAAAACAAAACTTCACTAACCCATTAATGAAATTATATCAGCTATCAAGCGGTGTAGTTCAAACCACAAACAAAATGAACTGACACAACAAGTGAAATGGATGGATGCTATTCCAGAGTATATTATAATCCAAGCAGGATTCATATGAGGCACTAACAGAAGGACCAAAATGAAACAAAATTTGAGCAATCCAGAAGCAAGATTACACAAGCACAAAACAAAATCAGCTCACACAAGATGTGTAGAATGAGAAACCTAAAATAGAAAAATAACAGTTTAACAGCCAATAAACAGCTATCCAATTTAGGAACAGAGGCATTTATCCATTTTCATGGCTCCAGATTTGTATGAAAAGGTTTTGAGAACCTTCCACCTATGGGCTCAAGATTACAATAAAAATAAATCATTAATTTTTAAAATTTCTACTTCTAGTGATTTTATCCTAGGTTTTGTTTCAAGATGATTTTTACTAGCAACAACATTTTCAACGGCGCCAGCAGCCAAGCCAGCAGCAGCCAGACCAGCTTCAATGGAGGCAAGGCTCAGAACGTGAAGGCACCTGTTTACACCCAAGCCTTTGAGGCGGGTAACAAGGAAGCTGATCTGTTACTGTCCACCGACCCATATGGCTTTGACTTGTTTGAGAGTCACTTAGCGTCTAGCTCTGCCCTTGCTCCCATACCCACCCCCGCACAAGCTGCCCACCAACCAACCAATCAGGATGGCAACCTTGATTCAGAACAACTCCCTGCAACCAGCCAACCTGCCCCCCTACAGCCAATCAGGCTTCAGCCACTCTGGCCCACGCCCCAAGCAACAAATCATAACCGCCCAAATTCTTCAGGAAATTGTGGCACTCAACCTGCAGGGTCTGTCCTGGGATCAGATAGCCAGCCAATTACAATTCACCCAAGCCACAATAATGCGGGAATTCAACAACCTGATGAATAAGGGAAATCTGATTGGGACAGCCAAGAAGCCAAAGAAGGCCCCAGAGTCCCAGATTAGCAAGGCCTACCCAATCATGCTTGACCTCCTCCAGCAGGATCCCAAGCTTCCCTTGACCCAGGTCCAGAAGCAGCTTGCACACCATAACATATGGGTCTCCAAGCGCATGGTGCAGCTCTGTATGTATGGGAAGGTGGCTTCAATTAGGGTTCTTACAAATTTTGCTGGCAGCCAATGGGATGGCACTGAGGATTTCCCATATGACACCACAATTGAATCAACACTTGTCAGATGCTTGACAAGTCTAACAGATGACATCATGTTTGTCTTGTACTACAAGTTATCAATTGCAT
The DNA here is from genome assembly GCA_014839935.2 of Entomophthora muscae. Lineage (NCBI taxonomy): Eukaryota > Fungi > Entomophthoromycota > Entomophthoromycetes > Entomophthorales > Entomophthoraceae > Entomophthora > Entomophthora muscae. The sequence goes on along the minus strand of QTSX02000013.1, from coordinate 66,528 downwards.
TTGATAATTTTGATGAGCAAGGAAAAGCTGCCACCAAGAATAGAAGGAAGAAGGTCAAGAAGGGGACATCCATTGGTGCATTTCTGGCTGTTTCAGCCAAGGGTTTTGTCTACTATCAGAAAAACCCTGATTTCATCAATGGGTACTCATACAGCCACATCCTTGGTGGATTGCTTGACTCCTGGGATGGTTCAAATTCCAAATACCAGGTTTTCTTGAGCCAACAGATGGAGGGAAGCTCCACCACCCTCAAGGCCTTCCAGGAACGCGGGCACCAGGCCTCTGTGTACCCAGCTGGTCACGCCAACGTCCATCTGGCAGATATTATGTTCTTTAATATTAGAGATAAACTCTGGGAGCACCGCCCTCAGGCTTTCAACGACCTCTATTTTGGGATCCTTGATCACAATTTTCTCTTTGGTCACCAAATGGTGGCTGACTTGTTTGCGCAAATGGTTTTCCATGTGAACATGGGCAACCAATCACGCAAGGATAAGCACCTCCCACCCCGTGCCACAGCCACCTACCAGCCCATCCAGCCAATTACTGATGAGGAGTACAATGAGCGGTATATAGCAGCCATCACGCGCAATCCTTCTGCCTCCACCCCTGCCACCAACACCTCCCGCCCACAAACCCAACCCATCCAATCCCAGACTCCCCAGGCTAGCACTGCCTCTACATCCTCCTTTCTGCGCCATTCTGCCTACTAGGCATCACTCTTCCCCGCCCCAATAAACCCCCAGGTCCTAAAAAAATCTATTTATATTATCTTTATTTTGAATTTCAATTGTTTGTGTTCTCTTTGTTTATAGTTGGCTATATTTTTTATGTTCAGCTTATTTCTATAAAATCATATATTTACTATTTTGTGTATCTAGATCCTGAACACAGTTATTTTTAGCACCCAAACACATCCCCTTGTGAAAATATTAACAACAATTTGGTGATCAACTGAATTTAAATTAGAAAATTATAGGTTAACTTTTTTTAGATAAAGTTGTTACTGATCCAAATTCAAACCTTAATGATAAACTTTAAGCCAATCAGGAGCCAAGTGATAAAGTGATTGTTGTGACATAAAGGGTCATTCAATAATTCTTTGATGCATGTGCGCTAATTAATATGATTGGCTGGATGTTTTGCCATTGTACGCCATTGTCGCTGTGGCAAGTTGTTGATGGACTAGTGCCCAATCAGCTGCTGGGTTAGCACTAGTCCATCAACAACTTGCCACAGTGGCAATGGCGTACAATGGCAAAACATCCAGCCAATCATATTAATTAGTGCACATGCATCAAAGAATTATTGAATGTCCCTTTATGTCACAACAATCACTTTATAACTTGGCTCCTGATTGGCTTAAAGTTTATCATTAAGGTTTTGAATTTGGATCAGTAATAACTTTATCTAAAAACAGTTAACACTATAGTTTTCTAATTCAAATTTAGCTGATCATCAAATTGTTGTTACTATTTTAACAAGGGGCTCTGTCAAGAGCCAAAAAAATATAGTAATCAAGGAAACAATGCCAACACAAAGCAAACAACACATATCAAGATGAGCGTAAAACATATACACAATGGGTAAAAAGATGGGATAATTTAGTAAATGGGAAAACAAAGAGGAATAAACAAAGAGGCACCAGTATCAAAATAATACAGAATTCATTGGGGCAAAAGCTAGAAAAACATATGGAAATGTTAGTAAAAAATCAATGAGAGAATTGAAAAAGCTTCTGAAGGACCTCAACTCAGCAATTGTCAAAATAAAGGACATTGACCGCAAGGTCAAAGCAAAGGTGAAGTCTGCCATCCTCACTGGGGACAAAATTGACAAGGTGTCCACAAAGGCACTAATGTCAAAAATGCCTGACACCCCAGATAAGACAATTGAGCGCTTACTAAATATTCAAAAAACTGTGGTTGAGGGCCTCCAGTTCAAGGCATACAATCTTTCCGCGCCGTCTGCCTGGGTTGATGACCTGGAGATGTATGCCCACCTCAAACATGCCAAACGTGCCAGGGCAGAGGATACCAAATTGCCGGCGCAATTGCTTGCACCAAGAATGGCAAAGCCGGCTGAAGCCGCCGGCAAGGAAGAAACCCAAGAAGGTAACCTAAAAAACTATAATTAATAAAAATTCTTAACTACTTAACCTTTTTTAGAAGGTGTTGATGGTGAACTCTGCTGGGTCCTGGTCCCTTTTGTCCCCCCCACCTTCTATGCCAACTATGCTAATCATGTGGCAAGGCAGCTTTTCCTGTCCCCCCTGTCTTGCAGGTGCTTGAAAGACAGGATCCATGGTACATTCCCAATGTCCAGGGAGGCATTGGCTGGGCTTTTGCATGGTGAAGGGGCATCTGAGTGAGCAGTTACTGCCTACAAGGATGCCCAACTGGTCCGCCTGGACCCGGTTAACTTCAGTGGAGTTTACTGTGTAAACTCCATTGAGCTTGTTTGGGACATCCTGGCAACGCTCCCATTCAAGAATATACCAGAGATGGGCCGGGCTCATGCGGCTGCTTGCTTCTGCTTCCCAGTGGAGCATACCATCTCTTACCTGTTGGAGAACTTTGGGCAAGCGGTATCAAAATTGGCTGTTGCAGACGCAACAGCCGTAAAGAAGACAAAAATCCTCCTGGCGGACTTTGGGCTGGCCAGGAGCGCCAACAAGACAGGGGTTCCTGCAGCTATGGAGCTGACCTTTGCCAAAACCAAGCACAAGAAGAAGATTAGCGCTGTATACAACAAATTGTGTGAGTTTACAGAAGCCTTTGCTGGAAAAAGGCTTCACCTCGTTGTTTACCTTGGTCATCTTTTCTTCTTTAGAATGAGGTCTAGTGTAGAGGACCTAGACAGAGTCCTTCTTGGGGTTGATGAGGCTAGGCTCTCACTGGACAGGAAGAAGGTCCTCCCTGGGTACAACTTGGTGGATCACGTCATCCAGGACGCCCTGGTCCTGGCTGGCATTTACGGGTCTGCAGCCCCACCAGAAAAGCTGCTCCTTCATTCACATCTAACAATTCTTCCTTTTACCATCAGGCTGGAGTACTTTAATCAAGGTGTATCCACTGTACATGGTATAGTAGTGGAGGTTGTGCACCACCTCCATTGCAGGGTGGGTACATACCGCCAACCCCATTACAGGTGCACTTAATTTTATCTCTATATCAATAAATATATTTATACTCTACTATATTTTTATATTATAAATAATTTTTCAAATAATATTTTAGCAAACAAGATTTGCAAAATATATTGCGGAAATGGGCTTCATAAAAGTATAAAATAATACAGTAATAAAATAAATTTCAACCTTACAATTTACGTTTAATTTTTATAAGACTATTTTATATTTATTTGACAAAAGTGATTTAAATATATTTGCGTAATCCAGTATCAAGCATTTGGGATTACCTCAGATGGCATAATAAAATAATATATAATAAAATAAATAAATTACTTACATCTATTGATAGATTTTTTGAATGTGATTGCAGGCGTGGAAACATCTAAATATAAAATGATAATTAATAAATCTTGGATAGTAAATAAGAGAATATAAAAAATTGGACACACTAAGCCTTTAATTAATTGGCTGTCTGGCTAGGCACGCAGGGATGAACAAATCAGCGTGTCCATAGAATTTGGCCACAGTCTCAGCTGGGAGGGTATGGATCCCAGCCTGCAGCAAATCAAACAGTTCCTCAGTCCCTGTTGGGGTTCCCCACTTGACAACTTGCTTGAGCCACCCAAAGACTTCCTCAATGGGATTTAGGAAGGGCAAATAGGCAGGGAGGAAAAGAAAGCGCATATTTGCCGTGGCCAATTGCTGGGGGCCCACTGCAATGCTGGTGTCAATTGATGGAAATTTTTCAAGAATATCTGCCCCCTTGTGGAGACCAACATTGTCCAATACAATTATGTTGGTGAAGCCCGGGCTTGTGCGCCTCAGGTGCTCCTGGACCAATCAGGGAAATGATTGGAAGGTCCGGATATTGTGGGAGCCTAGTATCATTTGGTACAACTCGACCCCCTTTGGACCAAGGAGAGCCACCATTGAGTATGCTGTGGTGCAGACTGCAGCACGCCAAGCCATCCCGTCATTGGAGCCTTTGGGGACATACCCATACTCATTGTGCATTGACAAGGCAAATGCTGATTTGTCAATATAATAGAATTTTACTGTCCCCTTGGCTTTGAGTGCAGTGTACGCCTTAGCGTAATTTTTCTGGGTCTCAATATTGGCTGGGCTGTTCTGATTGTAGGGGGATACCTCAAGCTTTTTCCAGGAAAATTGCATTCCCTTGACCAGATGGTAGTAAAAGGAAATCAAGGCCTTAATCCTAAAAGCAGACTTGACCATAGCCTGTATATTTGCCAGTTCAAGATGGCAGTCCCAGGTGATTCACTGGCAGATTGCCCATTTGTGCTCCTTGGTGAGCATAGTGGAAACGCGCAAGGATTTCTCCGCGGCAAGGACTTGGCCAGTATCAATGAACTTGTTGAAGGTCTTTGAGGCATACTTGGGATCCACCTCAACAAGAGCCGCAGCTGCCTTGTAATCACCAGATTCCTGCATGAGCTGGAGAAGGATGATGCACTTAATGTCAGGAATGCGCTTGTGAGCGGGCTTTTTAGCGGTGGGGATTGGCTTGTTGGCGTTGGGCACAACTCAGGGCATGAGCACCTTGGTGTAAAACGCAGCAACTTTCTTTAACACCAGCTGTCCCTCATTGGTTTGATAGAACTTGGGCTTCTTGTTATCCTCCTGATTGCCATCACTGACGTAGGGCTTGTAGCTAGTATCAAGTACAGGCTTCACCTTCTCCAGCATGGCTGACGGGACCAACTCTTGCCGGTACACAACATCAAACACATACAAAGTAAGTTCTACCTCCTTGTTTCTAACCATTTTTGTTGTGGTAACCTTGGTGGGCTTCCAGGTCAGCTTTGGGACCCAAGGGTTTATGCTCTGCACCCTAGCAGCTTGTGCTCTTTGAACCAGCTGTGTCAGTGCAGCGTCACTATGGAACTCTCCTCTCCCGCCTCCCTCCTGAGTAGGCACTTGTGTTATACTAAGTCTATTCTTTGACCCGCAGGGGCAACCACAACCACAGCGCACAATGGGTGCAATGGTAGTCTGTTGCTGTGTTCCTTCCATTTTGAGAATTTAATAAAATATTAAATAAAACTTAATTAAGTTACTCCTTATTTTTAATTTTTGCTTTTATCTGTTTATGGATATTCAATTAATATTTTTCCCACCCAATATCCCAATTATAGATTTTTTTATTTCTTAGTTGTTTTTGGTTTTACCACACCCATTTTAGTATACCCAAAATAATTTCCACCCATTTTCCCATTTTTTACGCCAAATTAAGCACCCAACACAATATTTTTAAAAATTTTGTTTCAGATCTTGTGTCTTATTTTAGATACCTTGGTATCATTCTTGATTACAAACCATTGCACAAACTGATTGAGTGATTTTGTTTACATAGTGAGTTGCTATTGTGTTTTGTTTTTGGATTGAGTTTTGACACACCTTGCTTGGGTGTATTTTGTCACCAATTCACATAGTAAACATATGGGTCATTATTTTTCTTGTTATGCCTAAGCGCTGGACTGATCATTTTATAACTTAATTACATTATTCATATTCATATTATTCAGAAATATTAAAATACAATCAATGTCAAATCTTTATTGATCTTGGGCTTAGATATTTTTTAAAACAATAATTTATCAATTTTAGAATTGAAAATTGCACCTTATAATATTGCTGGAAATATATTAAGTGCTACTACATACTACAAGCTAAAAATATTTATGATGAGTTGCATGAGAGAGTAATAGCAGCCCCAAAGCTATAAATGCTATTACCCTATCTTTGGTTCATCATAAATATTCTTAGTTTGTTTCAAAAAAGGTTGTTGTTTTTGAAAGACTGATAACTCTATTTAAAATACACCCTCTAGTAATCTGCCCAACTTTATGAACTTGTCCTAATGCACCACTAGCATCTTCTGATATTTTTGTTTCTCTGGTATCATCACGTTATTTCAAATGATAAGTTATCTCAGAATATTCTGAGAAACTTTCAAATGTTAAAGTTGAAGTATACAACTTCCCATCTTTCATCAAATATGAAATATTAATGTGCAGATTTTTAACTTTAAGCTCTCTCCTTATAGGCCTAACTTTTCTCTCAGAAATATAAAAGAATGACTTTTGAGAAATATTTGAGCCTGATAGTGCTGATTTATATAATTATTTTCTTTTTTCTTCTTGCTCAAAAATATTTTAAATATCATTTATATTCTTAATATAAAGCTGATTTTCTTTCTCTTTTAATGTTTTTGATATTACACCAAAGTGACCATCAACAATACTTTTCCCATGACATTCTACAAATCTATTGTATTTAATAGACCCTTTAATGTATTGTGGTGCCTCTTTAAATAGATAAACCAGAATTCATAGGATCTAAAATGGTTTCCATTATCAGTCCATACTTTGATATTATTTATTTTTTAAAACTTATCTGATTTAAGAAGACTTATTAGACATTCACCTGAAAACAAAGAATCATGAGACAATATTTGAGATAAAGAATCATGGTATTCATATTTAACTTTATTGTTTTCTTTAAATACCAATGTAAACCCCAATAAAGAAATAGGTCTTTTGGAATAAAAACAGTTATTGGTTTCAATTAGACCACCACCAACTTTTAAATTCTCCTTAAAATCTATGACTATAATACATGATTCATTATCTAATTCATTGATATCTTTCTTATAATCCCTATTTTGATGAGCATAAAAGTCTTGGTGCTGATTAATAGCTTTTAAGTCACTGTTTATAGATTCTGGCAATAATAAGTTTTTACTTTCACATTCTTCTTTTCTTTTTTCTAATGATGATTTTAAGTTACAAATATTACACATGTCAGTTTGTTTTTTACTATTTATTATATTTTTTGGTATTAATTTATAATAAGTTGAAAGTGATATTGAAATTTCATTTTTTATTTTCATATTTTCATATATTTCTTTTTTTGTTTTTAATAGAGAATATTTTATTTCAGTTGAATATTCATTTGTTTCTTTTTCAATGTCTTTATCAATTTTTTCTGGTGCTTTTTTTGTAAACTGGCTTGTTTCAAAAGAATTTTCCAGTAGGCTTTTAATTATTTTTTTGATTATTTCTTTTTTTAATGAATAGTTATTATCTTTTTGGCTTTTTTTGTTTAAGCTTACATTTTTATTTTTATTTATTTTTCTTGAGTATTCAAACTCACTTTTGGTTATATTAAATCCCATATCAGTAAGCTCTTTTAAAGAGTAACTGGAAGTAACCAGAGATCTCAAGGCTGGGAGATGCTTTTGAGGAGCAAATTTCAGAAGATCCTTTAAGTTGTCAATTATCCCATTTAGTTTCTGATTTTGAATTAAAGAAATGAACTCTGTTTTTCCAAACTCAGTTTGAGTGAGGAAGTGTGTCAAGATTGACAATTCTTCCCCTCTGGAAACCCAGGCCTGGGAGCGGGATTTGAACCCCAGCCCTGGGTCCCTACGGGCTGCTGGGCCTATGGACCGCTGGGCCGCCTGCCCGTGTTTTTTGTGGATCAAACCCCTGCAAGCTGAGACTCCTGTGAATTCCTGAAGCCAGAATACTGACACCAGTCCAACCATAGTGGCGCCTGAAGAGGAGCCTCTCAAATTACCTAATGAAGGCAGAGATGGCGCCTATGTAAGCTTCATGAGTTTGAAGTCCTCTCAAGCAACCAATCAGGAGCCTACCTAGGAAAGAGGCACGGGCCTGCAGACCGGCCCCATGACCAGGACACTAAAGCAAGACAATCAGGTAGCCAAATTGAGATTTTTGACCAATGAAAGAACTCCTGGGCCGAGCGCCATCTTGCTGCCTTCAGACCCAAGTACTTGATTCCCCCAGCCCAGCTTTCCCCAATGCCCTGATGAACCCATGGAAAATGTTAAGTTTGGAGATGGGGTGCTATATAGACCAAAGGACCCCGCGCTCCAAACTTATTGCCATTTTTGAATAAAGGTTATGTTACTTTGGCTCATACAGCTGTTACCATATTTTGTATTTGCCGTCTATAAGTTAAGTTTGAGATCCCCAGCCCTCTGCCTGCAGTTTTCTGTCCACTTGGTGCTCTCTTTGGGCCTGTTCATTTTACTGATTACCCATTAAAGCCCAAATATAAGGATTACACACCAGAGAAAATCATTGAACTTAACCCATTAGCCCACATCCAATCCGCTGTCAGATACAACCGCCAAGACCCGTGGAAATTCTCTACCCCCAAGTTATTTAGAGAAAAAATTCAACTATCTCCTGGCCTATAACGTTTATATGGAACCACCTGTAACACCAAAACCAATGCCAGCCTCTTCCCCTAACCTGCCAACTGACCATACCAGCAAGCTTTTTGGTATAGCGTACATCACCCTCACTGGGGTGGTGGACACCATTGTACCAGCTGCTGGCCCATAGTCTTGGTTAGGAAAGTCTGCTTCTTACCTCTTAAAGTTAGCCCCTCTCTTGTGGTGGGCCCTGCCCGCAAAAATCCCCGGCCCAAGTTACCTCCAAAACCGGCAGGCCAGCTGCCTGAGAGTGGGTCCCTGACAAAGCAATTGATGAAGGAATTAATATTGCCTCCAGAAACAAAGAGAAATGCTTTCTTTAGCATAGCAATTCTTTCTCTTTTTGTTGATGCTCCCAGTGAGGAAAATGGCTTCATGGCAGAAGTAAAGTTAACAGATTCCATAATATTGGATTTGTGATTGCTGATAAAGAGATGCTTTGTAGAGATGCCTTGAAAAATAGTGCTGGTTGCAGGAATTATATCTTTTTGTGAAGATGGTTTGAATTAAACCTTAGGTGATGCTTTAGCTCTTATATACCAAGCCTTATGACACCATTCTGAAAGAAATGATGTGACAGCTTTATTTACAATTTCAACTTGAATTTATATTTCTAGAATAAATGAAATCCCCATTTTTATGCACAAGTGATATAAGTGTATCAGCTAAGCATCAAATTACATCATATCCTCTTTGTAATATATGCAAATCAATTAAAATAATATATTAACTTAATTATAACTGTTCTGCATATTTTTAAAGTGATAAAATATTAAAGAATTGTATTTAAAAAATGCTTAATTTGAGGTTTGCGGTTCACTTGAACCTCAAAATTCATCTAAACAGCAAATAAATTAATGTCCTAACTTCAAACTACCATAAAATCCTAAATAATTAAGCTTTTTAAATAAAATAAAACAAAATAAAATGCAAAAATGATGCTCTTGATCTTATCTTTGATTTTGTCAAATACAGTAGTTTTAAAAGCTATGGCAACAAGCAAAAAATCTTCAGATTTAAATGAAATGATTTCAGATTTAAACAAAATCCAAGTCTCAGGTTAAAATATATACTCTGTTAACAGGGTTTATTGGCGTTAATGGGCAAAATGGGTCAACATAGCAACAAAAAGCTCACACACAAAGCAAAACCATTCAAAATATAATCCAAAATACATTGATTCACAAAAAAAATGGTGTGAGTTGACTTTTGGTGTACATATGTTTACTATGTGAATTGGTGACAAAATACACCCAAGCAAGGTGTGTCAAAACTCAATCCAAAAACAAAACACAATAGCAACTCACAATGTAAACAAAATCACTCACGCAATGTGTGCAATGGATTGTAATCATGAATGATACCAAGGTATCTAAAATAAGACACAAGATCTGAAACATAAATTTTAAAAATATTGTGTTGGGTGTTTGAATTTGGCAGTAAAATCTGGGGAAAAGGGTGGGTTTTTTTTGAGTATTCTAAAATGGGTGTTGTAAAATCAAAAACAACTAACTAAGAAATAAAAAATCTATAATTGGGATATTGGGTGGGAAAAAAATAATAATTGGATATCCATAAACAGATAAAAGAAAAAATTAAAATTAGAGAGTAACTTAATTAAGTTTTATTTAATTTTTATTAAATTCTCAAAATGGAAGGAACACAACAACAGACTACCATTGCACATGTTGTGCGCCGCGGTTGCCCCTGCGGGTCAAAGAATAGACTTAGTACAACACAAGTGCCTACTCAGGAGGGAGGCGGGAGAGGAGAGTTCCATAGTGACGCTGCACTGACACAGCTGGTTCAAAGAGCACAAGCTGCTAGGGTGCAGAGCATAAACCCTCGGGTACCAAAGCTGACCTGGAAGCCCACCAAGGTTACCACAACAAAAATGGTTAGAAACAAGGAGGTAGAACTTACTTCATATTTGTTTGATGTTGTGTACCGGCAAGGGTCGGTCCTGTCAGCCATGCTGGAGAAGGTGAAGCCTGTACTTGATACTAGCTATAAGCCCTACTTCAGTGATGGCAATCAGGAGGATGACAAGGAGCCCCAGTTCTACCAAACCAATGAGGGACAGCTGGTGCTAAAGAAAGTTGCAGCCTTCTATAACAAGGTGCCCATGCCTTGCAAGCCTGTCATAAATCAGGATCCTGGCTTGTCTGAACCCACAAAGCCCGCCCAGAAGCGCATCCCTGACATCAAACGCATCATCCTGCTTAAGCTAATGCGGGAATTGGGTGACTACAAGGCAGCCGCGGCCCTTGGTGGGGTGGATCTCAAGTACGCCAGCAAGACCTTCAACAAGTTCATTGATACTGGCTGAGTCCTTGCCGCAGGGAAATCCTTGCGCATTTCCACTATGCTCACCAAGGAGCACAAATGGGCAATCTGCCAGTGGATCACCCGGGACTGCCATCTTGAACTGGCAAATATACAGGCTATGGTCAAGTCTGCTTTTGGGATCAAGGCCTCAATTTTCTTTTACTACCATCTGGTCAAGGGAATGCAATTTTCCTGGAAAAAACTCGGGGTATCCCCATACAATTGGAACAGCCCAGCCAATATCAAGACCCAGAAAAACTGCGCAGAGGCGTATACTGCCCTCAAAGCCAAGGAGACAGTGAAATTCTATTATATTGACAAATCAGCATTTGCCTTGTCAATGCACAATGAGTATGGGTATGTCCCCAAAGGCTCCAATGACGGGGTGGCTCAGCGTGCTGCAGTCTGCGCCACAGCCTATTTAATGGTGGCTCTCCTTGGTCCAAATGGGGTCAAGCTTTACCAAATGATACTAGGCTCCCACAATAGCCAGACCTTCCTGTCATTTCTCCAATTGGTCCAGGAGCACCTGAGGCGCACAAGCCCGGGCTTCACCAACGTAATTGTGTTGGACAACGTTGGTCTCCACAAGGTGGCTGATATTCTTGAAGAATTTCCATCAATTGACACGAGCATTACAGTGGGCCCCCAGCAATTGGCCATGGCAAATATGCGCCTTCTCTTCCTCCCTGCCTATTTGCCCCTCCTAAATCCCATCAAGGAAGTCTTTGGGTGGCTCAAGCAAGTTGTCAAGTGAAGAACCCCAACTGGGACTGAGGACCTGTTTGATTTGCTGCAGGCCGGGATCCATACCCTCCCAGCTGAGACCATGGCCAGATTCTATGGCCACGCTGATTTTTTCATCCCCGCAAGCCTAGCCAAACAGCCAATCAATTAAAGGCTTAGTGTGTCCAATTTTTTTATATTCTCTAATTTATTATTCAACATTTATTAATTATTGTTTTATATTTAGATGTTTCCACGCCCGCAATCACATTCAAAAAATCTATCAATAGATGTAAGTAATTTATTTATTTTATTATATATTATTTTATTATGCCATCTGAGGTAATCCCAAATGCTTGATACTGGATTACGCAAATATATTTAAATCACTTTTGTCAAATAAATATAAAGTTCAAAAAAAAGTTAATGTAATGTGTCCAAATCAGAAGTAGATTTTATTGAAATATATTATTATGCTTTTATTAAGACCTTCTCTGGGATATATTCTGCAGATCTTGTTTGCTAAAATAAGAATTGGAAAATTTTATTATAATAAAAATATTATAAATTGCAATGGAATTATTTGGAAGAGAGAATTTATTAAGATCGCCTATAGTGAGTTTGGTGGTATGTACCCACCCTACAATGGAGGTGGCACACAACCTCCACCGCCACACCGTGGATGGGGGATACACCCCGGTTGAAATATTCTTGCCTGCTGATAAAAGGGAGGATGGTGAGGTGGGAATGTAGGAGCAGCTTTTCTGGTGAGGCTGCAAACCCAAATATGTCAGCCAGGACCAAGGTGTCCTGGATGACGAGATCCACTGAGTTGTACCTGGGGGGATCTTCTTCTCATCCAGGGAGAGCCTGGCCTTGTTGATCCCCAGAAGGACCCCGTCCAGGTCCTCAACCAACGTGCCCATCCCAAAGTAAAAGAGGAACCCCAGGTAAACAATGAGGTGAAGCCTTTGCCCAGCAAAGGCTTCTGTAAACTCGCACAGTTTATTGTATACTGCGCTTATTTTTTTTCTCATGTTTAGTTTTGTCAAAGGTAAGATCCATAGCTTCTGGGACCCCTGTCTTGTTGGCACTCCAGGCCAGCCCAAAGTCCGCCAGGAGGATTTTTGTCTTCTTTACGGCTGTTGCATCTGCAACAGCCAGTTTTTCTACTGCGCACCCAAAGTTCTCCAGCAAGTAAGACAGGGTGTGCTCCACCGGGAAGCAGAAGCAAGCAGCCGCATGAGCCCAGCCCATCTCTGGTACATTCTTGAATGGGAGCATCACCAGGACGTCCCAAACAAGCTCAATGGAGTTTACACAGTAAACTCCACTGAGTGATACCGGGTCCAGGTGGACCAGTTGGGCATCCTTGTAGGCAGTAACTGCCCACTTGGATGCCCCCTCTCCATGTGTAAGCCCAGCCAATGCCTCCCACAACATCAGAAAATACCTGTGGATATGTTCTTCAAGCTCCTGCAAGACAGAGGGAACAGAAAAAGCTGCTTGGCCACATGAGTGGCATAGTTGGTGTAGAATGTGGGGGGACAAAAGGGACCAGGACCTGGAAGAGTTCACCATCAACTTCTTCTAAAAAAAGTAAGTATTTGGAAATTTTTATTAATTATTATTTTAGGCTACCTTCTGCAGTCTCCTCCTTGCCCGCAGCCTTGGCAGGCTTTGCTATTCTTGGTGTAACCAGTTATGCTGGCTGCTCAGTGTCATCTCTTCAGGTACGTTTTGCGGGTCTTAGGTGGGCATACATTTCTGGGTCATCTGTCCAGACAGACAGCGCGGAGAGGGCAAAGGACTTGAATTGAAGGCCTTTCACAATGTGCTTCTGGACATTAAAAACTTGCTCAATTGTTGTTTTGGGGGTGTCTGGAATCTTGGCCATGAGTGCTTTGGCAGACACCTTTTCAATTTTGTCCCCTTCAAGGACGGCAGACTTAACTCTTGCTTTGACCTTGCAGTCAATCTCTTTAATTTTGGCAATCACCAAGTCAAGGTCTTTTAGCAGCTTCTCCAATTCTCTCATTTTATTTTTTTACTAACCTTTCCATATGTTTTTATAGCTTTTGCCCCAATAAATTCTGTATTATTTTGATACTGTTGCCTCTTTGTTTATCCTTTTTGTTTTCCTGTTTATCACATTATCCCATCTTTTTACCCATTGTGTATATGTTTTACGCTCATCTCAATATGTGTCGTTTGCTTTGTGTTGGCATTGTTTCCTTGATTACCATATTATTTTTAGCGCTTGACATAGCCCCTTGTGAAAACATTAACAACAATTTGGTGATCAGCTAAATTTGAATTATAAAATTATAGGTTAACTTTTTTATATAAAGTTGTTACTGATCCAAATTCAAAACCTTAATGATAAACTTTAAGCCAATCAGGAGCCAAGTGATAAAGTGATTGTTGTGACATAAAGGGTCATTTGATAATTCTTTGATGCATGTGCGCTAATTAATATGATTGGCTGGATGTTTTGTCATTGTACGCCATTGTTGCTGTGTCAAGTTGTTGATGGACTAGTGCTCAATCAGCTGCTGGGTTAGCACTAGTCCATCAACAACTTGCCACAGTGGCAATGGCGTACAATGGCAAAACATCCAGCCAATCATATTAATTAGCGCACATACATCAAAGAATTATTGAATGTCCCTTTATGTCACAACAATCACTTTATCACTTGGCTTCTAATTGGCTAAAAGTTTATCATTAAGGTTTTGAATTTGGATCAGTAACAACTTTATCTAAAAAAAGTTAACCTATAATTTTATAATTCAAATTTAGCTGATCACCAAATTGTTGTTAATGTTTTCACAAGGGGCTATGTCAAGCGCTAAAAATAACTGTGTTCAGGATCTAGATACACACCTTAGTAAATATATGATTTTATAGAAATAAGCTGAACATAAAGAATAAAACCAACTATAAACAAAGAGAACATGAACAATTGAAATTCAAAAAAAAGATAATATAAATAGAAAATGTTTGGTGACAGGGGTTTATTGGGGCGGGGAAGAGTGATGCCTAGTAGGCAGAATGGCGCAGAAAGGAGGATGTAGAGGCAGTGCTAGCCTGGGGAGTCTGGGATTGGATGGGTTGGGTTTGTGGGCGGGAGGTGTTGGTGGCAGGGGTGGAGGCAGAAGGATTGCGCGTGATGGCTGCTATATACCGCTCATTGTACTCCTCATCAGTAATTGGCTGGATGGGCTGGTAGGTGGCTGTGGCATGGGGTGGGAGGCGCTTATCCTTGCGTGATTGGTTGCCCATGTTCACATGGAAAACCATTTGCGCAAACAAGTCAGCCACCATTTGGTGACCAAAGAGAAAATTGTGATCAAGGACCCCAAGATAGAGGTCGTTGAAAGCCTGAGGGTGGCGCTCCCGTAGTGTATCTCCAATGTTGAAGAAGACAACATCAGCCAGATGGACGTTGGCATGGCGGCAGGGTAGACTGAGGCCTGGTGCCTGCGTCCCTGGATTGCCTCAAGGGCAGTGGAGCTACCCTCTATCTGGTGGCTAAGAAACCCTAATATTTGGAATTCGAGCCATCCCAGGAGTCGAGAAATCCACCAAGGATGTGGCTGTATGAGTAGCCATTGATGAAATCAGGGTTTGTCCAATAGTAGACAAAACCCTTGGCTGAAACAGCCAGAAATGCACCAATGAAAGTCCCCTTCTTGACCTTCTTCCTTACATTCTTAGTGGCAGCTTTTCCTTGGGTGCCAAAATCATCAAAAGCTATGGATAGCTTATAGTAAGAGATGAACATGACATCATCTGACAGACTAGTCAGGCATTAGACCAGGGTGGATTCAATGGCAGGACCATACAGGGAATTCTCAGTGCCATCCCATTGGTCGCCGGCAAAATTGGTTAGAACCCGTACGGAAGCCACCTTTCCATACATCCAGAGCTGCACCATGCGCTCGGAGACCCATATGTTATGGTGCGCAAGCTGCTTCCGGACCTGGGTCAAGGGAAGCTTGGGGTCCCGCTGAAGGAGGTCAAGCATTATTGGGTAGGCCTTGGTTATCTGGGACTCTGTGGCCTTCTTTGGCTTCTTGGCTGTCCCAATCAGATTCCCCTTATTCATTAGGTTGTTGAACTCCCACATTATGGTGGCTTGGGTAAATTGCAACTGGGCGGCAATCTGATCCCAGGACAGACCCTGCAGGTTGAGTGCCACAATTTCCTGAAGAATTTGGGCGGTGATGATTTGTTGCTTGGGGCGCTGGGCCAGGGGAGCTGAAGCCTGATTGGCTGAGGGGAAGCAGGTTGGCTGGTGGCAGAAAGATGTTCCAAATCAAGGTCCCATCCTTATTGGTTAGTTGACAGGCAGCTTGTGCAGGGGTGGGTGTGGGAGCAGGGGCAGAGCTAGACGCTAAGTGACTCTCAAACAAGTCAAAGCCATAGGGGTTGGTGGTAAGGTACAGGTCAGCTTCCTTGTTACCCGCCTCAAAGGCTTGGGTGTAAACAGGTGCCTCTACGTTCTGAGCCTCACCTCCATTGAAGCTGACTTGGCTGCTGGCGCCGTTGAAGATGTTGTTATTAAAAATCATTGAAAAAACCTAGAATAAAATCACTAAAAGTAGAAATTTTAAAATTTAATGATTTATTTTTATTTTAATCTCAAGTCCATATTTGGAAGGTTCTCAAAACCTTTTCATACAAATCTGGAGCCATGAAAATGGATAAAATGCCTCTGGTCCTAAATCGGATAGCTGTTGATTGGCTGTTAAACTGTTATTTTTCTATTTTAGGTTTCTCATTCTACACATCTTGTGTGAGCTGATTTTGTTTTGTGCTTGTGTAATCTTGCTTCTGGATTGCTCAAATTTTGTTTCATTTTGGTCCTTCTGTTAGTGCCTCATATGAATCCTGCTTGGATTATAATATACTCCGGAATAGCATCCATCCATTTCAGTTGTTGTGTCAGTTCATTTTGTTTGTGGTTTGAACTACACCGCTTGATGTTTGATATAATTTTGTATGATAGGCTAGTGAAATTTTGTTTTTGGTTTGACAGTTCATTTATTAACCAAAAATATTTAAATTAATTGAATCCTGAATCTCGCGCAACTTGAATTTTGTTTAAATCTGAAGAATTTTTGCTTGTTGCCATAGCTTTTAAAACTACTGTAAAAAGCATATATTAATTAATGAAAAATTAACTTTTTTAAGCTTTAAGCAATCTATTTTATTTCATTATCAAAATAATATAATAAAATCTGACATATGATCTTTTAAATTGCTTTTGCTTTACTATTCAATATTATATATATATTAATATTTTAACATCAATGGAAAGATAAGATTCTTAGCTTCATTTTGATAGTTTACAGTGTGAAAAAATATTAACTTTTTGTTGAGTTATTACTGTTTTAAATATAAACATTTGTAATTTGATTTTTTCAAAATCAAACTGTGTTATGCTGCGACTTGGGCAGCATGTGTATTAGAAAATGGCCTAATCCCTAAAATAATGACCCATATGTACACCAAAAGTCAACTCACAATTTTGTTTGTGAATCCATGTATTTTGGATTATATTTTGGATGGTTTTGCTTTGCACATGAGTACTTTGTTGCTGTGTTGACCCATTTTGCCCATTAACGCCAATAAACCCTGTTAACAGAGTGTATATTTTAACCTGAGAGTTGGATTTTGTTTAAATCTGAAATCATTTTGTTTAAATCTGAAGTATTTTTGCTTGTTGCCATAGCTTTTAAAACTACTGTATAGGCTTTTTGTATTTGTTGTCAGCTTTTGTCGGACTTAAAAGAAGGTAAGTTCTTCCAAGCAAAACATGTGTAAATAATTTCTCCTAGGACTCGAGAGGTTATATATGATTGCTAGAAGCGGAGTCCCCACTACAATAGGAGAGAAGGTTTTGCTGTAGCAGGATCTCACAGCGTCCCTGAATGCTGGCCAGGTGACTTCAATTTCCTGACTGGCCCAATTGGTAAACCATACTGCGGCGGGCCCTGTGAGGCGCCCTGATGCAGTAGCAACCCACATGGGCTCATGAACTTGGCAGATACAAAGGTGGGTCTCAGTGGAGTGAAGCCAACTGACAATGCTGGCTCCTTTGACCCCACCCACAAAGGATTCCAGTTGGAGGTTGAGCATGCGCTGTGAAAAGTCCGACTGAGGCGGGGTGATGCTGGCGTCACACTGTCCAAGACGAAGCCAGTTGTACACACTTGTAAGAACTAACTGGTCTTGATAGATAACGTACCCGTCAGGGATGTCCCCCTCAGGGATTGGCAGGAAAGTCTCTTGATGGGGAGTAGCCATACGGCCTGTACTCCATCCTTTCTTAGGGGGAATTTTTTCTTTAGGTAGGTCGTGAACCTACCACTGCTACCACTGTTGCAACTGAACCAATGAGGGTTCAGTATTTGGAATTGGGGAAGAAACAGTCCAATAGAAAGGACAGAGTAATAAGAATAAAGTCTCGTTTATTTTGTAAATATTGTGATTAATATACCATATGGGGAAAGCCACATGGCCACAAGGGGGTGGCATGGTGGCTTGTTCCATGTAAGGATTTGAGCCGAGGAATAACTTGTGCGGAGATCAGCAGGTTAAATTGGTAGCGCGCCTAATTAAGAGAAAGTGCCCGCCATTAGATATTGCCATCAGATTAATCCATGTCATTAGACACATCAAGGGGCAACTCATCGAGCGCCCCCTGTGTATTGTAAGATACGTTGGCAGGCGAGTCGGGAAACTCGGTTGCAACATTATATTTATTATGGGGCTGATAAGCTATTCAGCCTGACTTGTAAAAAGACAATTCTGCTTCGTCACTTTTAAAAGGCTAGCTCGTTATTGGTTAAAATAAGGATTGCAAAGGCCACAATTCTTACTCAGAAATTTTAGTTGAAAATAAATTATACGGAGCTTCGTCATGCCCCAGTTAAGGCGGTATTTTCTGAAAATTCACGCCATCTTGTCAAAATCGTGCCTAAGCTGACGATTCAAAGTAAAAACTTCATTACTGCCAGTGTGGATAATAAAGTAGCATATTTAACCACTATCCCTACTTTCCATCTTTAAAAGTAGTAGTTAAACGATACCACCTCCTTTAAGCTCAAGCACTCGTGATTTTCCCACCTTTCAAACTAATTTTAAACGATGTCTTCGCGTGGATATGTGTACGACCAATGGCGCATCGACCTTGAAGATCTTCACCATACGCCATCCATAAAGGATGGCAAGACATACGAAGAGGAGCGTATTGCTCGCTCTAAAGGTTGTATGTTTATTACCTCCCTGGGTAACTCACTTAGAGTGTATGGTTAAGCATGTTCTACTTATCAATTTATATGTAGCACTCAAATCGTCATTGCCTCAGCAAGTGTATTTTTCCACCGATTTTTCCTTCGCAACAGCTTCAAGGATCACCATTTTTATGTAAGTTGAGAACATTTATCGGACCTAAACCAAAAAGGATGTTGGTGCTGCTTGTCTATTTTTGGCCACCAAGACCGAAGAATGTGGAAGGCATTTAGATGATATTGTGAGAGATGTAATGAAACACTGTAGCAAGACTGAAAACTTTAAAGTCGAAAAGGATTCAAAGGTAAGTTTTCTCGTCAATTTGGCTAATTTCAAACCTTAACGGAGGAGTTTAAAACCTGGAAGCGGATCATCATTTTTTATGAAGAATTAGTTCTCGAGGCAGTATGCTTTGATCTGGAGATTGATCATCCTTATAAGCAGATGATCAAGTTTTCAGAATCGCTTGGGTGTAATCTATTTAATTTTATCATTTTCTAAAGATAACTCAAGGCTCTGATAAACTTTCTCGATCTGCCTGGGCCTTCTTAAATGACAGGTTCAGATTTTGTAAGCCTCATACTAATTTTTATATTTAGTTTTAGAACGACTCTATGTTTAACACACGATAATGAAGTGGTTGCAGCAGCGGCAATATTTATCGCTTCCAAATACTTGGATGAACCACTGCCGCACTCGGAAGCACTATGGAGAAAGTTGGTGGGATCATATGTGTGTTGATGTTGAGCAAGTTCAAGGTAATATAGCTATATTTTGTACTTTTATGTTAACCTTTGCTTTTGTTAACATCTACTTAGTTGCTTCACATCTAATTCTTGATCTCTATGCTTCCTTAAAGCAATCTCCTTGACACCTTAACCCCCAATACTTGTTATACTGCTGTCTGGTAGCATTGTATGATTGGTATAATCCTGAAGTTCATTACCTGATATCTCATTCCCACTGTCGGTCGCATTAATTATTTAAATCATTCAAAATCCTCCCCCCGTTTATGACATGCCAATATTTTACCATTTGCTTCGCCATACCTGCTTTTTGTTTGTCTGATATTTTCTGCTAAAGGGGTTTTAAGCTTACTTTTCATTTCTTGGGAAACTTCTGGGGCAAAGTTTTGTTGGTGCATACAGATATTGGCTATTTTTTGAATGAAAGGCATGAAATAACCCATAATTTTTTCCTATTTAAAAAACTAGCCCATGCACATCAATAGTTCTTTGGGCACATTCAAGTTTAACCAACTCGCAAAGTCTCAAATTGTATCTTTTTTTGTAAAATGCACATATAATCAAACCATATAGATATCAAAATAATTGATCCATCCAATGTAATGGTTTGAAGGTTTTCAGTTCACCATAACAAAAAAATCCAGTTTGCCAAAGGGAGATCATCATTCATTCTGACCAATAAGAGCTTTTTTATTTCTAGGCTAAATAAACATGCGGCCAGCAAAGTAGACACTCATAGAAGAGTAGATTTTTAATTGCACCATTTGTAGCCCTTCTCCCTTAATAAAATTCAATTATAAAGTCAAATGTTACTATACCTTTGATACTATCAGGAGAATCAAGGAGAAGCCAGTACAGACTGGACTGCAGACACGTTCTTTTGAAGATTGCAGATTTATAATCCTAAACGAACAAGTATTAAAACCAAGATTGGATTTGGTCTTTAAGGGTGAGATAGATCAAAGTAATGTTAGATCTAGGGCATTCAGGTTCAGCAACAATATTATTAACTTCTTTAGAGAGGAGTACTTGTATAATATTGTTATTTCTCTCATACATTAACAATAGTAGTGAGGTTGACCAAATATCTTTGTGGTTAACTCAAAGAGATTTTGGAGTATGGTTTAACATATGGGAAACCTTGGACTATTAGCAGCACAAAAGTTGTTTTTGAATTATGAATAGCAGCAAATGTTGCATGGCTGAAATACCAAATCAATATTTGGGTTTTTAGATGTAACAAGGAGCTCTTGTACTACTCTCTAAAAAAAGACACATGTCATTGTGGAGTGTCAGATAAGAGAGATCATATATTCAATGTTATGAAGGGCCACACCAAGGTCTGTGTTGTAGAATTGGTTACCTTGACTAATCTATACGCTCAGATTATTGTAGGAGGCAATAGGAGTATTTTTTAATGGCATTTATGGAGAACTAAGAAGGTATCCAGAAAGATAAACAGTAAGTTATAGCAAGCCAACAATAACCTTTATTGGTTTATACATTGTGCTTATAAAAATTATGACTTTGTATAAAAAAGAACTCTTATGGAAATTTTGGTAAAATACTTTATTTTCTGGGGTTATTAGCACAACGTTTTTAGCGAATATAGTTGCATCATCAAGAGAAGCCAATCAATACTATATTGGCATACAGGTAACTTCCTTTGGGAGAATATAGTTCATTTCTATTAAACAGATCTCTTTAAAGTGATTTTACACTTGATTGAAAGTACACAATTATAGATTTGGGTAGACTTTTAGTTTTATCACTCTTGAGAGTAATTTATGCTTAATCAAAGGCTGAATAAATTTTGGCTCTCTATCTATGCAGCTAAGGTAGCTAAATTCAAAGCTTTTAATACATTATAATAGTAAAATTATGATCTGGGGAAATTTTTAAGTATATAACAGCTAATAAGTTTTTAGAGGGTGTGTATTTGTTAAGTGTAAAGTAAAGATACTAGCTTTAGAAAAACAAATTTTAAAGCTTATTTTAAAATTTGTGATAAACACAGATACAAGTGATTAGATTAATCATTAATTGCATGGCCCCAATTTTTGTTGATCAGTAAATTAAAGTTTTCAAACTAGGTGAATTTTCAGTATGCTTGGAAACCTCATTTTAGTTTAGTGAAGATACCTTTTAAAAAATATACACCTTAATAGTGGTTAATGATACCCACTTCAATTTTGAAAGCAGGATTTCTAAGAAATATCCCCATTTAAAATTTATTTAAAATAAATAAAGATTTAAAATTTAAAATATGATGTCATTTTGTTGAAAGTGGTGTTGTTGGAAATTCTTTGTCAGAATGGAAGTAGGTACCAAGTAATAAGATATATTAGGATTATGTTCAGAAATAAAAAAAGCTGTTCAGTCAGGTCGTTTTCCTTATTATAGCATTAAAACTTTGGGGTAATCTCTCTATCAAGGTTCTGAGCTAGAAAATAAGACCCACAAATTGACTCAACCTAGACAATACCTTAAGTCAAGACAAGCTGAGCCAAGCCATTCATATGAACCATCACATCTAAGGGCTTCTTGATATGAGATACATGTTATTTACTAAAAATAGTGCTAATATAATAGTAACATCTAAAAAGCCCCTGATGTCACTTCAAAGCATATCTGACTCTTCTTTCCCAAATAAAGATTAGTATATATTCCCATCTTATTAATCTTTTGGTAACTATACTAATACAGAAAAGTCACAACCTTTTTAGCAAAAGTAGGTTTTCTAACCTACAACTATATGGACAAGATTTTCAACACACACTGCCCATGACAGAAAGAAAAATTCACAAGACTACAATAGCTGGTATCCCCATAGGTTGGATACACTACACCTTGAGCACTGCCATTACTGAGGGACATGCCATATTCTGAGGAACGTCTGTACCTCTAGTAGAATTTGATGCACTATCTGTATAAGGATTTCTTCATACTCCAGTACTAGCTGTGCAACAGAAGCAAGAACCCAACTAAATCAGATGCCAGCACAAGTTACTAAACATATCTGCAGTGACAGCATCAAGAAGTTCACAGGAACTAATGATAACAATGCTATCACCTGGATGCAGTGCACACAAAGCAAGACCACATAAATAAAGTGCCCTGAAAATTTCTGGATTGCAGAGGTGTCCATCAGATTGCCCACAGCACAGGAGCTTGATGTGACCAGTGATAAAAAGAGAATACCAAGAAATTCTGAGATAGTTTAAAGATAAACTTATTAGCTCTTTTATGATGAAAGACACTGCACTCATGATCCCCAGAGAAGTCAAAAATCTGGTCCAAACAGGAGCTTTCAAAGAACTGGCAATAGCTTACAAAGTCTTATACCAGTGATCTCTTTCTGGTATAATTTTGACAGCCTCTCATTAATCTTAATTACTATTATGTACTAAAACCTCATGTCATGAGACACATAGAGCTCAAAAATTTACTAAACTCTAAAACTTATACTCTCAGGAAGAAAGAGAAAAGCAGAAAATATCTCAAATGCACTGCACAAAGCACAGGAAGAAAAACTTGACCTCCCAATCACCAATATAAATCAAAGTTTATGGTGAGACCCATTCTGAAAACTCAGTCCCTACAGCTATCTCCAATGGTCTACATAGACCCAATCATATTACCCTGTCCAGCGGACAAGGTAGCTTTACTCAGTTCAGAACCACCCAAACCAGCAAGGATAACCAGCCTGAGGGAAATCTTTGGAAGATAATTTAGAAAGTCAGTCTTTTCCAAACCTCATTCATACTTCAGTTAACAAGTACTGCTCAGAGGATGTGAATAAAGTTGCAATGAACCAAATATCCTAGTATGAACCTGACCTCTATGTGGCTTCTAATCAATCAAATAAACCAGTGTCTATCCTTCCTGCTTTTGAAGTTATACATGATGTGTCTCCAAGACCTGGGAACTAGCAGAACCTTGATTGACCAAGAATTTTTTTGAAAGATCCAAAATGGCCACCAGAACTTTTTAGTTAAACATAAAGCTATGGCTGACAAGTCACAAATCAAATCCCCCTTAAAACAGCCCCATTTAAAATTGGTCTGTAAGCCCTTAAATCCACAATAACATAAACAATTATCAATGTTCTCAAGTGTGGTATAGTGCTTGGCTTTTATTTATTAAAAAATAATCCCCATGTGGATTGGGTCACCTCAACCCTAGCTATTAAATGTGAAGGTGTTAATCACCAAATCTACCCCAACACTGTGGATAAAATTCTCTATAATCATGTCTTTTTTAGGATTACTGAGACCCAAGGGTAACAAGCAGAGATAAACAAAATTCAATGGAACACATTTACTTATGAGGCAGTTCATTTCAGGTCAATAGAATCCTAATCCAGAACCAGATATCAAATAATTGTGCAGAGCCAACCCAAAATATTTGAATAGTCACTCCCAAGACACCTGTTATATAAGCACATATAGCATTGCATCTAACTCAAAGTTGCTATCCCAAATACTAGATTTATTTATTGCTTAGCTTCAAATGAGAATGATATCATGATAGCCTACATCAAGGAACCCTTTAAAAAAGATCTAATTTTCACATCATAATTCTCATTTGGAGCTTCTGTCTTCCTTGTTGCCAGGAAGGATAGCACCCTAAGTCTTATAACCAACTATTGAGAATTCAACACAGACATCATTAAGAACAGATAACTCTTAACTCTCATTATGACTGATTTGATGTCCTCACCAGAGGCCAAGTAATTTCAATATTGACCTCACTGCTGGATATAATAAAATCTGCATCAAAAAGGATAATATCCCAAATGCAGTCTTATAGACTAATTATGGCTCCTATAAATGTGCTGTAATTAGTTTTAAAATTGTTAAAAATGAACTAATTATAGCTCAGTATTTGTAGTTTTACAACCAAGATTGTCACCTTGTCTGAAATTTTATCTTACAACATTTAGTGACGCTCATAGAGCTGTTCTATGACATCTCTAACAGCATAGTCCTTCCAAGTGTCATAACTGTGCTGCTTTAGCAGAGTTACTAGGGGAAAAATATTTAGAAGCTAGATATTAATCTTTATTGAGAGATAGTTATTATATAGTCATTGTGAATCAAGGATAACAGGAACATGATTGTGTTGATCACACAGCTGGATGGTGAAGGGGGTGGCTTGATTCTGGTAATGAGTCAAGCGCCAAAACAAGGTATCCACCATAAAGGATCATCATCTGTTCATCTTGTTGGATTTGGTAATTTGAGTTGACTTCCTAGTCTGGCTTTGAGTGGCCGGGTAATGGGATTGCAGGTCACAACCCCGCTTTTTTGGAACCTTGCTGGCGGGTTGAGCCTGCTGTTTTGACCCCCCCTGACTGAAGGTTGACCTCCTCTGGGGGTAGGTCTTCAGGGAGGTTGTCAGGAGCCCGGGCGCCATACTGGACTAACTGTTGTTCTGTGGCAGGCAGGGCAGTTTTGCATTGTTTTTGTCTTGCTTTATAGGGTCTCAGGCAATCATGGTGTAAGGTCTTGTCTTGTTTGCTCTTCCCAAGTCCTTGCACAAGGTAAGTGTTATTGTTGTTTACCTTTAGAATGATTGCTGGGCCTACTTTCTTGGGTTAAAGTTTGCTTTTATCAACGTTCATGACCCAAACTTTGTCCCCAACTTCATATCTATCTTGGATGGGGACAAAGGTTTTTTGCAGACGTTCATTTTCATTTTCTGTTTGCTTGCTGTTGGCCTCTATAACTTGAGGGTCTGAACAAGGGGGTACTTTACTTGAAATTTCCAGTTTGGGTCCTGTCAATACTTGAATGATATTTGGCTGTGTGCTGTATACTAACTCAAAAAGGCTTTTTCCGGTGGATCTGTTCACTTGGGTTTGGCACACAAGTAGTGCAGTTGATAGCTGCTTATACCAGTCTTTAGGTCTCCTGGCAGTGAGCTTGGCTAAGGCTTGCATGAGGCTGCCATTAAGCCGCTCTACACGTCCATTGGCCTGTGGGTGGTATGGTGTTGTTACGGTATGTTTGACCCCATTTTTAGCAAGGTATACATTGGTGTTTTTGGAGGTCAATTATTTCCCTCCATTGGTTATCAGGATTTCTGGCTTTCTGAACTTGCTGTTTATCTCTTTTCCAATGAATTGTTGTACGTTGTTGCCAGTGTGCGCCTTTACTGCTTGGGCTACTGGCCATCTTGTAGCCAAGTCTATGGCAGTGATGATGTATTTCTTATCATTGTGTTTCTCTGGCATGGGGCCAACAACGCCAAGGGCCCACACCTTGAAGGTTAGTTGTGTGTGGATGGGCAGTACTGACTTTGGAGGGGTTTCTCTTTTGGCAAACTTTTTGCATACCTCACATTAGTCTAAGACTTCCTGAACGTCACGGTATATGGTTGGCCACCAGGCCTTGTGCTTAAGGAACTCATATAGGTTTTGACTCTTGGTGTGTCCGAGGTCTCTGTGATATTGTAGTATTGTGTCTACTTGCTGGTGTGTGGGGATATACAGAATGGTAGTACTGTCAGACATTTTTCTGTACAGGGTCCCATACACGTCAGCAATAGGTGTTTGTTTTTGATGGCTGTTTCCCTTGTTATGTTGGTTGTACCATGGGGAAACCCTTGTCCTTTTTTTGTAGTACCAAGAGGGGCCAGTCTGAGTTGAGCCCATTTTCTCCTCTTGTGGCATAGACATATAGGTGTGAGAGGGTGTCTACCATGGAAAGCTCAGGACCAGATTTGTACTGTATGAGCATATTGAATCTCTCCAAGAGCTCCATCCAGCGGGCTTGGTGCAAGATAGATTTGCTTGGGGTTTGAAATATATGAGCAACTTGTGGTCGGTTAATGCTGTGAATTCTTCCTGCCATTCTAGGTAACAACGCCATTTGACTAGACAGTGTACAATGGCCAGCAGTTCCTTGTCGTGGATAGGGTATCAACACTTGCCATCTGTCAACTTTTGTGATTCATAAGCCACAGGCAGGAAGTCACCATCATTATTTTTGATTTGTAGTACTCCCCCAATGAATTCATCTGAGGCATCAGTTTCCATTTGGTATTCCCCATCACGTTTGGGGTATTGCAGGATAGGAGCTGTTGTGAGCTTCTCCTTGAGGCGTCTAAAACAGAGGTCACATTGGGGGGTCCACACAAACTTGGATTTGGCGCCTGTTATGGCGGATAAGGGGGCAGTCAAAACGCCACAGTCAGGTATGAAGCGGTGTACATAGGCCACCATCCCCAAGAAGGTGTGGATTTCCAACTTATCCTTGGGTGGCAGCATCTTGCAGATGGCCTGTATCTTTTGACTGTTGGGTTTGATGCCGTCCTTTGAGACTATGTGTCCCAGGAATGGTAATTGCTTGCAGAAGAACTGGCACTTGAAGGTTTTGCTAACAGTTTGTGTTGTACCAGGGTAGCAAAGACTGCCTCTAGGTCTTTGTGGTATTGTTTCACCAAGGGACTGTAGACAATGATGTTGTCTAGGTAAACTAGGGCATACTTGCCTATGTGTGGCGCAAACACTTTGTTCATGAAGGTTACAAAGGTGGACGGGGCATTAGTCATGCCAAAGTTGAGCACTACTCATTTGTAAGAGCCATATTTAGTGTAGAAGGCTGTTTTAGGGATATCTTCCTCCTTAATGCAAATCTGGTTGTAGCCTGAAGTCAGATCAATCTTGGAGAAGACTGTGGCTTCTCCCAAGGCGTCAAAGAGATTGTCAATCAGTGGTAGTGGGTAACAATTCTTGATGGTAACTTTGTTTAGGGCTCAGTAGTCTGTGACCAGACATAAGGTACTGTCCTTCTTGGCCACAAAGAATATGGTAGCCCCAAAAGGAGACTGTGAGGGGCGGATAAGTTCTTTCTCCAACCCTTCCTTAAGGTAGGCACATAGGGAGTCGTCTTTGTTTGGGGTCAGCCTGTAGATAGGGCGCGCTTTGGGTACAGCTCCTTTGAGTTGGATGGAGCGTTGGATGTGTTTCTCAGGGTGCAGCCTGGATAGCGCTTCCTTGAAGATTTCTGGATGTCAGGCCACAATTTTGCAATCCTGAGGCGTGGAGGTATCCTGGTGATCTTTGAAGTGTATGATCTTGTACTGGCAGGAGACCCAGTCAATTGCCTTCAGGGTATCCTTTTTGTCAGGGTCTCTGTGATGCGCACAAAGATGTGGACACGTAGGAGTTGGTCCACTGAGTCAGGGTAGATCTGGTGGTTGACACCTTCACACTTAATGGTCAACACTGAGGTTGCCCAGTCTACGTGAGGATTGTTCTTTTGTAACCAGTCTAACCCCAGTACAATGTCAAACTTTGGGAAGTCAATGACAGGACCTTGGATGATAGAATGGAGGTTCTTGAGCATGACAGAGAAGGGGGCGGTTTCCCTTGTCACAGCAATGTGATTTTCATCAGCCAGGACCATGTTTTTAATCCGCAAAGGATTAGTGGCTAGCTTGAACTTATCTAAAAAGCTGCTGTTGACTAGGGTTTGATCCGCGCCCAAGTCCAGGAGTGCCAAACCTGTGTAACTGCAAAAACAGAAAGGATAGGACATCAGTTTATTAGGATGTCTGACAATGGTGTACAGTACTGGGTCCTCTGAGGGTACTTGGATCATTGGGCATTGGTCCACGTCCTTGGGTCAGTACTCATCATTGGGCAAGTCAGGAGTTGTGTGGGGAGAGCTTGGCTTGCTTAATGCTCTCCCTGGGCTTTTCCCTCATCTTGATTGCCTTGCATGGCAGTGATACAAAAAGGAGTACAATTTGACTGGCCATTGTTTCCATTCCCGTGTTTGTTTGAGCTTTTGGGGTTATGGTTGATGTTATTCCCGTTGCCTCCAGGGGATGGTTGAGTGGAGCGCCTGCCTGTGTGGGAATCCTTGGGTCTCTCTTGTTTTCCAGTTTGTGCCTTATGGAGGGTGTTGGATGTTTGTTCCGCTTTCACTGCTTTGCAATACAGGCTTTGCAGGTTGGTTACCTGGTCCAGGTTCATATGCCTCATCATGTGCAACTTGAGGGCGTTGTAGTACATGAGGTGTGTTGCTGGGGTGTCAAAAGCCACATCAGATGGTGCACAAAGTCAGAGTTCCTTTTAGGTGCGGGTGAGTTCTTTAACAGTGCCTGTCTGGGTCAGGTTCTTTACTTGGCATATGATCATGAGCGCTGTATCTTTAAGCACAAACCTTGCCAGGAAGTCCTGCTTAAAGGTATCCCAGCTCTTTTCAGTGTGCTCTCTGTGGCACTTGTCACACCAGGTGCCAGCGTCATGGGTCAGGCAAATGGAAATCTCTGTAATCCAGAATTGCTGTGGGCATTCCATCTGAGCCAGCTTGCTCTGGGTGACTGGATCCATGCAGCGGCATTGTTGTCATTGGCTCCGGCAAAGGGTTCCAAGGCAGTGCTTTGAAGCCTTTGCGCTACATAGGCGGACATGGTGGTTTCATCAGCTGGTTGCAGCATTGAGGAGGGGGCCTGAAAGAACCCTTGCGCAGACATGGCGTTGAAGGCAGGTAGCGGGATTACCGTGTTTTGGTATAGGATGAAACCATTGGGTATCTCAGTACCAGGAGTATACGGAGTCCAGTTGGGCGGGAGGCCAGACATAATTCTGTCAAGGATTTGTTGGCCGCAGCGCGTGCAGGCAACATGAGGAATTTTCAAGATAAGGTAGGATGGATAACCTACCTGTGCTCCAATGTTGTAACTGTGCTGTTTTAGCAGAGTTACAAGGGGAAAAATATTTAGAAGCTAGATAATATTCTTTATTTGGAGATAGGTATTATATAGTCATTGTGAATTGTGGATAACAGGAACATGATTGTGTTGATCACACAGCTGGATGATGAAGGGGGTGGCTTGATCCTGGTAATGAGTCAAGCGCCAAAACAAGGTATCCACCATATAGTATCATCATCTGTTCATGTTGTTGGATTTTGTAATTTGAGTTGACTTCCTATTCTGGCTTCAAGTGGCTGGGTAATCAGATTGCAGGTCGCAAACCTGCTTTCTTGGAACCTTGCTGGTGGGTCAAGCCTGCTATTTTGACACAAGGATATGTATGTTTTTTAGGTGTGGCTAGGCTTAAGCAATGTAATCCAAAAATGGTCATCAAAGCACTTCCTTCTTGCAGCAATCAAAGATTTAGATCCTACAATCAACCATAAGTGAGTGATGGTGCAGAAACTTGAGTCTGAGCAAGACATGGCTACTCCACACTCAAATTTTTCAACCTTCATTGCTTGGGCTTTTAACCCATACCCCCTAGGAGGTAAATCAACAGTATATAGTATTATCATTGGTGGTTTATGTAAATTAAACAAATATCAAACACAAGTAGACCACCTCATCCAGATGTGCCCAAGAGTATTAAGTAGCACAATCTCTAACAAACTATCTTATTAGTTTGATATTTTCAATTCAAGGAAATGTCTTTCCTCATTTTTTATTACCATACCTTCTCATAAGATTTGTAATAACCATATTTTCAAACTCTGAATTTTTGCCACTACAAAATCCTGGAAAGCTGCCATCCCCTCTGAAATGATTCCAGAAATCTGTGATATTGAGTGTGAACCCATCTATGCTGCTGAATTATTGACACTGAGTCAACTCAAAGCATTTCTCCTTTTTATGTAAATTGTAATATGCTGTACTTTTCCATGTTCTCTTTTTAAAGACTATTATCTGCAAGTAAATACACACTGGCTCCTACTCATTGGTAATATAATTCTTATTTGGATGTATATTCCTCATTTGATTGATTACAACAAGCTCTCTCTTTATTTTACCATGACAAGTCCCTTCCACATTGAGTGTCAAGATTCAGGGAATATTCCTAGATTAGGAGCAAAGCCAATTTCATATAAAATTTCTTTGATAAATTATTTTTATTTCAAACCATACTTTAATCATGCCATAATGTCACTCCCTTGTGAATTGGTGGCTACTGTTTACAGTATAATAGTGTTAAGCTCTAAATAAATCTATCATCTTATTTTTATTTCCTGTAATTTCCTTTTGGACTATTGTCTCCCAAAATTAAAATACTCATCTATAATTATTTCAGTTGCAACATTGATAGCAGCAGTAGGCTCAGTTTACAGCCTAACTTCAAGAAAATTCCTCTCAATAAAAGATGGAGTGCTGGCTGTATGGCTACCTCTCATCAAGAAACCTTTCTGCCCATCCCAAAGGAGATATCTGGAGGGTTATTGTGGGGTTCCTGGTCACCAGTTCCCAAAGTGTGTCCTGGGTCATAGCCAGGGACCGGCTTGGAGGAGTTGTCATTCCCCAGCAGTGGTGAGTGGTTGGCCAGAAGCTTGTACTTTTACTGCATAAGTACAAACTCTTCTAGCACCTTCCCAATGACTAGGCGGGCATTACCACCATACACTTGTACTTCAGCGGGCGCTGGCCCCTCTGTGGGCCTGTACCAATCCTGTAACAACTTGGTAAATTCATTTCCTATAAACTCTCTTCCCCTATCTGTCATTTCAAGATGCCTATATAATCTCTCCCACTCCTCTTGGAAAGACTTACTGGTGGTAAATCTTCTACAACGTTGACAATAGGTATCCTCCTCCCCTTGACTAGGGTAAAAGATATGGGGTAACTCACTCATAGGGCTTGTATATATTACTGGAAATTTGGGCAGGGGTTAAAATAGATGTTTATTCACGGTCAGAAGGAAGATACTCTTGGAAATCTTCTGATATAATGCCTAGGTGGGGGACACAATAGGGATTTGCCAATACTTGGAGTCCCCCAAAAATCTCTTGGACTCCTTGTACTTGGTCTTGGGCTCCTGTGTTTTGCTCCAGCTCCAGTTCCTTATTCTCAGCTCCAGCTCCTTTATCTTGGGCTTCTGCATCTTTATCTTGGTATTTAGATTCTTCTGTAGTCCTTGTGTCTTTTGTAATCCACTTGATCCAGTCCCTGAAAAGCCTCAGATAGCTTCCCCTTTGATAGATCCTTGTTTTAGTCCAAAAATCTCTCTCAGAACTCTGGTTTTCTAAAGCTTAAAATATACAGTTTTTCTCTCTCTATGATATTTTAAACCTTTTAACTTACTTCAGCCAATGAATTTCCTGGATTTTCTGCTTCTGCTCCTCATTTTTTAGGCTTTAACTGAAAAGTTAAAGCCCTCAAAACACTGATTAAATAAATTTTGACTTGCAGCCAATCAAACACCTTGATTCAAAAGTTGTGCCAAGAAGTTTACCTAAATGACTTGCTCTTTACTATGGTTTGAACCTGACGCTGTCTTGCTCTGGATAAACAACTGCTCCGCATTTCAAACGGTTTCACTGTAATTTCCGTCACATTTCTCCAGCAATTCTCGAGCGCTTTTGCCTATGTTTTACATAGGTGATTTTGAACTCTCATTTCTTTAACGCTTCTCCAAGTTTCCTGCATTTTCTCAACATTTAAAGCTTCAAATTTGCTTATTGCTTGCATTTTTTCTCTCCTAGTTGTTCTTGGTGAAATTTGCTTATTTGTTTTTCACAGTTTCTCCGTTCTGTTTCTGGCCTTCTTCCAGCTTTTCTCTTCTCAATTAGGCCTTAATAAAAAATAAATTTTAAACACTGTAAGTTATTTTTTCCTTCTCTCTTTTAAGCATTATGATAATTAATGATTTCTTCTTTTAATATTATTGGCAGTATTAAATCATGATTTCACTGCTTCTTTCTTATAATTTTATCTTTCTCAAGAAACCAAAACCAGCATTATAGCTCCTGTATTTAGTCCAGCTAAACCTTCTAAGTCATCTTCAAGTTCCTCAGCTAGTCCTGCATCATCATTTCTGGTCTTCAGCCGGTTCTTCAACCACATCTTTTAGTTCTTCACTCTAGCCAGCAATCAGTCTTTTTCAGTCATCAAACAGCTTATTTCAGTCTCCAAGAAGCTCATTACATTCACCAAACTGCTTAAACCAGTCCTTCAGCTACTCCTGCATCCTGCTCTTTTGGTCCTCTGACTATTACTGCTTCATGATCAGCTACTCCTACATCATGATCTTCCAACTAATCTAGTCCTGCATCATGATCTCCTAGTTCTTTATTTCAGCATGATTCAACAGTCCCTCAACTAGTCTTCACTGTGATCATACAGTCCTTCTTACTAGTCTTCACTGCTGATCCCACACTATGAACCACCTTGGTTCTCAATCTCAGTTCCCATTAACAGACCCTGTAGACCCAGCATGAGTCTACATTAAACTGGCATTTAACTGGGCCCTTTTAAGTGGAAATCCAACCATAGATCATTAAAGTCTATGAAGCTGTCTTTACTCACCCAGGTGATTAAGTCTGAGCTTTCAGTTACAAAGTAATCAGCTTTACTTCTCAGAGGCCTGATCACACCAAGTTCTGCAGCTGCTTCCCCAAGCAACCGCCTTGGTGACACCCCTGAGCATATCTATGCCCTCCAATGCTCACTTTGGGATCTCCCCAAAGCTCCCATAGGGACATAAGCAATGACACCATACCAGTCTGTTAGGTAAGATGCTTGCTCAAAGACCTTCTGTAAGTGTATCAGGGTACATAGAGCTCTCAAATCTCATCCCCTTCCTGGCAGCCCGCGTTACTCACCAGGGGTAAAAAACTCACAGCCCTGTTAGCCACATTGTCTACCATGCTGGCATACTTCCCTACCCTGGCAGCCCACATTACTTATCAGGGTCTAAACAACATCCAGCCTGAGTAGCACACACTACCCACCAGGCTGAATCACTTCCCACCCCAAGCAGCTAAAGTTCCCTGCTGAGCTATCTCATTCCTCACCCCTAGCAGCCACAGTTCCCTTCTGGGTGAGGACCTCTAGTCCACAGCAGCTAATATCTCCTGCTGGGTGGAGACAACTTCTGACTCTAGTAGTTTTTTCCACCTAATAGCCATGCCTTCCCTTCCCTAGTAGCCATTATTCCCTACTGGGCCTCTACCTGCAACAAACCAACAACAACTGTCAATCTTCAGCATAGTATCTTTATTTGAAGCCAAATCAACCCTTGCCTGCAAAAATGCTCACATGTAGACCATCACAGTTATGCTATCTATCAAGACCAACTCTACTGAACAGTGTTTGAAAAAAAATCCATCTAAAAAATGCAATAGCAGTGTTGCTTTTCCCCAGGTGGATCTCTCTTAAAAAATTTAAACTTTTAGTTGGAACCTCTCATAGCCTGGTTCACTACTTAGACCATTCAGGAACCTGGGCTGCTTTCAGAAAAGCAGCCAAGTGCCGCTACAGTGAAACCTTTTTGCCTATTGTTGTGGGAGCTTCTCTCCTAAGCACCAAGCAAACAGAAAGCCTCTCAGAATACCTTGCTGCCACCCCAGAAGCTATAACCAACAAAGAATTCATGCTTATTGCCCTCATCACCAATGGATTAAACCCCATATATGCAAGCAGGTGCCTTTGGGGTGTTTCAAATCCATCAATAATTGTTACAAAGTATTGTTGAGGCAAATTACCAGGCCACTATGGGCTTAAAAATCCCAATGATTCCTCTGTCCCACCTTGTCCTGCACCTGAAAGCGCCCACAACAAGGTAGGTTGTTGCCTGTCTCATCAACAAGACAATAACAATAAATGTCCTTGTAAAGGGGACTTGATCTGGGGAAGATTTAGAGTTTGAGAAGAGCCTGGGCTTGTAGACACAAGAGTCTCTTCAACATTGCTTGATCAACAAACTCAATCTTTCCTTGTCAAAAACCCTTACAACTACAATGTGCATAAATTCAAACCCCTAGGAATTTTTTAATTACACAGTAACAGCTCTGCTCTACAAGCTATTCATACTCAAAACAAAATCACTTGCTTGGTTTATAACTTTTTCTTCCATGGAAATACCCACAAACTCCTGATGGATACCAGAGCAGACCATAACATGACAAATCAATGGTTTGCAGATCCCCAATAACTAGAGTGTGTACCCAGATGGTTCAAGGAATTGTAAATAGCTGATTCCAGAGGATTGGTCATCATTCATGATACCATGTCCTTCTCTTTAAGAATTATAATGTCTAAGTCAGACTCTCTGGCCCCATCATGGGTGGTCTCAGCCAAAATTTATTGCTTGTTTGGACTGACTATACCACAAATGCCTCTACAAAAACTAGGATACATCTGTTATCACCCCCAGACATAGTAGAGTAGGGCACCAAGTCTATCTAATAGAGATGAGCAAACTCCTCTACAATACTGCATTTTTTATCCCCAAAGAAGGCTCTTACAATTTAAAGGGATGATGTTGAAATTTAACTAATTTTTGGTTAAATTCATCTGCCCCAAAACTTTTAAATACCTGCCACATAATAAACAGTTAAAGACCCTGTAGAATATACTTAATGGGTTCAAGGATGTGTTCAGTTAAACACTTGAGAAAATCCCCCACCACAGAAAATCCAACATTCCAAAAAAACTTAAAGGGACTCTACCAAAAGCATGTTCCCTATACTATCTAACACCCAAGTAGGATGAAACTATTTAACAGCACCTTTTGAATGCACTAGACAAGATATCCATCCCCACACTCTTTTTTATGTGAGGTCATAATATTATTTGTGACCAAGAAAGATGAGTCTCTCCATCTGATTACTGACTAACTCTTCCTAATAAGATTGCTGTTAAGAATAACTGTGTTGCAAATGTGCTAACTAATGATGGATTTGATGGACATTGAGTTTGAAGTCAGATCCAGAATCAAGTACACATTAGGCAATTGCACAATTGATTTATTGAGAACTAGTGGACACTAGAGCATTCTGGATTCTACTAAAATATCCTCAGGAATTGTGTCATTTGAAGGGTCTACTTAGGCACAATCAACAAGCCATTTGGTTCTGGAATTAGATCCTGCACTTGGCGCTTAAGTCCAGAAGACTAAATGGAGGTGGCATCAATAACCCAATTGCCCAATCAAACCTAACTTCTGGACATAAAATTAATAGCTAATACTGATACTGATGCTAACATTGGTATTTATGACAAGCCTGGCTCTGTTTCCCATTACCCTGATTTCCCTCTCCTCAATTTCACACCCCTCTATATATACTTGTTAATATATTAAATAAAGACAAGTTTTACCACAATCTATTGTTCACTCCTATTTGGATTTACTACCCTGCTATCAGGTATAGTAATTGAACAGTTACATGGGCTAACTCTTATTCAATATACTCCAACAGTCTGAATATACAGCAAACTGACACTTGCCTCTGATTGATGACCTGTTCAATACACTTGTGGGTGAAAAAGTCTTTAGCAAGATTGACCTCACTGTAGGATATGACCAGGTCTGGATTGACCCTTGGCAAAGGAAACATTCTTTTGGAACACATTGTGGGTTGTTCAAGTGCAGAGTCATGAGATTTTAAATTATCAATCTATGCATCAACTTTGTTATGCTTATATCCAAAGCATTCAAATACTTGATTATAAAGTGTATTGTTGCCTAATTAAACAATATGAATGTATTTTTTCAGGATCAGGAGGTAGACCTGCAACAGCTTTGAGTTATACTTAACAATTTACACAAAAACTAAAGGCAAAGCCTTCTAAATGTGAGTTCCTGCGGGCTGAGCTGCTATTCCCTGGCCACATTATCTTGGCAGCAGAAACTAAACCTGATCCTTTCAAGATCAAAGCTATTACCATCATGCCTATTCCTTCCAATGTTGACCAGGTTTGGAGATTTATTGGTATGGTGGCCTATATACACAAATTCATTTTTGGCTGTAGGGAGCACTTTGCCCCACTCACAGAGCTATAAATGCAAAAAGAAAATTTTCTGGACTACAGCCAGGGAGCAGGCTTTTGAAATGCTCAAACAGAGCCTTACCGCAGCATCTGTCCTCCATTTTCCCAACCAAAGCTGCTGGTATGAGCTCAATGAAAACTCTTCTAACCATACTATACAGAGTGTGCTGGTTATGGAGAACAATCATGGGGTCTTCATATCTGCAACCTAAAAATAACAGAAGCTTACAGAAACTAAGCAACATTATCCAATCCAAAATAAGGAGCTAGCCCCAATTTTTTATTATGTCAAGAAGTGTGATAGCTACCTGGAAGGTGCTACCTCCTCACCCCAGGCTCTCACAGACCATAATTTCCTTCAATATTTTAACACACAGTCACACCTGACTTGACGTCAAGCAGGATGGGTCAAACGCCTGCCCACCTATCAACTCTGCATAGAGTATAAGCCTGAAAAGATACTGTTTACAGCTGATGCACTCTCCAGACTATAAAAAGCATCAATTATGTGAGACAATGGGCTAGACTCCAACTGGAACATGTTGTACCTCTGTCCTGAGACAAATTGATATGAGGACCTCAACTTATCAACCATATCAAAGATAAAGAACAATGAGAGCCAGTTTGCAACCAATGCTGAAATATCTGCCAAAAGACAGAGACAGGAAAAAAGGCACCCTACATTCCTATCACCCAACAGAGAGATACCATCCTGCACTATCACCACATTTTAGGACACATTAGAGGACATAACCTCTTTGATATTATGAAATGTAAGTTTTGGTGGCCTGTATGCACCAGGGAATTCTGGACTT
This sequence comes from Entomophthora muscae, assembly GCA_014839935.2. NCBI lineage: Eukaryota > Fungi > Entomophthoromycota > Entomophthoromycetes > Entomophthorales > Entomophthoraceae > Entomophthora > Entomophthora muscae. Next base: position 29,460 of record QTSX02000013.1, on the reverse strand, counting down.
TATCAAGACTTGTGTGCTATGCAAGAAGAGCTTGTCTAAGCTGGCTCAGCCCAGAGCAGTAAGGCTTATCATAGCCATGGAATCCTTTGAGCAATGGGCCCTTGAAAATGTGAGAGCCCTGACCAAAGATAAGTTGGGAAAGAATTCATAATTACCACCATCAACTATTTCACACGCCAGCCAGTGGCATGGGCAACCACCAATCACACTGCCACAACCATTACTCAGTTTATTAGCAAGGAGATTTTAGCACGTTTTAGCTGCCCAAGTGTCTTATCACAGATGGGAGAAAATAACTGATAAAAGACACCGTGGAAGCATATAGGCCAAAAGTGCTCTTTTAAAAGGGCATTGGCAACCTCATATCATCCTCAGACTAACAGCTGCATAAAATACCTGAATGTATCCCTGGTGCAGTTGATTGCCAAACTCTCCCAAGAGCCCAGAAATGCTGCCTTGATCAAACACTTATCAACAGCCCCCTTGTTTTATGAGCTAGAATTGACCAAGTTAGAGGGATCAGCTTCAGCACTCTAGCCTTTGAGACTTCTGAAAAAATAGATGGGACTGTTTAAGGAAAGTTAAAGTCTGCAGCGCTCACCAGGTCTCAACTTACTGTTGCTTCATTGCTGGCACAATGGCACACCAAGACTCACAATTTCAAACAAGGAAGAATTCAAGGGGCAATGTCATGAATGGCATTTCTCTCAAAAGAAGTGGTAAACTCCAACTAGGAGGATCCAACTTGAGATCAGGCTCTGATGGGGTTGGGGATCCTGCAGACCCTCAGGCCGGCTGCCCCTGTTTTTACAGCTAGCCAATGAGAGGGCTGGAACAGGCAGCAATTCAAATCTGATTAATCAGGAGGATTTTCAGGCCTTCCTGGCCACAAATTTGAGTAGTGCATAAGAGCGTCATAGGCTGGTGATTAATCCAGACCAATCTAGATTTCTGGAAGCGCTGAACTGACATGGTTTCACTCCTGTCTTAACTGACAGGCTGTTCAAAAAGGGGATTGCTGCTCAGCATGAAAAGTCAAAGTCCAAAGTGATTTCAGATGATTGGCTAGAAGTCTGGGCCATCTGGACATAGGATCTCTGGCCAGACAGTGACCCAGAAATTACTCCAGAAGATGCACAATCCATGGGGCAAAAGTTGCCACAGCTTATAGTTTCTGAAGGTCTCATGATCCAGGATGACAGGAATGCCAGTAGTAATTATGAAGTTATGAAGATGTTATCTTCAGATTGTCAGATGAAAGTCATTTCAACAGAGGAAACAACGGGCCAGAAGGTTCATAATGGGCCTGGAACTCTTGGCCTGGAAGAAACTGAGCAACTTGGCTATCAGATGATGGTTTAATCCAAACTTAGTATTTTTGAATGATATTTAAACTATGTGAAGTCTTGTTAAAATGCTATTTCCATTCTGAAATAAATAATATTGTGAGACCTTGGTTCTACAATTTTATTCCTTATTTAATATTGATTGTTTTTTATTTCACAACTGTTTCAACAGAAAATCCTGGCCTGATGGCCCACATTTCTGAAAAAAGTTCCTGAACCCTAGCCTGTGTTTTATTGCCTGCCTGGAGCACCCTTTGGCCTGTAGCATTTCTATAAATACCCAATTAAGCCAGAATACAATGAGTTTACCTTGGTCAATATACTTTGCTTTGACTTCCTGGCCCAACAGAGAACTCTGCAAACAGTCTATCACAAGAAAGCCTGTAACAAGCACCCAGCTACCATATTCCATGAGAAGTACAGTTATTTTCCTGCCTATCAGACAAATATAAAAGTACCCCCAATACCCAAACCTGACTGCCTGTCCCCAGCCCAGATCTATCTCCTCCCACAGCCAGTTAATATGCAGGCATAGCCTACATTACCTTGGCTGGGTTAGTTGACACCATGGTGCCCTCCACCAGCTCTTAGGCCTTGATAGGCTAATCAGAATCTTATTTCATAAAGTTAGCACCCCTCCTATGGTTATCTCTTCCCTCCTCTAAACAGAGAAAGTTGGCAGCTGAGGCAAACAGAACTCCCACTAGGATGTGTCATTCTGACAGGCAACCAAACATTTAGAAACTATTATGCTGTCAGTGATTCAGTTTATGTCTTGAACCCCTGTAACACCAAGCTTGATCCTGATTACCTTAGGCCTTGCAATATTGTGGTGGTCTACATCAACCGTGTATACTGACTTTAGGATGTTCAAGGAAATACTAAAAGGCTACACCACAATTGCTTGCACTCTTGCTGTACCATTCTCACCCAGAAAAAGACCATCTACAATTTCTATATGCTCCAAAAATCTTGGTCCTGACCAAGGCCAACAAACAGGGGGTAGAGAGGAGGATTGTGATTGAATTTGATACCTTTCCTGAAAATGTATATTATGATAGGCAGGAGGCACTCAACAAGCTTCATGCTAAATATAACAGGATTCCACCTTCTGCCTTGAATGATGAAATATGGGGCAGGAAGATATTCTGTCAACTATTTTTCTGGCAACTGGTTTCCTGTCAAGCTTGATCCAGCTATGACTTTATTCATAAGTGCTTCTTTCAGCTTTACAATAAATTGAAATTTTAAGTATGATATATCTACTAATGAAAGCTATGATATACATGTGAACTAATTTTAACCCTATTGTTTGTATTTAAAGGCTTGATTTAAATGATTACCTCTTTAAAAGCAAATTAAATTAAGCTTTACTACCAGAAAATGAAGTAAGAGTGTTAAAGAGGTTCAAAATGTTCTTTATATACTAGGCTTTTTTATTTAGTAATTTTGATTTCTTATCATTGCAAAGTTAAAAATATTTACTTGGAGAAAGTTATAGCTGGATCTAACTTGATGGGAAATCAGTTGGCAGAAAAATAGTTGACAAATATCTTTCTGACCAGAAATATGGGAAAATACTTCCTGATAAGGAGTGAAGCTGATTCCAGCCAAGCACCCTTGGCAACTTATTTGATTCCCATACCACATTTGGTTTGTGCCACCAATACCATCCCTTGTGGTTCCCCTTTACTGCACAATAACTTTCATTTCCCAACAAAGCTGTTATTGTATACCAAATCTCTGTCCTTCCCCCTTGGACTGTTAATTTCTCCCTTCAATCACTGAACCACAATTAGTTCAGCTGCAACAGATGATATATAGGTTAATCCTCTGGTTTCTAATCCTCATCAGCTGGTTGTAGTAGAGTGGTACCCATTGATGATTCTGACACTGGTTCTTTTAGGAACAGGAATCTGATATCATGGCATCATTTTTTATTATCTTTAAAATTAAAACTTCTCTTTAAAATAGAGATAATGACACCATAATGTTGGATTCTAGTTCCTAGAACCAAATTGTGTTGGAATTGGTATGGGTACCAATAGAGCAATATATAACTATTGTAGATGTATAGCAATACAGTAGTTTTCAAACCTGTTGAGATAAACGTATAATCTCAGTCTAAAAATGAATGCAACTCAGTCATAAAACAAAATCAAAGTGGATCCAAATCTATTGTAATTTAATATAAATTCTTTAATTTTTGATTTTGTTTTTAGACTGGGTTTCATACGTTTTTAGACTGAGATTATACATTTATCTCAACAGGTTTGAAAACTATTGTACCGTTTTAGATCCTACTTGATTAGGGCTGTGTTGTCCCACCCCTGGACAAAACCCAGATTCTGTCCGAAGTTTCTGAAAATGTGGAAGGTAATATATTTTCTATTTAAAGCTAATTTTAAATCCGATCTTCCAGAATGCCGGAAAAAAGAAGATCTTTGTCCGAGGGTGGGACGCCTCAGCCCTATACTTGATCAATGCGCTGGAATTCTTTTACAGGGTATTTAAAGTAGATGATTTGAGAGAATTTAAATTTTATTGGCCGAATCCAGCATCGGAATAAGGGTTTGATTTTAAATCTATGGAATCCGAGCGATGATTTATAGCGTGGCTTGAAAATGTTGGACTGATGATTGACGTCGTTTGTTGAATTGGACGTTGCGGTACTGAAAAGGGGAAGAAGTTGGATTGAGAAGCCTACTTTGAAACTGATTTATAGGGTGGTAATAAACTATGGTGGACTTTAAAAGGGTGTGCTTCTGTGTATAGATGTTGATCTTGTCAAATGGGATTTGCTAGACTTTCAAGGCCATGTATTTTTAAGCATAGACCAATTTAAAATCTCGAAGTGATCACAGCCAATTGAAATCGGCTGCTTTTATGGATCAGTTTAATCATGTTAGACCGCCATCCTTATTTGATAAATCATGCTGCTAGAAATGAATTTAATGTCTGCTGAGGAGTTAAGGAATGTTTATAATGATGTTATACCTTTCAAGCATGCTTTAAAAACGTATAGCCAAATGCTATGCGGTATGTATGAGTTCATGGTTACGAAGCGAATTATGATATCATAAAATCTTACCTTTGGAGTTGATGTTTTGGGTGGTTGGGATGATATAATTTATTATATTTATTATGCAGAATGGATTCTAAGTATATGTTGGTTAACCAGTAATCTTACGCTTGAGACGGAGTGCGGCAGCTCCAGCGGTGTATAAGTTCTGAAGCTGAGATACGGCCTGGGCAAGCTCACCGACGATGGGATGGATGGGTACTCCAACTAAAGGGGTTAGTTGGGGAAGATGGGGTAGTTACCTATGACATCGAGTGGGGTTTTGTTGGGGAAGGGCTGGGCAACGCTGGGTCTGCTGTCTTTGCCATAGATGGAAGGCAGAGTCATGAATGCGCTCATTAGGTTATCCACAGCGTTGGGGGCTTGGAAGGCGGATGCGTCGCCGTAGCCATAGACGGGGACGAGAGAGGCGCTGGAGGTTAATAAGATATGGGAATGCTTACCCAGAGATGCAGGCCAGTTCAAGAAGGTCAGGGTCAATGGCACTGGGGTCGTCGGTGGTGGGGATTAGGCAAGAGTGACCTTCTTCAAGGATGCGGGCAATAGTGGCGTTGTTGTTGGTGGCCATTTTTGAGGAGTAGAGGATCTCGCGGTAGAGCGGCGAGGAGAACTCTTCTTGAGGAGCCATGAAGTAGATGTTTTGGCTCAGCGTTGGTTGGGCAGTGAATGCGGCAAAGGCAGTGAGGCTCGAGTCGGAGTTGTCTTCGTTGTGGTACAGGAAAATATACTTGTGGTTGGGATCGAGAGTGGTTAAGGTTTGGAGGCTGGTTGGGAAATACTCCGCAAACGCCTTGCCGAGGCTCCAGGATTGAGCAGTGGAGCTTCTGAAGCCCTTCTTGTGCGCCTGGTCATAGACGAGGAAGAGAGAATAGGTGATGCCCAAAGGCCATAGCAGAGGCGACATATAGCAGCAGGTGGAAACTATGCGACTTACAATGGGCATGGCAATGACGAGGAAATGGGCAAAGTACTGCTGGAGGGGACTGCTGGGCTCTGAGTTGGATTCTTCATCGACGTCCCTTGAAACGGGCGAGCTATCAAGGAGATCCGAAGCAGTCTGCTTGAATGAGGTGGGAATCATCTCCTTGGCTATCTCACGGATTCCCTTGGAATCATCCAACTCTTCTCCACACAGAGAGATGGTATCTTCTGCCAACTGCTTGGCGGGAGTTATAACAGCTTTCTTAATAGCTTTTGGCTTCAGGGCATCGAGAATGGAGCCATACGAATCTTTGCTTGGGGTTGCCTCCTTGGATCCAGTCAGCTTGTAGATGAGCGAAGTCGAGGAAGAGTTGTCAGATTCGGGCTCTCTGAAGCTTTCAGGGACTTTGGGAGCGTGTTCAGTGAAGATTTTTTCCAAGCTGGGAGGTTTGGCATTGGAGAGTTGCGACTGGGGAATGTTCTTTGGCTTTTTGAAAAGACCATCGCGGGTTTTCTCGAATGGAACCAAATCCGGTAGCTTGTGTAGGGAGCCCGCCTTTAGCACCATTGAAGGGAGGTTGGGGCTGGGTAGCCTGTTGCCATGGAAGATCCCAGGGGTCTCATGAACGGAAAGCCCGTCGATGAAGCCCTCGAGAGACTCGGGCTCCTTGGGCTTGCTGTAAGCCTGGGGGGCTTCGTAAACTGGAGCTTCATAGACTGGGGCACGTACTTCTGGAACGGCGTGGCTTGGGGCTTTGTAGACTGGGGCATGTGCTGCTGGAACGGCGTGGCTGGGAGCTTTGTGGACTGGTGCATGTGCTGCTGGAACGGCGTGGCTGGGAGCGTTGTGGACTGGTGCGTGTACTTCTGGGACGGCGTGGCTTGGAGCTTTGTAAACTGGGGCACGTACTTCTGGAACGGCGTGGCTTGCAGCTTTGGCCACATTGACGGGGGCTGCTATTTCAGATGCGGGTGCTGAAGGAGCATCATTCTCGTCGTCGGAAGCAACTGAAGGAGTGTCACGTGGGCTTTCATCGTCGCTGTCGGAGACTTTGTTTACAATGGTAGGAGGTGGGCGGCTGGAGGGCTGCCCCTTGTTGGCGTTAATAACCTTGCCCAGTCCAAATGGAATCTTCTTCTTGTTCTTGTCCTGGTGGTTCAAATTCAAAAACATGATAAAAGAATCTTGTTTCCAAGTCTCACCTAATATCGCCTTCACGCCAACCCCACAATCCCTGTCTCTCCTGCTCCACAGACAACACTCGCCATAAAACCCCTTACTAATGCCTAAACCTCAAAAGAGGAAAATCACTTCCTTTTTTAGATTTCGAATGCCAATCCACCCCTGACCCAGCCAGATATTTCACTCCCACTAGGATCACCTATCTTTTATCATTTAAACTACAATAGTTCCTACTATAAATCCCTTATCTCCTTCACCTAGCTTGGCGCTGCTAGTTTCAATTCTGACCCACTTCCCAATCCGGTTTAACCTCCACTAACTTCAGCTGGCGTCACTAAGCCAGCCCTTCTGAAAGTTAAACCGCACCAATATTCACCACGGATCCATCCCAGATGCTGCCTCCAAAAAACTTCAAGTAAATCCAAATTCCATCGTGAGTCACCATCTACCAATTCCCAATCTTACTAAACCTCTTAAAACCTACAACCACCCTGCCTCAACCATCAGACTTGTATTGATCACATCTCTCCTGAAGGGTACTCTCCGGCCGATTTAAAGTTGGATTGCATCCAAATATTTATATCCATGCCACCAAATATTTATACCCATCCCATTCCAGATCTAAGCTCGACTCAGTCTATATATCAATCTTGATTTCAACCTTCATTTAAATTGTTGATCCAGATTACTCAATATACGGTATGCTCGATTTAAATCAAGACTTATCAATAATGAAATATGATACCGTTCTCCAATGCTTATAATCGAGTATAAATATATACTATTCAAACTCAACTGCATCATTTATTTATGCTTATTTGGATATATATGTTAATTATGACACCAAGTACTTAAACGTGTATGCTCAATTTAAATTAAGACTTATCAATAATTAAATATGATACCGTTCTCCAATGCTTATAATCGAGTATAAATATATACTATTCGAACCCAACTACATTATTTATTTATGCTTATTTGGATATACATGCTAATTATGACATAAAGAACTTAAACCTATATGCTCAATTTAAATCAAGTCTTATCAATAATTAAATATGATGTCATTCTCTAATGCTTATAATCGAGTACAAATATGTACTATTCGAACTTAATTACATTATTTATTTATGCTTATTTGGATATACATGTTAATTATGACACCAAGTACTTAAACGTGTATGTTCAATTTAAATCAAGTCTTATCAATAATTAAATATGATGTCATTCTCCAATGCTTATAATCGTGTATAAATATATGCTATTCAAACTCAACTGCATCATTTATTTATGCTTATTTGGATATACATGCTAATTATGACATAAAGAACTTAAACTGATATGCTCAATTTAAATTAAGTCTTACAATAATGAAATATTATATCATTCTCCTGTCAAGTATATACTTCTTGGAAGTATAATAAAAGAGATAAAGGGGAAAATTAAGAAAAGAATGCTATTTTATTAGATATAAATATAGGGTATTATATAGTATCATGATAAGCCACATGTTGTCCATGTACGTCATGGTGGTCATGAGGCTTATCTGAGTAATGTTCCTCTTAAGTCACAAGGCTTACTCAAGTTGTCTTCCACTTAGGATCTGGATTATTTGATCCCCGTAATAGATGGTCAACTGATAGTAGTGCCACCAACTCATTGGTTGGTCAGTGAGTCATTTGGTGACTCATTTGGTGATCTACTTGGGGTGCTAATTCCCCAAGAGAGAGTAATAAAATATGTTGTGACATCTCCCCCTGGGGTGCTGAAAGGCAGAGCCTTGGGAATTTTCTTTGGAGCATCAGGGATGAGGGCTTGGTATTAATCCAGTTTGGCGTTGGGAACAGGGAGTCCGTAATTATGTTGGGCTGCTCTTGCTTTACACAGGCAGAGTTGGTCATGATACATGCGTTTTAATTCAGTTTGTGTGCCAATTACTTTGATGAGGTAGGTGTTGTTGGGCTTGACTTCTATGACAATGCCTGGCCCACGTAACCCTGGTTCCAACTTGTGCTGATTGTGGTTGACAACCCAGATTTTGTCCCCAACTTGGAATCTTTCCTGCTGTAGTGAGATTGCTTCTCTCTCAAGTCTTCTTTGTTCCTTGTCTTCTTGGTCTTTTCTAGCACACTTTATGTTGGGATCACTATTGTCTGGCACCTTTTTTGGAAGAGGTAATTGCAGTCTTGTGGTTGTACTAATAATAGTAGGCTTTTTCCTTTGTTGTGGTTGACTCATGTTCTGCATACCATGAGTGTTAATAGAATCATGTCAACCCAGGCTTTTGGATTGTTAGCAGATAACTTACTGAGAGATTTCACTAGTGAGCTGTTTGATTGTTCTACTTGTCCATTTGCTTGCGGGTGGTACAGGCTGGCTGTGATGTGTCTTATTCCGTTCTTGGCAAGATAGATATTGGTGTCAATGGTCTTAAGTTTAGTGCCTCTGTCTGTGATCAAAAGATCAGGTTTCCTGAACTTGGCTATGATTTCTTTCCTAATAAATTGTCTCACATCATTGCCTTTGTGTTCTTTTGTGGCTTGTGCCACAGGTCATCTGGTTGCAAGTTTATAGCTGTTATGATGTACTTTTTGACCTTGTTCTCACCAGGCATTGGTCCCACAATATCCAACAACCATATCTTGAAGGGTTGTGTGATAGATACGGGTACTACTGACTTGGGTGGTGCCTTGGTTTGGGTGTACTTCTCACAGACTTCACATTGTTTCAGTACTTCCTTGATATTATCTAGCATGTTGGGCCACCAGTAGTGTGTCTTGAGATATTTGTGCAACTTTCTGCTATGGTATGTCCCAGGTCTCTGTAATACCAGAGGATTGTGTCAATCTTTTGCATTGACAGGATGTAAGGTACAGTGTCACCATTTGGAAGTATTTGGTGCAGGGTGTCATATACGTTTTTGGACAGATGTTTATTCTTAAGGACCTTATCTTGGATGTCCATTGGGGTGCCAGGTAGGAACCTTTCCTGGAGATTTCCCATGATAAGCATAGGCCATTCAGGGTCTCCCTCAGCGCATATAACATGTTTACTGTATAGTCTTCAAAGGGCGTCTGCAGTAAGTATTTCCTTGCCTGGCTTGTATTTGATTTACATTGGGTATCTCTGTATGAGACTCATCCGCTTGGCTTGTCTTGTTGACAAATGCTGTTGTGTCTTGAAGAATATTAATGATTTGTGATTGGTGAGGACTTTGAATGTTTAAGCTCCTTCTAGATAACATTTCTGTGATGCCAGAAAATAGCACTCTAAGGTAAAAACTCCTATGTGCACTACCAAAGGTGTACCTTCTACAGTGCACTATCTTATGTGCACTATCTAAGGTGCACTGCCTAATGTTTACAGGCATTAGATTCTCTATTCTGATGATGAAACCCTCTCATCTTATAGTTGAACCTCTTGAAACCTCTGGATTCTCTTATGCTACAAATGCTATGTGTGCCTGATACTCTTGATCATACATTATCAATGCATTTCCCTTAAGCTGATTCCCTACTTTCATCAAAGTACATAATAGTACATATATAGGTCCCTCATCATTCACAATAAACAAGACCCTTTGAACTTTTTACTTTTACCTCTTGATATATTGCACTTTGCACTTGGCTGGACATTTCTACTATTTAGATAGTGTCTGTCAGAAATGACAATTTGGATGCTCCTAAATCTCAAAATACAGAATCAGAGTCAACCCCTGTACAAAACCCTTCACAGACTGCCAGACTCATAGGCTGGGAATGCAATAATCCACTATAATTGATGAAGTTGCTGCCAGCCCGCCAGGACCCAAACCCTTAACTGCCCCACAGGATTCTACAAGCAAACCGCCAGTGCAAGATGCCGGGAATTTCCCCAAGGTGCCAACGCATGACACCAGCAGTTTGCCTGGTGAAATAGACAAATTTCTCCCTGAAAGTTATTCCAAACTCCCCCCAAAGTCCCAGGGAAGACACTGAACCCAAAGAGGTACCCAATACCCAAATTGATAAACAGAAGGATTCAGTCTTCTCACCCCAAAGCAGCCAGTGGCAAACTGCCAGTGCCAAGCGCCACACTGCCATCTGAGACACCCAATGCCAACCTGCCAAAGCCCAGAAAACCTGACCAGGAAGTGAAGCCTGGCAGTGTGGGATAAATACCTTCCAGGCCAAGACCAACCCCCCATTGTCATTTTTAAATAAAGATTATGAGTTTTTGGTTTTCCCAATTATTGCCGTATTTTATTCTTGTCATCTGCCAGTTAACTTGAAGATCATCTGACCCCCCTGACAACCCGCCAGCTACGTACTGCCCCACAGGTACTCCCTTTGGTCCCGTCCACTTCACAGAGTACCCCTTAAAGCCTGAGTACAGGGACTACACCGCCAACAACATACTAGCCCAGGACCCCTTAGCCAGAACTACTGAGAGAACCAGATACAACTGAGAAGGCCCTTGGTACATTACCAAGCCCTGCCTGTTCAGAGATAAATACAACTTCCTTCCTGCCTACCAAATAGACATGGAGCCACCTGTCACCCCCAAACCAATGCCCGCCTCCTCAGCCAAGCTCCCACTGGACCATACCAACAAGCTTTTTGGAATTGTATATATAACTCTCACGGAAGTAATAGATACTATTGTCCCCACTGCTGGTCCATGGTTGTGGCTGGGTAAGTCAATGTCCTACCTCATTAATTTAGCATCAATCCTTTGGTGGGCCCTGCCCACCCAGTCCGCAACCTGCCAGTTCCCAGATGCTAGCAAGCTAGCCAATCATGGTTGGTTCCCTGATAGTGTTCTTTAACCAGGTCCTTCCTCTGTAAGCCCCTGCTATTCCTTTTGCAGAGACCAAAGGTGACAGGAAGGTCCCCCTGTTATACTAGCGCCCCTAGCAGGCTAGTGTCCCAGGCCCAACCACAAGTGTAATCCCTTCCTTCTCCTATTGTGGACTTAGGAAATCCTGGTGTATACCTGCCGCCTCCCATTCTTCTAATAGAAAGAGCAAGGTCCAGACAGTCCTGTCTGTTCCCCCATAACTTATTTTATAGAATACCATTATTGCTATGAGTTATCTGTACTGTGGTATTTACTATAGATTCTCTACCAATATCTTCACAGATATAGATTACTGTATTGCTAAGATAGTGTTGCACTACAGTAAGTGCTATAATCTATCTGTGTTCCTTACCAGAATACATCCTCCTGCCTCTATCCTTCACCCTCCTATCAGGTATACAAGACAGACCCCCTGTCTGCCTCCTCTCATAAGTTCTATTGATTAGCACCTCCCCTCTCACCGCCCGCTAAGTCCTTCTGGTAAGGACTCCCCTGAGTTGACCTTAGAGGCCCTGTAGAAAAGTACCACAATTGCCATTTCATGAGTCAGTTTACAATGGCGACCAGTTCCTTATTGTTTATGGGGAACCTTTTTTTGCCATTGGACAGTTTTCTTGACTCATACGCCATAGGGAGGAAGTCTTTTTCTGCTGTCTGGATACAGAGTGCTTCTCCTATGGCGCAGTCAGATGCATTGGTCTCCAACTTGTATATTCCTTTGCAATTTGGGTATTGAAGGATAGGGGCAGTGACCATTTGTTCTTTTAAATTGTCATAAGTGTTGGTTTTGTAGAGGTATTCATAGAAACTTTGTTGTTTTGTCTGTAAGACTGATAGCAGGCCATCAGAGCACTCCAATCAGGGATGAATCTTATAATCTAAATTACCATGCCTAGGAAGGTATGGAATTTGCTCTTGTTTCTGGGGGCTGGCATTTTGGTTATGGTTTGTATCTTCTCTGGGTCTGGTTTGATTCTGTCCTTGCTGATAATGTGACCAAGAAAAAGAAGTTCAGACAAGAAGAAGTCACATTTGATGGTTTGGCAATGAGTTAATTTCCTTGAGGGCACAGAGGACCAGACAGACGTCTTCTCAGTGTTGTTTTAGGGTTTGACAATAAATTATTATATTGTCCAGGTAGATGATTGCTTGTTTTCTGATGTGTTCCTTGAAGACCTTGTTTATGAAGGTCACAAAGATGCTAGGAGCGTTTGTCATGCTGAAGTTGATGTTGCAACTGAACTAATTAGAGTTCAGTATTTGATTAGGGAAGACAAAAGTCCAATAGAAAGGACAGGAATGATAAGAATAGAGTATTTTTTATTATGGAATACTGTGATTGATATACTATTTGGGGAAAGACACCAGGCCACAAGGGGATGGCATGTTCCATGTAAGGTTTGAAGCCAAGGAATAACTTGTGCGGGATCAGCAGGTCAAATTGGTAGTGCTCCTAATTAGGAGAAAGTGCCTGCAATTTGACATTGCCATCAGATTGGTTCATGTTGTTAGATACGTCAAGGGGCAACTCATTGAGCGCCCCCTGTGTATTATAAGATACATTGGCAGGCAAGTCTGGAAACTTGTTGTAAGAATTCACTGCAACAGTGATAATACAAGAAGTTTGGGCTCTAATGAAGTGAGGTGGCGCAAAGATTACCAAGAAAAAAAGTAGCTTGGTTCCAAGCTCAAGCATGTCTATCCTATCATGATTGACCTTCTCCAAAGTGATTCATACCTCCAGATAACTCAGGCCAGATGCCTACTTGGACTCCACAACTTCTTCATTGCCTCTCTTGCTGCACAGCTCTGGATGCATAGGATTGCTGTTAGTTTTCAGGTTCTTTTAATTGTGCAAGTGATAAATAAAATGATGGCTCTGATTTTCTCCAAAATCCACTAATCAGTGCTACAATTACTGGCTTTCTGTCCAGTATTATGGACAATGTCATATTTATATCATATTATAAACTGACATTATATGTCCAGGATTACAGAGTTGTGGGAAAAAAGAACCATCTCAGCAATAAAAAGGAAGAAACAGGGCACTGAAATTGATGCATTTTTTGTGAATTTCCTTATTCACACTCTTTTGGTTTTGCCTTTGGTGAGTTTTTTTAGGACAAATGCCTTTCTTTTGTCTTTGTCCCTCAGAATGGGTTGATTTATAAAGATAAAATTACAACTTTTCATCTTTCTTGCCCTTCACAACCCATTTTTCCCCACTCATACCTGTGGCAAGTGATCCTACTGTCCCTATATTATTTTTTGATTTACCAAATGATATATATTCTATTTCTTTATCACCAATAAAAAAGAAATTATATTCACATTTTCTTTGTGGCTTTCAGTACTTTGGCGCCTCCCCTCTAGCCACAACTAGCAGAGATTTACCATTCAGGGCCACAAGGTAATTGTTTCACCTTCCCTGCCAACTAACCCAAGGCTTATTAAAAACCAAATCATAAGGTTTAGATTTCCTGTTGTTTGTCTGTGCCATGCCTCAGAACATGACAGCATTTTAGGTAGTTTTCCCCAAAGGGACCATGCTCTATCAAACCTTGTCTAATTACATCAATGTGTAGATACCACATATTTATCTTAGAGCTTTTAAATATCCAGATCTTGGTTTGTTTTAAATTCTTTGTATTCCTAATCCATCAAACAAAATGTGGAGAAGAGACATCAGAAGATATTTGATGAGGTGGACACAATATGTCAATATTTCCTGCTAGCCATGCCAATTTACAATCAGGGGATATTATTTTTCTGCAACATAGTGAAAAAATCAGAGAGCATAACCCTAAGATTTCCAATCAAGTGCTTCTTTCTGGCCACAACTACATTGGCTATTCATGTGTCAGAAGTCTTCAGAAATGTTCACCAAGCTGGCCATAGCCTTGGTAACAGTAGCCAATTATCCAGGGGTACACTGCTCCTCCCTTATGAGTCCCCATAAAATCATCCAATCACAGTGATTTCCAAGCAGGAGTATGAGGTCATGCATCACCGATTTCTTCAAGTCAGACAAGGCATTCATACATCCCCAGTACCTCCCAACCACTCAGTCCCCAGTTAATCCTCCCAGCTCAACAAATCCTAAACACCCATAAACTAAGCCATTACTGTCCCTGCCACCCAGCACCATCTTTCTTCCAACTAGTTTGCCCCCTCTCTTCTCATATTTTTCCAAATAAACCATATCCCACCAAAAGATTTATTTAATTATACAATAAATTACTTTGATTTTTAGGATTTTTAATGTGATGATATATTAAAGACATTTAACTATAGTGCTGATTGATTTTAATAATACCCTAAGTTGAATGCAGATGGATTGGCATTTATTGATACTATAAATTTAATATTTGCATAACAATAAAATTAAAAACTCTTTAGAAAATACAGATTAAATGACCAGCCAATCAGAATCAGCATCAATTTTCCTTTATCTTTGAAGATTGGCTTGGACAAGACAAAGGCCCTGTTGTTCTGCCAAGTTTAACTTGGTAAGTTAAGCATGCTGACTAAAATATGTTGATTGTGTTACCTGTTGGCACACCAACCTGTGGTCAATCTAGCACCCAAGAAGTCAGTGGTTGAGTGCTAGATCAACCACTGGTTGGTGTGCCAATGAGTAACACAATCAGTATATTTTAGTCAGCATGCTTAACTTACCAAGTTAAACTTGGTAGAACAACAGGGGCTTTGTCATGTCCAAGCCATTCTTCAAAGATAAAGGAAAATTGACACTGATTCTGATTTGCTGTTCATTTGTGCTTGTATTTTCTTAAGACTTTTTATTGTATTGTCAAGGAGATGGATGTATTGGTATTCTGGCTGTTGCCAACACACTTAACATTCAGTCATTGCCCATTTGGTGCCATTCCAATATTCAGTTCAATATTCCAGAAATGGCATTAAACAATTATCACATGACTTGTCCAGGTATCCATCAACTTGAATCCAACCCGCACATGACCTGCCTTATCTTTTATCTGACTTAAGTCCCTGCCATAGTGAAAGCTATATAAGTCTAAAGTAATATCCAATAAAATATGCTTCTCTTCTTAAACTCATATTCAAAGCTTCCCAGAAAGTTGCTCCTCATCAGTATCATAAACCAAAGATTGAATTTATACTTTATAGATGTAAACTAAAATAGTATAATAAATGTAAAATCCTCTGCACCACATATAGTTGTTTTTAAATGCTTATTATACATCTAACTCAATAAATATACTGGTAGTAAAATCAGAGAAAACAAGTAGGATCACAAGAAGACAAAATAAATCTGTTAGCACTATATATAAAATCAAACAGACAGATTAACAAATTACCATATAAAAATCACAATAGATTTAAATTGAATATATTCAAGAAATATAAAATTGAGTTTAAGTTATGAGATAATATCTTGCTCCACTTTAGATACCACACCCCTGAGAAGTGACTCATATATCAATTAAAGCCAACTATATTCTTAAATCCATGAATTATACTAGGAGGTAGGACATGCCACTTCAAAAACGGCACTTCAATTTACGCCATCTTGAATTAAATTTGAGATGGCGTTTTTTGTGTTAGTGATTTTGAATCACAAAAAAAATAAAAAAATAAAAAAGTTAAAATTCACTTATAATTTTATAATCCAACATCTCAAAGTTACATCATCTCAATTTTGTCATTTCAAGTCAAATTAATTAAATCTTATCTTTCTAACTTTATTTACATATGAAATCACTTAGTGTGGAGCATGTTCATGCCATCTCAATTTTACGCCATCTCAATTTACGCTATTTATCTTAAACTAAAATAAGCTTAATCTCACACTAAATCAAAGCCTGTTGTATAAAATCAGAAGATGCTCCTATAGTATTAATCCAAGACAGTTATACTAAGAACAACTTAAAACAATGCCACTATGGTTGTGGTGCAGGGCGCCACCTGCAGATATTACCATATTGAGACTACTACCCTATAAGGAAAAGTATAGGGGAACTGCTGCCCTTTCTTGTGTTTTTGATTGGAGAGTTACCCATCAAAACATAAAGATCAATTTCCAATTAGCCACTAATAGACATACCTGTGGCTAACTGCAGATGCATCAGAGAGTGGCCCATTGTGGTGACTTTCATTAAGGCAATTAGTAGCTCATCAATTTTCCCAATTTGTAATTTGGTATAGAGACCTTCTGTCCCTTACCAACAAGTATGACCCCCAGATGAACATTCTGAAACCCTGTTATAGACCTAGTTCCTAAAAATTGGCCCTACTTTTGCTGCAATCACCTTACCCAGAGATCAAATGTTTAGATGTTCACATCCCACCCAATCCAAGCCCTTTCTCTCTGAATATTCTCCAAAATGTTTCACCCCATAAGAATAAATTAGTTCCTGACCAGTCTAGACTTCAGTCAGGATGACTCACCCTTGATTTCCCCTCCCCCACTTCCAACTATATAAGGCCTTCAGATAGCCCCAATAAAGACATCATTGAATAGAACATAACAACCAACTCAACATTCTTAGATTAATTGCAGAGCTCAAATATAGAAGTTCTGTTGTGAAAGGAGATAATAGTCCTGCTGTGTTCTCCCAGTTGCTGCTCAGCTACTCCAACCTTATCCTTAGAACCCTTGAGTACCACAGATAGAAAGCTTGAGCATCTTCAGGCCATCTCAGTAGCACTGTCAACCAATGTACGGGCCTTCCTCAATAAACTATTACACTTCTTTTTTTCAGTTTCATCATTTTTTACTTTTACTTAGCATTTTATACAAATATTTTCTTATTTTAAATTATATGACATAGCTATAATAGATGAAAATGGTTGTTTTTGTGTAGATTTTGACTTTTGCCCTTTACGCAGCCTTGTTGCTTCTAATTGTCCCCTTTTTTATTGCAGATTTAAAATTCTATGGCCTTTTTAAGACTATAAATGGTTTTTAAATTTTAATTTTTTGGATTTTTCTGGTTTTTTTGGAGTTCCAAAAAAACTAAATTTTTAAACCCTTTTTTTCATAGTTGCAATGCCGTAAATTGAAATGATGTTTTTACTATAAAATTGAGATAACCAAATTTTAAGATGTCATATTTCAAGATAGCGTTTTTTGAGATGCAGTTTCTGAAATGGAATGCCCTACCTACTAGGATCATAACACATTACACTAAGATAAACCATGAAATATTCAGAGGAACCATATGGAACTAGCCCATAACTGCTATGATCTACATATATCCCCTTGAAATTGAGTTACTTTTCAATAAATTCTAGTACTGACATACAATTGGCATACTAAAATAAGAATAATTATGTTGTACTGGGACAAAAAACACAATCTTAAGAGGGAATGTATTCATATGATATATAAATAAACTATGGTATTATCAATATAATTTTAGTACTATTTATTTAAATCTAATAAAAATATCATACTGATATTAAATTTTCATTTTTTGTTATTAAATTAAAAAGGCATATATGTGTCTTTTTATTATTTTTATTGGTATAAAAGGGGCTGTGTGGGATAAAAACTTTGTGACAGGATTAGAAGTATTAATCAAAGAGTTGGACGCAGCAGTGGCCAAGTTTAAGGAGTTTAATCAAAAGGTGAAAGAAATTCTTAAGGAGGTGATCTAGAAGGTGACAAATTAAACAAACTTATGGTAAAGCTATTAAAAAAGATACAAATACAAAGGGAAAACTTTCTTTTGGGCTTCTAAATGTTAAGAGAATAGTTCTTGCATAACTGCAGTTCAATTCACAGGAGTTTACAATGACATAGGCTTGGACAAAGGATCCAGAGATGTTTAAGCAATTAAAAAACTAACGCAAGATGACCAGCAACCTGCAATTGAGAAGACATGTGAAGCTGCTCCTGTTAAGGGGCAACTGGAGAGGATATAGAAGAATATAAGAAAATAAATAAAAACAATTACTTCATTTTTATTAAGGTGAGCATGAAGGGTACTACAACAATTCCTAAAAACACATGTAATTGAGACCTTCTACAGCAACCATGTTCCCCATATTAAGCGTCAGCTGGTTCTGAAGCCAGCTGTCTAATCTGAAATGTTAGAAAAACTGAAGCAAACTCACCCTATCAATAAAACTAAACTTTCCAAGATCTAATCAGAACCAGAAGACACCAAATTGTGTTTTTCAGCTTTGTCTGTGCTCCCAAAGATCCTCCTCAATCACTATGTTTCACCCCTCAACTTCTGCAAGCCCTTCATCTTCCTTGTCTGGGTCTTCATCAATATCATACCATATCACATCATACAAGAAATAGAGATAGGATAAGAAGAATTCAGTTTTAATTTCCTGTCTGAGTACACAGTATTGCATATTCTAGAAAATCTTAAAGAAAAGTACCCAACCTTATTTATAGTTCCTCCACTGCTGTGTTCTTCTTCCTGGGTGTCCTTGGAGACTTTGGGGCCTCCTGGTGATCTGACCAGACTGACATCCTGCTGATCATGGAAAAAGATTTTTCATCAATCTCTGTAAAAAATAAAATAAGTTCCCTATATAATAAATTTTGTGTGTTCTTGGTCCTGTTTGTGGGGCAGAGACTTTGCTTAATTTTCTACCTAGGTCTTTTTATCTTGATGGGCATTAAAGCAGAGGCCTGTAATACTCTTGATATCACACTTAAACTGAAAAAAAGTCAATATCTAGACAGAAAGAATATTGCTCCTGAATAAAGCTTTATTTGAGTGTGTTATTCAGGATAAAATCTTTCTGGCAGCCATCTATGAAATGTCTTCTCCCCCTAAAAAGATTCTCCTATCCAACTGTATCACAGTAATACCATATTCAATCTATTGCAGATTATTCAGTAAGGGATCCATATCAACATACTTCCTATCTATAGAAATATACAATGCACTCCAAAAGTAAGTCCTGGAGCTCTGCTGATTCAACCTTAAATAAATCTCCAGTTATTTTATTCAACATTTTCATATTTTCATTATTTATTTAAATTGTATATATTTTTAAAGTTCTTTTATTCTTACTTTAAATAATTCTTGGTTTCAAATGTTGATTTTTATTATACTTGATGTTTGATTATCATTATTATAAATAGTGTGTAAAAATATAAATTCTTTAAAAAAAATAAAAGTAAAAAATAGTGAGACAAATATTTTAATTGATTGGCTGTTTAAAAAGACAATCAGAGATGTAAAAATAAAATTGTGCATAAAACTTTTCTACTGTCTCTGCTGGAAGGATTTGGACCCAATCTGTAGCAAATCACAAAATGCCTCAAGTCTAGTTAGGGATATTGCTTGACAACTTACTTTAGCTATTCAAAAACTTCATAGATTGGGTTCAGTAATGTGGAATAGACAGGAAGAAACAAGAGGCAAATAGGCCCTGTAGAAAATTTCTGTTGGCCAATTGCTATGCTTGTCTCAATCATTGGGAATTCCTCAATAATATCAGCTACCTTGTGGATTCCATTGCTGTCCAATACAATAATGTTGGTGAATCCTGAGCTATTGAGCCTGAGGTGCTCCCAGACCAATTAGATTAATCCCTGGAAGATCCTGCTATTTTGAGAGCCCTTGATCATCTGGTAAAATTAAATGTCTAGTTGTAAATAGAACTACCATCAAGTAGTCCACAACACAAACAAACACATGTTGGGATACTTCATCCTTAGCACTTTTGCTCACATAGTTGTATGTATTGTGCATGAAAAATGAAAAGGAAAATTTTTATATAGTAGAATTCTACTACATCATTGTTTTTTAGTGCAGTAAATGTCTTAGAGTATTTGTGACATGTTTCAATGTTTATTGGCTAATCTGATTGTATAGGGATACCCCAAGTTTTTCAAGAAAACCTAAGCTCTCTGACCACAAAAAATAGAATTGTGGCCTCAACACTAAAAACATATTTAACTAAAGCATGTATATTTTCCATTTCAAGATGGTAATTTCAGTTAATACATTGCTTAATTGTCCAGATGTTATCCTTTTTCAGAATGGTCTGTTTGTTCTTGGGTTTCTTAAGAAGAAAAATTCTACTGTTTTTGGTAATTACTATGGAGTCTATGTGCTGATTTTTTAAACATCAATGGTTACCACAGCCCTCCTGTAGTCATAAGTATCTGTGATAAGCTTTATGAGGATTTTATGTTTGCTGTCTGATATCACTGTATGTTTGGGTTTTTAGATACAGTCATCAACTCATTGAGCTCTGCCAAGACACACAGCATAGGCACTTGAATATAAAACTTGGTGATCTTTTTGAGAGGCTGCTTCCCCTTTACAGTTCAGTAATACTGCATTACTTCATTGTTGTCTTCCCCTTAACTATCACTCCATAAGGCTCAAAGCTTGTATTCATAATAGGCTTTATGCTCTGTATAAGACTAGAAGGAATAAAATCTTGAAGGTAAACATGATTTTACACCAAGGACAGTCTCTCAAGAGTAGTTTTTTTTAATTTCTGGTAGTAAAAGCTTTTGTCAGGATATCTGCTTCTGGGTTATATAGTAGCAGATGTGGACACATGGTAGGCTGCTGTGTCAGAGGGTAGAGCCCACTACAGGATTGTAGCTAACATGATAATATAAGGGAACAACCAATCAAGCAGAAATCAAGGTCT
The DNA here is from genome assembly GCA_014839935.2 of Entomophthora muscae. NCBI lineage: Eukaryota > Fungi > Entomophthoromycota > Entomophthoromycetes > Entomophthorales > Entomophthoraceae > Entomophthora > Entomophthora muscae. The sequence goes on along the minus strand of QTSX02000013.1, from coordinate 8,468 downwards.
AGAATTGATAGCCATGGAATCTACCAAACCCATCAGAATATTATATAATACTTCAAAGAGCTGGGTAGACAGAGTTTCATTGGTGGTAACAACATCTTGTGGGTGGTTGGGCCAGGGTGTGAGAGGTGGGGTCATTGGTACCAAGTAGGCAGGCAGATAGCTATATTTGTCCCAGAATAGTTGTGGTTGTAAAGTGTACCAGGTTTCTTCTCAGTTAAATTTTTAAGGCTTTCTAGCTCTTGCTTAATAGTTTTCAAGGAGTATATTTTCTAATATAAACTAGGAATAGGCCAGGTTTTCAGGGCATTTGGTGAAATTTAATGGCCCAAAGAAAGCACCAGGGAAACAAAATAGCTCAGGCAGGGGTCTGTGGAATCTTAGGGAATATTACCAAGAGCAATAGGGCTTGTGAATGTGGTATTTAGATGGTAGAAAGCAAGAATTATATAGGGTAAAACTTGGTTGAACCAAAAACCATCACAACTTTATTATCAGAATAATGATGGGGTCTGGTTTTTTCTGTTAGGGTGTAAATACCAATTTTCCAGGCCTCATCTTTTGATTGGTATCACAAAACTTAGGCTGGCTGGTGTTAGGAATCTGAGGGTGAAAAGGTGGCATCAGACTCAGGCAGGTTTTAATTGGCTGTTGTTTGGGAATAAATTTCTCAATATTTCTGCTTATTAGTCTGATTGTTAAGTTCAAGCAACCTGCAGAGCATGTGCTATTTTTTAGTTCTTGGGGAAACTTGTGATGTATCTCATTAGTTGGATTGTGAGACTCTTTCCCAAACCACCAGTGATATAGATTACTGCTTTAGAGTAACTTCTGGTGACATGTGTAGACTTTTTGTTTGTGATTTCCTGTAGACTTGGAAAAGATTTTGATATTGATGGGCTCTTGTTCAAATAACCTTCATATTTGAGCCCAAGAAAAAGTGGCAAAAGCGCCAATGTCAATAGTGGTAATGTTGACGCTTTGTTAACATGGCCACTGTCAACTCAAAATCTAAGACCAACTATATTTTTTCTAGTTGTGCTAGCTTAATTCCCTATTTTTAAAGCTCACAGGGTTGCAACCCCAGAAAAAACAACAAAATTATGGCTATTTTGACACAATTTAATATTAAAATTAATAAAAACATCAATTTAATTCAGATTTACTTTTACTTTTATTAAAAAAATTGATTTTTGGCAAATTTTTTTACAATGTAAAAGTGTCAATGTCAAACCTTTTTAAGCCTAGCTTATTTTTAATAATGAAATTGAAATTTATATAGAATAAATATTATAATCTATTTAAAAATATTTTTTATTAAATAAGTATATATAAATAGCTATAGTATATATAGCAGTTTGCTGACATGTTCATCTTATAAATCTATCTGTGGCACTTAATCTGACTTTAATATCATAAATAAATTTGTGGCTAGCAGCAATCCCATTATTCAAGCCCATTTTACTGTATGATTTATTATAGAATTTATTAGCAATAATTATGTCAACAATCAAGTATGTTTACCATTTTCTTGTGATTAATCACCATGGTATAACTAAGCAAATAGAAGTGGTGAAAATAAGCCTAAATTACTGTCACTGCCTATTGAGAATATCATCAGTGGTGAAGTCAACAATTTACTTTTTTCATTACTGAAGACAACTTTTTTAACAACTTTACTTATATACAATGGTAAATTATCATATTCCCACCCCCTAAATATACTTTTTAGTAAAAATAATTAACTTTGATAATTTTTTAACTTATTTTTATGTTTTATTTTATTAAAAGAACAAAATAACACCAAAAAAAATAGATAATATTTTCTGGTTTGCTTAACCTTAATTAAGTGTACTATGAAAAAACATAGTGAATTTTCAAAAAAATGTTGACAGTGTCAATGTTGTCTCTGATAATGTCTACAATTTTTCTAATCAATAGCGTGAATTCAGCATATTTTTGCTAATTGTCTTTCATAATGCCAATGCTTTTCACTTCTCACATATGAAACTTTAAATTTTACATAATAAAATTATCTGAATTTTTAACATAAAGTATTTTCAACATTTCTCTTAGATGTATTTTTCTTTTTAAATAAAACATATCTCTAAAATCAATATTTTTGTGTATTTCTTTTAACTTTTAACTTCTTGTTTTAAAATTTAATAAAATAAAAACTTCTACACCAGTTTTATTTTTTTAAATGACAGTAAAAGCCCTATGAGCTAGAAGTTTTTATTATGATACTATAGTCATTTTGTTTTTTAAATGAATTGCTTAATTTTAGAAAATTTTACTTATTATTTTTAGGACAAGAATACTTATAAACAGCCCAAAGGAACCAAGTGTCTCCCCAAGGCTACAAAAGCCCCCAAGAAGAAGCCATAATCTATTAAGAAGGCTGCTCCCAAGCCCACCCCTGAGCAGAGCCCAGCTCACTCTACTGGGGGTGAGGAATCATATGGATCTCTCACAGACCATGGTTTCTATTTGTCTGCATCTGATGAGGAACCAACCAAGAAGTGGCTCTACACCAAAAAGTCTCCTACCAAGGATAAGACTCCTACACATGAAGAGCACCAGGACAAGCGCTCTTATTTCCCCCCCACCAAGCTCCCCTAGTACAAGCTCATCAGGGGATGATTCAAAGCCCCAGCCCAACTACTTCCCGGGCTTTCTCCATGCTCCTGCTGGCCACTGGGACTCTCTTGTGACCCACAGCATTTGCAATGTTGATGGGAAGTTTAAGGCTCCTTTCTCCTTGCCTAAGTACTTTCTCATAATGAGTGTAAAGAGTGGGCTGGCCATGGTGGCAAATTTTTACATTTTCTTGTGTAACAATGCCAACTGGGGCTTTAAGAACTGACATTATAACTACAAGCACTTATCCTGCTTAGTGCAGCTCAACACTGAGCACTGATATAAGGTGCAAACCATTAAGGGCAAACACACTTACATCATGACTAACACTATCATAGCTCACCTTCTCAAATGATTTCTGGTTCAGGTAATACCCACCTCAAAGGATATTTCCCTGGCCCAGCTGGCTGTGCTTTCCTGTAAGCACCTCTCCCCCACTAATTTCAATAGGGCGCCAACACATATCCAGTTGTTCAATTTTGTTAGTGATAGGCTCTAAGGCCTCAACCCCTTGACTAAGAGCACCTCTATCATTAAAGACCTGGCTCTCTATTATGCCCTCAAAAATACAGAGGACAGAGAGATGTTCATGCTCCATGACAATGGGCAGGAAGTGGAGGATAGAATTATAGTCTATGCTGCAACACAAAACCTGGAGCATCTCAATACTGCTATCACTTGGCTGTGTGACAGCACATTTAATATCTACCTATCTCTATTAAAGAATCTTTGGGTACTGCATGGGCAATTTGATACCCAGGTCATCCCCCTTGTGTTCTTTCTCCTGCCTGGTGCTAAGACTGAAGTCTACACCAGAGCCTTCAAAATTGTCCAGGATGATTTGAGCGCCCTTCCTGTCAACAAGCTCCCCCCTCCCACCCATGCCACAAGAGCCAATCCCTCCTCTTATGAGAAGGATGAGTCTGCCCTAGCCACTGAGCAGCTAGCTCATGAATGCTCACTTGGGCCAAAGGTGATCATAATGGACTTTGAACAAGCTCAGTTCAGAGCCTTTGAGGCCACCTTCAATGGAGAAGTTCAGGGCGGCTTCTTCCATTTTAGAAAGGCCCTTGTCAAGAATCTCAAGAGCAAGAAGGAGCTTTTTGAAAAGTATTTTAATGATGGTAAAGGGAAGTGCTGCTTTGCCATCACCCAGTTTGCTGCCTTAGATTTTATGAAGCAAGAACACACTAGGCTTGGTTTTAAGGTCATCTAGGAGGATGCTTACATGAAGAAGCACTCTGCCATTTTTAAGGGCTATCTTTAATACTTCAAGAAACAATGGGTTGGCAAGAAGGTGACTGACAGGAGAGGAAAGAGTGGAGGCACTGCCCCTTTGAACTTCCAGAGCGCCTGCCTTAACAGCAGAATAAAGACCACCTCAAGCCTTGAGGTGTGGCATAATCATCTGAAGTCCAAGTTTGGGACCAACTCCAAGTCTAACAAGTTCTTCCTCAAGCTGCAGGAGGAGCAAGCTAAGAATGTCTCAAAGTTACAGGGCCTTGCCAACAGGGTTGTCCCCAAGAAGAAGAAGATCAAAGACCAGGAGTACCAGGAGGCAGTACAGAAAGTTGTCAATAAGAAGTAAAAGGTGTCAAAGATCAAGAAATACCTTGAGAAAATGGATACTGCTCTTGCTGGTGGCTTCAATTAGATCAATAATCCTTTCTTTTCTTTGCATTTATGTTTCTTACTTTTTATATTTTAATTTTCAATTTATTTAGATATTAATAATCTTTTTAGATATAAATAGTAAGTTTCAGGCTTAGTTTCAAAGTGGTGGTATAAGAGATATATTTTATTTTGTTAATTTTCTGTAAAGTATGATATATTGTCAGTTGTTCTTATAAAGACTATAATATATAAAAGCTATCATTTTGTTATTTTTGTAGGTGCTATAATTTATTAAGTATCTTTATTTTTGGTTTATTGGAATTTTAACTTTTATGGTAATAAAAATATTTTATTTATTGAAGAGTATGAGATTAAGCTGATTAACCAAAAATGATCAGGCTAATCTTTGCATGAAGATCTTATCAGTTACATTCTTTATTATTGAAAGATTAAATTTCTATTGATTTTAGTAATTACATGCCGTGTAATCACTAGTTTATTATAATTGATATGGCTATTATATGCTGTATACTTGTCAGCCAATATAGTGATTATCATTGATTACACACTGTGTAATCAAAGTATCATCAATTTTGTATCTCTCTTTCCTTCCCATTGGATGTTTTATCAACTCATCCCCACCCAGCTCAAAAGACATATATTCATATATTAAATGTATGATGTGCAAAAGGCTAAGAAATACCAAGTTTTCATTAACATTGCATAACAGATAATTAGGTCCTTATTGCTTTGGTTTGCTATTACACAGTAGATAATCCTTGGGTTGATATTGAATCAATTCAGCTATTATATTGTGTATAATCCCCAATTCAACCTGAAATATTAATAAGCAGAAGGCTTGTCATCCAGAAAAGGATTAATGGTTAAATCCTAAAAGAAATTCCAACATTTCTATTCTTGTAGACAGAGAGACAAGGTTTGGAATATATCTTAGCGTCAACCAACAAGAAGGGCAATGCCTTAGTGTCAGGATTGACAATGCTTCCTTTCTGGAAACCTGGTCCCAGGATCAGGAATTGAACCCTGACTCTGGATTTCTTTGGGCCGCCAGGCTTGTGGAACGTGGGACCGCCCACCTGCATTTTTCTGGGATTGAGTCCCCACAAGCTGAATTCAAGAAGGTTGACCCATGCAGTAAAAAGAGCCAAACCAAAGAAATCATTGCACCAAATTGATCATTAATCACAACTCCTAAAGGAGGTACTGATTTGGCAACTATTAGCTTCATAAACTTGAAGTCTACACCAGCAACCAATCAAGAGCTAACCTGGGAAAGAGGCACGGGCCCACAACCCAGTCACATGACCTCAACTCTAAAGCAAGATAATCAGGCAGCCAAATCAAGATTCCTGACCAATGAAAGAACTCCCAGGCCAAGTGCCATTTTGCCGCCTTTGGACCCAAGCACCCAGTTCCCCTGGCCCTGGCCTTCCCAATGCCCTGATGAACCCCCCATGGAAAATGTTAAGTTTGGAGGGGGGTACTATATAGACCCAAGGACCCTGCGCTCCAAACTTATGGCCTTTTTTGAATAAAGGTTATGTTAATTTGGCTCATACAACTATTGCATTATTTTTATTTACTGTCTATCAATTCAGTTAGAGATCTCCTGGCCCGCCTGCCCCACTGCCCACTGTTTTCTGTCCTCCTGGTGTACCCTTTGGACCTGTCTACTTTACTGACTACCCTCTGAAGTCTGAATACAAGGAATGCACCCCAGAAAAGATACTCAAACTCAATCCCCTGGCCCGCATACAATCTGCAGTTAGATACAACCGACTTGGCCTGTGGATATTTTCAACACCCAAGTTGTTCAGAGGGAAATTCAACTATCTCCCTGCTTACAACCTGTCCATGGAACTGCCCATGACCCCAAAATCTATGCCTGCTTCTTAACCCAACCTCCTAACCAATCATTCTGGCAAGCTGTTTAGGATTGTGTACATCACCCTCACAGGGGTGATTGACACTATAATCCCGGCTGCCGGCCCATGGTCTTGGGTGAGTAAGTCTGCCTCCTACCTTTTAAAGTTAGCTCCCCTCTTGTGGTGGACATTGCCCGCAAAAAACCTGTCCCAAGTTACCCCTGAAAACAATGGGCTGGCCGCCCAAGACCGGATTCCTGACATTATGACAATCTTTATTAAACCTGGTACCCTGAGCCCCAAGATGTTGTTGTTTCTTGGGGCATCTTGTATGCTTTTGCTATTGATAATCACTCATTACACCTATAAGATGACCACAAACCTGATCTCTTCCATGTGGAAGAATGCAAACCTTAATGAACCAAAGAGAACCAACGCCATACTGCTGACGCCAACAAAGCTCTGTCCTCCCAAGTGCAAAACGTGATTGTGAACCAGTCCCTCACAAAGGTGAAGATGCCTCAAATGGGGAAGCTCACTCTTGAGGAAGCTAGACATGCCATGCTGGTCCTCCACCTGCATTTCCATACTAACACCCCCTCTTATGCCAGTGGCACCAAGAAGATCCTTGGGGTGTCTTCAATGCTATCAGGGGACGCCTTGGACTGGTTTGGCAAGGCCACAACTGAGGACGTAGAATTCTGCTTAGACTACGCCAAGTTTGAGGCTGAGTTAATGGCCACAGGTGAAGATTGCAACACTAGATACTAAGCCCTGAACTCCTTTCTATAAATTCAACAAGGTCCCTGACCCATCCAAGCGTATATTGACAAATTCCTCAAACTGAAAACCCACACCCAACTTGAGGACAAACTGGCAGCCATTATCTTCCAAAAGGGCGTCAACCTAGCAATGAAGGACCTGTTGAAGCACCATCCTCCCACCCTCAGCCTAGACAAGCTAATTCCCCTGTGCAAGGGTCTTAGCATAAACCAAGAGAATGCTGGCTCCTCCCAGGCCCGCCAACCCCAAACACTGACCCCCAACATAACAGGGATGACTCCTGGAGAGCTCCAATGACACTGCCGCAAAGGACTCTGCTTCCACTGCCATGAGGCAGGCCACTTGACCAGAGCCTGCCCTAAGAAGAACACTGCCCTAATCTCACTGGCGCAAATAAACACTTCTTCTCAGTCTTAAAAATTCATCCAAGTGACCATAAAAGTAGCGGGGAACAAGCGCAAGATTGAAGCCTTTATTGATTCAGGGGTGGATGAAAGTTTTATTGACACCAGCCTAGCAAAGGAATTAGGCTTGACAGCCTCAGAGCGCAGCCTACAAGTAATCATGGGAAACAGCTCCTTGGACACCAGCTATGAGTGTGAACAAGAACTCCTGTTGACCATTGGACACAATGTATACCTGTTGTCCCTGATCCTCTTACCAGGACTACCCCACCCCCTTATACTGGGCAACTCCTGGTCCAACAAACATGGCCTGATCCTGAACTACCGCAAGCAAACCGCCACGTTGGGCCGGCCAGAATCCTGTGACACTGTTCCTTTTTGCATGAGCCATGACTGACCCCCTACCAACAAACTCTTGACTATGATGATAGAACCTAGCATTGGAATACTACCTACCCCCTACAGAGATGAAACCATGTGTTGTTTGAAGAAGCAGCTACAAAACTACCCAGCCATTCAATCTACAACCACGTCATAGACCTACTACCAGGGACTCAACCGCACCACGGCCCCATCTACAGCTGTAACCACCGCAAGCAAGTGGCCTTGAAAGCATACCTTGAGTATATGACAAAAAAAGGGTTCATTTGGGTGTCAAAAGCCCCCTGCTTGTTGCCCATGCTGTTTGTAGGAATAAAGATGATGGGATGTGTCCATGCGTGAATTACAAAAAACTGAATGACATTACGGTGAAGAACCGCTATCCCATCCCCAATGCCAACCATCTCTGTGATGTACTGACTGGAGCCCAGGTGAACTCAAAAATTGATCTCCAAGATGTGTTCAACCAAATCCAAATCAAGGATGGAGACAAGTACAAGACGGCCTTCAAAACCTGATATGGGCTGTATGAGTACCTTGTAATGCCCTTTGGCCTCTGCAACGCCACCAGCACTTTCCAAAGGATGATCAGCATTGTCCTATAGAAATACCTTGACCGTTTTTGTGTGGAATATCTGGACAACATTCTCATCTACAGCAAGTCTCACAAGGAACACCTGCGCCACCTGGACCTTATACTGGAGAAACTCTCCCAATCCAACTTACACACTAAGCTTAAGAAATGTGAATTCTTTCAGTCTGA